>CM039732.1:36327704-36927704 GCA_022539455.1 Dendrobium nobile | reverse complement strand
GCCAATGGAAATTAAACCAAAAATCTAACAAAGAAGGATGTATGAATCAACTGGAAAAAAAATAAGAAAGATTTGCATCTGGAAAATACAAATTATTTGGTATTATTAGATCAGACTAATTGATTTTTTAGACACTTATAAACTATCCATTGAAATTGTATGATATGATAATTCATCTTATTGAGATAAAGGTTTTGTTTGGGATAGCTATCTTACCGTCTCTTAAAACAGCTTTTTAATACAAAAATTTTAAGAATCAGTAAGAAGTCTATCCCAAACGAGGTCAAAGTTGAACAACTTTAAATAATAGAAGTCGTATAAATTCATTTTTTTACAAATAAACTTAACTATAAGATATTTTTTGTATTTCATAAAGAATAAATAGCTTTTTTCATACAAAGTAAAAGAAAATACAAGTTATAAATCCTTAATGATGTGATTCTTTCAATATTTTGTGTAATTAACACAATTTGTATCTTGCTACCCAATTCTTCATGTTTATTCCATTTATAATAGTAGTGCTAATTGATATATCATTAAAAAAATTATCTTGATCGGGCACAAATCTCAAGGCAAAATCAAGTTGAAACTTAAAAAATTAAGTACGGGGCCATCTGAACTTCTGTTTTAGCAAATTTACTGTCGAGCTGAACATCTCAAAATACAAACACAACTACACTAAATTTGACTCAATCCGAGCCTAAATGGGTCCAAATCAATTAGAATGTTCAAATCATAATTTGGATAACCAAATATTTTTTTAAATATGACATGCTTATAGTCGAATCAAGCAGCTCGACGAGATAAATCCAAATAGCCCAAGATCGTCAAATTTTGATATCATTAAGATATTTAAATGCCCAAAAAATAGTCCACGATCAAGGGATTCAACATCCTCCTCGACCACCACCCAAACTTCAGACGGACCACTGCTTGATATCGGACTTCCGCTGGACCACCGCCAGACACCAGACTTCTATTGGACCACCAACTGATGCCCGAACTTTCACCGGACCACAGCCCAACACCGAACTTCTGCCCGACGCCAGACTTTCGCTGGCTGTCAGACTTTCACCCGGCCACCGAAGGATGCAAGACTTCTGCTTGGCCACCGGCTGTCGTCAGACTTTCTCTCGCTTGCAAACTATCATAGGACTTTTGTCGGACCTCCGGCCGGCTCACAACTATCGTCGGAATTACGCTCGTCCACCAACTGACACCGGACTTCCACCAGACAATGGTCCTTCTAACCTCTATCACCAGACTACGATCTTTCTTATAACAGCCCAAACTCTTAACAAGTTAAATTCTTGGTCTTTCATCTACCACAGTTTTCTTCAAGATTACTTCACATTAATATTATATTGATCTTATTTACTTAACAAAAAATGATAAAAGGATGCTTCACCACCTTTTACCTTTCTGAAAATTATAAGATATTCTCTCCCAGTGAAAGAAGGTGAATATGATCTCTTAATTTAAAAAAAAAAAAAAAAAAAGATTATCCCACTATTACAAAAGGAAAATGTTGCATAAAATTATTTTGGTGGATGAACAGTTTTTTTGTTTGTAAGAAATGGAGCTGTTCCCTTATGAACAAAGAATCATGCCTTAATAGTAAGCGTTGAGTCAGTGTTAACTTTATAGGAAAGCAACTGTATATCTTCTTTTACAAATAGTTACTCAACTGCGACCGTTGCTTTCAGGGCAACAATGAGAAAAATGACTCGCATTTTTTTTTTTTTTTTCTGTAAGTGATAACTTCAAAAAAATACTAAGTGTTACAGAGATGAGGTTGCTTAGGTGGATGAGTTTGCTTTACCCTTAGAGATAGGATACTAAATGAGCATATAATTGATAAGGTTGGAGTAGCTCCAGTGGAAGATAAGATTAGAGAGAGTCACCTTAGATGGTTTGGTCACATTAAACGGAGGCCTTCCGATGACCCGGTTAAGAAAGTTGAGGTATTAGATTTGACTTATGTTAAAAAAGATAGAGGTAGACCTAAAAAGGCTTGGTTAGAAAATATTAGAAATGATCTTTCTTTACTAGGTTTAAATGAGAATTTGATTTTTAACAGGGCACGTACAATGGCGAAAAAAGATTCATATAGCTAACCCCATGTAGTGGGACAAAGACTTGATGTTGTTGTTGTTGTTGTAAGTGAAAACTTCACAAAATCATATTAACGTAAACATGTAAGCAAATACCACTAGGAGCCAAATTAGAGTAACCCAAAAATTAAAATCCTTCACTCCCATATAACTTATTATCCTGGACCAAACAAACAAGATGGCAGGTAAACCGCTATAGACCTTCATGACAAACACCTCAGCATCTTTTCTGCTGTTCATCTAGCCACATATTTGTTCTCATAATTGCTTGAGCACGAGGGACATCATTAATCATGATTCCTGGCATAATTCCACAAAACTCTCTTGCAGTCACAAGCCATGAGTATTTTTCCTGGCTTGTCTAGCAAGAATCCTGTAGGCTTACATGACCTATCACCACAAAGCATTTTACTACTTTTTCCCCCATGCATTTCTTTTGGTGAAGTTAAAATCGGAAAAATATTGATAATTTTCTAGTTGTCATCCTGCACAAATAGGGGTGTCAATATTTGACACAACACGAAAATCCGATTCGAATCAAACTCGGAAATTTCGGGATAGACTCAACCAGATTTCAAAACGGGTCGGATTCGAGTTGACCCGACGGGTTGTCGGGTTGAACCTATTTAACCGACCACTGCCCGAGCCTGCCCGCACTTGCCCGCAGCTGACCACGCACCTGCCCGCTCGCGTCTGCATCCATCGTCCAGTCCCCCTGTCACCTGCAGCCCGTCATTCTGCCTCCCCGCCGCCACTAGAAGCTCAACCGTGTCGAGTTGGGTCAACCCGGAAACCTGATGGGTTGGGTCCGAATCCAAATTTTTGACCCATTTATATACTCGGGTCGAGTTAGGATCTACCCATTTGAACCCGGATCAATTTTGGATTTGACCCGAACCCGACCCGAAACCCGATTTTGACACCCCTATGCACAAGCATCAGAATGGAATAATTTTAGTTTTTTACTTTCTTTGCCCAAGTTCAAATTTAACCATGGTAGGCAAAGAATGCAATTAAGTTAGGAAAGGAATTTCCTCTAGGATTCTTAGATGAAGACAACTAAAAGTGAATATTGTCAGTTCATAAATACTAAGCCCCGAAATGTACGTGTATGTCCCTAATATCATTTACATGTATCATTTAAGTTGGAATGGACCAGCACATGCCAGAATTTCTCCAACTAAATTAATACGCTGGAGCCATGCACACAAACAGACACCAGACTGATGGAAGAAGGGACCCCATTCTACTGGTGTTTGAGAAATGGTCCTGTTTCTCTCCTTTCAGCTTCAAACAAGTGGAAAGTTACACCTATATCCTGTAACAGTGACAACAAAAAGTACCCAGAATGATTAAAATGCTAAAAAATGGAAGCAGGGATCATTGTATACTCTCAAGAGCTCTTGGCCTCAGTTACCTTCTTAGCTACAACTTCTTTTTTAACCTTCCCCATCTTTCTTAAGGTGGAAGACCTTCATCTTGAAGAAATTAGGTTTCAGCATCCTGATAGGCCGGTTCTTCCTGAACCGGCCCAACCGGCCCGTCCAGGGCCGTTTTTAGTTTATAGGAGGCGGCTAGTCCCGCCTCATCTTTGCTTGCCACCCACAATAGTGGGTCTCACTATTCCAATCAAGTTTAAATTAGAGGAGGGGGGCCGCTAGGGCTTTGGAGGGAAAATAGATTTGGAAAGTTTATGTATTAAAGAGCATGAGATGTTTTAGTGTTAGGTTCTGTTTGATTTGATTTCTCTTGTAGTTCCTTGGCATCTTGGGCTCTAGACTACCTTGTCTAGAGATTTGGAAGAGACTATCCTCCTCTCAAATTGAGGATCACTTGTATCTCGTTTTTATGTTTGTTTGGCTTTGATTCTCTTATTGCAATCCATCGTTTTGGGGCTGATTTTGCATTATTCTCGCTGTTTTCACCAATTAGTGATAGGTTAGCTTGCAAACTCAAGTATTCCCCTTAGGTTACTTGCGGACTCTAGTATTTTCTATCAAATCCTCAATTATATATATAATATTTCATAGAAAAAGAAAAAAAATTGTAAAATTATGCTACTCACAAGTTGTCCAAATTAAATATTACATGTCCATCACAAGCCACATGACAGGCCTTAGCAAGATCATAGCAAATGCCAGGTGCCATGGGCAGCACAAAATGGCGCCCTTTCTATAAATAAGATCATGCTAGAGAACAGATATATAAAGATTGTGGAAAGATACACCTGGGGCACCACAACTGAGACATGATTGCTAGGTTATTATTACATGTATAGCTACAATCTTCACTACAATGACAGAAGCCTACATATAGACCTCCAAGTGTAGTACAAATCATGTGGAGGAGAAGCCAGGCTTTTCTAAATTGATCAGGACGTGTGACTCTCAAATGGAATTCTAGTTCAGAATCCAAAGAAGGTTCAGCATCAAAGACTTACATCAGTACAGAGACAACAAAGAAACTTTATTGCTATAAGATTCTACTTGCGAAGTACAAGTGGTTCTTAAAGCACTTGACTTAAGACTTCTCCCACTAACTAAAATGTGCTTGTAATTTACCCCATTGGAACTCTAGTCACCAAAACTATGTAACTAAAAAACCGCACTAATTAGCATAATGAGCTAATGCAGCACTAACCTTTGGATAGCTAATAATACCATTATTGTCACCATTGTGGGGACCCTGTCATGAAGAATAAGACACTTTGAACAATGAAAAGGCTTCTCCACCTAAGCAATTTCCTATTCTTGCGCATGTTAAGCAGTTCTCTGAAGTAATAATGCCCAATTAAGGGCTAACATATCACATTACCAATCACCCAGTCAATCCTTTCACAGGTTTTTTCGTTTAAGATGTTAGAGAGAGAGAGATCAAATTGAAGTTCTTAGCTTGACCCATGATGGCAGAGCTACCTAGGTGATCCAATGGACCAAATGAAAAGTACTGTAAGGCAACTAAAAACAGGCAAGATTATAGCTTTCTCCAGCATCGTTCAATTCAACTTTAGAGGAAGTTTCCTTCTCTTTCTCTAGATCAATTGGTCAGGAAGCACATCATGGAACATGCTTGTTACCTGATTCTCAAGAATAGACTTTTTACAACAGTCCTACTTGCTAATGAAGTGCAGTGGCCAGAATAACTTTATTGTAGCTAGGAGGGAAGAAAAAAGATCAGATTTGATGGCTGATGCAGTTTTTATTACATTGTCAACCCTGTATCATCATGGAATCATAGAACAGAACCACATAAAGTGAGCGTCACTTAATGAGAAAAAAGATAAACAGCATCTGAGGATAGATATGGGCAAACAGTTTTCATGATGTAAGCATTGCCAATGGAATAACATGCCCCATAGAGGAATTTTTATTCTGTGCGGGGTCAGGACGTAGTCCAGAGACCAACAAAACTACGACACGTCATCTAAAAAGTGTACTGCGCTCACTACCGAGCCCGGTATCGATGCTCGGTACCAAGCAGTTCTCCCGTCCGGTGTCCGCACGGAATAATCTCTCCCCAAAAAGTGGGCCATATACGAAAGAGATAAACAGCTAGAAACAATCCATAGCCAGTTCTTCTTTCTTCTTATTCACCTCTCGCCATGTTTATTCCCATTATAACCTTGTACTCCTTTTTAATAGAAACCAAGGCCATTCATCAGAGTCCGTATGACTTCTAATTCCGTCCTAAACTGATGATTCCACTTTCACTAAGTTCCTCTTGTTACTTTGAAGAGATGACAGAAAAAGAGAGAAATAGCCTGAAAGTAGAATTGCAAGCTAGAGATTATGCAGACGAAGAAACCAGCGATGGAAAGTCTAGAAAATGGTTGGATTTAACTCTTGGAGGAAGCAACTCATCGACAACTGGAAATTCTTCTGATTCCCATAGGAAACCATCCTCACTAAAGGTGTTTTCCTGTAACTTCTGTATGAGGAAATTCTACAGCTCACAGGCATTAGGAGGCCATCAAAATGCTCACAAGAGAGAAAGAGGAGCAGCTAAAAGAACTTATCAGTCACAGATGATGATGCTAGACTTACCCTTCGCTCCTTCCTTTCTACAGTCACTACGAGTTCAGCCACACTCAGTAGTTAACAAGCCCAACAGGGAAGGAGTTATGCCCATTGCAGCAAGGAGCCAAGATTTCAGCATGACTTGCACACCCTTTGCCTTCGAGGAAGCAACAAATATGGCATGGCCAGGGAGTTTTCATAAGTCGAAATTTTCCAAACCACCACCAGAACTGCAGAAGCTAGACCTGAACCTCAAACTGTGACCTCTTTACTAAAAGGTACAGAGCTTTCCCATTATTGTATCTCACCATCTTTTTCAAGTCCAGATTTGTGCTTGTTTTCAGCCATGGTAAACTTACTCCAGAACACCAAGAACTCCATCAGTACCAGGACGAAACCCATAATAAGTTTAAGGTTGTGTATGTGCAGATTTTCTACAATAAGTGTTATTTTCTGAGTTGCAGATGTTATATTCAAATTTTACCTAAATAAGGTAACACAGGTTGTCATTCAGTGGTTTGTTTCAGATCAACAATTCTGTAATTAGTATGCCGAATTTATGAACCACTTTCATGGAGCATATTCTCCTTGAAATGGTGAAGGTGTTAACAGGAATTATATTTAAATCTTAACTGTCATAGCATCAACAAAAAATTAAGAAGAGTCAGGTTTCCTTTGGGACGACTTTCATACCGTTTTTTAAAGCGGGTTTCTGAAATTTTTGTACTAAAAAGTTGTTCTAGAAAGCAAAGAAAAAACTGTTCCAAACGAAGCGTTAATATACAACTGTCAGGTTTAGTTGCCCAATTATGCGTGCAGCTTAAAATAAGATGTTTAAATAAGTATTTTAGATAAGAAATGCAAACTTGGAGGCAGAAAACTAATTGTGACGCATGACAGGATTTTTTTCCTTCATAAAGCTAGAAGTGGGCTGAAGTATTTTGCACAAAAAAGTTCATCGATAAAAGAAAGTAAACTCCTCCTGATAAGGTCATGTGGTTGCTAAGATCAAAATTTAATTGTCAGCAAGCCAATTGCTAAGATGTTCTGGCAAGTTTAGTTGGCTTGTCAAAATATTTAGAGAAAGAACTTACAGAGGAAGAAAAATCAGTCAACCACAAAATCCTAACATCCTGATTTTTTTATAAATATTTTTTCATTTTTTATTTTTCTTTTTATTTTTTTAGAGAAATTTTTTTCTTTTTTAAAAAGAGAAATTCTCTATCTCTTCTTGTAATTTTTTTCTTTTTTTTCAAATTTTTTTAGCCGACCCCACGTAGTGGGACAAAAGCTTGATGTTGTTGTTGTTTCAACAACGTTTTTATGTAAATTTTTTTCCTTCAAAAGTTTTTTTTTCCATATGTTTTTTATATTTTTTTAAATGACTTCTTTTATTTAAAGCCATGTAACTCACTTCGTTAATGTTAATTTACTCTCTTCTATAAAATCATGTAACTATCTTCCTTAAAATTATATAACTCTTTTTCGTAAAGTCATCTAATTCTCGTCCTTAAAATTGCATAACTCTCTACCATAAAGTCGTGTAATTTTCTTCCTTAAATTTATATAATTCTCTTCAAAAAAGTCAGGTAACCCTCTTCATTAATATCACATAATTCTTTCATTTAAAGTTATATAATTGAAATCCTCCTCCAATTATAAATACCTCTTTATGTGAGGAGTTTGCAGCACTACTCTCCTCCAATCTTTTTTTACCCATTTTTCTTCTTCATTTCTTTTTACAAGAGATGTATTTTATTATCTTGAATAAGTGGTATCCTCTTTCAAGCTCCAGTGCTCCTCTTTGTAAAGAATGAATTACTATTGCCTCCTTTTTCTTCTCTATTTCTTATCTAAAGAGAGGCATTTCACTATCTTGAATAGGCAGAGCTCCAATGCCACTCTTTGTAGAGAATGAGTTACTCTTTCCCCTTTCACTTCTTTACTTCTTCTCTTAAGAGAGGCATTCTACGGTCTTGTATAGGCAATATCCCCTTTCAAGCTCTAATACCTCTCTCTTTAGGGACTAAATTAATATTCTTTATGATGAGTTATGAGTGATACTCTATTTTTTTATCTTGATTGTAGAGCTTTGGTTTTTATTTTAAAAGAAAGTTGACTCGCTCTATTTTGAGATACTTTTCATCATATTTTGAAGCTCTAAAATTTCTCCCAATATAAAGGTAATCATTACAAAAAAAAGTTTGCAATGTTGGAAGTAAAAAAACCATGTTGATGAAAGTATTTTAATTCATGGAGTTTTATTTTCAACCCCTTGCATTAATCTTTTAGATAAAAAATATCATATATTTGAATATGATGTAAAATTTTGGAACTTATTATGTTAACATCATATAAATCCAATAACCTTATATTAGGCTTTGAGATATTTATATGAGCCTTACTAATATTTGTTTTCAATTTATTTAAATTAATAAATGTTTTTTTCTTTATGTAAGAATCATTTTGATTTTTGACATTTATGTAAGAATCATTCTAAGATTTTAGGTGTACATACATCTTTTGAAGCTTTTGCCTTCCTAGGTTTTGCGTACACATGTTCTTTCTAAGGCCTTTGTCTTTAAAGATTTTTGGATAACCATAAACCTTCCAAGGTTTTTGTCTCCTGAGATTTCTGAAAGAGTGGAGACATTGTCAACCACTTGCTTACATGAAGTCTTTCAAGTGAGAACCATATCCACTACTAGCTTCCCATTGAGGCTACCTCATAGGTGTGCCTTCCTAGGGTTGTGAGTATACCCCTCATAGGGTCTTTCTAATGAGGACCCTATCCACTATTAACTTCTCTTCTAAGCTACCTCATGAGCTTTCCTTCATGTAATTTGTGTTAATTAAGTATTACTCAATAAGGTTAAGAGAGATTGGGAGAAATCCACCAAAAATGTTTGATCTATCTAAGATTATTTATCATAGTGTTACTCAATGACATTAACATGTATAGAAGAGGTTGAAAGAAATCCACCAAGAATATCTGACATATATGAGGTTATTTATCAAACTATTGCTCGATAACATTAACATATATGGAAGAATTAGAATCAAACCCCTTAGAATTGTTTATATCTAGATTGGAAGGGGGCAAGGCAAATGCCACGTATATCCCAAATCGAAGGTGAATATTGGTTTGTCTTTAGACCATTACCTTACCCAAGGAGTAGAAGTCCAATTAAGGACTATATAGAGTTTTAGATTCACCTAAAGCATTCCCATATTTATTAAAAGATTTATAAAATATGGGTTCTATTAATATTATCTTGGATGTTTAATATATTGGAAGAACAAGTTTGATCATAGTAGAGTTTGAGATTTCAACATAAATATTTGTTTAAGGTTATAGCCAAGATTGCCCCTAGTCCAAAATTGCCACCCACAAAATTGATGCAACAATGTATGATAATTGAGGGGAGATTAAATAATGAATGTTTTTTTGATGTTGTGAGGTTGACATCACTAATGAAGGATGCCTTTCAAACCTGATAATGGATCATAGTAAAGGGACTATTGTGCTACAATCATGCCTAGGACGTTGCGTGCATGACCTTTGAGGTTGTAACAAAGGTTGCCTACCAGCCAAGAATTATTTCCCAAAAATAACGTTAAAATATTACGTGCTAGAAAATTTGAGTCTGAATAGTATATATTTTACTTATCAATATCGTACAAAAATTCAGCATGCACATATTAAAGTAATAAGATCATACATTTTTTATGGTGAAAAAATGAAAAATGAAAAGTCACAGGGTCTGAAAGTTCACTATATATCAGAAGATACAAGAACTCTTCCTTCCTCACAATTGAACAAGAATATGACTATTTGTTAATAAGATGTCCGATTTCTTTTATGGGGTTAAGAAAAATCAAGTGTCCTAAGATAGACAACTCCCAACAACTAGGCTTCATTTTTTTAATAGGAATTATAAAAAGTTAAGTGTCCACATGCTGACAGATATATTCAATAATAGAGTTAAATCTTATCGGAATTTTGAAGATGGTAGTGATTATTGACACAGATGGTGGTAGTCGGGGAAAATAGCTGGTGGTGATTTTCGATGACGATAGCAGAAAAATCATAAGAAAGCTTTCTGGTTATCTCCTTTCTTCCTCTCATGTGAAGAATGTGGCACTATTTATAGGCTTTTTAGAATGAGTATTTTAATAATTTGAACTAGAATTCAAAACACTCTATCGTACAGTCTATACTGATTATATTGAGTATGAAGTATTTTTTATTATTTAAACGCTTAATAATTTCAAAATTGAGTGATCTTAAGCTAGTTGGATTCGTCTAGCCAAGCCACTCAATTCTACTATAAGCATGTCAAATTTGGATTTAAGATGATCATCATTTTAATTGAAAAATTATTTCGAGATTCGTGTTGATCCTATGATTTTTGTAGTCATACCAAAACTAAAGATTAATTAGAATTTTAATAAAATTATTAATATTTTCTTAGCGATTCTAAACCGACTAGACAGTCGAATAATGACAATGTATCCCTACCGCCTACCGGATTTCGCATCAGAGGATGCTATACTCTATTTTTTTCTTCTTCTTTCCATGTAAGTATGGTGTTCCGGGCATTGCGATGAGGACGAACATAAAGCTTAATTGAATGTTTCAACAAAAAGAAAAGTGGAAACGACAATGATTCAAATTTGATCGAAATTTCAAGGTTAAAATTTTGCTTTATTCTGTTTTTTTTTGGGATGATAATGCTTTATAAAGCTAATAAGATAGCAAAATAAAAATTAAAAAAATAAAAAATAAAAGACATTGAAAGAAATTTAATTTTTTAAAAAGAAAGTAAACATAATTAAAATTTCATGAAACTAATTTTATAAATCTCACTCAAAATCCTCTTAAAAATAATATTTTTTTATTCAAAAAAATAAATAATAGACAAAATTAATGGTTTTTTTTTTTTGAATGGGGTATCCACCCGCTGCCACCCCCGAAAGAGTGGTTAGCGGCGTGACTAACCCTACCTAGAAGAGGCACACCCACCTCAGAAATCTCCTGACCCGCACTTGATTGGGCCTCACTTAAGAGGAGTTGCCGCTCAAGGGGATTTGAGCACAGGATGGGGGGTTCCCAACCATACTGACCTACTAACCAAGCTAAGCAAAAGTGGGTCAATGTTTTTAAACTGAATTATTTTCTATATATCAGTTCTATATATATATATATATATATATATATATGCCTTCAAAAAGTTTTTATACTAAAAATATAATTTTACAAAATAATAAAAAAATGATCCCAAACGAAGCCTCAATAACTTTGAGTTAATTGTGATAAATACAACTCACAAATTTCTTAGTATAATTTTTTTGAGCAAAATCATAATTTTGTAAATAATTAAATTTAAGGTGACAAATCCATTTTTTGTCTTTTAACAACTTTTTTTCTATACATAAATGCCATAATAAGCATGAACTCTGAAGCGATTATGTGAACGTCGTGCTCATCAAAAACTCAAAAGCTTAATTGTTTGAATTTTTGGAATATCCCAAAATCAATTATGATTTACTAAAGTGTAGAAAAGCTTAAGAAAAGTGAATAAAAAAACTATAGTTGTTACAACTATATTATATTTGAATGCTTTGAATTTTTTTCTTATTTTTTAAAAAATATAAAGGCTAATTATTATGATAAATATAATACTTTGTTTAAGAAAATTTCTTATTATTTATTTTTACATCAATGTTCTTATACACAAATTTTTTAAAAATAATCAATAACAAGAAAATGTATCCCAAACGAAACAATAAGCAACCCTGTTGATCATGAGAAATTATTTTGTGTGATTACCTAATGACCTAGAAACGAATCAGAACGCGTCACATCACCCGATACCAAGTAGTACACAACAAAATATGAAGTGATGCATTCTCATTTGTCTATGGACGTCGTTTGATGACAGCACAAAATAATTTTTCCCAGGCTTAGCTAATTATTAGGGATGTCAATTTTTGACACGACCCGAAACACGACCCGAACCGACCCGAAAAAATCAAGGTTCGGGTCAACCCGAACCTGAAACGGGTCGGGTTCGGGTTGAACAAATCAACCCGTTTTAAAAATCGGGTCGGGTTCGGGTTGACCCAGTAACTCGAAATCGACCCGAAAGTGACACAAAAACTCATATTTGACCCGAAAACCCGAGATTGACCCGTTTTTGACCCAATTTTGACCCAAAAATCGAATATTGACCTGATTTTGACCCGAAAATCGAATATTGACCTGATTTTGACCCGAAAATTAGCAATTTTAAGTCAACTTCGAGTCATTCATGTCGGGTCAGGTTGACCCAGACCCGAATCGGGTCGGGTTCGGGTTCGGAAACCTGACCCGTTTTTAAAATCGGGACGGGTTCGGGTTGACCCGAACAGTGCCGGGTCAGTTTCGGGTTCGACCAGTTTCGGGTTCAACCCGAACCCGACCCGCCGACCCGAATTGACACCCCTACTAATTATGGGTTTCAAATGGCCCCTTATCATAAAGTGCTTGAATATGTGACACTAAAATTTTGAATGAGAAGAATTTAAATAACATAGGGCAAAAATTTTTTTGTAAATTTAGAAGAGCTTCTATAGTATACATAATTAATGAGAATTTAAATAATACGTTTTTTAATCAAAGATTGACCCTTAACTTCTCCCAAATTACACAACTGAGCTTATCTACAAAGCTAGAAAATTCAAGCACCATCTTTTAGCAAACTATTCCAATACTTTCAGAACATAATGTGAAGTTTGCTTAATTTTATTGAATGCAAAGAACTAAGCCAACACAACTAAACAAAAAAGAAGCTTATGGCCTGACAAAATGCGGCCTAAATAAATAAACTGTTTCCTCTAAGGTCACAACTTCTGAATGCTAAAGAGATTAATCAATTATTAAATATAAAAAAATCAACTATCATAAAATACCACTGCTCCATGCACTGCAATTCAAATTTATAGTCCCCTGATCTTCGTTGGAGAAGAAGGTGCTACTCACATGGCGTTCATACCAGCAAGCTTCCGCAGCTTTTCACATACTAGAAACGTAATTGTCGTTTGGGGGCCTATTCTTGCAAAAGTGGCAAAACCCCTGTGTTTCATTGAGAAAAAGGACCAGTTGAGTGCTCTGATGCTCTAGGTACAGGTAAAATAGAATAGACTTCAGGCAGAAAATTCTTAAACGTATACAAAAGTTGGGTGATATGATTTGCAGGTGTTTAAGAACTAAGAAGAACCTTTTTTGTCTGGCAATTGAACTGTGAATTCAAAATCCAGTAATAAAATTGCTACTTCTAGAACTTAACAAAGCATAACAGATACACGAAAGATAGCAGAAAAATGATGACCACAAAATCCAGACATTCATGCCTCATTTGGTTCCTGAATCCTTTTTTTTCTTTTTAAATGGAGGTTCTAAGAACGGGTAAGCATAAATTTTTTTCTTCTCAGATCGGCAGATATACGGAGTTTTAGGAAAATGATTTTTACAAAAGTCGTCTAAACAAACATAAAACAAAACCATTTTTCTCGATTCTAACCGGAAAAGACGTAATTACGCCCAATCAAACGAAGCATCAGTATTGTTGCATGGCTCATATGGGAAAAATGAAAACAGCTGACAATTTTTGGTAAAGGAGTTTATTTTTTTGTTGATGGTGCTTGCAATGTCTATGATTCTTCCATGGAAAACCATCAGCGCTTGTTCTTAAGTTGCCCTCTTTCTATGGGGATTATTAGAAGGAAGTAGTTACCCGATGGTAACAACTTCCTTTGAGAACCAACCTTGTCAAGTTCTGCAAGCTTCTTCCTTATATAACCACAATGTTGCAAAAATGCTGCACTTCCGTATTACTACCGTGACGGTTTACTACATTGAGAACGGGGTATCCACCCGCTGCCACCCCCGAAAGGGCGCTTGGCGGCGTCACTAATCCTCAGCTGATCTAAAATAGACACCCACCCCAGAAACCTCCTGGCCTGCACTTAATTGGGCCCCACTTAAGAGGCGCTGCCGCTCGAGGGGAATTGAGCACGGGTTAGGGGGTTCCCAACCGTACTCGCCCACCAACCAAGCTAAGCAATGGTGGGCATGATTGAGCACTTTAATGGCATAAATACTAGCTACCTTGATGTCGTCTCAAAGAACCTCACCACGGACATAAGCATCCTTTCAAAAGTTTTCCACCACTTGCTCCATTTGCTGGCACCAGTTCAGCCAACTTGTAAGCATGTTCAAAATGCTGGAATTTCTCTGGCCAAATCATCTCCAAAAGCTGCAATGGCGGAATCTTAACTTGTGACCGGAAACCTCATAGCTGGCCCCAGGAAGATGTTCATTAGAGTCAGTCTACATGGCGTGGCCCCAGGAAGATGTTCATTAGAGTCAGTCTACATAGCGTTAAGCGAGCCTTCCACTGGAGTCAATAGGAGCAAATTTTGCAGGCTTCATTCAAGATCCAGCTGCCTTTGCCAAGAAGAATAAAAATACTTAAGAGCAAATAATGTAGTGCTCAAATTTCAAGCTATCTTGGGACTTCTGCATCTCTTCCAATCTACCTTCACCCTTTAGCTTCCTCTTAAATAAGTCGATCCACACGGATTACGTGCACATTGTATGCCCAAACAATTTATAGGCTTTTGGTTCAGGTCAAACCGGATCGACCAAGGGAATATTAACCTAAGAACTCTTGGGCTGATAAACTTGCCTGAGCCACTACAAACTTGCCAAAATCATAACGAATCTATCAAATCCACCTGGACACACTTGCCTAAGTTTGGAGCTCATTGTGGAAGACTGATAGGAAGTTTGATACAATTTTCTTAAAATCAGCGAACGACAATAAAAAATTAGGAAGAATAACACACCAAAATTATTTTTATTGCAAGATATAAGAAAGAAAATAGCAAGATACAATTGGATCTTCAATTGGAGAAGATGGAGAAGAAGATCCGGCTCTCCCAAATCCCTAGCCAACAGCTAGAGCCCTCACAACCTAAGAAATTCTAATTTTAGCAAACTCAAAACATCCTCGTTTCCACCAATTTCACCCCCGATTGATCTACGACCTGGTTGGAGATAAAATTGTGTCGCCTCGTTGTCTATCAACACCATCATCTCCCTCTCTGCTATTTCCCCTTTTACTTTCATGGTATGATTTGGAGTGAATCCCACCATTGAGTTTAAGGAGACATTCACCATGTCCAGATGCAGCTCTTCCTCTACCAATGCCTCACTCCCACCTCCATCCTCAGCTTTCTCGTCATAACAAACGGTGAGGATTTGAGGAGTTCGGTCCTTGCACATGTGCCCCAATGTATACATCTCATCACATCTGAAGCACATTCTCTTAACCCTCTTTAATTTCGGCAAAATATTATCTTGAGTTTTATAAGCACTTCCTATCAAAGACCTCCCAACAAATCAGCAACTTCTCTCAGTAAAGTTAGCAATCTCCAAGTCGAGCCTCTTCCAGCAAGTGAACAACTTTTCTAAACAAATCAGCAAACTCACCCAATAAGTTGGAGACCTTTCCCAATAACAAAGTAAACTCTCTCAACAAGTTGATCTCCTCTAGCAAGTCAGGAGCTTCTCTTAGCAAGTCTGCAACTTCAATTCGTAGGTCGATGACTTCACCATCATCAGGATGGAGACTTTAACTAAAGACTGCCCACATATCAATTGTTCATTGTAATTTTTTATATATTTTCTAGCTACATACTTTTTAGGTTATAATTTACCTATTGGAGCCTGATTTGTCATCTCACTTTTAAGTGAAAAGATGAGGGAAAGATTATTGATTTGGAATTCTTTCTAAATCCAAATCAACTTTGATTTGGAAGACTTTGATGGCTCCAAACCAGCCTTGATTTGGAAGACTTTGATGGCTCAATTATATAATTAATTAGGGAGTGATTATTTCCCTAATTAATTTGATTTAATTTGAGATTTTATATAATTATTATAGTTATGTGATGATTACTCTTATTAAACCAAGGCCATGAGATCTATTTCCTCCTTGAGACTAAATTAATAGCCTCGTAGGATCAGGTTATCGGGTAACCACCTCGTTATTTATGTTGATTATTTCCCTAATTATTTGCTTTAATTTAGATTTAATTAGAGTTTTAATAGTAATCGAACCCTTGGCATTCAACATATGTCTTAACATTCGAGTCAATCATTAACTACAAAAAAACTAAGAAACTTTCATTGCCACATTGATTCATATCATGATAAATAATTCACCGATAGAAGGACTATGAAAATCGGCGAGCAAAACATGTTTGAGATTTTATTCTAAAATATATAGAAATCATACTCTCAAGTATACATTTAGATGCTTGGATCATGATGAGATTTAGCAAATGAATTGTATCCAACATCACAATTACGAGAAGGAAAAGCAACATGAAACCCTCATATCAAATACATTTACAAATGTTTAATCAAAGTCTTCAAGCATAGTATTTAAAGATGAAAACTATGTGCGAGGATGAAGCATGGGTATTCATAATCAAACATTCCAACTTGCTCTTGATTAGTGAGAATTCAACAACACATGCATCTTCAAATATGATTTCCAAACATACAAACATCTTTTGCTTTGAATCAAACAAAAGAACTTGTACCACCTCTTAACAAACAATAACACAAACACTTTGCATACATAATATTTTTTAAAAATAAAGAATAATTTTTCAAAAGCTATACATAAAACTTCGAATCACATGACATGAATCATAAACAATATAAATTTCAATATACCAACTATTCATTTCCAAACAATCTATCAACATGAATCGTCTACTTGGAGAACCAAAACATTATTGCTATAGCTTCTTACGCCAGGAAGAAGAAATAGGAACAAGGAAATGGAGTGAAAGGAAGATGAAGAAGGAAATAGAAAAGAGAAGAAGGAGGAATCACCTGCTTGCCAGAGGAACGGCAGCTAGGGCTTGCGAACCAGGGGCGGCGGACAGGTCCGGCGGTTCGGCCTGCTCCTGGGATTTGCAAAGAAAGATGGCGAATAGGAGGAAGAGGGGTTGGCGTCGGGTGTCTCAGATACGAGACGGGAGAGGAGAGCTGGAGTGCGAATGGAATAGCCGAAGGCGAGGAGGCTTCCGTCTGGCTGGAGTCATCCTGTCTTCCGATGCATGCCATCAAGTGAGAGCGGGAAATTGCTTAGAAAATCAAGTCAAAGCGCCTTTACAGAAATTAATCTAATTTGGGTCAAACTTGGGTCCCAACTTGAACCCAATTTGACTCAAATTAATTGATTCAGGTTTAATACAGTTCGATTAGATTAAATTGGTGGTATTGAACTCAAATCTACGCCAATTTAGATCAAATTGCATTCGAAGAGTCCACGAAGATTAATAGAGCTTAACCGACTCGAGTCGCCTCGAACGCAAATTGGACTTGACGAGGCTCATTAAATTAATCGAAATGCTTGAGAGAATGCAAGCAAAAAATGAGGTCAATAGTTTGGCCAATGGAAATTAAACCAAAAATCTAACAAAGAAGGATGTATGAAATCAACTGGAAAAAAAATAAGAAAGATTTGATCTGGAATACAAATTATTTGGTATTATTAGATCAGACTAATTGATTTTTTAGACACTTATAAACTATCCATTGAAATTGTATGATATGATAATTCATCTTATTGGATAAGGTTTTGTTTGGGATAGCTATCTTACCGTTCTTAAAACAGCTTTTTAATACAAAATTTTTAAGAATCAGAAGAAGTCTCATCCCAAACGAGGTCAAAGTTGAACAACTTTAAATATAGAAGTCGTATAAATTCATTTTTTTAACAAATAAACTTAACTATAAGATATTTTTTGTATTTCATAAAGAATAAATAGCTTTTTTCATACAAAGTAAAAGAAAATACAAGTTATAAATCCTTAATGATGTGATTCTTTCAATATTTTGTGTAATTAACACAATTTGTATCTTGCTACCAATTCTTCATGTTTATTCCATTTATAATAGTAGTGCTAATTGATTATCATTAAAAAAATTATCTTGATCGGGCACAAATCTCAAGGCAAATCAAGTTGAAACTTAAAAAATTAAGTACGGGGCCATCTGAACTTCTGTTTAGCAAATTTACTGTCGAGCTGAACATCTCAAAATACAAACACAACTACACTAATTTGACTCAATCCGAGCCTAAATGGGTCCAAATCAAGACCCGCCAGCACATTTAGAATGTTCAAATCATAATTTGGATAACCAAATATTTTTTTAAATATGACATGCTTATGTCGAATCAAGCAGCTCGACGAGATAAATCCAAATAGCCCAAGATCGTCATTTTTATATCTTAAGATATTTAAATGCCCAAAAATAGTCCACGATCAAGGGATTCAACATCTCCTCGACCACCACCCAAACTTCGACGGACCCACTGCTTGATATCGTCTTCCGCTGGACCACCGCCAGACACCAGACTTCTATTGGACCCAACTGATGCCGAACTTCCCGGACCACGCCAACCCGAACTTGCCCGACCCAGCTTTCGCTGGCTGTCAGACTTTCAACGGCCACCGAAGGATGCAGAGATTCTGCTGGCCACCGGCTGTCGTCAGACTTCTCTCGCTTGCAAACTATCATAGGACTTTTGTCGGACCTCCGGCCGGCTCACAACTATCGTCGGAATTACGCTCGTCCACCAACTGAACACGGACTTCCACCAGACAATGGTCCTTCTAACCTCTATCACCAGACTACGATCTTTCTTTATAACGCCCCAAACTCTTAACAGTTAAATTCTTGGTCTTTCATCTACACAGTTTTCTTCAAGATTACTTCACATTAATATTATATTGATTTTTTACTTAACAAAAATGATAAAAGGATGCTTCACCACTTTTACCTTCTGAAAATTATAAGATATTCTCTCCCAGTGAAAGAAGGTGAATATGATCTCTTAATTTAAAAAAAAAAAAAAAAAAAGATTATCCCACTATTACAAAAGGAAAATGTTGCATAAAATTATTTTGGTGGATGAACAGTTTTTTTGTTTGTAAGAAATGGAGGTGTTCCCTTATGAACAAAGAATCATGCCTTAATAGTAAGCGTTGAGTCAGTGTTAACTTTATAGGAAAGCAACTGTATATCTTCTTTTACAAATAGTTACTCAACTGCGACCGTTGCTTTCAGGCAACTGAGGAAAAATGACTCGCATTTTTTTTTTTTTTTTCTGTAAGTGATAACTTCAAAAAAATACTAAGTGTTACAGAGATGAGGTTGCTTAGGTGGATGAGTTTGCTTTACCCTTAGAGATAGGATACTAAATGAGCATATAATTGATAAGGTTGGAGTAGCTCCAGTGAAGATAAGATTAGAGAGAGTCACCTTAGATGGTTTTGGTCACATTAAACGGAGGCCTTCCGATGACCCGGTAGAAAGTTGAGGTATTAGATTGACTTATGTTAAAAAAGATAGAGGTAGACCTAAAAGGCTTGGTTAGAAAATATATTAGAAATGATCTTTCTTTACTAGGTTTAAATGAGATTTGATTTTTAACAGGGCACGTACAATGGCGAAAAAAGATTCATATAGCTAACCCATGTAGTGGGACAAAGACTTGATGTTGTTGTTGTTGTTGTAAGTGAAAAACTTCACAAAATCATATTAACGTAAACATGTAAGCAAATACCACTAGGAGCCAAATTAGAGTAAACCCAAAAATTAAAATCCTTCACTCCCATATAACTTATTATCCTGGACAAAACAAACAAGATGAGCAGGTAAACCGCTATAGACCTTCATGACAAACACCTCGCATCTTTTCTGCTGTTCATCTTAGCCACATATTTGTTCTCATAATTGCTTGAGCACGAGGACATCATTAATCATGATTCCTGGCATAATTCCACAAAACTCTCTTGCAGTCACAAGCCATGAGTATTTTTCCTGGCTTGTCTAGCAAGAATCCTGTAGGCTTACATGACCTATCACCACAAAGCATTTACTACTTTTTCCCCCATGCATTTCTTTTGGTGAAGTTAAAATCGGAAAAATTATTGATAATTTTCTAGTTGTCATCCTGCACAAATAGGGGTGTCAATATTTGACACAACACGAAAACCGTTCGAATCAAACTCGGAAATTTCGGGATAGACTCAACCAGATTTCAAAACGGTCGGATTCGAGTTGACCGACGGGTTGTCGGGTTGAACCTATTTACCGACCACTGCCCGAGCCTGCCGCACTTGCCCGCAGCTGACCACGCACCTGCCCGCTCGCGTCTGCATCCATCGTCCAGTCCCCCTGTCACCTGCAGCCCGTCATTCTGCCTCCCCGCCGCCACTAGAAGCTCAACCGTGTCGAGTTGGGTCAACACCGGAAACCTGAGGGGTTGGGTCCGAATCCAAATTTTTGACCTTTATATACTGGGTCGAGTTAGGATTTCCCATTTGAACCGTCTCAATTTTGGATTTGACCCGAACCCGACCCGAAACCCGATTTTGACACCCCTATGCACAAGCATCAGAATGGATAATTTTTAGTTTTTACTTTCTTGCCCAAGTTCAAATTTAACCATGGTAGGCAAAGAATGCAATTAAGTTAGGAAAGGAATTTTCCTCTAGGATTCTTAGATGAAGACAACTAAAAGTGAATATTGTCAGTTCATAAATACTAAGCCCCGAAATGTACGTGTATGTCCCTAATATCATTTACATGTATCATTTAAGTTGGAATGGACCAGCACATGCCAGAATTTCTCCAACTAAATTAATACGCTGGAGCCATGCACACAAACAGACACCAGACTGATGGAAGAAGGGACCCCATTCTACTGGTGTTTGAGAAATGGTCCTGTTTCTTCTCTTCAGCTTCAAACAAGTGGAAAGTTACACCTATATCCTGTAACAGTGACAACAAAAAGTACCCAGAATGATAAAATGCTAAAATGGAAGCAGGGATCATTGTATACTCTCAAGAGCTCTTGGCCTCAGTTACCTTCTTAGCTACAACTTCTTTTTAACCTTCCCCATCTTCTTAAGGTGGAAGACCTTCATCTTGAAGAAATTAGGTTTCAGCATCCTGATAGGCGGTTCTTCCTGAACCGGCCCAACCGGCCCGTCCAGGGCCGTTTTTAGTTTATAGGAGGCGGCTAGTCCCGCTCATCTTTGCTTGCCACCCACAAGTGGGTCTCACTATTCCAATCAAGTTTAAATTAGAGGAGGGGGCCGTAGGGCTTTGGAGGGAAAATAGATTTGGAAAGTTTATTGTATTAAAGAGCATGAGATGTTTTAGTGTTAGGTTCTGTTGATTTGATTTCTCTTGTAGTTCCTTGGCATCTTGGGCTCTAGACTACCTTGTCTAGAGATTTGAAGAGACTATCCTCCTCTCAAATTGAGGATCACTTGTACTCGTTTTTATGTTGTTTTGGCTTTGATTCTCTTATTGCAATCCATCGTTTGGGGCTGATTTGCATTATTCTCGCTGTTTTCACCAATTAGTGATAGGTTAGCTTGCAAACTCAAGTATTCCCCTT
Source organism: Dendrobium nobile (assembly GCA_022539455.1). Lineage (NCBI taxonomy): Eukaryota > Viridiplantae > Streptophyta > Magnoliopsida > Asparagales > Orchidaceae > Dendrobium > Dendrobium nobile. The sequence continues at coordinate 36,906,032 of CM039732.1, read as the reverse complement.
AGGTTTACTGCGGACTCTAGTATTTTCTATCAAATCCTCAATTATATATATAATATTTCATAGAAAAAGAAAAAAAATTGTAAAAATTATGCTACTCACAAGTTGTCCAAATTAAAATATTACATGTCCATCACAAGCCACATGACAGGCCTTAGCAAGATCATAGCAAATGCCAGGTGCCATGGGCAGCACAAAATGGCGCCCTTTCTATAAAATAAGATCATGCTAGAGAACAGATATATAAAGATTGTGGAAAGATACACCTGGGGCACCACAACTGAGACATGATTGCTAGGTTATTATTACTGTATACTACAATCTTCACTACAATGACAGAAGTCCTACATATAGACTCCAAGTGTTGTAACAAATCATGTGGGAGGGAAGCCAGGCTTTTCTAAATTGATCAGGACGTGTGACTCTCAAATGGGAATTATCAGTTCAGAATCCAAAGAAGGTTCAGCATCAAAGACTTACATCAGTACAGAGACAACAAGAACTTTATTGCTATAAGATTCTACTTGCGAAGTACAAGTGGTTCTTAAAGCACTTGACTAAAGACTTACTCCACTAACTAAAATGTGCTTGTAATTTACCCCATTGGAACTCTAGTCACCAAAACTATGTAACTAAAAAACCGCACTAATTAGCATAATGAGCTAATGCAGCACTAACCTTTGGATAGCTAATAATACCATTATTGTCACCATTGTGGGGACCCTGTCATGAAGAATAAGACACTTTGAACAATGAAAAGGCTTCTCCACTAAGCAATTCCTATTCTTGCGCATGTTAAGCAGTTCTCTGAAGTAATAATGCCCAATTAGGGCTAACATATCACTTACCAATCCCCAGTCAATCCTTTCACAGGTTTTTTCGTTTAAGATGTTAGAGAGAGAGGAGATCAAATTGAAGTTCTTAGCTTGACCCATGATGGCAGAGTACCTGGTGATCCAATGGACCAAATGAAAAGTACTGTAAGGCAACTAAAAACAGGCAAGATTATAGCTTTCTCAGCATCGTCAATTCAACTTTAGAGGAAGTTTCCTTCTCTTTCTCTAGATCAATTGGTCAGGAAGCACACATTGGAACATGCTTGTTACCTGATTCTCAGAATAGATTTTTACAACAGTCCTACTTGCTAATGAAGTGCAGTGGCCAGAATAACTTTATTGTAGCTAGGAGGGAAGAAAAAGATCAGATTTGATGGCTGATGCAGTTTTATTACATTTTCAACCTGTATCATCATGGAATCATAGAACAGAACCACATAAAGTGAGCGTCACTTAATGAGAAAAAAGATAAACAGCATTGAGGATAGATATGGGCAAACAGTTTTCATGATGTAAGACATTGCCAAGGAATAACATGCCCCATAGAGGAATTTTTATTCTGTGTGGGGTCAGGACGTAGTCCAGAGACCAACAAAATACGACACGTCATCTAAAAAGTGTACTGCGCTCACTAACGAGCCCGGTCGATGCTCGGTACCAAGCAGTTCTCCCGTCCGGTGTCCGCACGGAATAATCTCTCCCCAAAAAGTGGGCCATATACGAAAGAGATAAAACAGCTAGAAACAATCCATAGCCAGTTCTTTTTCTTCTATTCACCTCTCGCCATGTTTATTCCCATTATAACCTTGTACTCCTTTTTAATAGAAACCAAGGCCATTCATCAGGTCCGTTGCTTCTAATTCCGTCTAAACTGATGATTCCACTTTCACTAAGTTCTCTTGTTACTTTGAAGAGATGACAGAAAAGAGAGAAATAGCCTGAAAGTAGAATTGCAAGCTAGAGATTATGCAGACGAAGAAACCAGCGATGGAAAGTCTAGAAATGGTTGGATTTAACTCTTGGAGGAAGCAACTCATCGACTACTGGGAAATTCTTCTGATTCCCATAGGAAACCATCCTCACTAAAGGTGTTTTCCTGTAACTTCTGTATGAGGAAATTCTACAGCTCACAGGCATTAGGAGGCCATCAAAATGCTCACAAGAGAGAAAGAGGAGCAGCTAAAAGAACTTATCAGTCACAGATGATGATGCTAGACTTACCCTTCGCTCCTTCCTTTCTACAGTCACTACGAGTTAGCCACACTCAGTAGTTAACAAGCCCAACAGGAAGGTTATGCCCATTGCAGAAGGAGCCAAGATTTCAGCATGACTTGCACACCCTTTGCCTTCGAGGAAGCAACAAATATGGCATGGCCAGGGAGTTTTCATAGTCGAAATTTTCCAAACCACCACCAGAACTGCAGAAGCTAGAACCTGAACCTCAAACTGTGGACCTCTTTACTAAAGGTACAGAGCTTCCCATTATTGTATCTCACCATCTTTTTCAAGTCCAGATTTGTGCTTGTTTTCAGCCATGGTAAACTTACTCCAGAACACCAAGAAACTCCATCAGTACAGGACGAAACCATAATAAGTTTAAGGTTGTGTATGTGCAGGATTTTTCTACAATAAGTGTTATTTTTGAGTTGCAGATGTTATATTCAAATTTTACCTAATAAGGTAACACAGGTTGTCATTCTGGTTTGTTTCAGATCAACAATTCTGTAATTAGTATGCCGATTTATGAACCACTTTCATGGAGCATATTCTCCTTGAAATGGTGAAGGTGTTAACAGGAATTATATTTAAATCTTAACTGTCATAGCATCAACAAAAATTAAGAAGAGTCGTTTCCTTTTGGGACGACTTTCATACCGTTTTTAAAGCGGGTTTCTGAAATTTTTGTACTAAAAAGTTGTTTAGAAAGCAAAGAAAAAACTGTCCAAACGAAGCGTTATATACAACTGTCGGTTTAGTTGCCCATTTATGCGTGCAGCTTAAAATAAGATGTTTAAATAAGTATTTTAGATAAGAAATGCAAACTTGGAGGCAGAAAACTATTGTGACGCATGACAGGATTTTTTTTCCTTCATAAAGCTAGAAGTGGGCTGAAGTATTTTCACAAAAAAGTTCATCGATAAAAGAAAGTAAACTCCTCCTGATAAGGTCATGTGGTTGCTAAGATCAAAATTTAATTGTCAGCAAGCCAATTGCTAAGATGTTCTGGCAAGTTTAGTTGCTTGTCAAATATTTAGAGAAAGAACTTACAGAGGAAGAAAAATCAGTCAACCACAAATCCTAACATCCTGATTTTTTTATAAATATTTTTTCATTTTTTATTTTTTTTTTATTTTTTAGAGAAATTTTTTTCTTTTTAAAAAGAGAAATTCTCTATCTCTTCTTGTAATTTTTTTTTTTTTTTTCAAATTTTTTTAGCCGACCCCACGTAGTGGGACAAAAGCTTGATGTTGTTGTTGTTCAACAACGTTTTTATGTAAATTTTTTTCCTTCAAAAGTTTTTTTTTCCATATGTTTTTTATATTTTTTTAAATGACTTCTTTTATTTAAAACGCCATGTAACTCACCTTCGTTAATATTAATTTACTCTCTTCTATAAAATCATGTAACTATCTTCCTTAAAATATATAACTCTTTTTCGTAAAGTCATCTAATTCTCGTCCTAAAATTGCATAACTCTCTACCAAAAGTCGTGTATTTTCTTCCTTAAATTATATAATTCTCTTCAAAAAAGTCAGGTAACCCTTTCATTAATATCACATAATTCTTTCATTTAAAGTTATATAATTGAAATATCCTCAATTATAAATACCTCTTTATGTGAGGGTTTGCAGCACTACTTCCCCAATCTTTTTTTACCCATTTTTCTTCTTCATTTCTTTTTACAAGAGATGTATTTTATTATCTTGATAAGTGGTATCCTCTTTCAAGCTCCAGTGCTCCTCTTTGTAAAGAATGAATTACTATTGCCCTCTTTTTTTTCTCTATTTCTTATCTAAAGAGAGGCATTTCACTATCTGTGAATAGGCAGAGCTCCATGCCCTCTTTGTAGAGATGAAGTTACTCTTCCCCTTTCACTTCTTTACTTCTTCTCTTAAGAGAGGCATTCTACGGTCTTGTATAGGCAATATCCCCTTTCAAGCTCTAATACCTCTCTCTTTAGGGACTAAATTAATTTCTTTATGATGAGTATGAGTGATACTCTTTTTTTTTATCTTGATTGTAGAGCTTTGTTTTTTATTTTAAAAGAAAGTTGACTCGCTCTATTTTGAGATACTTTTCATCATATTTTGAAGCTCTAAAATTTCTCCCAATATAAGGTAATCATTACAAAAAAAAGTTTGCAATGTTGGAAGTAAAAAAACCATGTTGATGAAAGTATTTTAATTCATGGAGTTTTATTTTCAACCCCTTGCATTAATCTTTTAGATAAAAAATATCTAATATTTGAATATGATGTAAAATTTTGGAACTTATTATGTTAACATCATATAAATCCAATAACCTTATATTAGGCTTTGAGATATTTATGAGCCTTACTAATATTTGTTTTCAATTTATTTAAATTAATAAATGTTTTTTTCTTTATGTAAGAATCATTTTGATTTTTGACATTTATGTAAGAATCATTCTAAGATTTTAGGTGTACATACATCTTTTGAAGCTTTTGCCTTCCTAGGTTTTGCGTACACATGTTCTTTCTAAGGCCTTTGTCTTTAAAGATTTTTGGATAACCATAAACCTTCAAGGTTTTTGTCTCCTGAGATTTCTGAAAGAGTGGAGACATTGTCAACCACTTGCTTACATGAAGTCTTTCAAGTGAGAACCATATCCACTACTAGCTTCCCATTGAGGCGTACCTATAGGTGTGCCTTCCTAGGGTTGTGAGTATACCCCTCTAGGGTCTTCTAATGAGGACCCTATCCACTATTAACTTCTCTTCTAAGCTACCTCATGAGCTTTCCTTCATGTAATTTGTGTTAATTAAGTATTACTCAATAGGTTAAGAGAGATTTGGAGAAATCCACAAAAATGTTTGATCTATCTAAGATTATTTATCATAGTGTTACTCAATGACATTAACATGTATAGAAGAGGTTGAAAGAAATCCACCAAGAATATCTGACATATATGAGGTTATTTATCAAACTATTGCTCGATAACATTAACATATATGGAAGATTAGAAATCAAACCCCTTAGAATTGTTTATATCTAGATTGGAGGGGGCAGGCGCAAATGCCACGTATATCCCAAATCGAAGGTGAATATTGGTTGTCTTTAGACCATTACCTTACCCAAGGAGTAGAAGTCCAATTAAGGACTATATAGAGTTTTAGATTCACCTAAAGCATTCCCATATTTATTAAAAGATTTATAAAATATGGGTTCTATTAATATTATCTTGGATGTTTAATATATTGGAAGAACAAGTTTGATCATAGTAGAGTTTGAGATTCAACATAAATATTTGTTTATGGTTATAGCCAAGATTGCCTAGTCCAAAATTGCCACCCACAAAATTGATGCAACAATGTATGATAATTGAGGGGAGATTAAATAATGAATGTTTTTTTGATGTGTGTGGGTTGACATCACTAATGAAGGATGCCTTCAAACCTGATAATGGATCATAGTAAAGGGACTATTGTGCTACAATCATGCCTAGGACGTTGCGTGCATGACCTTTGAGGTTGTAACAAAGGTTGCTACCAGCCAAGAATTATTTCCCAAAAATAACGTTAAAATATTACGTGCTAGAAAATTTGAGTCTGAATAGTATATATTTTACTTATCAATATCGTACAAAAATTCAGCATGCACATATTAAAGTAAAAGATCATACATTTTTTATGGTGAAAAAATGAAAAATGAAAAGTCACAGGGTCTGAAAGTTCACTATATCAGAAGATACAAGAATCTTCTTCCTCACAATTGAACAAGAATATGACTATTTGTTAATAAGATGTCCGATTTCTTTTTATGGGGTTAAGAAAAATCAAGTGTCCTAAGATAGACAACTCCCAACAACTAGGCTTCATTTTTTTAATAGGAATTATAAAAAGTTAGTGTCCACATGCTGACAGATATATTCAATAATAGAGTTAAATCTTATGGAATTTGAGATGGTAGTGATTATTGACACAGATGGTGGTAGTGGGGAAAATAGACTGGTGGTGATTTTCGATGACGATAGCAGAAAAATCATAAGAAGCTTTCTGGTTATCTCCTTCTTCCTCTCATGTGAAGAATGTGGCACTATTTATAGGCTTTTTTAGAATGAGTATTTTAATAATTTGAACTAGAATTCAAAACACTCTATCGTACAGTCTATACTGATTATATTAGTATGAAGTATTTTTATTATTTTAAACGCTATTAAATTTCAAAATTGAGTGATCTTAAGCTAGTTGGATTTCGTCTAGCCAGCCACTCAATTCTACTATAAGCATGTCAATTTGGATTTAAGTGATCATCATTTTAATTGAAAAATTATTTCGAGATTCGTGTTGATCCTATGATTTTTGTAGTCATACCAAAACTAAAGATTAATTAGAATTTTAATAAAAATTATTAATATTTTCTTAGCGATTCTAAACCGACTAGACAGTCGAATAATGACAATTATCCCTACCGCCTACCGGATTTCGCATCAGAGGATGCTATACTCTATTTTTTTCTTCTTCTTTCCTGTAAGTATGGTGTTCCGGGCATTGCGATGAGGACGAACATAAAGCTTAATTGAATGTTTCAACAAAAAGAAAAGTGGAAAACGACAATGATTCAAATTTGATCGAAATTTCAAGGTTAAAATTTTGCTTTATTCTGTTTTTTTTTGGGATGATAATGCTTATAAAGCTAATAAGATAGCAAAATAAAAATTAAAAAAATAAAAAATAAAAGACATTGAAAGAAATTTATATTTTTTAAAAAGAAAGTAAATCAAATTAAAATTTCTGAAACTATTTTTTAAATCTCACTCAAAATCCTCTTAAAAATAATTTTTTTTATTCAAAAAAATAAATAATAGCAAAATTTGGTTTTTTTTTTTTGAATGGGGTATCCACCCGCTGCCACCCCCGAAAGAGTGGTTAGCGGCGTGACTAACCCTACCTAGAAGAGGCACCCCACCTCAGAAATCTCCTGACCCGCACTTGATTGGGCCTCACTTAAGAGGAGTTGCCGCTCAAGGGGATTTGAGCACAGGATGGGGGTTCCCAACCATACTGACCTACTAACCAAGCTAAGCAAAGTGGGTCAATGTTTTTAAACTGAATTATTTTCTATATATCAGTTCTATATAATATATATATATATATATATATATGCCTTCAAAAAGTTTTTTACTAAATATAATTTTACAAAATAATAAAAAAATGATCCCAAACGAAGCCTCAATAACTTTGAGTTATTGTGATAAATACAACTCACAAATTTCTTAGTATAATTTTTTTGAGCAAAATCATAATTTTGTAAATAATTAAATTTAAGGTGACAAATCCATTTTTTGTCTTTTAACAACTTTTTTTCTATACATAAATGCCATAATAAGCATGAACTCTGAAGCGATTATGTGAACGTCTGCTCATCAAAAACTCAAAGCTTAATTGTTTGAATTTTTGGAATATCCCAAAATCAATTATGATTTACTAAAGTGTAGAAAAGCTTAAGAAAAGTGAATAAAAAAACTATAGTTGTTACAAAACTATATTATATTTGAATGCTTTGAATTTTTTTTCTTATTTTTTAAAAAATATAAAGGCTAATTATTATGATAAATATAATACTTGTTTAAGAAAATTTTTTTATTTATTTTTTACATCAATGTTCTTATACACAAATTTTTTAAAAATAATCAATAACAAGAAAATGTATCCCAAACGAAACAATAAGCAACCTGTTGATCATGAGAAATTATTTTGTGTGATTACCTAATGACCTAGAAACGAATCAGAACGCGTCACATCACCCGATACCAGTAGTACACAACAAAATATGAAGTGATGCATTCTCATTTGTCTATGGACGTCGTTTGATGACAGCACAAAATATATTTTTCCCAGGCTTAGCTAATTATTAGGGATGTCAATTTTTGACACGACCCGAACACAGACCCGAAACCGACCCGAAAAAATCAAGGTTCGGGTCAACCCGAACCTGAAACGGGTCGGGTTCGGGTTGAACAAATCAACCCGTTTTAAAAATCGGGTCGGGTTGGGTTGACCCAGTAACTCGAAATCGACCCGAAAGTGACACAAAAACTCATATTTGACCCGAAAACCCGAGATTGACCCGTTTTTGACCAATTTTGACCCAAAAATCGTATATTGACCTGATTTTGACCCGAAAATCGAATATTGACCTGATTTTGACCCGAAAATTAGCAATTTTAAGTCAACTTCGAGTCATTCATGTCGGGTCAGGTTGACCCAGACCCGAATCGGGTCGGGTTCGGGTTCGGAAACCTGACCCGTTTTTAAAATCGGGACGGGTTCGGGTTGACCCGAACAGTGCCGGGTCAGTTTCGGGTTCGACCAGTTTCGGGTTCAACCCGAACCCGACCCGCCGACCCGAATTGACCCCCTACTAATTATGGGTTTCAAATGGCCCTTATCATAAAGTGCTTGAATATGTGACACTAAATTTTGAATGAGAAGAATTTAAATAACATAGGGCAAAAATTTTTTTGTAAATTTAGAAGAGCTTCTATAGTATACATAATTAATGAGAATTTAAATAATACGTTTTTTAATCAAAGATTGACCCTTAACTTCTCCCAAATTCACAACTGAGCTTATCTACAAAGCTAGAAATTCAAGCACCATCTTTTAGCAAACTATTCCAATACTTTCAGAACATAATGTGAAGTTTGCTTAATTTTATTGAAGCAAAGAACTAAGCCAACACAACTAAACAAAAAAGAAGCTTATGGCCTGACAAAAATGCGGCCTAAATAAATAAACTGTTTCCTCTAAGGTCAAACTTCTGAATGCTAAAGGATTAATCAATTTATTAATATAAAAAAATCAACTATCATAAAATACCACTGCTCCATGCACTGCAATTCAATTTATAGTCCCCTGATCTTCGTTGGAGAGAAGGTGCTACTCACATGGCGTTCATACCGCAAGCTTCCGCAGCTTTTCACATACTAGAAACGTAATTGTCGTTTGGGGGCCTATTCTTGCAAAAGTGCAAAACCCCGTGTTTCATTGGAGAAAAGGACCAGTTGAGTGCTCTGATGCTCTAGGTACAGGTAAAATAGAATAGACTTCAGGCACGAAAATTCTTAAACGTATACAAAAGTTGGGGTGATATGATTTGCAGGTGTTTAAGGAACTAAGAAGCATTCTTATAAGAGTGCCAAAGATATGGGATATAGCACCACTTCATAGTTAGAGAGATATTGCGGTAGAACAAGGTGACAGAGAGGATGAACTGAACTTAGGTGGAGAAATTTTGGTGTATGTTATCCAATGCTGGGTGGACTAGAGTCTATTGGGCTGAGGTAATAGATAATGTCTGTCACTTGGTGAACCGTCTTCTTTTTGCAGTTATTGGAAAGAAAAACCTAAAGGAGATGTGGTCATAGCATCCTGTTAGAGATTATAAGTACTTGAGGGTGCTTTGGCGTCCAACTTATTATCATGTTCATAAAGTTAAACTGGAACCAAGGGTAAAGATGAACATTTTTATTGGCTTTAGGCTTGGAGTCAAGGGCTTCAAACTCTATGATCCAGTAAAGAAGAAGAATGTCATCAGCAAGAATGTTACTTTTGATGAGGCAAGCATGTTGAAGCCTCAAGACTCTAAGCAGGTGGAGAGTTTTACTGGGACCATAGATGCACCACATAAGCTGGAGTCTATGATGCGCTTAAAGAGGGTATGCAGCGTCGGACACGGACACGCAACCGACACTGCATGGACACGTGTCCGACACTGTATTGGAGTGTCGTAATTTTAAAAATTAAAATTAAAACCGGACACGCACACGCGTGTCCGGACATTAAATAATAAAATCATCTTTTTCAGCAAACGGGAAGCCTTATTTTTTCGATCCATAAAATAAATCGTCTAGGGCAGACCGGACGAGCTCACAGCATATGCCAAACGGAGGACGATGCCTTCGCCTCCCGTTTCTTCATAATTTCTGCTCAAGCCGAGGCCAAGCCGAGCTCGTCTTTCCCATTCGTTCGTTCTTGCGTGATTTCTATGGTCAGCCGAGGCAAAGTTCGCAATCAACGCCAAACAGAGCACCTTCTGCGCGCAAGAGAGTCAAGACATGTAAGTGGATTTTGTCATTTCTTCTCTTCATTATTAAAAATGTCTAGATTAATTGAAATATTAATTATTGTTTTTTTTTTAAATTTACTAAAAAAAAGCTAATGTACATGCTCGGTACCGCTAGGTATCGCTAGGTACATGCTCGGTGCCGCTCAGTACATGCTCGGTACCACTCGGTACATGCTCGTACCGCTCAGGTCGAACCCCGCTAGGGGGCAGCGCCCCCTGGCGGGGTTCAACAATATACCAGCCAGGTCGCGGGGTCAAGGGGCAGCGCCCCTGCAGGGGTTATCGGGGGCAACGCCCTAGGAACAAAATTTTATTATAAGAGTAATTTTTGAAATTCTGCTTGTTTTTAAAGTTCATAAGTTGTTTGTATGGAAAGATACCGAGCGTACCGAGCATGTACCGCTCGGTATCGGGCGGTACTGGCTCGGTACCGAGCATGTACCTAGTGGTACCGAGCATGTACCGCTCGGTACTGAGCATGTACCGCGAGGTACCGAGCATGTACCGCTCGGTACCGGGCGGTACTGGCTCGAAAGATAAGGAATTTGTTCTTCGCTGTGAGCTCCGTTGAATCCTAATGAGCGTCGCCTCACGCTGCCTCGAGGCGTTACGCCTCGCTGAAAAAAATCGCACACCTCGTCAAATAAATTGAGGCTTAAGCCTCAAGGCGCCAGGTTAGCGCCTCGAATTGAGTCGCGCCTCTGTTCGGACGCCTCGACCGCTTTTTTAATCAATGCCTTGACCCATGCTTACTTGACAATTGTAGCAGAATATGATCTGATTTTGAAGAAGTTCGATCCAAACATTGCATTTAGCATTGTCAGCATGTTCATACATGGCAAGTTGTGAAGAGTATCCTGAGGTATTTAAAGGGTACAATTGATACCAGTTGATACAGGCTTAGAGATGCAGTCACTATGGCAGTGCTGCAAGACTTATGACTGATTGTCCACTTGTTTGAATAATTGCACTTAGCTTGATCCCTTGGAAGGGAACAATTATTACGTCAGGTGACCTGACGTAGTTCTACATTCGGATGTCAATAACATGTCGCCACGTGGTCTTACTCAATACCACGCGGCCCGACGACTTGACTCGGGATTGCTATGTTTGCTTATTGCTCGGTATTACTCGGTATTACTAGGTATTGCTCAGTATTGCTAGGTATTGCTTGGCAATAATGAAAAACATCGCTCTGTGAAGCCAATACCGAGCAATACCGAGAAATACAGAGCAATACCGAGAAATACAGAGCAATACCAAGCAATACCGAGTATACCGAGCAATACCGAGAAAAACTCGGTATTTCTCGGTATTGGTCTTCACAGAATGGTATTTCTCATTATTGCCGAGCAAAACCGACCAATACCAAGCAATACCTAGTAACAAGCGAACATAGCAATCCCGTCTCTATTCCGGGTCGGGGTTGTCGGGCCGCGCGGTAAATAGTGAGAACACGTGGCACTATTTTACTAACGTCCAAACGTAGAGCTACGTCAAGTGACCGGACCAAATAAAAGTTCCTTGGCGTACATAGGCAACCATCTGAGTGTAGTCATTTACATATTGGAGCCTGATTTGTCATCTTCCACTTTCTAAAGTGAAAGATGAGGGAAAGATTATTGATTTGGAATTCTTTCTAAATCCAAATCAACTTTGATTTGGAAGACTTTGATGGCTCCAAACCAGCCTTGATTTGGAAGACTTTGATGGCTCAATTATATAATTAATTAGGGAGTGATTATTTCCCTAATTAATTTGATTTAATTTGAGATTTAATTATTTAAGTTATGTGATGATTACTCTTATTAAACCAAGGCCATGAGATCTATTTCATCCTCCTTGAGACTAAATTAATAGCCTCGTAGGATCAGGTTATCGGGTAACCACCTCGTTATTATTAAGTTGATTATTTCCCTAATTAATTTGCTTTAATTTGAGATTTAATTAGAGTTTTAATAGTAATCGAACCCTTGGCATTCAACATATTGTCTTAACATTCGAGTCAATCATTAACTACAAAAAAACTAAGAAACTTTCATTGCCACATTGATTCATATCATGATAAATAATTCACCGATAGAAGGACTATGAAAATCGGCGAGCAAAACATGTTTGAGATTTTATTCTAAAATATATAGAAATCATACTCTCAAGTATACATTTAGATGCTTGGATCATGATGAGATTTAGCAAATGAATTGTATCCAACATCACAATTACGAGAAGGAAAAGCAACATGAAACCCTCATATCAAATACATTTACAAATGTTTAATCAAAGTCTTCAAGCATAGCTATTTAAAAGATGAAAACTATGTGCGAGGATGAAGCATGGGTATTCATAATCAAACATTCCAACTTGCTCTTGATTAGTGAGAATTCAAACAACACATGCATCTTCAAATATGATTTCCAAACATACAAACATCTTTTGCTTTGAATCAAACAAAAGAACTTGTACCACCTCTTAACAAACAATAACACAAACACTTTGCATACATATATATTTTTTAAAAATAAAGAATAATTTTTCAAAAGCTATACATAAAACTTCGAATCACATGACATGAATCATAAACAAATATAAATTTCAATATACCAACTATTCATTTCCAAACAATCTATATCAACATGAATCGTCTACTTGGAGAAACAAACATTATTGCTATAGCTTCTTACGCCAGGAAGAAGAAATAGGAACAAGGAAATGGAGGTGAAAGGAAAGATGAAGAAGGAAATAGAAAAGAAGAAGAAGGAGGAATCACCTGCTTGCCAGAGGAGACCGGCAGCTAGGGCTTGCGAACCAGGGGCGGCGGACAGGTCCGGCAGGTTCGGCCTGCTCCTGGGATTTGCGAAAGAAAGATGGCGAATAGGGAGGAAGAGGGGTTGGCGTCGGGTGTCTCAGATACGAGACGGGAGAGGGAGAGCTGGAGTGCGAATGGAATAGCCGAAGGCGAGGAGGCTTCCGTCTGGCTGGAGTCATCCTGTCTTCCGATGCATGCCATCAAGTGAGAGCGGGAAATTGCTTAGAAAATCAAGTCAAAGCGCCTTTACAGAAATTAATCTAATTTGGGTCAAACTTGGGTCCCAACTTGAACCCAATTTGACTCAAATTAAGTTGATTCAGGTTTAATACAGTTCGATTAGATTAAATTGGTGGTATTGAACTCAAATCTACGCCAATTTAGATCAAATTGCATTCGAAGAGTCTCACGAAGATTAATAGAGCTTAACCGAACTCGAGTCGCCTCGAACGCAAATTGGACTTGACGAGGCTCAATTAAATTAATCGAACATGCTTGAGAAGAATGCAAGCAAAAAATGAGGTCAATAGTTTGGCCAATGGAAATTAAACCAAAAATCTAACAAAGAAGGATGTATGAATCAACTGGAAAAAAAATAAGAAAGATTTGCATCTGGAAAATACAAATTATTTGGTATTATTAGATCAGACTAATTGATTTTTTAGACACTTATAAACTATCCATTGAAATTGTATGATATGATAATTCATCTTATTGAGATAAAGGTTTTGTTTGGGATAGCTATCTTACCGTCTCTTAAAACAGCTTTTTAATACAAAAATTTTAAGAATCAGTAAGAAGTCTATCCCAAACGAGGTCAAAGTTGAACAACTTTAAATAATAGAAGTCGTATAAATTCATTTTTTTACAAATAAACTTAACTATAAGATATTTTTTGTATTTCATAAAGAATAAATAGCTTTTTTCATACAAAGTAAAAGAAAATACAAGTTATAAATCCTTAATGATGTGATTCTTTCAATATTTTGTGTAATTAACACAATTTGTATCTTGCTACCCAATTCTTCATGTTTATTCCATTTATAATAGTAGTGCTAATTGATATATCATTAAAAAAATTATCTTGATCGGGCACAAATCTCAAGGCAAAATCAAGTTGAAACTTAAAAAATTAAGTACGGGGCCATCTGAACTTCTGTTTTAGCAAATTTACTGTCGAGCTGAACATCTCAAAATACAAACACAACTACACTAAATTTGACTCAATCCGAGCCTAAATGGGTCCAAATCAAAGACCGCAGCATAATTTGGAACCAAATTTAGTTTAAATATCATAATATCGAATGGATAACCAAATAGCCTTTAAATTTTGATATCATTAAGATATTTAAATGCCCAATATGTCCACGAATTCAAATCGCCCATAAAATCTCAATTTTGATATCATTAAGATATTATAAATCCCAAAAATAGCCTCACGATCAAGGGATATTCATCATCTCCTCGACCACCACCCAAACTTCCGATGGACCACCGCTTGATGTCGGACTTTCGCTGGACCACCGCCAGACACCAGACTTCTATTGGACCACCAACTGATGCCCGAACTTTCACCGGACCACAGCCCAACGCCAAACTTCTGCCCGACGCCAGACTTTCGCTGGCCGTCAGACTTTCACCCGGCCACCGAAGGATGCAAGACTTCTGCTTGGCCACCGGCTGTCGTCAGACTTTCTCTCGCTTGCAAACTATCATAGGACTTTTGTCGGACCTCCGGCCGGCTCACAACTATCGTCGGAATTACGCTCGTCCACCAACTGACACCGGACTTCCACCAGACAATGGTCCTTCTAACCTCTATCACCAGACTACGATCTTTCTTATAACAGCCCAAACTCTTAACAAGTTAAATTCTTGGTCTTTCATCTACCACAGTTTTCTTCAAGATTACTTCACATTAATATTATATTGATCTTATTTACTTAACAAAAAATGATAAAAGGATGCTTCACCACCTTTTACCTTTCTGAAAATTATAAGATATTCTCTCCCAGTGAAAGAAGGTGAATATGATCTCTTAATTTAAAAAAAAAAAAAAAAAAAGATTATCCCACTATTACAAAAGGAAAATGTTGCATAAAATTATTTTGGTGGATGAACAGTTTTTTTGTTTGTAAGAAATGGAGCTGTTCCCTTATGAACAAAGAATCATGCCTTAATAGTAAGCGTTGAGTCAGTGTTAACTTTATAGGAAAGCAACTGTATATCTTCTTTTACAAATAGTTACTCAACTGCGACCGTTGCTTTCAGGGCAACAATGAGAAAAATGACTCGCATTTTTTTTTTTTTTTTCTGTAAGTGATAACTTCAAAAAAATACTAAGTGTTACAGAGATGAGGTTGCTTAGGTGGATGAGTTTGCTTTACCCTTAGAGATAGGATACTAAATGAGCATATAATTGATAAGGTTGGAGTAGCTCCAGTGGAAGATAAGATTAGAGAGAGTCACCTTAGATGGTTTGGTCACATTAAACGGAGGCCTTCCGATGACCCGGTTAAGAAAGTTGAGGTATTAGATTTGACTTATGTTAAAAAAGATAGAGGTAGACCTAAAAAGGCTTGGTTAGAAAATATTAGAAATGATCTTTCTTTACTAGGTTTAAATGAGAATTTGATTTTTAACAGGGCACGTACAATGGCGAAAAAAGATTCATATAGCTAACCCCATGTAGTGGGACAAAGACTTGATGTTGTTGTTGTTGTTGTAAGTGAAAACTTCACAAAATCATATTAACGTAAACATGTAAGCAAATACCACTAGGAGCCAAATTAGAGTAACCCAAAAATTAAAATCCTTCACTCCCATATAACTTATTATCCTGGACCAAACAAACAAGATGGCAGGTAAACCGCTATAGACCTTCATGACAAACACCTCAGCATCTTTTCTGCTGTTCATCTAGCCACATATTTGTTCTCATAATTGCTTGAGCACGAGGGACATCATTAATCATGATTCCTGGCATAATTCCACAAAACTCTCTTGCAGTCACAAGCCATGAGTATTTTTCCTGGCTTGTCTAGCAAGAATCCTGTAGGCTTACATGACCTATCACCACAAAGCATTTTACTACTTTTTCCCCCATGCATTTCTTTTGGTGAAGTTAAAATCGGAAAAATATTGATTATTTTCTAGTTGTCATCCTGCACAAATAGGGGTGTCAATATTTGACACAACACGAAAATCCGATTCGAATCAAACTCGGAAATTTCGGGACACACTCAACCAGATTTCAAAACGGGTCGGTTCGAGTTGACCCGACAGGTTGTCGGGTTGAACCTATTTAACCGACCACTGCCCGAGCCTGCCCGCACTTGCCCGCGGCTGACCATGCACCTGCCCGCTCGCGTCTGCATCCATCGTCCAGTCCCCCTGTCACCTGCAGCCCGTCATTCTGCCGCCCCGCCGCCACTAGAAGCTCAACCGTGTCGGGTTGGGTCAACCCGGAAACCTGACGGGTTGGGTCCGAATCCAAATTTTTGACCCATTTATATACTCGGGTCGAGTTAGGATCTACCCATTTGAACCCGGATCAATTTTGGATTTGACCCGAACCCGACCCGAAACCCGATTTTGACACCCCTATGCACAAGCATCAGAATGGAATAATTTTAGTTTTTTACTTTCTTTGCCCAAGTTCAAATTTAACCATGGTAGGCAAAGAATGCAATTAAGTTAGGAAAGGAATTTCCTCTAGGATTCTTAGATGAAGACAACTAAAAGTGAATATTGTCAGTTCATAAATACTAAGCCCCGAAATGTACGTGTATGTCCCTAATATCATTTACATGTATCATTTAAGTTGGAATGGACCAGCACATGCCAGAATTTCTCCAACTAAATTAATACGCTGGAGCCATGCACACAAACAGACACCAGACTGATGGAAGAAGGGACCCCATTCTACTGGTGTTTGAGAAATGGTCCTGTTTCTCTCCTTTCAGCTTCAAACAAGTGGAAAGTTACACCTATATCCTGTAACAGTGACAACAAAAAGTACCCAGAATGATTAAAATGCTAAAAAATGGAAGCAGGGATCATTGTATACTCTCAAGAGCTCTTGGCCTCAGTTACCTTCTTAGCTACAACTTCTTTTTTAACCTTCCTCATCTTTCTTAAGGTGGAAGACCTTCATCTTGAAGAAATTAGGTTTCAGCATCCTGATAGGCCGGTTCTTCCTGAACCGGCCCAACCGGCCCGTCCAGGGCGTTTTTAGTTTATAGGAGGCGGCTAGTCCCGCCTCATCTTTGCTTGCCACCCACAATAGTGGGTCTCACTATTCCAATCAAGTTTAAATTAGAGGAGGGGGGCCGCTAGGGCTTTGGAGGGAAAATAGATTTGGAAAGTTTATGTATTAAAGAGCATGAGATGTTTTAGTGTTAGGTTCTGTTTGATTTGATTTCTCTTGTAGTTCCTTGGCATCTTGGGCTCTAGACTACCTTGTCTAGAGATTTGGAAGAGACTATCCTCCTCTCAAATTGAGGATCACTTGTATCTCGTTTTTATGTTTGTTTGGCTTTGATTCTCTTATTGCAATCCATCGTTTTGGGGCTGATTTTGCATTATTCTCGCTGTTTTCACCAATTAGTGATAGGTTAGCTTGCAAACTCAAGTATTCCCCTTAGGTTACTTGCGGACTCTAGTATTTTCTATCAAATCCTCAATTATATATATAATATTTCATAGAAAAAGAAAAAAAATTGTAAAATTATGCTACTCACAAGTTGTCCAAATTAAATATTACATGTCCATCACAAGCCACATGACAGGCCTTAGCAAGATCATAGCAAATGCCAGGTGCCATGGGCAGCACAAAATGGCGCCCTTTCTATAAATAAGATCATGCTAGAGAACAGATATATAAAGATTGTGGAAAGATACACCTGGGGCACCACAACTGAGACATGATTGCTAGGTTATTATTACATGTATAGCTACAATCTTCACTACAATGACAGAAGCCTACATATAGACCTCCAAGTGTAGTACAAATCATGTGGAGGAGAAGCCAGGCTTTTCTAAATTGATCAGGACGTGTGACTCTCAAATGGAATTCTAGTTCAGAATCCAAAGAAGGTTCAGCATCAAAGACTTACATCAGTACAGAGACAACAAAGAAACTTTATTGCTATAAGATTCTACTTGCGAAGTACAAGTGGTTCTTAAAGCACTTGACTTAAGACTTCTCCCACTAACTAAAATGTGCTTGTAATTTACCCCATTGGAACTCTAGTCACCAAAACTATGTAACTAAAAAACCGCACTAATTAGCATAATGAGCTAATGCAGCACTAACCTTTGGATAGCTAATAATACCATTATTGTCACCATTGTGGGGACCCTGTCATGAAGAATAAGACACTTTGAACAATGAAAAGGCTTCTCCACCTAAGCAATTTCCTATTCTTGCGCATGTTAAGCAGTTCTCTGAAGTAATAATGCCCAATTAAGGGCTAACATATCACATTACCAATCACCCAGTCAATCCTTTCACAGGTTTTTTCGTTTAAGATGTTAGAGAGAGAGAGATCAAATTGAAGTTCTTAGCTTGACCCATGATGGCAGAGCTACCTAGGTGATCCAATGGACCAAATGAAAAGTACTGTAAGGCAACTAAAAACAGGCAAGATTATAGCTTTCTCCAGCATCGTTCAATTCAACTTTAGAGGAAGTTTCCTTCTCTTTCTCTAGATCAATTGGTCAGGAAGCACATCATGGAACATGCTTGTTACCTGATTCTCAAGAATAGACTTTTTACAACAGTCCTACTTGCTAATGAAGTGCAGTGGCCAGAATAACTTTATTGTAGCTAGGAGGGAAGAAAAAAGATCAGATTTGATGGCTGATGCAGTTTTTATTACATTGTCAACCCTGTATCATCATGGAATCATAGAACAGAACCACATAAAGTGAGCGTCACTTAATGAGAAAAAAGATAAACAGCATCTGAGGATAGATATGGGCAAACAGTTTTCATGATGTAAGCATTGCCAATGGAATAACATGCCCCATAGAGGAATTTTTATTCTGTGCGGGGTCAGGACGTAGTCCAGAGACCAACAAAACTACGACACGTCATCTAAAAAGTGTACTGCGCTCACTACCGAGCCCGGTATCGATGCTCGGTACCAAGCAGTTCTCCCGTCCGGTGTCCGCACGGAATAATCTCTCCCCAAAAAGTGGGCCATATACGAAAGAGATAAACAGCTAGAAACAATCCATAGCCAGTTCTTCTTTCTTCTTATTCACCTCTCGCCATGTTTATTCCCATTATAACCTTGTACTCCTTTTTAATAGAAACCAAGGCCATTCATCAGAGTCCGTATGACTTCTAATTCCGTCCTAAACTGATGATTCCACTTTCACTAAGTTCCTCTTGTTACTTTGAAGAGATGACAGAAAAAGAGAGAAATAGCCTGAAAGTAGAATTGCAAGCTAGAGATTATGCAGACGAAGAAACCAGCGATGGAAAGTCTAGAAAATGGTTGGATTTAACTCTTGGAGGAAGCAACTCATCGACAACTGGAAATTCTTCTGATTCCCATAGGAAACCATCCTCACTAAAGGTGTTTTCCTGTAACTTCTGTATGAGGAAATTCTACAGCTCACAGGCATTAGGAGGCCATCAAAATGCTCACAAGAGAGAAAGAGGAGCAGCTAAAAGAACTTATCAGTCACAGATGATGATGCTAGACTTACCCTTCGCTCCTTCCTT
Organism: Dendrobium nobile; assembly: GCA_022539455.1. Taxonomy (NCBI): domain Eukaryota; kingdom Viridiplantae; phylum Streptophyta; class Magnoliopsida; order Asparagales; family Orchidaceae; genus Dendrobium; species Dendrobium nobile. The sequence continues at coordinate 36,886,346 of CM039732.1, read as the reverse complement.
TCTACAGTCACTACGAGTTCAGCCACACTCAGTAGTTAACAAGCCCAACAGGGAAGGAGTTATGCCCATTGCAGCAAGGAGCCAAGATTTCAGCATGACTTGCACACCCTTTGCCTTCGAGGAAGCAACAAATATGGCATGGCCAGGGAGTTTTCATAAGTCGAAATTTTCCAAACCACCACCAGAACTGCAGAAGCTAGACCTGAACCTCAAACTGTGACCTCTTTACTAAAAGGTACAGAGCTTTCCCATTATTGTATCTCACCATCTTTTTCAAGTCCAGATTTGTGCTTGTTTTCAGCCATGGTAAACTTACTCCAGAACACCAAGAACTCCATCAGTACCAGGACGAAACCCATAATAAGTTTAAGGTTGTGTATGTGCAGATTTTCTACAATAAGTGTTATTTTCTGAGTTGCAGATGTTATATTCAAATTTTACCTAAATAAGGTAACACAGGTTGTCATTCAGTGGTTTGTTTCAGATCAACAATTCTGTAATTAGTATGCCGAATTTATGAACCACTTTCATGGAGCATATTCTCCTTGAAATGGTGAAGGTGTTAACAGGAATTATATTTAAATCTTAACTGTCATAGCATCAACAAAAAATTAAGAAGAGTCAGGTTTCCTTTGGGACGACTTTCATACCGTTTTTTAAAGCGGGTTTCTGAAATTTTTGTACTAAAAAGTTGTTCTAGAAAGCAAAGAAAAAACTGTTCCAAACGAAGCGTTAATATACAACTGTCAGGTTTAGTTGCCCAATTATGCGTGCAGCTTAAAATAAGATGTTTAAATAAGTATTTTAGATAAGAAATGCAAACTTGGAGGCAGAAAACTAATTGTGACGCATGACAGGATTTTTTTCCTTCATAAAGCTAGAAGTGGGCTGAAGTATTTTGCACAAAAAAGTTCATCGATAAAAGAAAGTAAACTCCTCCTGATAAGGTCATGTGGTTGCTAAGATCAAAATTTAATTGTCAGCAAGCCAATTGCTAAGATGTTCTGGCAAGTTTAGTTGGCTTGTCAAAATATTTAGAGAAAGAACTTACAGAGGAAGAAAAATCAGTCAACCACAAAATCCTAACATCCTGATTTTTTTATAAATATTTTTTCATTTTTTATTTTTCTTTTTATTTTTTTAGAGAAATTTTTTTCTTTTTTAAAAAGAGAAATTCTCTATCTCTTCTTGTAATTTTTTCTTTTTTTTTCAAATTTTTTTAGCCGACCCCACGTAGTGGGACAAAAGCTTGATGTTGTTGTTGTTTCAACAACGTTTTTATGTAAATTTTTTTCCTTCAAAAGTTTTTTTTTCCATATGTTTTTTATATTTTTTTAAATGACTTCTTTTATTTAAAGCCATGTAACTCACTTCGTTAATGTTAATTTACTCTCTTCTATAAAATCATGTAACTATCTTCCTTAAAATTATATAACTCTTTTTCGTAAAGTCATCTAATTCTCGTCCTTAAAATTGCATAACTCTCTACCATAAAGTCGTGTAATTTTCTTCCTTAAATTTATATAATTCTCTTCAAAAAAGTCAGGTAACCCTCTTCATTAATATCACATAATTCTTTCATTTAAAGTTATATAATTGAAATCCTCCTCCAATTATAAATACCTCTTTATGTGAGGAGTTTGCAGCACTACTCTCCTCCAATCTTTTTTTACCCATTTTTCTTCTTCATTTCTTTTTACAAGAGATGTATTTTATTATCTTGAATAAGTGGTATCCTCTTTCAAGCTCCAGTGCCCTCTTTGTAAAGAATGAATTACTATTGCCTCCTTTTTCTTCTCTATTTCTTATCTAAAGAGAGGCATTTCACTATCTTGAATAGGCAGAGCTCCAATGCCACTCTTTGTAGAGAATGAGTTACTCTTTCCCCTTTCACTTCTTTACTTCTTCTCTTAAGAGAGGCATTCTACGGTCTTGTATAGGCAATATCCCCTTTCAAGCTCTAATACCTCTCTCTTTAGGGACTAAATTAATATTCTTTATGATGAGTTATGAGTGATACTCTATTTTTTTATCTTGATTGTAGAGCTTTGGTTTTTATTTTAAAAGAAAGTTGACTCGCTCTATTTTGAGATACTTTTCATCATATTTTGAAGCTCTAAAATTTCTCCCAATATAAAGGTAATCATTACAAAAAAAAGTTTGCAATGTTGGAAGTAAAAAAACCATGTTGATGAAAGTATTTTAATTCATGGAGTTTTATTTTCAACCCCTTGCATTAATCTTTTAGATAAAAAATATCATATATTTGAATATGATGTAAAATTTTGGAACTTATTATGTTAACATCATATAAATCCAATAACCTTATATTAGGCTTTGAGATATTTATATGAGCCTTACTAATATTTGTTTTCAATTTATTTAAATTAATAAATGTTTTTTTCTTTATGTAAGAATCATTTTGATTTTTGACATTTATGTAAGAATCATTCTAAGATTTTAGGTGTACATACATCTTTTGAAGCTTTTGCCTTCCTAGGTTTTGCGTACACATGTTCTTTCTAAGGCCTTTGTCTTTAAAGATTTTTGGATAACCATAAACCTTCCAAGGTTTTTGTCTCCTGAGATTTCTGAAAGAGTGGAGACATTGTCAACCACTTGCTTACATGAAGTCTTTCAAGTGAGAACCATATCCACTACTAGCTTCCCATTGAGGCTACCTCATAGGTGTGCCTTCTTAGGGTTGTGAGTATACCCCTCATAGGGTCTTTCTAATGAGGACCCTATCCACTATTAACTTCTCTTCTAAGCTACCTCATGAGCTTTCCTTCATGTAATTTGTGTTAATTAAGTATTACTCAATAAGGTTAAGAGAGATTGGGAGAAATCCACCAAAAATGTTTGATCTATCTAAGATTATTTATCATAGTGTTACTCAATGACATTAACATGTATAGAAGAGGTTGAAAGAAATCCACCAAGAATATCTGACATATATGAGGTTATTTATCAAACTATTGCTCGATAACATTAACATATATGGAAGAAGTAGAATCAAACCCCTTAGAATTGTTTATATCTAGATTGGAAGGGGGCAAGGCAAATGCCACGTATATCCCAAATCGAAGGTGAATATTGGTTTGTCTTTAGACCATTACCTTACCCAAGGAGTAGAAGTCCAATTAAGGACTATATAGAGTTTTAGATTCACCTAAAGCATTCCCATATTTATTAAAAGATTTATAAAATATGGGTTCTATTAATATTATCTTGGATGTTGAATATATTGGAAGAACAAGTTTGACCATAGTCGAGTTTGAGATTTCAACATAAATATTTGTTTAAGGTTATAGCCAAGATTGCCCCTAGTCCAAAATTGCCACCCACAAAATTGATGCAACAATGTATGATAATTGAGGGGAGATTAAATAATGAATGTTTTTTTGATGTTGTGAGGTTGACATCACTAATGAAGGATGCCTTTCAAACCTGATAATGGATCATAGTAAAGGGACTATTGTGCTACAATCATGCCTAGGACGTTGCGTGCATGACCTTTGAGGTTGTAACAAAGGTTGCCCACCAGCCAAGAATTATTTCCCAAAAATAACGTTAAAATATTACGTGCTAGAAAATTTGAGTCTGAATAGTATATATTTTACTTATCAATATCGTACAAAAATTCAGCATGCACATATTAAAGTAATAAGATCATTCATTTTTTATGGTGAAAAAATGAAAAATGAAAAATCACAGGGTCTGAAAGTTCACTATATATCAGAAGATACAAGAACTCTTCCTTCCTCACAATTGAACAAGAATATGACTATTTGTTAATAAGATGTCCGATTTCTTTTATGGGGTTAATAAAAATCAAGTGTCCTAAGATAGACAACTCCCAACAACTAGGCTTCATTTTTTTAATAGGAATTATAAAAAGTTAAGTGTCCACATGCTGACAGATATATTCAATAATAGAGTTAAATCTTATCGGAATTTTGAAGATGGTAGTGATTATTGACACAGATGGTGGTAGTCGGGGAAAATAGCTGGTGGTGATTTTCGATGACGATAGCAGAAAAATCATAAGAAAGCTTTCTGGTTATCTCCTTTCTTCCTCTCATGTGAAGAATGTGGCACTATTTATAGGCTTTTTAGAATGAGTATTTTAATAATTTGAACTAGAATTCAAAACACTCTATCGTACAGTCTATACTGATTATATTGAGTATGAAGTATTTTTTATTATTGAAACGCTTAATAATTTCAAAATTGAGTGATCTTAAGCTAGTTGGATTCGTCTAGCCAAGCCACTCAATTCTACTATAAGCATGTCAAATTTGGATTTAAGATGATCATCATTTTAATTGAAAAATTATTTCGAGATTCGTGTTGATCCTATGATTTTTGTAGTCATACCAAAACTAAAGATTAATTAGAATTTTAATAAAATTATTAATATTTTCTTAGCGATTCTAAACCGACTAGACAGTCGAATAATGACAATGTATCCCTACCGCCTACCGGATTTCGCATCAGAGGATGCTATACTCTATTTTTTTCTTCTTCTTTCCATGTAAGTATGGTGTTCCGGGCATTGCGATGAGGACGAACATAAAGCTTAATTGAATGTTTCAACAAAAAGAAAAGTGGAAACGACAATGATTCAAATTTGATCGAAATTTCAAGGTTAAAATTTTGCTTTATTCTGTGTTTTTTGGGATGATAATGCTTTATAAAGCTAATCAGATAGCAAAATAAAAATTAAAAAAATAAAAAATAAAAGACATTGAAAGAAATTTAATTTTTTAAAAAGAAAGTAAACATAATTAAAATTTCATGAAACTAATTTTATAAATCTCACTCAAAATCCTCTTAAAAATAATATTTTTTTATTCAAAAAAATAAATAATAGACAAAATTAATGGTTTTTTTTTTTTTGAATGAGGTATCCACCCGCTGCCACCCCCGAAAGAGCGGTTAGCGGCGTGACTAACCCTACCTAGAAGAGGCACACCCACCTCAAAAATCTCCTGACCCGCACTTGATTGGGCCTCACTTAAGAGGAGTTGCCGCTCAAGGGGATTTGAGCACAGGATGGGGGGTTCCCAACCATACTGACCTACTAACCAAGCTAAGCAAAAGTGGGTCAATGTTTTTAAACTGAATTATTTTCTATATATCAGTCCTATATATATATATATATATATATATATATATATATATATATATATATATATATATATATATATATATATATATATATATATATATATATATATATATATATATATATATATATATATATATATATGCCTTCAAAAAGTTTTTATACTAAAAATATAATTTTACAAAATAATAAAAAAATGATCCCAAACGAAGCCTCAATAACTTTGAGTTAATTGTGATAAATACAACTCACAAATTTCTTAGTATAATTTTTTTGAGCAAAATCATAATTTTGTAAATAATTAAATTTAAGGTGACAAATCCATTTTTTGTCTTTTAACAACTTTTTTTCTATACATAAATGCCATAATAAGCATGAACTCTGAAGCGATTATGTGAACGTCGTGCTCATCAAAAACTCAAAAGCTTAATTGTTTGAATTTTTGGAATATCCCAAAATCAATTATGATTTACTAAAGTGTAGAAAAGCTTAAGAAAAGTGAATAAAAAAACTATAGTTGTTACAACTAAATTATATTTGAATGCTTTGAATTTTTTTCTTATTTTTTAAAAAATATAAAGGCTAATTATTATGATAAATATAATACTTTGTTTAAGAAAATTTCTTATTATTTATTTTTACATCAATGTTCTTATACACAATTTTTTTAAAAATAATCAATAACAATAAAATGTATCCCAAACGAAACAATAAGCAACCCTGTTGATCATGAGAAATTATTTTGTGTGATTACCTAATGACCTAGAAACAAATCAGAACGCGTCACATCACCCGATACCAAGTAGTACACAACAAAATATGAAGTGATGCATTCTCATTTGTCTATGGACGTCGTTTGATGACAGCACAAAATAATTTTTCCCAGGCTTAGCTAATTATTAGGGATGTCAATTTTTGACACGACCCGAAATACGACCCAAACCGACCCGAAAAAATCAAGGTTCGGGTCAACCCGAACCTGAAACGGGTCGGGTTCGGGTTGAACAAATCAACCCGTTTTAAAAATCGGGTCGGGTTCGGGTTGACCCAGTAACCCGAAATCGACCCGAAAGTGACACAAAAACTCATATTTGACCCGAAAACCCGAGATTGACCCGTTTTTGACCCAAAAAACGAATATTGACCTGATTTTGACCCGAAAATCGAATATTGACCTGATTTTGACCCGAAAATTAGCAATTTTAAGTCAACTTCGAGTCATTCATGTCGGGTCAGGTTGACCCAGACCCGAATCGGGTCGGGTTCGGGTTCGGAAACCTGACCCGTTTTTAAAATCGGGACGGGTTCGGGTTGACCCGAACAGTGCCGGGTCAGTTTCGGGTTCGACCAGTTTCGGGTTCGACCCGAACCCGACCCGCCAACCCGAATTGACACCCCTACTAATTATGGGTTTCAAATGGCCCCTTATCATAAAGTGCTTGAATATGTGACACTAAAATTTTGAATGAGAAGAATTTAAATAACATAGGGCAAAATTTTTTTTGTAAATTTAGAAGAGCTTCTATAGTATACATAATTAATGAGAATTTAAATAATACGTTTTTTAATCAAAGATTGACCCTTAACTTCTCCCAAATTACACAACTGAGCTTATCTACAAAGCTAGAAAATTCAAGCACCATCTTTTAGCAAACTATTCCAATACTTTCAGAACATAATGTGAAGTTTGCTTAATTTTATTGAATGCAAAGAACTAAGCCAACACAACTAAACAAAAAAGAAGCTTATGGCCTGACAAAATGCGGCCTAAATAAATAAACTGTTTCCTCTAAGGTCACAACTTCTGAATGCTAAAGAGATTAATCAATTATTAAATATAAAAAAATCAACTATCATAAAATACCACTGCTCCATGCACTGCAATTCAAATTTATAGTCCCCTGATCTTCGTTGGAGAAGAAGGTGCTACTCACATGGCGTTCATACCAGCAAGCTTCCGCAGCTTTTCACATACTAGAAACGTAATTGTCGTTTGGGGGCCTATTCTTGCAAAAGTGGCAAAACCCCTGTGTTTCATTGAGAAAAAGGACCAGTTGAGTGCTCTGATGCTCTAGGTACAGGTAAAATAGAATAGACTTCAGGCAGAAAATTCTTAAACGTATACAAAAGTTGGGTGATATGATTTGCAGGTGTTTAAGAACTAAGAAGAACCTTTTTTGTCTGGCAATTGAACTGTGAATTCAAAATCCAGTAATAAAATTGCTACTTCTAGAACTTAACAAAGCATAACAGATACACGAAAGATAGCAGAAAAATGATGACCACAAAATCCAGACATTCATGCCTCATTTGGTTCCTGAATCCTTTTTTTTTCTTTTTAAATGGAGGTTCTAAGAACGGGTAAGCATAAATTTTTTTCTTCTCAGATCGGCAGATATACGGAGTTTTAGGAAAATGATTTTTACAAAAGTCGTCTAAACAAACATAAAACAACACCATTTTTCTCGATTCTAACCGGAAAAGACGCCCAATCAAACGAAGCATCAGTATTGTTGCATGGCTCATATGGGAAAAATGAAAACAGCTGACAATTTTTGGTAAAGGAGTTTATTTTTTTGTTGATGGTGCTTGCAATGTCTATGATTCTTCCATGGAAAACCATCAGCGCTTGTTCTTAAGTTGCCCTCTTTCTATGGGGATTATTAGAAGGAAGTAGTTACCCGATGGTAACAACTTCCTTTGAGAACCAACCTTGTCAAGTTCTGCAAGCTTCTTCCTTATATAACCACAATGTTGCAAAAATGCTGCACTTCCGTATTACTACCGTGACGGTTTACTACATTGAGAACGGGGTATCCACCCGCTGCCACCCCCGAAAGGGCGCTTGGCGGCGTCACTAATCCTCAGCTGATCTAAAATAGACACCCACCCCAGAAACCTCCTGGCCTGCACTTAATTGGGCCCCACTTAAGAGGCGCTGCCGCTCGAGGGGAATTGAGCACGGGTTAGGGGGTTCCCAACCGTACTCGCCCACCAACCAAGCTAAGCAATGGTGGGTATGATTGAGCACTTTAATGGCATAAATACTAGCTACCTTGATGTCGTCTCAAAGAACCTCACCACGGACATAAGCATCCTTTCAAAAGTTTTCCACCACTTGCTCCATTTGCTGGCACCAGTTCAGCCAATTTGTAAGCATGTTCAAAATGCTGGAATTTCTCTGGCCAAATCATCTCCAAAAGCTGCAATGGCGGAATCTTAACTTGTGACCGGAAACCTCATAGCTGGCCCCAGGAAGATGTTCATTAGAGTCAGTCTACATGGCGTGGCCCCAGGAAGATGTTCATTAGAGTCAGTCTACATAGCGTTAAGCGAGCCTTCCACTGGAGTCAATAGGAGCAAATTTTGCAGGCTTCATTCAAGATCCAGCTGCCTTTGTCAAGAAGAATAAAAATACTTAAGAGCAAATAATGTAGTGCTCAAATTTCAAGCTATCTTGGGACTTCTGCATCTCTTCCAATCTACCTTCACCCTTTAGCTTCCTCTTAAATAAGTCGATCCACACGGATTACGTGCACATTGTATGCCCAAACAATTTATAGGCTTTTGGTTCAGGTCAAACCGGATCGACCAAGGGAATATTAACCTAAGAACTCTTGGGCTGATAAACTTGCCTGAGCCACTACAAACTTGCCAAAATCATAACGAATCTATCAAATCCACCTGGACACACTTGACTAAGTTTGGAGCTCATTGTGGAAGACTGATAGGAAGTTTGATACAATTTTCTTAAAATCAGCGAACGACAATAAAAAATTAGGAAGAATAACACACCAAAATTATTTTTATTGCAAGATATAAGAAAGAAAATAGCAAGATACAATTGGATCTTCAATTGGAGAAGATGGAGAAGAAGATCCGGCTCTCCCAAATCCCTAGCCAACAGCTAGAGCCCTCACAACCTAAGAAATTCTAATTTTAGCAAACTCAAAACATCCTCGTTTCCACCAATTTCACCCCCGATTGATCTACGACCTGGTTGGAGATAAAATTGTGTCGCCTCGTTGTCTATCAACACCATCATCTCCCTCTCTGCTATTTCCCCTTTTACTTTCATGGTATGATTTGGAGTGAATCCCACCATTAAGTTTAAGGAGACATTCACCATGTCCAAATGCAGCTCTTCCTCTACCAATGCCTCACTCCCACCTCCATCCTCAGCTTTCTCGTCATAACAAACGGTGAGGATTTGAGGAGTTCGGTCCTTGCACATGTTGTGAGACCTCGTTCCTTTGCTGTAGCTGCTGGAAAAGTAATTTTTCCCCAGGATCGGCCGGGCCGATGGTGAGATCGTCCAGGCCGATTTGCACTGTTCAAAATGTCGGCCTGAGAACAGTTCTGGGAGTCGTTCAGGACGATTGATTTTGGTCTGATCGTCCCGGGACGATTTGACGATCGGCCGGGCCAATCAGACTAAGGATATATGAAAATGAGCTCGTTTTGAGGAGAGAGAAAATATTTTATAAAATCAGATATTTTGAGGAGAGAGAAAGAGTGGAAAAGCAAAGGAAGAAGTCCGATTTCGGGGCCCGCGGAGCAATTTTCGTCGTTCGTTGCTGTTGGATATTGTGTTTGTCTCGCTGTAAGGATTCCGAACCCTACTTCTGTTTTCGAAGATTTTGAAGTTTTGCGAAATGGTGCTCAGATTTGTGTTTTTGTAAGTGATTTTCGTACCCAGTTTGGTACTGACGAAGATTTCACCGCATAACTTTTGGTATGTTGTAGAGATGATTATTCTGCACATTTTAATTATTTTCTGGAAGATTTCGTCCGGTCTGTTTTGATTCTGCGGGGTTTTATTTTGACTGTAATTTATTATGATGTTCGAATTGGTTTGAGCAGTAGAAGAATAGTCTTATAGTGTTGCTGTGCACGTTCTGTATTAATTTGGTGGATTGTAGTTTCTGGAGATTTTTGTGTAAATTCTGTAGACTGCCGTTACTCTGTCCGTTTTTCGTACGATTTCCGATTTCCCTGAGATTGATAGATTGAATTGATACGTGTATGACTATTGATATGATTGTTCTAGATTTCTTTAATATTGCTTATTGCATCGATTATTCATTGAATTGATTGTGTTACTGAAAGACAAGTGGGAACCTAGTTGAACGTTGGTGAAGATAGACTTGACCTGTACAGGATGGTGGGCCGACGGGCTTTCCTTTAAACCATTGATCATTGATATAACGATTGGGAGTTATAAGGAGTTTTATATGCCGACGGGCGGCCGACGGGCAAAAAGAGTGACGACTCTTATTGATAGACCAACGTACGGATATCTACAACAGCAATACGGATTCTACAACAGCACTATTGATAATAGCCAGTTAACCTGGTTGATCATGACTAGTGTTTGTGCTTGTCGAGTAAGACCATTGTATGACATTGTATGATCTTGCATCGTATGGACTTCTTGATATGCATTGATTTATTGATTTCCGATTGATTTATCGATATTGACGTGGATTTATAGATTTATTGATATTGTATGGATTTCATCGACAGATTTATTGATTGCATTGATTCATCGCTATCGATTGTATCGACTTGATTTATGGATTATCGATTATGGACTATGGAGTATGGATATGGATTGTATTGATTCATAGACACCGGCACCGACATTGATATGAATTCTGTATATTGATTCATAGATATTGATATCGACATTGATATAGATTGTATTGATTGATAGATATCGACATTGACATCGATATGGATATGATATGGACATGTGGATACTATTGATACGACAGATTCTGATATACTATTGATGCATTGATATATTGGTTCGTCGTGCCGATTATCGATTGATTGACTGGATTGATTAGTACCGTATGGATTTGATTTATCGTAGAATAGATTCCTTTCTGGAGCTGATTGTATTGATTTCTATTGACCTGATGATTTCATTGTATTGATTTGACTTGATTCCAATGGATCTTTCGCCGTATTGATTTGATTGTTTATCAGGAGTTGAGCTTATTGACATAATTGACTGGAAAGTGCTTTATTGATTGAGATGATTTCCTTATTGTAGCGTCACGCGTCGTCATTATGGAATGGTTCTCACGAATGTATTGATATTGAATATCGTATATTGACATCGAGTAAATTGTATTGAATAACTGACTAATTGCTTTGTAAGAGTACGTTCTGACACGAGTCACTTATTGATTGATTTGATGTTATAGATTGCTATTGACTGAAATAGATATTCAAGTGATAAGATGAATATGATAGATACAATAGATTGACTAGACGACACGACTGATTGAACTGATAATATTGATTGACAGAAAATGCTACGATGAATAGATATTGACTGAAAGCACTTATTGATTTGATAGCTGTGACGTATTGATTTATTGTTTCTTTTGCCGCCGTATTGACTTTTGAGTATTGATTGATTCGATTTGATTTGATTTCCGTACCTGCATAGATTCATTGATCATAGCTGACTTGACTCGATTGACCTGCATATTGTTTCGATCGTACTTTGATTTCAGTTGTAGGCTTTGGTGACCTGCTGGGCTAGTAAGCTCATTATATGTGGTTAATAATTTCAGGTGCAGGGCCTCCAGCTTGAAGATCTTTCTGCCGAGTTCTGTAGCTTTTAGTTCTGTAGCTCTTTGTTTTGTAGCCTTGGTAGGCTTTCTTTTGTAGCCGGTGCGGCTATTGTATATGACCTTTTAGACGCTTTTTGTCTGTACTCTGTTGTACTATATGTGAATTATAGTATCCGCTGTTGTTTCTTTTCTGTAATGTAATTATCTCTGGCTCTGGATATATGTATGCATGGACTGATATGAACAACAGATAAGGAAAAACAAAAAGAAAGAGAGGCAATAGAACGATCAGATGAATCCTTTCGCTACACGGATCTTGGGGTCGTCACACATGTGCCCCAATGTATACATCTCATCACATCTGAAGCACATTCTCTTAACCCTCTTTAATTTCGGCAAAATATTATCTTGAGTTTTATAAGCACTTCCTATCAAAGACCTCCCAACAAATCAGCAACTTCTCTCAGTAAGTTAGCAATCTCCAAGTCGAGCCTCTTCCAGCAAGTGAACAACTTTTCTAAACAAATCAGCAAACTCACCCAATAAGTTGGAGACCTTTCCCAATAACAAAGTAACTCTCTCAACAAGTTGATCTCCTCTAGCAAGTCAGGAGCTTCTCTTAGCAAGTCTGCAACTTCAATTCGTAGGTCGATGACTTCACCCATCAGGATGGAGACTTTAACTAAAGACTGCCCACATATCAATTGTTCATGTATATTTTTATATTTTTCTAGCTACATACTTTTTAGGTTATACATTACCTCTTTTACATATAACAATTAAAGAATACTCTGATTAAAAAAAGTTAAGTTTCAAATCATACAATTTCAATTGGTGAGGTCATAAAATTAGGCAAAATATATATGTAAACAAGATATATATTAACTAGGATAATAATTAACAATGTTATCCCTAGTAGTAGGATATTTTATATCAATCAATTGAAGCATAACACTTTTCTTTGAAGTGTGTTTGAGCTGTAAATCAGTTTCAAGGTGTTATGGTGGATGTCTTCTTCATAGGTTTGACATGTAGGATTTGAAAATATAAATATTTCGTCTACCATAATGAGTAAAACTCATATCAAAGTATCAAACCAATGTCTTCCTAGCAAGATGTAAGCAATATCCATGGGAAAAACATAACACAATATTTAATCTTCATAGCTACCTATCTTGAGAAAAACTAAGCATCTACAGGTGATGGGAAGGGAGGCATAGTTGATTCTGATATAAAAAGGTTCTAGATGTGGTTCAGTCTTAAGATTGACTCTGGTAATAATGTAGGTATAAATGATATTCAATACACTTCTCCCATCTATGATTAATATAAATCTTTTCTTGTTACACAACATACATATTAAAAAGGACAAATTTTAAATACGATGACTATGATGTGTTGTTGTTTAACAAATAATATTTTTCAAACTCCTACTCTCTTGCTTAAACCTCCATCAAACTACCATATACAAGGCTTGGACTCAATTTTTTTGTACTGAATGCAAGCAACTGTAACCTTCTGCTTGTTCAATGCAATGACAAAAAATTGAACATTATTCATGATAGACCATTCATGTACAACAAATTGTAGGTCTGACTTCCATTTCAAGCACATCCCCTCAGACAACTCAGAAGGAACTACAAATTCTTCTTCTCCTATGTTATAATCACAACGATTCTCAAATGTAATTTCTTGGTCCCATTGACGGGTCGTCCGACACATCCGTGCATACTCGTTGTTAGCAACCATTCCAATTTTTGTATCAGCAGTCACATTGCAATGATTTTGTATAAACTCACGAACGTCATCATGATAACCTACACTCACCTCATTTTGATAAGGCGGTAAGTCATCACCACTATCACTATCCATCTCTCTCGATCCATTGTCTGTAGTCTCATAACCTTCGTCGAGAACTAATATAGTAACTTTACACCCAATTGCTCCCGACATGTTCACACAAGACGTTTGTGTCGAACTAGCTTGAGCATCAACAACAAAATCAAGCATTGTGTAGGTACATAGGGTCGAGCAGTAAAAGCAATAAGCATGCAAAATACACAACCGAAGCATATGTATATTCTCGCTCGAATGCAATGAACGAATTTTGGATGATAACAACTTTGGAGGCAAAATGGCTTATTATATTAGATGTCACACAAGATGGGTGTTGACGAATAAATTCGCATCGACTCGACCCCGATCGAGCCCGTCAAAGCTCGATCACGCTTGATCAACTCAATTGATCATCGTCGAGGTGAAATTAATCTGAATTAAGCCTCAATTTAATTAAATTAAATTCATTTTAATTTAATTTAAATCAAATCAAATCAATTCAAACCCCGTCGAGCGTCGTCGAGCCCAATTCGACACAATTCGGCGTCGATTCGAGTTCAATTTCATGAAATTAACTTGATCGGACCCACTCGGACCCAAACCGACCCAAATCGGTTTGAGTCGAGTTCAATTTGGGCTCAATTTCAGCCCTAATTGATCATTTAGGCTAAATCAAATACCTAAATCTGAAATTGAAATCAAGGGTTCAGATTTCATGTGAAATCCCCCCAAAATTCCTTCGTTTCTCACGAGAGGAAGCCTGATTGGGCGAATTAGCGGCAAGGGCTGCTACTCGTGCTCTCCAAGAGCGTGCGAATGAGATGGGGGGAGCAATTCGGCTCTCCCGTGGCTTTTGGTCGGTCCGTCCCAGGCGAGAGAACAAGCGAGAGGGGAGAGAGCTCCAGGCGAAACTTTCGTCTGCACAGGAGGCCGAAGTCCGATCCCTTGCTTGCGTGTGGAAGCCCAACTCGACTCCGCCTGCTCTGGTCGCGGAAACCCAGCCCGTTTCCGCCCCTTTTGGCCGCCGAGCCTCCTGGTGACTCCGCCTCCCCTAGTCACCGGACTATCCGAAGCCGTCGGCCCCTCTAACAACCGTCGTAGCTCCTTTTTGCAACAATCTTTGGAGGTGAAACATTTCATCTCCTTCCTCCTTCGATTCCGATGACCTCGAGGCGAGTTGGAAGTTGTCGGAAGCTTCCCAACATCAAACCAAGCCTCCAATACCTCCCAAACAGTGATTTGGAGACTTGGGAGCTCCTTGGACAGCAAAAGAGGCCTTCGAAGCGTCCCGGACAGCGGCGGCGACGACCGGAACACCTAGGACAGCGACTTTGGAGCTTGGATAGGAGCTTGGAGCGACTTTGGAGCTTGGATTGGAGCTTGGAGCGACTTTGGATCTTGGACAGCGAGCCGGAACTTGGATTGGAGCGCTAGGACAAACCGGGGGAGGTAAACACTAAAACTTAGTGAAACCTAGGGTCCCCCAAGGCCAATTGTTGTGTGGTTGACGTCCCCAAGCCCTAGGCCCCTTAGAAACTTAAATTTATGCTTCCCCAAAATCCTATGATCGCTGTCCTCTTTGTAAACTTGGGAAAATCCGGTGATTTTTGCCAAGTTGCTCTCATGTGAGAGCCAAAAGGGAATGGTGATGTGCGTAGGGTTGTTGGATTGGTATCCAACACTCTCCAAATGCATGTAATATCACTCATATTGTGCCCAATCCATCACCCACCATCATGCCCTAGGGTAGGCGCTATCATTCGACCTCAAAGTCAATGATGATGCATAGGTTTGGATTGTAACTAGTTGCATGCATTTCTCATTTAAATGCATTGTCATGACAAAATTGACACATAAATTTAGGAGATTTTGCATGCATTGAATTGATGATATCTAGAGTTTTGTTTAATACATGTGTTGAGTTTAATTGATTTGGGCTTTTTAATCGTTGTGAGACATAGACTTTCAAGGGTCTATGTAACAAATCTCACAACATAAAGAATCAATTAAGCTTATATCTTGTACCATACAAAACTTAGAGTAGCAATCTTGAAATTCATCCATAAATTGCATGCACCCTTTTTCAAGTACGAGTCACGGCAAAAGTGACTTACGAGTTGCAAGAAGTGTGCATGTGGTGGAGTTTGTGGACTCTAATGAGATTTTGTGAGTGCTTGAATATGAATTTAGTCAACTATTGGAAATATCAAATCATTGTGAAGTCTCCCATATGAAAGTTCGTTAGGGATGTTAGGCCCTATAGAACTGGCCCAAGCTAACCAAGAGGGGGGGTGAATTGATATTTTAAAAATTCTTTTCACAAAGAAGTAAAATCTCATAAATCAAAATCATACCACAAGAAAAATAAGCGCGGAAATTTAACATGTGGAAGCAAAAAACAAGAACACAGAAATTTATAGTGGTTCGGTCAACTCGACCTACGTCTACTCCCCAGAGGCGCCCTCCGAGTATTGCACTACAATTGTGACTCTCCTTTAGCCCCCACAACTAGGCGGAGAAACCTTTACAAAGAACCTCTTTTTGCCACCCCGACAAGGCAGAGAATCTATCTCCTTTTGCTTCCTCCTGAAGCTGGCAGAGAACCACAATCAGTTGCTGAATCCTTACCTTTACCGACCCTTCCACGGACGAGAAACTCTAGACGAAGAAGAAGCAGAGCGATCCTTGAAGCAACCCTTGTGAAACCCCTCACAAGATCCTCTCTCTCTCTCTTTCTCTCTCTCTCTCCTCAAGGTCTTCTCAAGTCAAGGCAGCAGCCAAAGATTATCAAAAACGTTGAACAAGAGCTCTTAAATAGAAGAGCTTCAAAGGAGCTCATTAATTGCAAGTTGCCGACAATATTGTCCAGGATGATATGGAAATCGTCCTAGCCGATCAGTACAAATCTCAGAAGATCGACCAGAGCATCACCCTGAATGCAAACTGGACGACTGAAAATTGGTTTGATCGTCCAGGCCGATATCACGATCGTCCCGGCCGATCAGTTCAAATCAGAGGAAAATCGTCCAGAGCATCGCCCTGAATTTGTGCTGGCTGATATGTATCGTCCAGAAGTAACTAAGGTTTTTGAATAGATCGTCCTGGCCGATCCTGCGATCGTCCAGGACGATGTGATCGTATCAATCATCCTTAATTACTTCCTTGATTTGTCTGATCAAATTAAGGCATAATTATGAATATCGTCCAGTCCGATCTAAGATCGTCTTGGCCGATTTCCAAAAATACAGAATACCTTAATTGTTTATGGCGGCAATTTCTTTCTGTTTTGATCCAATCGTCCTGGCCGATACACGTATCATCCAGGCCGATTTGCTAATGACGGCTGCCTTAATTAAGAACCCCAGATCAAAATTTCTGTTTTAAGCCAGATCGTCCAGGACAATGTAAATATCGTTCTGGCCGATTGGAGTAAAAACAGAATTTCTAAGTCTCTCAAGTGTGTGTGTAGAGTTACTTAGCATCAGTCTCTTTGAATATTATAAATAGACTCAAGAAGAGAAAGCAAAGTACAGACTGACTCAATCCTAACCTACGCAATCTTGAACTAGCTTCGTTTGTTCATCCGATCTTTGATTCCTGAAAAGTTAGAAGTAACAGGCAGTCCAAGAGAATCAATAGTGTTTGTCAATCATCAAAACATAAGTCATGAGAATATATTTGCAACAATCTCCCTCTTTTTGATGATGGCAAACACAAGTAGGAAAAACTTAGTAAAAATAGCAGTTCATTAAAATTTCAAAGTTACAAGCACATTAATTTTTCCTACCACATCCTACTCCCCCTTTTGTCATCACAAAAAAGAGGGTCCTAGACACACATACCGAAAAAGGAAACAACATAACAGAAACTAAAACAAACTACAAGACAAACTACAGAAAACAGAAAACAAAGACTAGAAAAATGAGGGATCATGATCATCAGATGGAGGTGGTGGAGGTGGCTGCTGAAAGTAACTGGCTAGCGTAGTAAACTGAGCATTGAACCAGGCGATGTCCTGGTCATGCTGCTGCTACTGGTGAGTAATGTAGCTATCAAAACGGGCTAAGTCCTCTGTGCGGTGATGCTCGTAGCGGGCCATGTCCTCAGAATGTTGCTGCTCCTGTGCAGCAACGTAAGCGTCGAAGCGGGCCTCCCAACGATCAAACATCTCCACTAACTGGTCAAGCTGTGAGTGTGTAGGGTTACTTGGCATCAGTCTCTTTGAACATTACAAATAGACTCAAGAAGAGAAAAAGCAAAGTACAGACTGACACAATCCTAACCTACGCAATCTTGAACTGGCTTCGTTTATTCGTCCGATCTTTGATTCCTGAAAAGTTAGAAGTAACAGGCAGTCCAAGAGAATCAATAGTGTTTGTCAATGATCAAAACATAAGTCATGAGAATAGATTTGCAACACCATAGACTTTCCAAAGTCTATGTTGTAGATCTCACAAAATATGTTGTTGATTAAGTTCATGTACAACATTGTGCAAAATCAAATACTTGATTGCTTTCAATTATGAAATTCCCGGATTTGGAGAATCATCTACACATGCATGCATTCTAGGTTCTTCTTAGATCATACCCCAAATTGATCTTAAAATCTCTTAGAAGTCATAGGGATCGATCTCTCCTCTCCAAGTTTCTAAGTCATGCCAAAATTGGTTTGGAAACTTCCCAAAAGCCTTAGAAAATCAATCTTCCTTCTCCAAAAATGAATCCAAAACATTCATTCAACATATAGGGAACTCTCTTTCCTATGTTATTCTCCTCTTGCATGATATCCCGGATTTTCCTAAAAGAAGATCCTACAAATGTCATGCCATAAATCTTTGAGTTTGGGACCAAATCCCGAGCTCTCCCATCTCATTTATTGGAACACTAAAACTAGCAAATGAATATTCATCTACTTTCATGTATAATGATTTGAAACCTTCAAAGGTTCCAAACAAAATCATTTCATGAATCGTGTAATCCTAGGATCAAAATCCTAGGTTTACTTGACCTTGTTTGTTGAAGAAAAATCAACAAATGTTCACCCCTACATATTCTTCATGCATGATACTTAGAGCATTCCCAAAGCTCTAAATATTGGATTGCATGAATCTTATGACTTTAGGATCAAAATCCTAAATGCATGCCAAGAGACCTTGAACTTGGGACCAAATACCAAGTTCTTCTCTTCTTTATTTGTTGATAAGACAAAATCAACAAATGGATACCCCTTCCTTTCATGTATGATAATTTGGAGCCTACTAAAGACTCCAACCAATATCATTACATGGTGCTAAACCTTAGAAATAAATTCTAAGTCACCAATCCTTTGTTTGTTGTGACAAAGTCAACAAACATTCATCATCCCTTTCATGCACATTGATTGGAACCTCCCCAAAGTTCCAAATATATCATTGCATGACTTTTAAATTACCTTAGGAGCTACCACCGATCTTCTCATGAATAAGGTTGTAAGCTCTTGAACTTGAGATCAAACATCAAGTTCTTTCATCTCATTTGCTTGGCCACTATTTAGGCAAATGAATACCCCTCCTTGAACACCAAATGTCCAAGGAATCCCTTTCAACATGCAATCCAAATGTTGCTTGTTGCTTCTCTCTTCTACAACTTAAGAGTTGTAAAAAGTCCTCTCATTCTCCTAAGCCCAAATCTAGGAGAATGGTCATTCCCCCTTTGAACACCAAATGTTCAAGGGCACTCATGAATGTGGAATCTCTAAGTTGCACATTATTTCCTCCTTCTACCAAACAAAAAGTGTAGAAAATCTTTCCATTCACTTAGCCTAAATCAAGTGAATGTGTGTCATTTCCTTTGAACACCAAATGCTCAAGAAAATTCCTCTAACTTGCAACTTCCAAGTTGCACCTCTTCACCTCCAACCCAAGTTGGAAGGAGGGATTCCGTTATTTAGACACCCAAAAGTCCATATAACTCTTGATGACTTGTACCCATAATTACAAGTCATCCCTCTTTTCCTTCGACTCCAAAAAGTCTAAGGAATCGTCCCAACCTTAGCCCAAAAGCTATAAATTCCCAACTCTCCTCCAACTCCAAAGTTGTAGGATATTTTCCCTCTCTTTAGCTCCAAAAGCTAGATGGAGTTCTCCTACATTTAGCCTAAAAGCTAAATGTTAAATTTCTATCTTTCTCCTCTTAGCTCCAAAAGCTAAGGAGAATCCCTCAACAAGTAGCCCAAAAGCTACATGTTGGACACATTTCTTAAATCCAAAATCTAAATAATCTCTTCCACTCAACCCAAATTGAATGATTTTCCTATGACATTTAAAATGTTAAATATCTAGATGTCTCTTAGGAATTATCCTTTCTGTTGAAGTTCATCCTACCCTATTGGATGAATTTCACCAAGTCCTAAGTGAAACTTCACAGGCATGTCTATCTTACCCTATTAGATAGACACATCTCTTATCCAAACATTAAAAGAACTCCAAAAACATCTAAAAATTACTTAAGTTCCTTTTGATGCAATGATCAATCATCTCCCTCAAAGGGTGGGATGCCTACATCATTGTATCTTAGGATTCATAAGTAACACGCTTGCTCAAAAGCAAGCATGTGGTTACTTTATGGGTTCTTCATAACCCTTCTAAATATGAAAATTTTAAAAATCAAATAAAATCTTTAAGTCATAAACAACTTGAAGTGAAATCACCTTTGGATATAGATTAAATATCTTCATTCCAAAATAAAACCAAACACCCTTAGTGTGACATGTGACATAAGCCTCACACACTTAGGTGCACAGCCCCTTAGGCATGCTAGAATTAGGATTTTTTCTTTTTCTGCGCATATGTTTGATGTTGTGGTATGATTGTCTATTAGATTGTCTACGTTGTGGGCACTTGCCCTTAAGTGGATAGTGTATAAATATACATGTTCTTCTTGCAGGTGGCCATATCTAAAAGGGAGGCGCTCATAAATAATAAACTGCTTGCATGACATGTGCTGCTTAAACCCCCCCCCCAAAGATGTGGCTAATAGGGTAGAAGCATAAACAAAATTCTTAATGTGATGCTTCATTATATAAACTGCTTCTAATCCACTGCAGGTTTGAGTATCTTTTCTTTTCAAATATGTATTTGATATAATTGTAATTGTATCAAATTTGTGGGGGTTTAGAGCAAAAGAATGAAATGGACAGAAGGATTTACCTGTCAAAGGTGAAGCCCAATGTCCATTCAAAAGTCAAGAGCCTGAAGAACCACCCCACGAGTAGAGTCTATAATAATTTAACTAAATTGTATAATGGCAGGCAACTCAGCTGTCAAATCTGGTTGTAATAATGTGGACTCTATTTATCGTCCTTGCATTTGATATATATACAAACATGCTTTGATTGTTTACTTGATTGTGCAATAGAAAAGTATGTATTTTTCTTAGGTTTCTTCTCTTGTTTGTTTAGGTGTGGCCTGAACTTTGATGCGGTAGGCTCTTAGGACAAAAATAAGATTTCACTCATTAAAGTGTAATCAATCTAAAATTTGACTTAGGCTCCACAATTTTCTAACAAAAAGAAACTTGCATGGCTCCCTTCAAGGAGCCAAGTCTTCCAAAAACTTAAAATAATCATGCATAGTCAAAGTGTGTCACATATAGAATGCCTCCACTTAAGGACTAGATAACAAAAATCTCTCTTTTTGTGAGTCAACATATGCATACCCACATAATTAGGCATCTTGGCCTCAAAGCCAAGTTATAAGCCCTACCTTCTAAATAAAAACAATCTTTCCACTCTACATTTGCATACAGACCGGATGGCATGGTTTTAAAAGCGATTATGAGGGTCTAGCTGGTAGTTCCTTCCAGGCGGGACAGTAAATCCAGAGGTCGGGCACGCTATGCCTCTTGTGAGGTGTAGTTTGTAAGCCCCTTTTTGCACTCGTTAGATTTAGGCTTGAGGCACTACCTATCGGTAGTCCTCACCTAGTCACCTTAGTCTTAGGATCCGAGGCATGGGTTGATTCCAAATCACCCTATAAGCCCTCATCTTTCGGGCAATTCCTCTAAGTGTTGTTGGGATATAAGCCCCAATTTTCTAATTAAAATATCGACTTAAACCAAAATTAGATTGCAAAAATGAAAAACCCAACATAAGATAGTTTGAGCACCTCTGAGTTTCTCTCAGAATCAAGTGCTCCTACTTCACCTCCTTTGACCTTCATTCCAAGAAATCTAATTCTAAGTTGATCCACTCCTTGAAATTCCTTAAGGACCAAAACCTTTAAGCAAGACTTTCATTGATTTCAAAACAAAAACAAACTTTAGCCAATGTCTAAAAATGACTTCCAAAAGAAAGCAAAATCACTAGTTTAATCAAAAGTTTTCACAAACCAAACTTGGGATGTAATTAACCATAGGCAAGCCCCTATGGGAAGTCTGTACCCCAGAAATAAAATAAACCCCACTCGATCAAACATCGAGTGGGGGAATCTCTGTTAAAATTGTAAATTTTATTATTGAGCCCATAAGGAAATGGTATTTTTATCCTTTGGGGTAATATATCATCATCCCTATGCCGTACTCGATTATAAAATATGCAATCCGTTTGAGGATACAAAAATTCTCCAACAATGGGGTAGTGTTGAACATGATCAAGATGAGGACAACAATAGCGACACAAGCAAAAATGAGACAATGCAAGCAACAAGGCAACACAATGCGAACAGCAAAACAATGCAACATGAGGAGCTCTTCATCTTATTAATGGAAGGAGTGGAAGTGATGACAGTGCTTTCCTATTGGTTGATTACGGAGACTAGGTAGTGTTAATGGAGCGCATTAGTTACAAATGGATGGAGCATTGGCATTGGAAGACAAAAGACAAAAGTGGTCATAAATAAGACAGATGATATGAATTAATAAAGATATGGAACAAATAAAGATGAAGAAACCAATTACAAAAAGGGACAATCAATAGCAAAAAATGACATGAGCTGCAAGAAGATGGAGAGACATAAGGCGAGCAGGCTTCGTGATTGGATGAAGGTGAACAAGAAAGGAGAATGAGAATGAGAGCTGACATAGGAGGGTGATGCGAACGAGCGCATGCTAGAGAACTTGTGATTTGGAAATCGCTCAATTTTGATGATTTTTCAAATACAACAAAAATAAAAATTTTGGGGTATGCCAAATCCCAAAAAATTTCACTTCGTAATTCTCTTGCTTTAAGCCAAATATCAAAAAAGTTGAAACGCAAAAAAATGAAATGTAATGCACTACTAATTTTTATTTCTCTTGCTTCAAATCAAACACGAAAGTTGATGTGCAAGGAAATGAAATGCAATACACTACTAATGTTGCGGACGAAACAACTCCAACAAAAAAATTAAAAAGAAATGCAATATGGCCAGTCAAAACATTGTCTCCAATACCCAATACCCCTCTAAGAGTGTTTGTGCTTTATAATCTTAACTATAATAAATCATAGCACACATTACATGGAAACATTGAAACTAATATTTCAATGCCAAATATAAAAAATAACAATGTAGCAGTTCTATGAAACAGCAAAAAAAAAGTTGCTGATTGTAGTAGATTTCTGTTGTTTTTTTTCTAGGGTTTAAATTTGGTATCAGATATTGTTTAGCTAAAACCAACTTAAAAACAATTAATCTTGTGTACAAGTGTTTCTGCTGGACTTTAATATATAAAGCATGCAAACTTACTCTCATTTTTTATTTATAAAAAAACAAAGAGATGCTTACCCTTTATAAAGCGCGCCTGCACCCTCTGTGAGAACTACCTATAAGAATGAGTCCAGTGAATGAGTTGAAAGGACGACAAAAACTGGCATTAATATATTTGCTCATCTAAATTGCTGAATAATATAAATTAGACTTTCTTCAAGTATATCTCCAGTTAAAAAACTTAAAGCAACACATTAGTATAATATTAACGTATCATTCACATACCTGAAATTTTTTATAGTGCTGTAATGGATTCAAATTCCAGGATAAAGCTCAATGAAATAACCAATAACTCAACGAAGGCTTTATTTGGGATAACTTTTTTATTGCTTCTTAAAGCAACTTTTTAATACAAAAATTAAAATTTATGTATTAGAAAGCTTCTTTAAGAAGCAGTAAGAAAGCTGTCCAAAGTTACATTGTATACCATTGCAGAACGAAAAATAAGTAGATTGCCAGTACTCAAAGCCTTATTTGAAGTTCACTTACCAAGATTTTTGCTATGTTGCTGAGTTTTGATTCGTAAAGTTTGAATGGTTATGCCTGCTGAGATACGATGTCATTTTCTTCTTCATACACCTTTCTTACATTATCAGAACAAAGCCTTAATGAAATGATTGATTATCATTCATTTCTATCTTACATCCCTCCTCTGCTATGCTGCTGAGTTTTTGCATTCTTTTAAAATTGAACGGCTACGATGCGATTTAGGCTTCGTTTGGGATGGCTTTCGTACTGCTTTTTAAAGTAGTTTTCTACAACAACAAATAAATTTTTTATACTAGAAAGCTGTTTTAAGAAGCAATAAAAAAGTTGTTTCAAACGAAGCCTTAATTTAAAATAATCTTCCTATTTCTAAACCTTATTTTCATTAGCAGAACAAAGCCAGCATAGTTATGGTAAGTGGTAACATTTTAGCTTATTGAACATTATGTATTGATACTTATTCATATATATCACAGCTCACTCTTCTTTCTTCTATAATATAATACTTCTAACAGATTTGTCCTCCATCAATTTGTGTTGTATTATTTCAAATTAAACCAGTTGATGGCAGGCTAGTAATGAAGGCATGCAAGAAATAACTAGTTGAGTAAGATGGTTATCAAATCAAACCGCAAAAAATTTACAAATGAGAAAAACTCCGCTGTCAATTAGCATAACCAACCAACAAATCAAGATAAAAGAACTAGATCGGCTAAGAGAAATACCCTAAATGAGAAAAGTTTGTATCAGTGTGGTCATATGTTTAATACCTGGTATGCACAGTGAAATACATTTCTGTAACTCCTGCTGCCTCTGGAATCTTGCTGCACCATTAGTCGAGTCTTGATCATGTCCACAGGTGCAGTTACTAGGGTTCCAACAGTTCCTGCTACAAAACTTGAGCTTCACGTAGCACAGATATGAATTAGTTATCCCCTAGCTGATTTCTTTTGAGCAATCTAAACAAAGAATGAAAAAGAGCCCTGTACATGAGATGTAAATGAAAGCCTTCTTCAAGATGAGTCCACTTAAGCAAGGCCTGAAACAGGAAAACGTAGCAGAAATATAGATTTTCAAATCATATATAAAACTGCAAAGCACAATCTACACGAAGGCCCTTAAAGTAAAATTTCTTTGAGGTGGAGGAATGTCGAGAACGAAACCTGCTTTGACTCGTCATATGTTACCAACTGTGAGGCAGTCAATGCACCAGCCCTGGTCATTGCAGGGCCTACTCCTTTCCAGAGTGCCCTGAAACCCTCTTCTGATATAATTTTATGTATTTCACCTGTAAGACCCCTTCTGGAGTTCATTTGCAGTCTAACCTGTACATGGAAAATCACTTCAAAACTAACCAAGCAAGATTACAAGCTTGCAAATATGCAAAATTCTACCTTCAGAACTTCCATTGGATTAGTCAAAGCGGTTGCAAGCGCCCCAGAAAAAGCTCCTGATGCAATCTTCACGAAGATATTAGTTGAACCAACCATTAAGTCGGAAAGATATTTACAAGGCTCATACAAGCCCAACCGCAGACCTCCATAGAGAGTAGACCTAGTTAGTGCAGGCACTAGTCCAAGATATAGTCCTCTAACTCCTTCAACTTTAATTATTCTTCCAAAAGTTTCGCCCTGCAAGGTTCAGTATAATGAAGGCCAAATAAAAATAAAGATCAAAGAGAAAGTGGATCATCTTGTGAAACAGGCATGTAGCTGGGGCATACCATCCCCACCAAAGGACCTCTTTGGCCAAGAAGCTGCATCTGGAGTCTAACTTTGACAACATCTGCCATTTCCAAGCTAAAACTTCTAAAAATTGAATAAATAAATTACAGTGCCTAAAGAAGGTAGATTCTCACAACAGTAAAATATGGAAACAGGCTAGATTGGTTACAGGTATCACATCGACAGCAATAGATAGTACACCAATTTCAAGATTCAAATAGACGCTGAGGACCTAAAGGATGCGTGAACGCGGTCGCAACGGCAACAGCTCCTCCGCTCGTGGAGAAATGGCAAAGGGCATAAGGCAGCGATGTACTCCATTCTTTCTCCCGGTCGCCTTTCCTATCCATGAAACCTGAAAAATCAAAATCTAAACGATTTAATGAGTTGCACCTAGCCTTCTAACCCTAGCTTTTATGAAAAGAGAAGGAAACTACCGGCAGCCGGCGGGTTCCGTTAATGGCTTTGTACCTATCGCCGCCGGCCAACTTGTTCCTCCTGTACAGCATCAAAAAGTTTGAAGACTTCTACAGAATTTAAATTCGTAATTTTTTTAAAAATTACAAAAATTATAGAAAAATTTTACAAAAATTAGTTTAAGAAGGGACCAGTCCGGCGACCGAACCAAGAGAGGATGGGGGAGGTTTTTTTTTTTTTTTTCTCCCAAAGTTTTTTAATTTATAAATTGGAAAAAAAATCAATTTTCTTTTTTTAATATATTTACTATTTTACATTAATCTTTTATATAATTTAATTTTTTGAAATTTTTAAGTTGCAATAATTATTTTAATTGTTTAAAAATTATATATATATATATATATATATATATATATATATATATATATATCAATTTTTTTATATTACAAACATTCCAAGAAATATATTTTCATGTATGTTATTCTATTTTAATTTTATTTATATAATTAATTTAAAGGTTTAGACTGTTTAGTGATGTGCTAATTATAATATTTTTCTAGATTAATTTTTTTAGGTATTATAAAACTTTTTTTAAGATAATTTTTTTTTAAAAGAAAATTGACTTTTATTTTTGTTGAAGAATTTTGTTTGACATCATAAGAATCATACATTGATACTACAAAAATTTAGACAAATGAAAAGTACTTTCATTAAATTATAGAAATATTTATAGAGTTATTTGTCGTAAAAATTATATAACCTGCATGTCTTTGTCAGCCAGCATAGGAGCCACCTCTTAATCATTAAATTATTAGGGCGTTGAACCCTGAACCCTAAACAAGACAAAGTGCACCATAGGAGCCACCTCTTAACCACGTATGGGACAAAATACTATATGGCGAGAGCCACCACTTGAACTTATAGGAGCACTTCTAGAATCATATATATGCCCGATAAATGATAATAAGATAAAGATGCTGACGAGGACGACAATTACTTAAATGAGAGAGATTATGAAACCTCTTAAGTAAAAGAAGTTAAACTCTTAAACATCGAGGCGTCTTTTGATATAATTGTTGAAATTTCATTAAAAAAACTTCGCAATTAAGCATGTTTATCCCAAAGCAATTTTGAAATGAGTGACCTACTCAAAAGTTACACTAACATGACAAAACTGTGAGACCCTTAGGCCAAAACGAACAAAATCTTGATAGTTAAGAGTTTGGGCTATCACAAAAAAAAATGAGCACCAAGCGTTCAATGGCTAACACACATCATATATCAATAATTACCAAACATCACAAAACCTCAGTTGTTTATAGACATTTGGTGTTAATAGAGGAGAAAAAAAAAACCTATAAACTAATTTCATTAAATTAATTTAATTAATATTTGTAATTTGTTGATTATTACAATTATTAGTCATATAATTATCATTAAATTATTTTAATATTAAAATATTTAACTAAATCATTAATATGAGTAATAATTAAATAATTTCTAATTTCTAAACATAATTAACAAATTAATTAATATTTAAGAATATAATTAAATAATTAAAAACATACTTAGAAGTTAACTTTATTATTATTAATTATCAGATTAATTATTTAAGTGTTAATTATCAAATTAGTTAATTATCAGATAGTCTCATATAATGAACATGCAAATTAAATTCAAAACATATTAAATTTAATTTCTAAACAAACCAATCGCCTAAAATCTTATATTACGTTTCAAAACAATTTCTTAAAACTTATCAAGATGTAACATTTATCATACCAATGCGGAAACTGATGAGCTTCAGGTTGTTCGCCTTTGCATGCATTACTAAGCTACAATATCAAATGGATTTTATGAAGATGACTTGCCACGAGGAGGTAAGCTCGGTTCAGTCCGGATGGATGGCAAGGTTGCCCTGGTAAAATCCATGCATCTCTGGCACTGTTTGGTAAGAGCTGCAGGCACTGCCGGTGAAGAGCTCTGACCTGAGCGTTCCAGAACTTTTGCCACAGATTCGACAGCATGATTAATCTGTGAATGAAAAAAGCTCTTAGAAAAGTCAAGAACAGTGGAGAGATTATTCTGTGTGGACACTGGATACAGTTTGTTGTTCAGAGACAAATCAGGTGCAACCACATCATCCAGTATCAAGCAGTACCGAGCCACGGTACCGAGTAGAGAGTGATGTGGCACATTTTCATTGGGATCTAGACGGCGTTTGGCGTCCATACAGAATAATTTATTGACACCAAAGTCGCGTAGTCATGTTACATGCAGTTAAAGAGTTTCTTAAATTTTGTGTATGGGGGAGCTTCCTTATAGAGCATTAAATCAAAGATTTGTAGGTAGTTAGCCTATAGCTAAAACTGAATTCCCTGTGTAATTTATCTGAATCTATACACAACTAGGTCAATTTACGAATACTCACAATTGATGCACACAAGCAAGCTTCTTGCTTCATTTGGGACAACTTTTAACCACCATTTTTTCACTGTTTTCATGAAATTAGGCTAGAAAGCACTAAAAGAATTGTCTCAAAAGAAGCATCTGTAAGATCCATCAACCAGTTGCCGTACTAATCAAGCCAAAATAAATAAGCATTTGAGCTGGTTTTCTTCAATATATCAGAGAAGAATAGAAAAAAATATAATTAAATTATCATCTCACACTACAGAAATTCGTAAGCATTAAGAAACAGAGCACCGGGCACAATTGGAACAAATTTGAAAAAATAAAAAATTGATATAGTTTGGCTGAGTTTTAAAACTATGATCCAAATAACAGTATATACCTTCATACTTTATATTATTTTTATTTGCTCAGAAAGCAAAACCCTTTACAATCTTTGAGTTGTTCAATTGTAAATATTCATAGACAAAGACCAACAATTTCATTGCTCCTCCGGCAATCACCAAAGCTAATTGTTGGTTCTCAAATCACATTGATGACAAGCAAATTTATAAGTGAAAATTAGCTTCCTTAATTAATCATTCGTCAACAAATTTTCCAATCTGACAGTTCACAGAATAGAATCTACAGAACAATATGAACATATTCATAGTTTTGATCATGCTAATAGATGGCATAAAGTATACCCCTGACACCTTAAATAAACATCACAAATAAAAAAAATAGAAAAAAAATAGAAAAAACTGGATTGAAAAGTGGAGATGTTCATCGGCACTGTAAACAAACATAAGTCATCTTTATTGGAAAAGTTTAGCTATTGAAAGTTTCTAAATTAAAATATCTCAGAATCTTGTTGTCTTTGTTGATTATCAAAATGTACTGAATTTTCAGTAAAACCGCTGTGTTGTTGAATTGCTTGGCCTTCCTCTCGAATTCTCCAGGTCAACCTCCCCAGCAATCTAGCCTTCTCGACAACATCATCAAAGACACTAAGCAACCTCTTTTAGAGTTATCAAACTTTGGCTTCATTTGAGACAACTTTTTTGTTGCTTCTTAAAGCAGTTTTTTTAATAAAAAAGAAATTTTTTGTACTACAAAGTTGCTTTGAGAAGCAATAAGAAAGCCGTCCCAAACGAAGCCTTCGTCTTGCAAAGCCAAACAACTTGAACCTTCTTAGCAACCTCTCCTTGAGAACCCGGCACTCTCAAACTATTTGGAACTCTACCTAGGTCTCTTAGCCTATTTGACGGGCTCCTCCCATTCTCTCGGCTTCCCGTCTCAAGAGCATAACAGAGGTGCCTTTCATCGAATCTCCAAGTCAGCTCTATAAACAAATCAGCCTTATAAATGAACTCACCCTTTCTGAAAACTTCGCCTTCCACTAGGACTTGTTCTCAATCATACCAACATCTCAACTCTCTCAACACACCCTCTCGATGCTCTTTAGAGGATTCTCACGATAGCACACCGACTCCCGCAAAACTAACTCTGGACATTAAGTATCTAACACCACATTGCCTAATCCATCCACTCCGGGGGTGATATGTGACCACCATATACCAAGGCAGATAACGCATCCGTGTTTTTCATCATAATTGCACATTAAAAGGTTGGCTAGTAGAAAAACAAGGTGAATAAGCTTACAACAAGTATAACTCTCTATCTCTTACGACGATGGGAATTTTATTGAGTTATATGCCTATGGTGCCTCAAGTAGATTAACCCATAAGCCCTTCATAGAGACTCTAAAATTATATTGTTCATAGCAAGCCTCAATTATATCTTTAAAATAGCATCCCTAAACCTGTAGAGTTCAGGTGCCAGCTAGGGCATTTGTCCCCACTAAGCGATCATAATCCAGCGGTGTTTGGATGCTTATGGGGTTGTTCCAACACCATTGTGACGTAGCAAAAGCAAAACTCGCTAAAGTATATGAGAATTAAAAGGTGGTTCAAGATTCTTCACACTCAAATGTAGGAGAATGATCAACCAACTTCCTCTCTAAACATCAGTGGAGCTCGCAGCCAAACACATAAATATAGTTCTTGAAAGCTTCACTCATAATGCATAAATCAGCTCCTAAAACCCATTGCACTCAAACACTTGTTCAAGGTAAGTAATTTCTCTCCCATATATGTTTGGCTACTTTCCCAAGCAAAACCCAACTACCCTCATATGTGCAAATTTAATCAGATATTATATATCAAACTAATTTAAGCAAATCAAATCTTTTGGGTTTCCCAAAGTTAGGGTTGCAAATCTCAATCTTATAACCAAGCCAAAATCAAGAATGCTGATAGTCTACATCTGAAGAAATATGAATAAACCATAACCTTAGGGCCACCTTGTTCATAGGGTGACTGGGTGAGTACACAAGATCCACTCACAAGTTGACTATTGATCAGGGCATAAATTCTACTCTCACGGATTTTTTAAATGGAACTATGAATCTCAATATCTAAGAGCCTCATAAACAAGGTTATAAGCTTTCTTCCTCAGGCTCCAAGCTATGTCACCCCTAAACGTCAAAGAAAATCAAAATAAAAAAAAGTCAAAATAATAATTATAAATATGGGACTCGCTAAAATATTTTATAATGCATTTGTATAAGGCCTTCATGACCGCTTTTAGCAAAAACCATTTAAAGAGAAAAATCCTATGAGTTGTCATAAGACTCACTTTTGGGTTGCCTTCAAGTCAAGGTTGTAAGTCCCACTATTGGGCATCCCCACAAAGTAATTCCTAATCATGTGATCAAATTAGCATGGTACTCACTACAACATATTTTCAAATTACAACAAAATTTCAGATAAAGTCACATTGGCATAACTCCAGTAAGTTCATAATCTTAAGCCTCTCAAATCATCTTGATGAAATCTAGAGATATCAGTCCTCATATATACACCAACTTTAAATCAGGTTAGCATTAAGTTTCATGAGATCAAATCTTAAAGTTAACCAAAGCTAACATCAATCCCAAATTTCTTGGACCATCTCCATCAAATTGGACTAATGTCGGGAATATTTTCAAGTTCCTCGAATCTTCTATATTAATTTGAGATATAAGTCCTCAAATTGGCCAAAAACATCATAAACATCTAAATTCCTCGAACTATCTCTACCAAATTAAGACATAAGTCTTCACATTGGCCCAAAGCCACCTTAAATCTCAATTCTCAAATAATAAACTATATCTATCAAATTAAAATATAAATCCTCAAAGTCACCTAAAGCCGCTAAATTTTTAATTCTGAAGTCCCTCAAAACATCTCTAACAAATTAAAATAAGTCCTCAAACTAGCCTAAATCTTCTTAAATTCAAGATCCTAAAACTCTTAATCTGTCACTATCAAATTGAGATATAAGTCCTTGACAATTGCAGTCTATAAAATTGCAACCCCATCCTTCTCAAGATATACTTGCAAAATTTAATAGGAGGCATCCCATGACTATTAATCAAACTTTCTAGATGGCAGGCCACTCGCCCTCCATCATCAATAGACTAGGTCCACCAATTTAACATAGGATGATAGAACCATTAAATCTTGGTTGGGATGACCATCCATCCTCAAGCATGCCCCGAATATAAACCAAAACTAATTACCAACAATCTAGGGCACAATAATAACCCTAATTAAGAGTGTTTTCGAGTATTGCCCTCAATATAATTAAAATGAGTATTTATATGTACTTTGATATCTCACATAGAATATCTACAAGCACCCTATATTAAATTATTATCATGATGATGATTGAACATCTATTTATCAAAAACAATCTCTTTGATATGGGATAATACTTCTTTTTTTTACTTGGACACTCTAGGGACTACTCCTTCTCAACATACTTCTCAGAAGTTTAAACTAATCCCACGAAAAGTACATGTATCTCATATTAGCTCTTTTGGTCATTCTAATTTATCAAGACAAGTGAATGCCAGCTCAAATTATGTATTAGAAATAATCACTCATAACAATAGCCCTATGGTTGAGGTTCTCCATCTATTAGACCATCTTTTAATAACTTGTTTCAAAGCCTAAATTAACAATTTAGAGCTAAGACTATGCTAGTGCTTTTAAAAGTGGGAGAGCATACAAAAATTCAGTTTGGATGACTTTATCAAGAAGGGGCTAGACATTTATCACAAAAATAAGACATCTATTTGGGGGAGTAACATTGTCACTAGAGCTTGCAAATATTATTATAGTAAATATTATCAATATCTTATGATTGTAGGCAAAAATAATATAATATGATATTTTATATCATTATGTGTTAAATAGTATATTATGTTGCAAATGTTAAGTTACATTACCCTCGAAGTAACAATAAAAAAAAACATAAATATTAGACCCACCCCATAGTCTACACAAAGTAGATATGTTGAGGGCACCTCACAAGGCTGTATTGGGGTGAGGAGAGGCGATGGAAGGAGGCTTTCTTCAGATCTTTCGTGATGGAGGCTAATGCAAAATGAAGTTTGCGCGAAGGGGAAAACATGGGTGGGTGGATATGATATAACTGTCGACAAAAACTTTGGCTTAAAATCCACCGAAAATTCTACTACTTTAAATTGATGGTTACAACAAGAAATTACCACTCTACAACCAGGAAAATTTTAGGGGAAATTATGGAAAAAGTTTTGGTATATAAATTATCAAATCATCCAATAATTTTATCTTCTCTGAAAGTGTATGCTTTGTTTTAAATGTCTAACCCATCTTGATCAAGAAATCCAGACCTTTTTTTATCTTGCATTAAGAAAATCATAGCAAGAAGGTTTCAATTGCCAATGTGTTACATTGGTTGCTAGCATTTTATCAAAAAATGCATAATAATAATAACTCAAAGTCTCAAAAACTTTCCCTCCACTTACCTATCCTTTGATGAGGCACATTGCATTTCATCTACATATGCAACCCAAATACAACTCCTCAATTATTGTTTCCACACCCTAACAGTAATGGTTTATTTCATCATCATTAACCTTATCCCAACTATTTAGTATCAATTTTATGAATATTCACTATTCATTCATTCTTATAGAGTGATGGCTGAGATGTTAAATATATTCTCTGCAAATTATTATAAACAACTTATATCCCTGTCATCTAAATTCTATCCCTTGTTAATACACTATCACCAATTTTACAAACTGTCTGAAAAGTACATTTTTTATCCTATATTCAAACCACCTAAATCTATTTTTAATTATCTATATGCAATGGATGGCACTCCAACACATCAAGTTAATCATTCCTTAATAAGGGTTCTTTTACGGGAAAAAAAAAACATGGCTTTCTTGAAATGAAATGACACCAAAAAAATCAAGCAACACCTAGCAAAAAGAAATAATTGAGAAACGCCACACGATTATAAAAATATAATCACTGTCTACAAACAAGAGCATGGCGGTTCGTTTTAGCCATCGCACTGATGTTTCCAAAACCGTAGAAAGTGAAAAAATAAATAAATTACTAAAAAAGAGTATGGTTCTGGATCCCTACCGACTGGGAAGCCATCCTGATCAGACCCTTAGCAATGGGCACCACGCAAAACCTATTCAGATAAAAAATACAGACTCTGAAAACAGGTTTCCAGATGATAAACCAAAGAACAATCCCATAATCATAGAAAAGATAAAGGAGGAAAGGTAAGCCTGGCTCACATTCCCCGTCCGCCAGCTAAAGCTTCTTCTGCAGGGTTTTTCCACTCATCAAACCTGTAAATATTGGAGAAAGCCAATGGTGCAAGTTCTTTCCGAACTAGGTTAAGGTTTTTAAAATAGGCAATGTAAGAGAAATAGAGAAATAGACTACACCCAGCCGTAACGTCTGTCAAAAATTAGCCGCTTCTGGTTCTGCTGATCCGACCTAGGCAAGTGTAACCTAAGATCAGATGATTTATGACCCATCCCGGCCATGATTCCCGGTCCTACTCTGGGTTCGATACGTGGGTATTGACGAATGACGGTGAAAGGCTGAAAGCGACGATGAAGGACGATGATACAAGTAAAGGAAGCGGAGAGAAAAAGGCGTGAAGGACGAATGGTATGAGAAGGCAGAGTCGGCGAGGTTGTTGGCCTGTAATAGGCAACAGAAGCAGGCGGCCGGTGATGTTTTCGCCGGACTATATCCAGATGTATCCAGGCCAATTGTTACTCGGCTAAAATAGAGTAGGAGATTGGGCAGAGGCTCGCAATGGGGAAGACATTTATATGAGTTACAAAACAGTTTTATGGGTCGGATTCGGATCTGACTCCAAATCCATCCGACTCGAATAGGATAAATGAGAATTCTATATGTTTATTAATTTGTCAAAAATATGGATCCGATTTTGAACCACTAATAACCTGAATGTGATCTGATAACTCATTTTGATTTCTTAAAAGATTATAATTTTGATAGGAAATACTGGTTTGCACAAGCAAATCCACCCCAGATCAAGCACTACAGCAGGGAAACTGCTGTTCAAAGCAGTAATTCAGCCGAAAACAGTGAAAAATAAAGGAAAATTGAGAGAGAACTTGTAGGAAAACCAATAGAGCACTTGTATTTCACTAGTAGAATCAAGAACACAAGCAAAGATACAATTGATCCTCAATTCGAGAGGAGGATCGATCTCTCCCAAATCTCTGGCAACGCCAAGAGCCCAAAGAAAACCTAAATCTAAGAGATCTCAAATTTCAGCCAAATTCAAGATGTTCAAACCTTAGGAAAACAAATTATTTAATGCATACCAATCAAAAGGAAATCCCTAAACAGTCCCTACATTCAAATTCTACTCTTAATCTCCCCAAAAAACCTTCCTAGTAGGCTCCCGCAACGCTAACGGCTCGTGCGGCCTCCGCCCAGGCGAAACAAGTCGCCTGTTTCGCGACTCGGCCGGTCCCATGCGGACCGGCTGGACCGGTCTAACAAATTTTTAACAAAATGTTTTAGATTAATTAATAAAAATAAGACAATCATATCAACAAATAAAAAATTAAAAAAAAAATAATTTAAAATTAGGTTTGCACATCAACTGAATCCGACCCATTTAATAAACGAATCAAATTTCCTATTTGAATCCGACCCATTTATTGATCGGGTCAACAAAAATCAATCTGAACCTGAATTTTTAAATAGACTCCATAAACAGAAAAGAAGCAATTCCAGTTCCGGTGTCGATCATGATTTGAGTAGCACCTGCAGTCAACCTTCCCGAGGGACCTGCAGTAAATTACTTCAATAATGTGAATTGCATACTCTAACACTGTGGGAGTTTGGAGATTATGGAATATATTTGTTCTTTGTTACTGTTTTTGGGACAATGATCTCAAACTTTAAACGAAGTTATAACTAGACGGTTGCAAAATTGCAGATGAAGCTCCTTGAGCTTCTTGGAAGAGAGAGATAGAGAGAGAGAGAGAGGGAGGGAGGAGAGGGACGAATGGTAGAGAGCAAACTGAACAAATTTCTTTATTGATTGACATACTCCCTATTATAGCCTATTGCTCTTATTTATAGACAACAATGACTACACAAAGAATCACACCAATAGCAATACAAGCTATACAACAAACTAAAGAAACTACAACGAAATAACTAACAAAATTTTGAACCAACATCTAATAGTAGTCAAAAGCTTCCGACTAACATATCAAGATGAGCTGCGTGAAATCTAATCTTCAAAAGGCTTCTCAACTTTAACTACATCCATAATTTTATTTGGTGGTTTAGCGGCTTATATTCTTTAATTAGCATATGGCATATGCTCGGATCTTAACCTAAAAATAAATTTAATGCATTTGAAACGCATTCTAATAAAAAAATTGGTCAAAATATTCTAACTTTTTGTTTTTACCCTCTAAAATTTCTCTTGCACAGAGCTGCTCACAATAATGGGAATGCCTAACCAACTTAAACATCAGCTCTGAAATTTCCAAGTTGCTTTGTTAATGCATGCCAATAGGTAGGGGTGTCAAAATCAAGTTTCAGGTCGGGTGTGGGTTGAACCCGAAATCGACTCGGGTTCAAACGGGTTGACCCTAACCCGACCCGGGTATGTAAACAGGTCAAAAATTCGGGCCCAAATTCGACCCGTCGGATTGCTGGGTTAACCTGACCCGACACGGATGAGCTTCTGGCGGAGGCGGGACGGCAGAATGGCGGGCTACAAGCGGCAAGCAACTGGCGGGCGGGACGGCGGGCGGCCGCTGGGAGGTGCAGGCATCAACTGGCGCACGCGGGTAGACACAGACGCAAGCGAGCAGGCGTGGGCATTCGAGAACGCGTGCAGGCAAGTGAGCACCTCGGGTGCGCGGACGGCCAATGGCAGGTGCGGGCAGCCTCAGAGGGCTCACTGGCAGCTGTGCGGGCAGGGCGCGGGCAACCACAAGTAGGTGTGCGGACAGTCTCGGGCAGCTCATTTCAAACGGGTTTCCGGGTTGACCCTGCAACCCATCGGGTCAACCCGAACCCGACCCATTTTTTCAAACGGGTCGAATTCGGGAACCCGAACCCAACCTATTTTGAAATCGAGTCGGATCTAACCCGAAATTTCCGGGTCAAATTTGAATCGGATTGTTATGTCGTGTCAAATATTGACAACCTTACCAATAAGTATTTTATAGCCTTTTCTTCTCTGTTTTTAGATTCTCTGTTTTCCGCTTCATTTCATTGCAGGTGATCAGCTAAAGAATGTTTGCAATCATGGCAGAATAAAATATCTAAAGCCGTCGGAAAGCCTGAATGTAAAAGCTGTAAAAAGCATAAAACATCAGGCAAAATCAATACTAGAAAGTTATTATGAAAATTTATAGTTCCTGTAGGTTACAAATACAGAAGCTTAGAAAATTCACAATCAACTTATAAGCGAACAAGAAGAAATACATTTATTATAAATCAACTGCAAACTTTTTTTTCAAACTATGTAGAAAATGTTTAAATGTGGAGCTTAACTTTTTCCCTACGGAGAAAATGTGCTACACAGATATGATAAAAAACATAGGTTTGAAATTCTCCGTAATCAATAGTGATATTTGCAGCACTAAGCAGCAATAAGCTCTTCGTGTTTGCATAGATTTGACCTCTCTCTCAACATAAAAGTTTAATATTACAAAACTGAGGCGACCAATCTAAAAGAAGTGGCCTTCAGAACTACCACATTTTGTTTCAAATGTGGGGGCTCTAGGAAGATGAAAATACAAGCAAAATAAGAAGTTAAAGGCATTTTCTAAATGTCAAACATAGAAAAATTCGACTGAGTTGTCAATGAGACAGCCCAAATCCAATAACATGGTCCTATGTATTCAATTACAAACATTATTTTAGTGCAGGAAAATATTATTTCCTCATGAAGGGAGATTGAAAAAAATACAAGATGGAATTATGCCGTATCTTTGCCCTCCCCAGTATAGCGCACTTCCTCCATGAACTATTACAATATGGCAAGTCTCACCAGGGGCTTTGGGTCAAACATGTTAGTTTTGTGTGAAATCTGATTGTATCGATCAAGGAGGTTCTACTGTTGACTCAGAACTTAATTATGTGGGTTGAGCTCAATGAGGAGCTCGATAGGGGGTCACCCAGGGGCAACTCGCCCCTTGCTTTGGGGTTCAACGGTAAAGGCACCGAATTTTTTTTTTTTTTTTTTCAATTTGTGTACAATTGTACAACACCGTGGTACTGTATGCCGAAGTGCTGCAGCGCTTTAGGCTCGGGCTGGACACAAAGAATGCAACGTAACGGTACTCCAGCCCAGCGTCGCGACGCTGCGATTCGAGCTGGGTAGTTTTTCTTTCCTCTTCTTCTTATTTCACTTGAAGGTTCTCCTCCTTTAGATATTTTGAGTGTATATCTTATGTATTTTGAGTGAATAATTGTGTGTGTGAAGAAAAAATAGACAAGTAGAGAGTGTGAGAAAATAGATTTGTATAATTTTGCCCTATTTAATAGTGAATTTTTTTGAGTGGCGTGGCTCCGTGGTTTTATTTTTCTGTTTTTTTTTTGTTTTTTTTCTAGCTTCTAATTTTTCCATGTTAAATCCTAGTATTCATCTTCATTGTTTTATTCTTTTTCTTATTTGTTTTTGTTTTATGGTTTACTTGCCAACAAAACAAGCCTTTCAACGGGTGCAATTAATAGTTGCTGTATAGGGTTCCTTAGCTTTGTATAGGAGGTGGTTCCTTATCATCTTCTATGCATGTCTAATGACACAACTGCAACCTTCTTTTGCTGGCTTCTTGCACTGAAATGCAAATAACCCTGTAATGGGAACTTGATCTTCTTGCATTCCCGGCTGTCAATTCTAACGATGTAAATGAGACTAAAGGCTTATCCTGGCAAACATTTTTATAAATGACCACTAGTCGAGTTTATCAAACCATGAGTTCGAGCTTGTATATTAAACGAGCTGGCTTGACTTGTAAACTTGTTGAGTCACTAGCTAGATTAACTTAAAATATTTTTAAAAGTTAATTTAAATTAGCATTATATAATATATTTAATCATTTTAAAATAAATTTTATATTAAAAATAAAATTCTAAAAAAACTAAAAATTTTAAGTTAAAACTAAGAAATCGAGCTCAACAATCAAGTCAAGTTCAAACTTTCTATAGAAGCTCGAGCCTATAAATTTTGTAATGAGCCGAGCGTGAGCTTGAGCTTGAACTTCATAAAAACTAAACAATGTTAAATCTATTATACAAATGCTTGACTCGACTCGACTTAACTCTTTTACACCCATAATACTAATAGTCGCAACCTATAAAAAAAATTAGCAGAAAACATCTTCATCATTTCAATAATCATATTTTGAACTTATGACAAAATGGTTACCAACTCCAAAGCAACATCTCCTTAGCTTCATTGCCCTTTTAGCTCTTAAAAATTTCTACTAATAAATTGGTCACAACAAAGCCAAAAAAGAGAGAGTTGCGCTCCTTCAAGCTAATTCATTAGTCAGCAAAATCAAACCATTTTTTAGCATTAAGACAAACATGCATGTCGATGGAGTAAAGACTTTGTTAGAGGTCGATCTATTTTATAGTGAGAAAGAGGACACAAAATAAATGTTTATTATGCAAAATCTATTGATTTAGGAGTAGGTATATTGCCTCTACGATTCTGTTTGGGACAAACTTTTCTTTGTTTTGCTTTTCAAATAATAATCATAGATTTCTTTCGGTTTTCTCGCTATTTTTAAGAAATTTTTTATGGTGGAAAGTTACTTTTTACAACTAGAGTAGGTAAGTTGTATTCCTTATATAACTTCACAATCAACTTTATAAAAAGCTGCTGTCATCCCAAGCAGATTTATGTATATGACATATTAGTCCATACTTTGAGCCTAACAATTGCTTGAAATAGATAACTCCTTTAGCTAATTGAATTAGGCCTTATCTTGGAAGGATAGTTATGATACAATTATTCAACGTTGGAATAATAATGGATGGGAATAAAGTCGTTGGTGGCCATTACTGTGTTGCCGGACCCAACCGAAAGTCTGTAGTGGACTTCAACGTTACTCTATTTCTCATTCCTTTGAGCCTCTCTCTCTCTCTCTCTCTCTCTCTCTCTCTCTCTCTCCATTTTTCATAAGTTGTAACTTTCTTCGCTTAAAAAAAGAGTAAAGGCGATTGAGTAAATTAATTACCTTCACGGCAAGCATGACAAATGGAGGAGCCATGACATACATATAAAAATATAGGGAAATTTACATACATACCACTTTATAACATCCTATTTACATATCTAACACCCAAAAATTTAATATTATATGCATATCACCCTATATTATTTTAATATCAAATATATCGCTTATATTTCTTTCCTACCACTCATATATTTCATTTATACCACTCATATTTGATATAAAAATGAACTATACGTGGTATGTATGTAATATTAAAGTTTCATATGCTAAATATATAAATAGAATAGTATAAGATGGTATGCATGTAAATCTCCCAAAAATATAAGACAATTAAAACTTATTTTATGATAATTGTTGCATTTTTGTAAGAAGATTCATCGAATCCAATGCCGAGAGTTAGAAACTTCTGGAATAAAATTTTAGTTCACATGAAAAAATAAAAGCTATAATCCATCAAAAATCTCTTTTTTTTAATCCTTCTTAGTATTTTGACGAAAATTTGCCCGTTAGAAAAGTGCATATGGCAAGTTTTCTAATGAAAATGAATCATTTGGTAATGTTGATTGGAAATAAACTATTTTCTTATAGTAAGAGACAACCAATGATTTTTCGATGATAATTTCAACTTCTCAAGGCTCCACCTATGTTCACCATGATAGTCATTTTCAATAATTCATATCTATTACAAATATATCATTGTATTTTCTATTTCATATTTGCTACATTATGTCAATATCTTCTTTAGTCTCAAAATATTACTCATTTGTAGTTTACTACTCACATTATCAAAATCATTTCAATTATATCAGGCCTCATGATTATTCTCCTTCAAAAGTTTTTTAATTAAAAATCTACTTTATAAAATAGTAGGAAAATTATTTCAAACGAAGCCTTAATATAATGAAAAATCTTTTTGAATGACACATACTTCAATAAGTTTGTTGTTAATTTGAGTTTAAAGGGCAATGTAGATAGGCCCGCCGTGAGTTTATTATGAAGATTAAAGATTATTCAAATTTGTTTATATATATATATATATATATATATATTTGTGTGTGTGTATGTTGAACACTAAGACTTTGTACATGTATGTTTGTATGTATATATTTATGTATGCATTGAACACTAATATTTTATTTCAAAAAAATAAAATTTAATCAAAATAGGTAGATGTTTTTGCTCGAATCGAAGTTAATGAGTCGAACATGTGTAAACGAAAAGAATTAGTTGGATTGAACTAACTTATAGTGACGCAGGAGCGTCCATATAATAAAATTGTATTTTCTTGTTAGTGATTGGTGTAGCTCTATTTCTTGTGCAGCCTATTATGTGACTACTTGAAGTCTATAAATATAGGCTAATGTCTTGTAATAAGGATAGATTTGAGATGAATAATATTTGAGTAGTTTTTACACTGCTTTTGGGTTTCTGTATCCTGAAGGATTTCAGGTGGTGATCCCTCTCCCGAGAAGGAGTTCTTGGTCCTGTCACCGGATCGTCGACGTGGATTCGTCGAGCCCCCTACCTGGCCGGTGTCATTTGGTATCAGAGCCGGCAAGTTGCTGGCTTTCTTGTCCGTTGCCGTATCGCCTCCGTCGCCGGCGTCATTTGGCATTGTTCTTCTGTATCCTGAATTCCCTCAGGTGACGGTACCCTGTGCTGGTCTTGGGTCTGATCTCTGATCCCTTTCAGGTGGTGGTGTTCTCGTGTGGTTCTTGATTCCAAGCTTTCGACGAATCAAGCAGCGGAACGCTCCAGTGAGACGAACAATTGCAATTCACAATTGTATCGCATTCCGTGTTGATTTTCGTTCTCGTGACCGCGACGTCTCCTCCGAGTCCGGCAGAGATGCTGGCGTTGCCGACGGTGTAGATGAGTTACTGATTCGGAAAAAAGAATCAGTTTCTTGACGAGTTCTCCATTTTTCTTGGTGGTGAAGCCAGGCGAAGTTAGCAGAAGCCGTGGTTGTGTTCGCCGGAGGTCGTTTGTCACCCTTCGAGGAGTCGCATTTGGTGCATTTGGTACCGGAGGCAGGAGAAGCCTGAGGCGGTTGATCCGCGGGAAGTGTGCGCGAGAAGCTAGTTCAGGCGCTTGAAGCCGGAGGCGCAGTGTTCGCGAGGAAGATTGCTTGTGTGAGGGTCGGACGGCTTTGGCTGTTTGACGTGGACGGCTTGCGGGGAATGGAGGAGTTCTTGGCCGGGTTCGCTGGTTGAGCGAGGGGAACGAGTGCTTAGCTGGAAGGCGTGCAGGAGCAACTGGGAGTTAGACAAAGAATGCTCATATACAAGTTGCATCAGATTAATGTTTTGTCTTGTCCTTGATCTGACGTTCTTGGATTTCTCCAAAATATTGTGAGGAGAGGAAGGAACGGAGGTGTCGTGGGATCCTGGATTCGGCTACCGAAGTTTTTTCTTGATCTTTTAATTTCTTTCAGTTGCCTATTTCTGTATTTCCGGCGACAATAGGAAGATTTTAAGCAAGTTTGGCGCCATAAGATGTCACCTCGACGAAATCATGAAAGACCACTACAAGAAGCAGACATCGAAGATCTCCTACAAGAAATCGCCCGACTCAAACTAAGATTGTCAAGGATTGAACGAAGATCCTTACAAACCGACGAAGACGACGAGGGCATTTTAGATGATCAAATCTCATCCACCCCACCATCGATCGAGTTCAGCTTTGAAGAAATTGAAGATCCATTGCTGAAATCGCCGTCTTTGCCGTTCTTTGATGAACCCGTATATGACGTGTATGAGGATGACATGTTCGATGGAGTTCTTTATCTGGATCAACCCATAGATGATAAAGATGCAATGAGCAAGCCAATTCAAGAGGATATTGCTGAAAAGAATAATGGTGGAGTTGATCGAAGTGTCGAATGCAGTGGAAATGTTGATACCATAATTTCTGCATTTGAAAGTGTTCATGATGGATGGGTTGTTATTGAACTCAATGAAGGAGACCATGTTCTTCCTATCTTCACAGGAAAATGCAAGGAAAATGTGCTTTGTATTGGTCTGGCAGTTGTTGGTCTTGGGGCGGCAAGAGGTGCAAGAATTGGAATACAAAGCAAGGGTATTTCATTTGATTATGCTACCTTTAAGAAATTGAAGATTGGTAGGAAACTTGACACCGGGTGGAAATATCCAGACCGATTTAGCCAACCAAACCCACCTCCTTATGGTGGCCAACAGGATCTCTTTCTACGAGCTCAAAGTTCCCTCCTACCCCGGTAGAATGACGCAGGAGCGTCCATATAATAAAATTGTATTTTCTTGTTAGTGATTGGTGTAGCTCTATTTCTTGTGCAGCCTATTATGTGACTACTTGAAGTCTATAAATATAGGCTAATGTCTTGTAATAAGGATAGATTTGAGATGAATAATATTTGAGTAGTTTTTACACTGCTTTTGGGTTTCTGTATCCTGAAGGATTTCAGGTGGTGATCCCTCTCCCAAGAACGAGTTCTTGGTCCTGTCACCGGATCGTCGACGTGGATTCGTCGAGCCCCCTACCTGGCCGGTGTCATATAGCCAAATCAACTCGACACAGCTTGAGATCAGATCAAATGATTCAATGACTCGAAGTACTCCGATTGTTACAAATCCTAAATGTATAACTAAAATATAAAGATTGAAATATATTTTATCTAATTATATATGATCAAATTGGCCATATCATTATCTTTTTACATAACCAAAAAAAAAAAAAAGAGTATTCATTAAATTAGGAAATGACAGTTGGCTTATTATATGAGTGTTACATGACACAATTATTTTGAATTTGTGTTAAAAAAACGAAAATTTAAAAGGTAACTGTCCCACATACATGCCAATATTGCATTTAATTTGATTTTTAATATTATTTTAAATATTGAATATCTTTATTTATACTGAAATTATATAAATTAAATTCCACAACTATTCCGAGTTTAAATTAAAAAACATATGCAAATCTAAAAATTAAGTGTCTCACGTTTACGCCATTGCTTTTTATTTGAATTTTATTCTTAAACACTATCATTCACATCATGCATATAATTACTTAAAATTTTTGAATATTGTTATATATACAAAAATAATTTAAATTAAAACACTTGTGCATTATGTTATGGAAAGCTTTTATTTGCTTTTCAATTTAGGGTCGTAATTAGAAGAGCTCTAATT
This sequence comes from Dendrobium nobile, assembly GCA_022539455.1. Classification (NCBI taxonomy): domain Eukaryota; kingdom Viridiplantae; phylum Streptophyta; class Magnoliopsida; order Asparagales; family Orchidaceae; genus Dendrobium; species Dendrobium nobile. The sequence goes on along the minus strand of CM039732.1, from coordinate 36,842,221 downwards.
ATGGAATGATTAGGAGCTCTAATTACTGCTATGATCAGGAGTTTTTATATTAAATTTTTATCTTTTTCGGTGTTGAGCTTTTTTTATGTAAAAGTATTCATATTTTTAATTTTAATTTATTTTTACAATTATTTTAACGGTTGACCTCACTCAAGCTGTAACAAAGCATGTCTTCGAAATTTATTTTTAAGTAAATCATACAGGTATGCCATTAATTTTCCATTGTTTCTCTAGCATATATTCTCTATTACAGCTACAGGAGCTCAAATAAATTTTTTATAATCTTATCCTAAAATTTTATTATGTCATGCATCTTTATCTAATTGTTTTCAGAAATCTTATTTTAAATAAGTTTAACTAAGTACCAGATTAAACTTTGATGTGACGACATTCGAAAGGATTTAAGATCTTTACGCTTCAATATAATCTTGTGCAAATCTGCAACCCCCTTTCCCACTCTTTCTCTCTCTCACCCTCACACACAAGAAATTATTCTGTGCGGAGACCGGATATAGAATATTGTACGTCCAAAGACCAACCAGAATGCACCACATCAGCAGTACTGAGCCGCAATACGAACAAGAGGTGACGTGACACATTATGATTGATCTATGAATGACATTCGACGTCCGCACTGAATATTTTTTCCTCACACACCATCTGTCTATATATATCTATTTAGGGTTTAGAATGTGTCTCACAAGACCCAAAAGGCCCAAGATACTTCTAATCTCATTGTTTCTCTTATAATGGCTCCCAACGTTACTGTTCTTTTGTTCTCTCTATTAATGCCGTTCTTACCATGCTTCGATAACTATGAAACAAAACCTGCAGGTTCGGCTTCCTCAAAAGCCTCTACTTTATATGGCTCCACTGCTCATCCAGTTGGTTTTGATAAAGTACTGGAACGAGAGGAAACTATCCCTCTTTTTCTTGGCACAGAAGGATTAACAAAGGAGAGCTTTGATCAAGTTGGAAGCTCTCAGCCTAACGATTCTATAGTTATTAACGTTGATGATTATGGTGCTACAGGCGGTGGAGCTGATGATACTATGGTAAATCCAATTTATTTTTAGCTTAAATTACTTGTATAGTTGTATAATATTCATGAAGGCCATACTTTGATCATATATACGTAGTTTTCATTTCATATTTTTTATATTCTCAGGCGTTTGAGAAGGCATGGAAAGCAGCTTGCGTCTCTACTGGGCCTGCCTCTCTACTGGTGTCAAATAACAATACTTATCTCCTTAAATCTATAACATTTTCTGGCCCTTGCAAATCAAATGTTTCTGTAATGGTGAGGACGATTCCATTATATTAATAGTGTCATATATTAATTAGTAGGAATTTATGATCATAAATTTCAGATCGAAGGAACGATAGAAGCTTCTTCGAACATATCAGATTGGAGCAGCAAAAATAGAAGGATATGGATCCTTTTCAGCCATATAGAGAATCTCATAGTGGGAGGCGGTGGCACTATCAATGGTAATGGGCAGGTTTGGTGGCAGAAGTCTTGCAAAATAGATAAATCGCAAGTAAGCTTTAGTTATCTTTATAACTTTTTAATTAATTAACATTAATAATGCATCTTAAACTAATAGTTAATGCATCTTAATCTAATACTTCATGAGATTTTTCAGTCATTTGATGAGTTCAATATTCTATTAATCTACATTTTAATGTGTTGTTTATTTGTAATTAAAGTTAGTGTACTCATCTAATTATTTTTAGGCTTCGTTTGGGACAGTTTTTTTGTCGCTTCTTAGTATTTTTGTACTAAAGGCTTCATTTGGGATGACTTTCTTACTACTTTCTAAGACATTATTATAGTATAGAAAACTTTTGTACTAGAAAATTAATTCAAGAAAATAGTAAAAAAGTCATTTTAAACGGAGGCTTATCATTTGGAACTGCTTCTTAAAGCAGTTTTTTCATACAAAAATTAGTTTTTTTATACTAAAACAGCTGCTTTAAGAAGCAATAAAAAAACCGTCCCAAACATTGCCTTAATCTCATATATATTTTTCTCCGTATCAAATATTAACGCAAGCAAACATGTCGATGGCTAATATCATTTACTACTTGATTTTGTTCTTCCAGCCATGCAAGGATGCTCCAACGGTATGTTTTTTGCAGAAATATTTCTTTTATATTAAATTCAATTTAGTTAATTAAAAATTATATAAAAGCCAAATTAAATTAGATTACTAATTTACACTGCTAAAACTGAGTGCAGGCCTTAACTTTCAAATCATGCAACGAATTAACTGTGGAAAATCTGAACGTGAAAAATAGCCAACAGATTCACATCAAATTCGAGAAATGCAACAATGTTACAGCCTCAACCATCAACATTGAAGCACCAGAGAAGAGCCCAAATACAGATGGAATTCATGTCACAGAAACTACAAATATTCAGATAAACAATTGCAATATTGGAACTGGTAATTAATAAGCATATCTGTGCATTTATATGAATTTCCATTTTAAAAATATTGTTGATTAATTAACATAGCAGATTAACTATGTAATTAGCTAAATGTCTGTACTGTAAGGTCTCCTTTCAGTTGAATTTCTAAAATTTTTATTTAATCATATTTTACAACAAAACAAAAATTGAGACATTAAGGGGCTGTTTGGTAGCAGGGTTTCGGCCGGATTTGAGCGAAATCCAGCCAAATGGCCTAAAATGCAAAACCAAATCTCACGGCAAACGAAAGCAGCCGTAGACAGAAAATTCTGCCTTTTCCTGCTAAATCCCGGATTTCCAACATCCTGTGTTTTGCCGGATTGACGAAATCCATTGGATCAGGAGGAAGAGTCCGCTCGTTAAATCCGCTCTATAGCCAAACAGTCACACGAGAATTTATAGGATTTATCATGAATGTTACCAAACAGTTTTCAGGATTTAGGCCCCTTAGAATTTTCGAAATCCGGATTTAGAAGATTTACAAAATCCTACTTAAATCAAATCCTGGGTGCTACCAAACATCCCCTAAGAGTTTAGTCGTAGTGTGAAAAGGTCGAATATATATTATATCATCTGTGGCTAATCGTTCGAGTTTACAGGAGATGATTGCATCTCAATTGTAAGTGGATCTCAAGATGTCAAAGCTACCAACATTGTTTGCGGTCCTGGCCATGGAATCAGGTCCTGATTTACTTGTAATTTTGTAGTAATTAATCACGTAATGCTGATGCTGCATGTTTTCTCTGTAATTGTTTTGTAATTGCTGCTCTTATTTTGCTACCAGCATTGGGAGCTTAGGAGCGAAGAACTCCGAAGCTCAAGTCTCAGATGTTACAGTGGACACAGCACAGCTTCGCGGCACTAAAAATGGAGTTCGGATCAAGACATGGCAGGCAATTAATCATAAGAAATCATATTATAATATATTAGAAAATTTTTAAAGGATATGTTTTGACTGCTTAGTTGTATATAAAGAAGAGTTTAATTTCATGAAAATGAATTAAAACAAGTAGGAAACAGTGGAAATGAGTTGGTAGATTATTGCATTAATGAAAATTAGTTGGAAGGATCAAGCTAGATCTTTGAAATTATTTGAATTTTGAGTTAGAATTATGTATTTTTTAAAATTGTTATAAAAATGTCATTTAATCTCATTTTTATCATAATTTTAATTTTGTAATATAATTATTGTTCTATGGCTACATTTTTGTGTGATTAAAGATAAGTGTTGAGCTGGTTTTTCATAATTTTTTTATTATAATTTTTATATTTATAACTTTAATTAAAAAAGTATTACTGCTACAACAATAACATTATTAAGAAATTAATATTATTTTCAATTCTTATAAATCTTCTCAAAACTCTCAAATATAATAATATTATTTTCACATATAAATCATTCTTTATAAAATATTTTTATCTATAATAATTCAAATGAGCCCTCGGTGTCATCTGCTATTTATCTGTACATGTACACATCTTAACCCAATTAATCTGTTTTTTAGGGTGGAAAAGGCTACGCAAAGAACATTATATTTGAGAATATTGACATAGATGACGTAAAAAATCCAATAATCATTGATCAAAACTACTGCGACAAAAAGAAGAAATGTAAGCAGCAGGTAAGTACCCAAATACATATAGATATCTCTCCTCTCTTTCTATATTATATAGACATGCTCTTAGGCTCCGTTTAGAACGGCTTTTTTACTGTTTATTAAAATAGTTTTTAATTTTTTACTAAAAAATTGTTTTAAAAAGCAATAAGAAAGCCGTCTCAAATGTTGCCTTAGGCTTTGTTTGGGACGGCTTTCTTATTGCTTCTTTAAGCAGTTTTTCAAAGCAGCTTCAAGAAGTAATAAGAAAGCCGTCCAATGAAGCCTTAATCTTTCTCATTATCTGTGCTGAAAAATGATTAAAAAAAGAAAATGAATTTACTATATGCAGAAATCTGCAGTGCAAATAAGCAATGTGCAATACAGGAATATTAAGGGAACAAGTGGTTCCAAGTTTGCAATAAATTTCAACTGCAGTGAGAGTTTTCCATGCAATGACATAGTTCTGGAAGACATCAGCATAGTGGATGATGATGATGTTGACGATGCTGAAAGCTTCTGTCAAAATGTCAATTGGAGGAAGAAAGGAACAGTGATTCCACCACCATGCAATCTGAATTATATTGACGAATATGGGCTCCCATACTCTAGTCATCCAGCTTCTATTTCTAATTATTAAGAAGGATCGATGTATTTATGAATTAATTTAAGGCTTTAATGTAGATTTTAGAAGAAAGCATGTATGCATGATATTAATAGACATTTAGGCTTCGTTTGGGACAACTTTATTACTGTTTCTTAAAGCCGTTTTCAATTATAAAACTTTTAATTTTTGTGCTAAAAAGTTACTTTAAGTAGTAAGAAAACTGTCCCAAATGAAGTATTACTATATGTGCTTGATTAATTTCATTGCGGTTTAGTTGGCTAGTTAATGAAGGGAAATAGTTTCAATTGAGTAATGGTTTGTTTAGACTAAAAAGCATATGTAATCGAATTATATCAACTGTTATTAGTTAGTTAGTTAATATAAATAGTCTGTTTTGATATCTCTTTTAGTCTGTTTTGAGAAAGATGTATAAACTTTTTTCAATATATATATATATATATATATATATATATATATATATATATATATATATATATAAACTCGTTTATAATTTCAAGTTGATGGAGATCTTAATGACCTCTACAAATCTTCATTTGCGAAGTATTTACTGGATTGCTCTTAGGAAAAATGAGATTTTAAGAAGAAAATAAGGCTTCGTTTAGTACAGCTTTCTTAATGCTTTATGAAACAACTTTGTAGTAAGAAAATTCAAGTTAAAAAAAAATTGTCTTAAGAATCTGCTTTATAAAGCAGTAAGAAAACTGTCTGAAATAAAGCCTAAAAGTCTATAATTGTCTTCTTTTAGCGGTAATAAATTTATGTGTTCTCAAAATGTATAGTGATTCCAACGGATCGAGCTTTAGTCTGTGAGCCATCTATAGTGTCACGACCCAACTCGATCGGGACGGATCCCGTTCGCATCGGGCCGTGACAGAACTTTCTAAAATTCAGGATCTAGCTTTGGAATTTGTTTCAGACTTTCTTCCAAGTATTAAATAGACAGAAAAATCACAGAGCTACTATAAACATCCAAATGCAGAATGATTCATCGATCTTTTCTTTCCTCAAAATAATCATATACAGATACAGTGCATTGCTTCAGACAGAAATAACAGAACAGAACAGAAAAGACATGACTACACAAAAATCAAAAGTATCAAGTACCTAATCACAGATCAGACTCAGAACGTCTAGTCCAAGACCTCCTTCCCTTTCCCAGAACCTGAAAATCACGCAGAAAGTAAGGATGAGCTAACAGCTCAGCAAGACATCAATCACCAATCTAAATCTTCAGAAATCTCACACAAAATATATCAGAATAATAGTCACCAGAAATTCAGAAACTCGTATAGAATTCTGTGGGTCTCCGAAAGGATTCTGCTCGTGCGGTTCGAATGCAAAGAACACGATCACACTATCCCGAAGGACAAAATGGTCGCAGGCCTTTACAATCGACACAAGCAGGCCGATGGAAGAGCAGATGGAGTTATAGATACGATTAGCCATGGAGGATAGCGGCTTTCACCTACCAACTTCGATGGATAATAATATCTATAACTCGAAAGTTCACGAGATTTCCCCTATTCGATACATCAGCACCGAATAGGGTTTATTTGATTGTGGGGATCGGTTTCCTACGGGCGCAAGCCCCCGTAGTTAATTACATCTTAGACCTCGATCTAAGAAAACTCTCGATTAAGGATGTTAGATTATCTTCTTGAATGGGTTTAGTGCAAGGGAAAATTCTAGGCTTTCCTAATCAAAGAGAAAGAAGGTCCCAAATTGGCTTAATCAATCACACATGGTTCAGTCGACATCCAGCCGGTCCGAGAAAGAGGAAACTAGAGAAAAAGAAAAGAGGCAAAGCACTTCAAACAAGCACGAGAGAAAGAAGGAAGTTGCGTCATCTGTGTGACGCGGATAGGTAGGATTTATAGTCTCCGAAAGAATGGAGAACTTACCCACCAATAAGGTGTATAGAAGTACACTTGTACCCTCTACCTTTAGACCCTAAGTCTATAAAAGATGTAGTGTCGTACACACGACACTAGCATCTACGACCTAGCTAATGCAATCTGGACTTATCCCTTGCCTGAAAAAGGAAGCCAGCTAAAATCCTAAGCACAACCAGCCGTCCTATATATATGCAAGATGGGAAGGCTCTATCTTAATGAATCAAGGATTTGAAACTCTGTAATATGCAAAGGAGTATATCTAGCGTCGTATGATGCATGAAAAAGATGCACCATTAAGAGATGTCCTTAGATCCACTAATGCAATGCATGTAAGTGAAGTGCATTATAAAGAAAAGTGCATAAGAACATATGCATGACATCCAGAGTACAAAAAAAATAAATAAACACACCCTAAGGGTATCCTTCAGGCAAGATACCCGCACAGAAAATCATCATAATCATGCCCACTTCGTGTGGGAAAACAGCGATGCCCAATGGCATAAATAGGTGGCCTACTCGACAGGCATAAATGACCCTAATGGTCTCTAAGGCTCACAAAAAAAAAAAGAAAAGGGGAGGGGGGTATCGTACCCAAAACCGGAAAAGGCCAAAATCCTAACATAAAAACAACGATGCCCACTTCGTGTGGGAAAACAACGATGCCAACCGGCATAATAGGTGGCCTACTCTACAGGCCTAAATGACCCTAATGGTCTCTAGGGCTCACAGAAGGGGGGAAAGCTTTGACCTATAGGGCCAAAGCTTCATCAGTGCACTAACCTATGGCTGACTACCTAAACATACTAGAATATCTATCAACAATACGTGTGTGGAGTGTAGCAGTTCCGATATGCAATTAAGAGTTTAAGTTGCAGAAGTCATACCTGACCGTGGCGCAGCCACTTAATAGCTCCAAGCAAGCAAATGGTTCATTGATCCCTGATCGTGCAAGACCCAATGTACCTGCTGTGGCGCTGCCACTTAAAAGCTTATAAGCAATTGACGCCGCTTGATCATTGACAATGCAACACCGGATATACCTCGCAAAGTAAGACAAAAGAAAACATATATATAAGTGTAGATGCCGTTCAGGAAAGAAATGCAAGTAAGAAAATATAACTGACAGAAAATGTAAGAATTGCATTTATAGAACATGTATAGGTAGTAAATACTGAATAGCAAAAGAAAATGTAAGCCTAACCTAGGACTAGAAGTAGTGTCCTAATCAAATCGGTCTAAGGTGTGTGTAGGCTGTGCAGTTTTTGATAGATCCTATGTAGGGTAATTTAGTTCAAGTTGTTTGCATTTTATTTGTTAAAGGCCAAAAGGAGATTTTAATTGAAGTTTAAATATTAGTAATTTAGGATTGATTTTAGAATTTTATTTTAGTATTTGATTGATTACCACCTTTGTTTCACACCGAGGCCGTGAGGTTTATTTCATCCTCCTTGGGGCTAACTTAATAGCCTCGTAGGCTTGGGTTACCCAGTGTCAACCAATTTTTGTTGAATTATTAGTTGGTTATAAATTAGAAAAGAAATATAGATTGAACAGTTTATTAATCAAATTTGTTGATTGATTTTAAAGTTAGTCTAATGTTTGATATTTTAGGAGTCATTTATCCTAATAAATTTTAGTTTAGGTTTGAATATCCTAATTTTAAGTCTACATCTTTTAAACTTTAAATTGGTTAAGAGTTTCTTATTAAATTATTTAAATTGGATTTAGATTTTGTATTTTACGAATTATAAAATGTTAGTTATAGTTTGAGTACAAATTAAGTGTCTTAGTGTATTTGTTAAGTATTGAATTAAGATTAATTTCATTGGTTGATTATTAGTGGATTAAGAAAAAGAAACTCAAACATAGGAAAGCGTGTCACTAAGTTCTTGTTTTAATGTTTCTACCCTATAAGGAGCATGCATCCTAAGTCTATGTTTTCTAAGACTCGGTCCTTAATTTTTGTCCTTAGGTGTCACTAGAGTTGTAGGGATAAAAAGAGTTTTGTTTTCTAACCCTTAGAACATTCGTATGTGTGTTACTAAACTTAAGAATCTATAGCAAAGCAGTAGAATTAAAAAAAGAATAAAAATCAGAAATAAAAGGAATGTAGGCATTGTAGTTATTGGGCATACTTCTGTGAAGTCAAGTATATCCTAAAGCAACATTAACAATGCCCTTTGCTGTCCCCACAATTCAAATAAAGCACTTGATACGAACTCGACTCGACTACACAAACTATTCCCTACCAAACTCAAAGCAACAAGGGAAACTCAAGTTCCAAAAAAAAACTAAAACTAAAACAAGCTACTCTTCCTATCTACCACATTCATCCAAATCTCAATTTTAGAAGTAAGTATTAGTAAAAGAGATACAATTCGTAGAAGATAGATTACCTCATCCCAAAAAGAAAGATCTAGAGAAATTTCTAACACTAATCCACTTCAAGAAATCATTAACTCCAAAACAATATCTTATGAAAATTCTCCAAAATGAAACAATTCGTAGAAATCTTTTCATAAGCAATCTACCAAAACGACCTTGACACAAAGACAACAATCAAGTGCTTCTCTATTTTTATTTGGAGTGGGGTGAGAAACATAAAGCTTTCCAACAAGAGAGTTCTATAAAACCCCTCATTGTAAAGCATCCATAAAACTCGTCGCATAAATCCCTCTAATACAAAACAAATCTAAAGCCAATGCCAAATCATCTAAACATAAGCAAATCAAAACTTCTTTTTTTTTTTTTAAACAAAAGCAAATTCACAAAACTCATTAAAACTTTCTATAAAGTCTCTAACAATAAAACAACTTATAATGCTTTCCAATGTGAAATCACTCTTGAAATTCTTTTAATATAAAACAATTTATAACATCCCTTTTTTTTTTAAAGACTCATAAAGCTTTAACATAAAAAAAAAAGCAATTTGCAAATTTTTTCCAATCATGAAGCAAAATCACAAATCTCCTCAATATAAAACAGATCATAAATCTCTTCAATATAAGACAAATCATATGATTTCTCAATATAAAACAAAACATAAAACTTCTCCAACATGAGGCAACACATGTATTTAATGTTAGAACCCAACACCTTCTACTAAAAAAAAAGTAACGATTAGAGAGGAGTTTGATACAATTTGTTCTTCCTATACTCAAAGAAGGTATTTCAACATAAAGATACCTACAACATAGCATATAAAAGTTACCCCACAAGAAGATTATGTAAACTTGTACCGATTCAAACCAAACTTACCAAATTTCATCTCAGAAAGACCAAAGGAAACTTCAAATATTCATATATAAAACTAGCCTCACTTTTACTTGGGGTTCCAAACAAACCATAAAGCAGCTTTCAACAAAAGAGATTGTGCATAAAACTTTCCAAGCTTATTTTCGAATATCAAATTCACAACCACAACTTGCAAAGGGTGTTAAACCATCATGCTATTGGGAAGAAGACAACCATGTTTCACTTAGAGAATCATAACTTAATAGCCCAAGAATCTTTTAAGAGAGAAGATCACATTTAACAATGTCATATATCTTGCTTGTCATACCCAAATTCAACCAAAGACATCAAGAACCACCATACTTCATATCAGTCAACGAATCAAGTAGTGTACTCAATGTTGGAACCAAAGCTTATAAGATAAGAGATTTAATGTCAACCTATTTTCTCCAACCATTAAAACAAAGTTTCAATAACATGAGTAATGCCGCATTGAGTTCACAAAGCACATGATCATTTCTCCCTTTATTTATGAGATTGAGCTTCACTAAAATCATCCCTATCGATGAAATCATAACAAATTATAATACTGAATTTTAACTAGCGTGCTCATGTCGATAAAAATATGAAGAAACTTTACCAAGAGTGGCTATATTAATGAAATTATGAAACAAAAAGTTTACTAAGCTAAATGAACACACCAAAACTTTTACAAATACCTCAAATCTCCTTCCAAACAACTCGAAATATCTTTCAACAACATGTAATAGAAAGCTACTTTAAATGTCTATTTGCTAAACATAGAGGTGTGGAATGCATGTGTATAAAGCAAAATATAATCATATGTATAAAATCCTAACAAATTATAATCCACCAAAATTCTAGCATAGAAAAGGACGTCTTAACCTTCTCTCCAAAAGATCCTTTATGGAGGGAGGGTAGATCATCGCCATTCATATATATCAAATAAATGGACAAAGGTGAAACAGATGCCCATGTGTAGCCTTTTCCATTAAATAAATGCCTCTTAAATATGAATAAGACACTGTTTAAAGATAACATTTTTTTTATTTTTAAAACATCACATTTTAAACTTTCAAATCTCAAGGACATAAAGAAAGTAATAATAATTTACACAAAACCATTTCACCTAATCTCCACAACCTATACAACGAAAAGTATGCTTTGATGAAGTATTCTCTAACATAAAGCATATATGAGTATTTAGAAAAAAGATGTTTAAGATAAAACATTTTTTGACACTGTTCACAAATTTCGATATTTCAATAAGAACACCAAGAAATCAAACTTCTTTTACTTGTCTTTCTTCATGGGCGCAAGTGTCAAACATAAAATAGAGAAAGGATAGATGTACCTAAATATTTCTAATTTACTCGAATTTGATGTACATGCATGCCGCCTCATGAATAATTTCTAATTTAACCAAATTCTGACTCAGTGTCAAAGTCTAATATGAAACTTTGCAGTAAACACTTCATATTAAAGCACATGAAAAGTGTCAAAACAATAATGACAGTCTTAAATAATGAATAATGAATGCCATCATGACTACCTCGACATGGCTCAGATCCCATTAAATAATATTAAGTGATATATATGGAAGATTTAATACATGGACATTTGGTCAAACACATGCAGTATTTGCTAGCCATAAACAGTGATTTACATGAATTTAAATGATATGGAGAAAATATGCTTCAAAGACATGCATATAATCGGAGCGAAAACAAAAGGTATGAATTTTTTTAACTAGATAAAGACTTCCTGTAGCATTATCTAGAAATAACATTTCTAAAAAAAAACAACATTTTCTAAGTAGTCTCAATAACAATCCACCAAAGAAACATTGGATTAGAACAACGACAAAATCAGATTTTATGACCTCGTTTTAGTCGCCTTGAAAAATACAATTGATTCATTAATCTTGAAAAAGAAGGAGAATAATGGCGACACATTTGGCAGCAGCTCGATTTAAGAATTAATCACCCTCAAATATGTATATATATATATATATATATATATATATATATGGCAGAGAATCAAATGGAGATCTCTTCTATTTTTTTTTAGAGAAAATAAATAAATGTTTTGATTAATTTATATTCATATACTATAGTGCTGTCAAACTTTGCCTTATAAAACCCCAATTAATTCACAAACCTTAATATGCAATTTCATTTAAAAAAAAAGTTAAATCAAATATACAGGTAATGATTTGTTTAAAAGAAATATAAGACACACAAGCCTAAAATATCATGAGTTTTATGATATTAGCACAAAAACGATTCCCAATGTAAGATCATGCAAAATCCTGACATAATTAAATGATTTAAAGATGATATGACAACTAATATTTAGTCCTTTACATAAGGATTTGTTTTGATTTTTACTCAAGCAAAACTACTCAGAATGCATATGAGGGAGTATATGAACACATTTCTTCATGCGATAATAACTCCAATGTACGGTGAACACCAATATAGCTCCATCAAACAGCAATTTATGGTAAGGAAACTAGTTTATGATTTTATTAAAATGTCATTAAACAATATACCTGTAGTTGGGAGACTATTACGATGGAGGTCAAGTGGACGGGATGAAGTAACGTAAAGGAAGAAAAGGAGCGATCTAGGTATGTCGGAACTGCAGTCAGGGTCGGCGACGGGATTTCTTGAGGCTGAACGACCGGAATATGGGAGGTAGAAACTTCAGTTAAGCCAAGTCAATGGGCTTCAGCTGGTGCAAACGAGGTGGAGGCGGAAAAGCCTCAGCCTTACAAGAAGCTGGGCGGCGTCAGGTGCGGTGACGAGCTCAGGTTAAGTCGTATGAATTGGGAGGTAAGGGAGCTCGGGATTTGCAACTTCTCTTGGAATCCATGATCAGGAGGAAGATCAGGGAGGGGAGCTCGTCCTTCTTCTCCCGAACTAGAGAGCAAGTGAGAGAGGGAATGGGGGGTTGGCGTCGGTTTTTCTTGCGAACCGAGAAGAAACAAGAGCGAGAGTCGCTCGGTCTTAGCTAGGGCAAGAGGAGGTTAGCCTCGGGCCTGGTCCGAACATGCGAAGTCGAAAGCGGAAGCAGGAGGGGGTTCCGCCTAGGTTGCTGTAGATCGGACGGAAGCAAGGCTTCGGCCTTGGCTTGAGTTTGCGAACACAGGAGAATAGTAGGGGGGATTCGGCCTTGGAAGGGATAAGCAGCCGGAAAAGGGAGGGGATGCTGGCTTAGGGCCGGTTGACGGCTTCCCCTTTTCCTGGCATGCGCAAAACACAAAGATAGAGGGAGAGGGCTCTCCGATTTTTTTTTTTTTTGCCTGAGCTGCTTCTGAATGAGATCAAGAGAGGAGCCCCTGAGAATGAGGGAGACCGTGGGATTTTGGTCTAGGAACCAGCGACCTAGAGCGAGAGGGAGGGAGTCGGGATTTTCTCTGGGCTCCTTCTCAATGACCGAGAGGGAGAGAGTGCCCCCATCCTTTGACCAAAGGCTTCGCTCTGAGCCTTCTAATGTCTCCCGACACTCTGCCTCGCTCGAAACACCAAAAAGGCACTACTCCGCCCAGGCTTCGACTACCAAAGTCTGAGAAGAACCTAAAATAAAGAGGCACGCGGCTGAGAGTTCTGACCACGACGGGTTCTGAATTTCAGAAAGGTCAGGATCGTCGAGGTGACCTCCGGATTTAGAGAAGGATTCAACTTGAATAATTTTTTTTTTTTAAATCCATCAATATTAAACTGAACCAATGAGGCTCAAATTAAACTTGAATCGGGTCTAATTTAAGAAGATTCGGGTCAAATTGAATAGGGTTGAGTGTAATTAAAATTTATTTGGATCGATTCGAGTTCATATTTGGCTCGACGAGATTCAATCGAAGCGATCGAAGGTGCTCGAGCGAAAATAGAGGTCAACAAACGGACCCCCAACAGGTGCGGTGAACAACAAGTGAACCGTACGTGTTGGCGTTGACCTCCCTATCTCTAGGAAGATGCAACTCGAGGGTCAAGTAACAGAACTAGATCAACAAGGGGAGAATTAAAGAAACCAAATCACCCATCTGCCCAACCAAAATGGCAAAGTAGGAGAAGGAAGTCTGATGTTCACATGAGTAGAAATGAAACAAGATCGCAAAGAACCAGACGGAATTCAAAGATTACCTAAACACAAGTCAGAGGGTGAGGGAAAAGATAATCAACGATCACCCGACCATCAGTCTGGGGGTGATACGAAAGGGATCAAGAAAGCACATTTACCCGGCCATAGGCCACGAAACAGCGAAGTCCCTACCCGACCATAGGTCTGTCGGTAGGAAAAAGGAAAAAAGAACAGTCACCCGACCATAGGTCTGGCGGTGAAGAGAAAAAGAAGCACCCTCGCTCGGCCATAGGCCCCGAAACAGCGAGGTTCCTACCCGACCATAGGTCTGGCAGTAAGATAAAGCAGAAAGGGAAGGTCACCCGACCATGGGTCCGTCAGTGAGGCAAAAGAACACCCTTGCTCGGCCATAGGCCCCGAAACAGCAAGGTTCCTACCCAACCATAGGTCTGCCGGTAAGATAAAGCGAACACTCAACGATCACCCGGCCATCAGTCTGACGGTGAAGCGAAGAGGAAAGAGAGAGCACCCTCGCTCGGCCATAGGCCCCGAAACAGCGAAGTCCCTACCCGACCATAGGTCTGACGGTAAGATAAAGCGAAAACTCAACAGCCCCCTAACAGGTAAAAGAAAACAGGGGGAATGAAGAGGTGGTGAAGTGTACCCCCCAGGGACTCTGTCGGGTAACCAACCAAAAGGCCGATGTCCACCCGACCATAGGTCTGTCGGTGGGACAAAACGGGAAGCTCAACATCTATCCGGCCATTGGTCTGACGATAGGATGAAGAGAAAAGATCCACCCTTGCTCGGCCATAGGCCCGACAGCAAAGTCTCTACCCGACCATAGGTCTGTCGGCAGAATAAAGGGAGAACGACAATCACCCGACCATCAGTCTGTCGGTGAAGAGAAAAGAAACACACTCGCTCGGCCATAGGCCCCGAAACAGCGAGGTCTCCTACCCGACCATTGATCTGTCGGTAGGAGAAAGCAGAAAAGAGGACAATCACCCGACCATAGGTCTGGCGGTGAAGAGGAAAAGAGAACACCCAACGATCATCTGGAGCGTAGACCCGAGGTGATCAGAAGAGGACAAGAGCTCAACAATCACCCAACGCACATATGCGTGGTGCTGTGAGAAAAACAAAGAGGTAAGTCATTCTTCACCTAAGAAATCTCAGTCTTATATCTTAGTTACCACATGGTAGAGGACAAATCGTCGTGGCCATGAGTGATCTAAATATAAGTAGGATTTTCTTAGATAAATTGAAATCATGTACAACATGAACAATCGACTGATGCATATCTCTCTAAGAGGAGGAACATACAATCAGCCAAGTAGAAAGAATAATTTCATATTAAAGAAAATGCAATAGAAGTGGCGAGGGAACACACTTGCCACTAAGAACCAACAACTATATCAAAGATCAATGATTGCTAAGGGAACACTCAACTACCACCTAGCGCAGCTGCTGAGGCGATAAGGAGAGGACAAGAAACACTCAACCATCACCCAGCTCATCTACGAGATGATAAGGAGAGGACAAGAAATACTCTACTACCACTTGACGCATATGCCAAGGTGATACGAAGAGAAAAGAACACTCTAATATCATCGGGCGCATATGCCGCGGCGATAAGAAGAGGAAAAGTACACTCTACCATCACTGGTGCATATGCCAAAGTGATAAGAAGAGGAAAGAACACTCTAATATCGTCCGGCGCATATGCCGCGACGATAACAAGAGGAAAAATACACTCTACCATCACTGACGCATATGCCAAAGTGATAGGAAGAGGAAAAAACACTCAACTATCGTTGGGCGCATATGCCGCGACGATAAGAAGAGGAAAGGGTGGTGAGGAATGCCTCCCAGGGACTCTGTCGGGCTCTCTCAACCAGAAAAGGGAACTCTACACTCTAATATCGTCGGGCGCATATGCCACGGCGATCAGAAGAGGAAAGAACAACACTCTAATATCGTCGGGCGCATATGCCGCGGCGATAAAAAGAGGAAAGAACACTCTACTACCGCCGGGCGCATATGCCGCGACGATAAGAAGAGGAAAGGTACACTCTAATATCGTCGGGCGCATATGCCACGGCGATCAGAAGAGGAAAGAACAACACTCTAATATCGTCGGGCGCATATGCCGCGGCGATAAAAAGAGGAAAGAATAACACTCTAATATCGTCGGGCGCATATGCCGCGGCGATAAAAAGAGGAAAGAACACTCTACTACCGCCGGGCGCATATGCCGCGACGATAAGAAGAGGAAAGGTACACTCTAATATCGTCGGGCGCATATGCCACGGCGATCAGAAGAGGAAAGAACAACACTCTAATATCGTCGGGCGCATATGCCGCGGCGATAAAAAGAGGAAAGAACACTCTACTACCGCCGGGCGCATATGCCGCGACGATAAGAAGAGGAAAGGTACACTCTAATATCGTCGGGCGCATATGCCACGGTGATCAGAAGAGGAAAGAACAACACTCTAATATCGTCGGGCAAATATGCCGCGGCGATAAAAAGATGAAGAGAACAACACTCTAATACCGCCGGGCGCATATGCCGCGGCGATAAGAAGAGGAAAAGGGCTCCACAACCAACCAACGCTCAGCTGCGTGGTGCTGTGAGAAAGCCAAAGAAATAAGTAATTCATCATCTAAGAAACCTCGAACTCCTATTTTAGTTACCACACGGTAGAGGACAAATCGTCGTGGCCATGAGTAATTAAAATACAAGTAGGATTTCTTAAGTAAACTGAAATCATGTACAACATGAAATGAACGATCGATATATATCCCTCTAAACAGAGGAACATATGAACGACCGAGTAGGAAGGGTAATGTTATATCAGAAGATCAAGTGAAGTGGCGAGGGGACACATCTGCCACTAAGAATAATATTCATCATATCAAACATCAATGATTGCAAAAGGGATCACAGTGGTAATACCCATACTAACTGTTGGGACCCTGTGAGAGGTACAAGCAATATTTTACGCATCCAAAGAGACTGCTCTTGCAGCTAAGGACAAATTTTCAATAGGGAAATATGTCACTAAAAGAAGTAGTGGATTGACTTTCTATTAGAAGATCAAAAATCCACTAAGAACTGATGTTAACATCTGAAGCAAGATGTACCACATCATAAGTGAGGGAGAACAACATCCCATCATAAGTGAATAACCATAATAGAAGAAATAAACACAGTCATCTCCTAAGCAATCATCAAAATACTTTAAGGAGAGAAAAAGAAGAGAATTTGAAAGGACCTTGAGCTCTTTGAGTGTAAAACCGGATTCCACCTATGACAAGGGCAACCGATTCTACTCAATTAAGAGTTTCCCTCTCTTTTACCATCATTTTCTTATTTTCATATTGTATTCACAGTTATAGATTAACATTTCATACTGTCGAAAATAACACATGATAGAGGAAATGTTTTTCATACTCATGAGTTACTCCTAATATGAAATATCCTCTAATAACTGGAACATCAAGAGAGAGAAATATTATTGGCTTTGATGACCCAGGCCACATTCAACTTATATGAATGAACTGGGGAGCACAATTGTTACAATAGAATTTGTAGAAAAATTTGTATGGTGACAATGGATCAACATCACTATATTTGACCAATAAAGATCAAGGATGGACCCAGTATCACATTCCATAAAGATTCGAATTAGTAGTTTTGATATCCCAGACCACACTTGAAGGTGACAAGTGAAACTGGGGAAAGTCAACCCTCGAAGGGGACTGAAAAAGAGATTTCATGCCACAACACCAGAGCGATTGGTGGGCATGAGTGCAAGTACAAACACCCCTACGGCGTATTTACATACAACTACTAAAGATAATCTCATACTTTGCACGACGAACATCACGTGGTAGAGGACAAATCGTCGTGGCCACGGACTGCCGAAAAGTAAAAGAGATCCTTTGGAGTTGTATCTATATAGAGGGATATGTACGAGTGACAAGGGGAGAACAACTATCGTATCACAACTGATAGGAGAAGGAAACATATATGGGGATAATGGATCAACATTACCACATCTAACTAACATAGGTGGGCATGGACCCAGTATCACCTATAGAAAAATAGATTCGAATTAGGGACATTGGATCAACATCACCACATCTGACTAACACAGATGGGTATGGACCCAATATCACCTATAGAAAAATAGATTCGAATTAGGGACATTGGATCAACATCGTCACACTTGACTAACACAGGTGGGCATGGACCCGGTATCACCTATAGAAAGTGGGTTGGAATTAGAGATATTGGATCTACCACACCACACCTAATTAGCCTAGGTGGGTATGGACCCAGTATCACCTCTAAAAACTAGATTTAAATTAGGGACATTGGATCAACCTCACCACACCTGACTAACACAGGTGGGTATGGACCCAGTATCACCTATAGAAAGTAGATTTGAATTAGGAACATTGGGTCAACATAACCACACCTGATTAACTTAGGTAGGTATGGACCCAGTATCACCTCTTACAAGAGAGTTTGAACTATTGGTTTTGGTATCCCAGATCACGCTTGGAGTGACAAGCGAAACTGGGTAGAACAACCCCTCACAACAAAGGGGAGAACAAATCAAAAGGTTTTATGTGCTAGCACCAACATGATTAGCGTGCACAATTATAAGAACAAGTATCCCTACGACATCTTAGTGTATCCCCTTTAAGGATAGCCTTATACCCTTCGAAGCGAACGTCGTGTGGTAGAGGACAAATCGTCGTGGCCACACAGACTGCCGAAAAGTAAAAAGTATCCTTTCAAGGAGTACGAATACAAAGGAATATATATAGGAGGTAGGAAAACAACCAATAATAGTGGAAGAAGTGTCATAAGATTTTTTATGGAAATCCTAGATTCTAATTCCACATATCTAATGGGGAATAGGTTGCTTGCTAGTAGTCTGACGTCGGAAGTCTCCTTCCTCATCTGAACTACTATCAACAACTAATCCACCCTTAGGTACCAAGTACCTACAAAAGGTAGGAAGGTGCCGGGGTCTACTCAACGATCTCAGAGTGAGAGAGTCGAGTGAACACAAAACCCGACGGAAAGAAGAGAATTTGATAAGGTACGAAATAGCCAAGAAGGCTGGAAGGAAATGGACCAAGGCTAGGGGAAACCCTAGCCAAGAAAAGAACCTAACTAAGAAAAGGACCCCATCTAAGAGTAGGAAGAACCTAATCTAAAGAGCACCAAACCCGGAGTGCACACAAGAGAGGATAATATAATATCCAAAGATGGAGAGAGAAACCTGTCCCACCGTGGTCGCCAGAAATCTGTGGGTCTCCGAAAGGATTCTGCTCGTGCGGTTCGAATGCAAAGAACACGATCACACTATCCCGAAGGACAAAATGGTCGCAGGCCTTTACAATCGACACAAGCAGGCCGATGGAAGAGCAGATGGAGTTATAGATACGATTAGCCATGGAGGATAGCGGCTTTCACCTACCAACTTCGATGGATAATAATATCTATAACTCGAAAGTTCACGAGATTTCCCCTATTCGATACATCAGCACCGAATAGGGTTTATTTGATTGTGGGGATCGGTTTCCTACGGGCGCAAGCCCCCGTAGTTAATTACATCTTAGACCTCGATCTAAGAAAACTCTCGATTAAGGATGTTAGATTATCTTCTTGAATGGGTTTAGTGCAAGGGAAAATTCTAGGCTTTCCTAATCAAAGAGAAAGAAGGTCCCAAATTGGCTTAATCAATCACACATGGTTCAGTCGACATCCAGCCGGTCCGAGAAAGAGGAAACTAGAGAAAAAGAAAAGAGGCAAAGCACTTCAAACAAGCACGAGAGAAAGAAGGAAGTTGCGTCATCTGTGTGACGCGGATAGGTAGGATTTATAGTCTCCGAAAGAATGGAGAACTTACCCACCAATAAGGTGTATAGAAGTACACTTGTACCCTCTACCTTTAGACCCTAAGTCTATAAAAGATGTAGTGTCGTACACACGACACTAGCATCTACGACCTAGCTAATGCAATCTGGACTTATCCCTTGCCTGAAAAAGGAAGCCAGCTAAAATCCTAAGCACAACCAGCCGTCCTATATATATGCAAGATGGGAAGGCTCTATCTTAATGAATCAAGGATTTGAAACTCTGTAATATGCAAAGGAGTATATCTAGCGTCGTATGATGCATGAAAAAGATGCACCATTAAGAGATGTCCTTAGATCCACTAATGCAATGCATGTAAGTGAAGTGCATTATAAAGAAAAGTGCATAAGAACATATGCATGACATCCAGAGTACAAAAAAAATAAATAAACACACCCTAAGGGTATCCTTCAGGCAAGATACCCGCACAGAAAATCATCATAATCATGCCCACTTCGTGTGGGAAAACAGCGATGCCCAATGGCATAAATAGGTGGCCTACTCGACAGGCATAAATGACCCTAATGGTCTCTAAGGCTCACAAAAAAAAAAAGAAAAGGGGAGGGGGGTATCGTACCCAAAACCGGAAAAGGCCAAAATCCTAACATAAAAACAACGATGCCCACTTCGTGTGGGAAAACAACGATGCCAACCGGCATAATAGGTGGCCTACTCTACAGGCCTAAATGACCCTAATGGTCTCTAGGGCTCACAGAAGGGGGGAAAGCTTTGACCTATAGGGCCAAAGCTTCATCAGTGCACTAACCTATGGCTGACTACCTAAACATACTAGAATATCTATCAACAATACGTGTGTGGAGTGTAGCAGTTCCGATATGCAATTAAGAGTTTAAGTTGCAGAAGTCATACCTGACCGTGGCGCAGCCACTTAATAGCTCCAAGCAAGCAAATGGTTCATTGATCCCTGATCGTGCAAGACCCAATGTACCTGCTGTGGCGCTGCCACTTAAAAGCTTATAAGCAATTGACGCCGCTTGATCATTGACAATGCAACACCGGATATACCTCGCAAAGTAAGACAAAAGAAAACATATATATAAGTGTAGATGCCGTTCAGGAAAGAAATGCAAGTAAGAAAATATAACTGACAGAAAATGTAAGAATTGCATTTATAGAACATGTATAGGTAGTAAATACTGAATAGCAAAAGAAAATGTAAGCCTAACCTAGGACTAGAAGTAGTGTCCTAATCAAATCGGTCTAAGGTGTGTGTAGGCTGTGCAGTTTTTGATAGATCCTATGTAGGGTAATTTAGTTCAAGTTGTTTGCATTTTATTTGTTAAAGGCCAAAAGGAGATTTTAATTGAAGTTTAAATATTAGTAATTTAGGATTGATTTTAGAATTTTATTTTAGTATTTGATTGATTACCACCTTTGTTTCACACCGAGGCCGTGAGGTTTATTTCATCCTCCTTGGGGCTAACTTAATAGCCTCGTAGGCTTGGGTTACCCAGTGTCAACCAATTTTTGTTGAATTATTAGTTGGTTATAAATTAGAAAAGAAATATAGATTGAACAGTTTATTAATCAAATTTGTTGATTGATTTTAAAGTTAGTCTAATGTTTGATATTTTAGGAGTCATTTATCCTAATAAATTTTAGTTTAGGTTTGAATCTCCTAATTTTAAGTCTACATCTTTTAAACTTTAAATTGGTTAAGAGTTTCTTATTAAATTATTTAAATTGGATTTAGATTTTGTATTTTACGAATTATAAAATGTTAGTTATAGTTTGAGTACAAATTAAGTGTCTTAGTGTATTTGTTAAGTATTGAATTAAGATTAATTTCATTGGTTGATTATTAGTGGATTAAGAAAAAGAAACTCAAACATAGGAAAGCGTGTCACTAAGTTCTTGTTTTAATGTTTCTACCCTATAAGGAGCATGCATCCTAAGTCTATGTTTTCTAAGACTCGGTCCTTAATTTTTGTCCTTAGGTGTCACTAGAGTTGTAGGGATAAAAAGAGTTTTGTTTTCTAACCCTTAGAACATTCGTATGTGTGTTACTAAACTTAAGAATCTATAGCAAAGCAGTAGAATTAAAAAAAGAATAAAAATCAGAAATAAAAGGAATGTAGGCATTGTAGTTATTGGGCATACTTCTGTGAAGTCAAGTATATCCTAAAGCAACATTAACAATGCCCTTTGCTGTCCCCACAATTCAAATAAAGCACTTGATACGAACTCGACTCGACTACACAAACTATTCCCTACCAAACTCAAAGCAACAAGGGAAACTCAAGTTCCAAAAAAAAACTAAAACTAAAACAAGCTACTCTTCCTATCTACCACATTCATCCAAATCTCAATTTTAGAAGTAAGTATTAGTAAAAGAGATACAATTCGTAGAAGATAGATTACCTCATCCCAAAAAGAAAGATCTAGAGAAATTTCTAACACTAATCCACTTCAAGAAATCATTAACTCCAAAACAATATCTTATGAAAATTCTCCAAAATGAAACAATTCGTAGAAATCTTTTCATAAGCAATCTACCAAAACGACCTTGACACAAAGACAACAATCAAGTGCTTCTCTATTTTTATTTGGAGTGGGGTGAGAAACATAAAGCTTTCCAACAAGAGAGTTCTATAAAACCCCTCATTGTAAAGCATCCATAAAACTCGTCGCATAAATCCCTCTAATACAAAACAAATCTAAAGCCAATGCCAAATCATCTAAACATAAGCAAATCAAAACTTCTTTTTTTTTTTTTAAACAAAAGCAAATTCACAAAACTCATTAAAACTTTCTATAAAGTCTCTAACAATAAAACAACTTATAATGCTTTCCAATGTGAAATCACTCTTGAAATTCTTTTAATATAAAACAATTTATAACATCCCTTTTTTTTTTAAAGACTCATAAAGCTTTAACATAAAAAAAAAAGCAATTTGCAAATTTTTTCCAATCATGAAGCAAAATCACAAATCTCCTCAATATAAAACAGATCATAAATCTCTTCAATATAAGACAAATCATATGATTTCTCAATATAAAACAAAACATAAAACTTCTCCAACATGAGGCAACACATGTATTTAATGTTAGAACCCAACACCTTCTACTAAAAAAAAAGTAACGATTAGAGAGGAGTTTGATACAATTTGTTCTTCCTATACTCAAAGAAGGTATTTCAACATAAAGATACCTACAACATAGCATATAAAAGTTACCCCACAAGAAGATTATGTAAACTTGTACCGATTCAAACCAAACTTACCAAATTTCATCTCAGAAAGACCAAAGGAAACTTCAAATATTCATATATAAAACTAGCCTCACTTTTACTTGGGGTTCCAAACAAACCATAAAGCAGCTTTCAACAAAAGAGATTGTGCATAAAACTTTCCAAGCTTATTTTCGAATATCAAATTCACAACCACAACTTGCAAAGGGTGTTAAACCATCATGCTATTGGGAAGAAGACAACCATGTTTCACTTAGAGAATCATAACTTAATAGCCCAAGAATCTTTTAAGAGAGAAGATCACATTTAACAATGTCATATATCTTGCTTGTCATACCCAAATTCAACCAAAGACATCAAGAACCACCATACTTCATATCAGTCAACGAATCAAGTAGTGTACTCAATGTTGGAACCAAAGCTTATAAGATAAGAGATTTAATGTCAACCTATTTTCTCCAACCATTAAAACAAAGTTTCAATAACATGAGTAATGCCGCATTGAGTTCACAAAGCACATGATCATTTCTCCCTTTATTTATGAGATTGAGCTTCACTAAAATCATCCCTATCGATGAAATCATAACAAATTATAATACTGAATTTTAACTAGCGTGCTCATGTCGATAAAAATATGAAGAAACTTTACCAAGAGTGGCTATATTAATGAAATTATGAAACAAAAAGTTTACTAAGCTAAATGAACACACCAAAACTTTTACAAATACCTCAAATCTCCTTCCAAACAACTCGAAATATCTTTCAACAACATGTAATAGAAAGCTACTTTAAATGTCTATTTGCTAAACATAGAGGTGTGGAATGCATGTGTATAAAGCAAAATATAATCATATGTATAAAATCCTAACAAATTATAATCCACCAAAATTCTAGCATAGAAAAGGACGTCTTAACCTTCTCTCCAAAAGATCCTTTATGGAGGGAGGGTAGATCATCGCCATTCATATATATCAAATAAATGGACAAAGGTGAAACAGATGCCCATGTGTAGCCTTTTCCATTAAATAAATGCCTCTTAAATATGAATAAGACACTGTTTAAAGATAACATTTTTTTTATTTTTAAAACATCACATTTTAAACTTTCAAATCTCAAGGACATAAAGAAAGTAATAATAATTTACACAAAACCATTTCACCTAATCTCCACAACCTATACAACGAAAAGTATGCTTTGATGAAGTATTCTCTAACATAAAGCATATATGAGTATTTAGAAAAAAGATGTTTAAGATAAAACATTTTTTGACACTGTTCACAAATTTCGATATTTCAATAAGAACACCAAGAAATCAAACTTCTTTTACTTGTCTTTCTTCATGGGCGCAAGTGTCAAACATAAAATAGAGAAAGGATAGATGTACCTAAATATTTCTAATTTACTCGAATTTGATGTACATGCATGCCGCCTCATGAATAATTTCTAATTTAACCAAATTCTGACTCAGTGTCAAAGTCTAATATGAAACTTTGCAGTAAACACTTCATATTAAAGCACATGAAAAGTGTCAAAACAATAATGACAGTCTTAAATAATGAATAATGAATGCCATCATGACTACCTCGACATGGCTCAGATCCCATTAAATAATATTAAGTGATATATATGGAAGATTTAATACATGGACATTTGGTCAAACACATGCAGTATTTGCTAGCCATAAACAGTGATTTACATGAATTTAAATGATATGGAGAAAATATGCTTCAAAGACATGCATATAATCGGAGCGAAAACAAAAGGTATGAATTTTTTTAACTAGATAAAGACTTCCTGTAGCATTATCTAGAAATAACATTTCTAAAAAAAAACAACATTTTCTAAGTAGTCTCAATAACAATCCACCAAAGAAACATTGGATTAGAACAACGACAAAATCAGATTTTATGACCTCGTTTTAGTCGCCTTGAAAAATACAATTGATTCATTAATCTTGAAAAAGAAGGAGAATAATGGCGACACATTTGGCAGCAGCTCGATTTAAGAATTAATCACCCTCAAATATGTATATATATATATATATATATATATATATATATATGGCAGAGAATCAAATGGAGATCTCTTCTATTTTTTTTTAGAGAAAATAAATAAATGTTTTGATTAATTTATATTCATATACTATAGTGCTGTCAAACTTTGCCTTATAAAACCCCAATTAATTCACAAACCTTAATATGCAATTTCATTTAAAAAAAAAGTTAAATCAAATATACAGGTAATGATTTGTTTAAAAGAAATATAAGACACACAAGCCTAAAATATCATGAGTTTTATGATATTAGCACAAAAACGATTCCCAATGTAAGATCATGCAAAATCCTGACATAATTAAATGATTTAAAGATGATATGACAACTAATATTTAGTCCTTTACATAAGGATTTGTTTTGATTTTTACTCAAGCAAAACTACTCAGAATGCATATGAGGGAGTATATGAACACATTTCTTCATGCGATAATAACTCCAATGTACGGTGAACACCAATATAGCTCCATCAAACAGCAATTTATGGTAAGGAAACTAGTTTATGATTTTATTAAAATGTCATTAAACAATATACCTGTAGTTGGGAGACTATTACGATGGAGGTCAAGTGGACGGGATGAAGTAACGTAAAGGAAGAAAAGGAGCGATCTAGGTATGTCGGAACTGCAGTCAGGGTCGGCGACGGGATTTCTTGAGGCTGAACGACCGGAATATGGGAGGTAGAAACTTCAGTTAAGCCAAGTCAATGGGCTTCAGCTGGTGCAAACGAGGTGGAGGCGGAAAAGCCTCAGCCTTACAAGAAGCTGGGCGGCGTCAGGTGCGGTGACGAGCTCAGGTTAAGTCGTATGAATTGGGAGGTAAGGGAGCTCGGGATTTGCAACTTCTCTTGGAATCCATGATCAGGAGGAAGATCAGGGAGGGGAGCTCGTCCTTCTTCTCCCGAACTAGAGAGCAAGTGAGAGAGGGAATGGGGGGTTGGCGTCGGTTTTTCTTGCGAACCGAGAAGAAACAAGAGCGAGAGTCGCTCGGTCTTAGCTAGGGCAAGAGGAGGTTAGCCTCGGGCCTGGTCCGAACATGCGAAGTCGAAAGCGGAAGCAGGAGGGGGTTCCGCCTAGGTTGCTGTAGATCGGACGGAAGCAAGGCTTCGGCCTTGGCTTGAGTTTGCGAACACAGGAGAATAGTAGGGGGGATTCGGCCTTGGAAGGGATAAGCAGCCGGAAAAGGGAGGGGATGCTGGCTTAGGGCCGGTTGACGGCTTCCCCTTTTCCTGGCATGCGCAAAACACAAAGATAGAGGGAGAGGGCTCTCCGATTTTTTTTTTTTTTGCCTGAGCTGCTTCTGAATGAGATCAAGAGAGGAGCCCCTGAGAATGAGGGAGACCGTGGGATTTTGGTCTAGGAACCAGCGACCTAGAGCGAGAGGGAGGGAGTCGGGATTTTCTCTGGGCTCCTTCTCAATGACCGAGAGGGAGAGAGTGCCCCCATCCTTTGACCAAAGGCTTCGCTCTGAGCCTTCTAATGTCTCCCGACACTCTGCCTCGCTCGAAACACCAAAAAGGCACTACTCCGCCCAGGCTTCGACTACCAAAGTCTGAGAAGAACCTAAAATAAAGAGGCACGCGGCTGAGAGTTCTGACCACGACGGGTTCTGAATTTCAGAAAGGTCAGGATCGTCGAGGTGACCTCCGGATTTAGAGAAGGATTCAACTTGAATAATTTTTTTTTTTTAAATCCATCAATATTAAACTGAACCAATGAGGCTCAAATTAAACTTGAATCGGGTCTAATTTAAGAAGATTCGGGTCAAATTGAATAGGGTTGAGTGTAATTAAAATTTATTTGGATCGATTCGAGTTCATATTTGGCTCGACGAGATTCAATCGAAGCGATCGAAGGTGCTCGAGCGAAAATAGAGGTCAACAAACGGACCCCCAACAGGTGCGGTGAACAACAAGTGAACCGTACGTGTTGGCGTTGACCTCCCTATCTCTAGGAAGATGCAACTCGAGGGTCAAGTAACAGAACTAGATCAACAAGGGGAGAATTAAAGAAACCAAATCACCCATCTGCCCAACCAAAATGGCAAAGTAGGAGAAGGAAGTCTGATGTTCACATGAGTAGAAATGAAACAAGATCGCAAAGAACCAGACGGAATTCAAAGATTACCTAAACACAAGTCAGAGGGTGAGGGAAAAGATAATCAACGATCACCCGACCATCAGTCTGGGGGTGATACGAAAGGGATCAAGAAAGCACATTTACCCGGCCATAGGCCACGAAACAGCGAAGTCCCTACCCGACCATAGGTCTGTCGGTAGGAAAAAGGAAAAAAGAACAGTCACCCGACCATAGGTCTGGCGGTGAAGAGAAAAAGAAGCACCCTCGCTCGGCCATAGGCCCCGAAACAGCGAGGTTCCTACCCGACCATAGGTCTGGCAGTAAGATAAAGCAGAAAGGGAAGGTCACCCGACCATGGGTCCGTCAGTGAGGCAAAAGAACACCCTTGCTCGGCCATAGGCCCCGAAACAGCAAGGTTCCTACCCAACCATAGGTCTGCCGGTAAGATAAAGCGAACACTCAACGATCACCCGGCCATCAGTCTGACGGTGAAGCGAAGAGGAAAGAGAGAGCACCCTCGCTCGGCCATAGGCCCCGAAACAGCGAAGTCCCTACCCGACCATAGGTCTGACGGTAAGATAAAGCGAAAACTCAACAGCCCCCTAACAGGTAAAAGAAAACAGGGGGAATGAAGAGGTGGTGAAGTGTACCCCCCAGGGACTCTGTCGGGTAACCAACCAAAAGGCCGATGTCCACCCGACCATAGGTCTGTCGGTGGGACAAAACGGGAAGCTCAACATCTATCCGGCCATTGGTCTGACGATAGGATGAAGAGAAAAGATCCACCCTTGCTCGGCCATAGGCCCGACAGCAAAGTCTCTACCCGACCATAGGTCTGTCGGCAGAATAAAGGGAGAACGACAATCACCCGACCATCAGTCTGTCGGTGAAGAGAAAAGAAACACACTCGCTCGGCCATAGGCCCCGAAACAGCGAGGTCTCCTACCCGACCATTGATCTGTCGGTAGGAGAAAGCAGAAAAGAGGACAATCACCCGACCATAGGTCTGGCGGTGAAGAGGAAAAGAGAACACCCAACGATCATCTGGAGCGTAGACCCGAGGTGATCAGAAGAGGACAAGAGCTCAACAATCACCCAACGCACATATGCGTGGTGCTGTGAGAAAAACAAAGAGGTAAGTCATTCTTCACCTAAGAAATCTCAGTCTTATATCTTAGTTACCACATGGTAGAGGACAAATCGTCGTGGCCATGAGTGATCTAAATATAAGTAGGATTTTCTTAGATAAATTGAAATCATGTACAACATGAACAATCGACTGATGCATATCTCTCTAAGAGGAGGAACATACAATCAGCCAAGTAGAAAGAATAATTTCATATTAAAGAAAATGCAATAGAAGTGGCGAGGGAACACACTTGCCACTAAGAACCAACAACTATATCAAAGATCAATGATTGCTAAGGGAACACTCAACTACCACCTAGCGCAGCTGCTGAGGCGATAAGGAGAGGACAAGAAACACTCAACCATCACCCAGCTCATCTACGAGATGATAAGGAGAGGACAAGAAATACTCTACTACCACTTGACGCATATGCCAAGGTGATACGAAGAGAAAAGAACACTCTAATATCATCGGGCGCATATGCCGCGGCGATAAGAAGAGGAAAAGTACACTCTACCATCACTGGTGCATATGCCAAAGTGATAAGAAGAGGAAAGAACACTCTAATATCGTCCGGCGCATATGCCGCGACGATAACAAGAGGAAAAATACACTCTACCATCACTGACGCATATGCCAAAGTGATAGGAAGAGGAAAAAACACTCAACTATCGTTGGGCGCATATGCCGCGACGATAAGAAGAGGAAAGGGTGGTGAGGAATGCCTCCCAGGGACTCTGTCGGGCTCTCTCAACCAGAAAAGGGAACTCTACACTCTAATATCGTCGGGCGCATATGCCACGGCGATCAGAAGAGGAAAGAACAACACTCTAATATCGTCGGGCGCATATGCCGCGGCGATAAAAAGAGGAAAGAACACTCTACTACCGCCGGGCGCATATGCCGCGACGATAAGAAGAGGAAAGGTACACTCTAATATCGTCGGGCGCATATGCCACGGCGATCAGAAGAGGAAAGAACAACACTCTAATATCGTCGGGCGCATATGCCGCGGCGATAAAAAGAGGAAAGAATAACACTCTAATATCGTCGGGCGCATATGCCGCGGCGATAAAAAGAGGAAAGAACACTCTACTACCGCCGGGCGCATATGCCGCGACGATAAGAAGAGGAAAGGTACACTCTAATATCGTCGGGCGCATATGCCACGGCGATCAGAAGAGGAAAGAACAACACTCTAATATCGTCGGGCGCATATGCCGCGGCGATAAAAAGAGGAAAGAACACTCTACTACCGCCGGGCGCATATGCCGCGACGATAAGAAGAGGAAAGGTACACTCTAATATCGTCGGGCGCATATGCCACGGTGATCAGAAGAGGAAAGAACAACACTCTAATATCGTCGGGCAAATATGCCGCGGCGATAAAAAGATGAAGAGAACAACACTCTAATACCGCCGGGCGCATATGCCGCGGCGATAAGAAGAGGAAAAGGGCTCCACAACCAACCAACGCTCAGCTGCGTGGTGCTGTGAGAAAGCCAAAGAAATAAGTAATTCATCATCTAAGAAACCTCGAACTCCTATTTTAGTTACCACACGGTAGAGGACAAATCGTCGTGGCCATGAGTAATTAAAATACAAGTAGGATTTCTTAAGTAAACTGAAATCATGTACAACATGAAATGAACGATCGATATATATCCCTCTAAACAGAGGAACATATGAACGACCGAGTAGGAAGGGTAATGTTATATCAGAAGATCAAGTGAAGTGGCGAGGGGACACATCTGCCACTAAGAATAATATTCATCATATCAAACATCAATGATTGCAAAAGGGATCACAGTGGTAATACCCATACTAACTGTTGGGACCCTGTGAGAGGTACAAGCAATATTTTACGCATCCAAAGAGACTGCTCTTGCAGCTAAGGACAAATTTTCAATAGGGAAATATGTCACTAAAAGAAGTAGTGGATTGACTTTCTATTAGAAGATCAAAAATCCACTAAGAACTGATGTTAACATCTGAAGCAAGATGTACCACATCATAAGTGAGGGAGAACAACATCCCATCATAAGTGAATAACCATAATAGAAGAAATAAACACAGTCATCTCCTAAGCAATCATCAAAATACTTTAAGGAGAGAAAAAGAAGAGAATTTGAAAGGACCTTGAGCTCTTTGAGTGTAAAACCGGATTCCACCTATGACAAGGGCAACCGATTCTACTCAATTAAGAGTTTCCCTCTCTTTTACCATCATTTTCTTATTTTCATATTGTATTCACAGTTATAGATTAACATTTCATACTGTCGAAAATAACACATGATAGAGGAAATGTTTTTCATACTCATGAGTTACTCCTAATATGAAATATCCTCTAATAACTGGAACATCAAGAGAGAGAAATATTATTGGCTTTGATGACCCAGGCCACATTCAACTTATATGAATGAACTGGGGAGCACAATTGTTACAATAGAATTTGTAGAAAAATTTGTATGGTGACAATGGATCAACATCACTATATTTGACCAATAAAGATCAAGGATGGACCCAGTATCACATTCCATAAAGATTCGAATTAGTAGTTTTGATATCCCAGACCACACTTGAAGGTGACAAGTGAAACTGGGGAAAGTCAACCCTCGAAGGGGACTGAAAAAGAGATTTCATGCCACAACACCAGAGCGATTGGTGGGCATGAGTGCAAGTACAAACACCCCTACGGCGTATTTACATACAACTACTAAAGATAATCTCATACTTTGCACGACGAACATCACGTGGTAGAGGACAAATCGTCGTGGCCACGGACTGCCGAAAAGTAAAAGAGATCCTTTGGAGTTGTATCTATATAGAGGGATATGTACGAGTGACAAGGGGAGAACAACTATCGTATCACAACTGATAGGAGAAGGAAACATATATGGGGATAATGGATCAACATTACCACATCTAACTAACATAGGTGGGCATGGACCCAGTATCACCTATAGAAAAATAGATTCGAATTAGGGACATTGGATCAACATCACCACATCTGACTAACACAGATGGGTATGGACCCAATATCACCTATAGAAAAATAGATTCGAATTAGGGACATTGGATCAACATCGTCACACTTGACTAACACAGGTGGGCATGGACCCGGTATCACCTATAGAAAGTGGGTTGGAATTAGAGATATTGGATCTACCACACCACACCTAATTAGCCTAGGTGGGTATGGACCCAGTATCACCTCTAAAAACTAGATTTAAATTAGGGACATTGGATCAACCTCACCACACCTGACTAACACAGGTGGGTATGGACCCAGTATCACCTATAGAAAGTAGATTTGAATTAGGAACATTGGGTCAACATAACCACACCTGATTAACTTAGGTAGGTATGGACCCAGTATCACCTCTTACAAGAGAGTTTGAACTATTGGTTTTGGTATCCCAGATCACGCTTGGAGTGACAAGCGAAACTGGGTAGAACAACCCCTCACAACAAAGGGGAGAACAAATCAAAAGGTTTTATGTGCTAGCACCAACATGATTAGCGTGCACAATTATAAGAACAAGTATCCCTACGACATCTTAGTGTATCCCCTTTAAGGATAGCCTTATACCCTTCGAAGCGAACGTCGTGTGGTAGAGGACAAATCGTCGTGGCCACACAGACTGCCGAAAAGTAAAAAGTATCCTTTCAAGGAGTACGAATACAAAGGAATATATATAGGAGGTAGGAAAACAACCAATAATAGTGGAAGAAGTGTCATAAGATTTTTTATGGAAATCCTAGATTCTAATTCCACATATCTAATGGGGAATAGGTTGCTTGCTAGTAGTCTGACGTCGGAAGTCTCCTTCCTCATCTGAACTACTATCAACAACTAATCCACCCTTAGGTACCAAGTACCTACAAAAGGTAGGAAGGTGCCGGGGTCTACTCAACGATCTCAGAGTGAGAGAGTCGAGTGAACACAAAACCCGACGGAAAGAAGAGAATTTGATAAGGTACGAAATAGCCAAGAAGGCTGGAAGGAAATGGACCAAGGCTAGGGGAAACCCTAGCCAAGAAAAGAACCTAACTAAGAAAAGGACCCCATCTAAGAGTAGGAAGAACCTAATCTAAAGAGCACCAAACCCGGAGTGCACACAAGAGAGGATAATATAATATCCAAAGATGGAGAGAGAAACCTGTCCCACCGTGGTCGCCAGAAATCTGTGGGTCTCCGAAAGGATTCTGCTCGTGCGGTTCGAATGCAAAGAACACGATCACACTATCCCGAAGGACAAAATGGTCGCAGGCCTTTACAATCGACACAAGCAGGCCGATGGAAGAGCAGATGGAGTTATAGATACGATTAGCCATGGAGGATAGCGGCTTTCACCTACCAACTTCGATGGATAATAATATCTATAACTCGAAAGTTCACGAGATTTCCCCTATTCGATACATCAGCACCGAATAGGGTTTATTTGATTGTGGGGATCGGTTTCCTACGGGCGCAAGCCCCCGTAGTTAATTACATCTTAGACCTCGATCTAAGAAAACTCTCGATTAAGGATGTTAGATTATCTTCTTGAATGGGTTTAGTGCAAGGGAAAATTCTAGGCTTTCCTAATCAAAGAGAAAGAAGGTCCCAAATTGGCTTAATCAATCACACATGGTTCAGTCGACATCCAGCCGGTCCGAGAAAGAGGAAACTAGAGAAAAAGAAAAGAGGCAAAGCACTTCAAACAAGCACGAGAGAAAGAAGGAAGTTGCGTCATCTGTGTGACGCGGATAGGTAGGATTTATAGTCTCCGAAAGAATGGAGAACTTACCCACCAATAAGGTGTATAGAAGTACACTTGTACCCTCTACCTTTAGACCCTAAGTCTATAAAAGATGTAGTGTCGTACACACGACACTAGCATCTACGACCTAGCTAATGCAATCTGGACTTATCCCTTGCCTGAAAAAGGAAGCCAGCTAAAATCCTAAGCACAACCAGCCGTCCTATATATATGCAAGATGGGAAGGCTCTATCTTAATGAATCAAGGATTTGAAACTCTGTAATATGCAAAGGAGTATATCTAGCGTCGTATGATGCATGAAAAAGATGCACCATTAAGAGATGTCCTTAGATCCACTAATGCAATGCATGTAAGTGAAGTGCATTATAAAGAAAAGTGCATAAGAACATATGCATGACATCCAGAGTACAAAAAAAATAAATAAACACACCCTAAGGGTATCCTTCAGGCAAGATACCCGCACAGAAAATCATCATAATCATGCCCACTTCGTGTGGGAAAACAGCGATGCCCAATGGCATAAATAGGTGGCCTACTCGACAGGCATAAATGACCCTAATGGTCTCTAAGGCTCACAAAAAAAAAAAGAAAAGGGGAGGGGGGTATCGTACCCAAAACCGGAAAAGGCCAAAATCCTAACATAAAAACAACGATGCCCACTTCGTGTGGGAAAACAACGATGCCAACCGGCATAATAGGTGGCCTACTCTACAGGCCTAAATGACCCTAATGGTCTCTAGGGCTCACAGAAGGGGGGAAAGCTTTGACCTATAGGGCCAAAGCTTCATCAGTGCACTAACCTATGGCTGACTACCTAAACATACTAGAATATCTATCAACAATACGTGTGTGGAGTGTAGCAGTTCCGATATGCAATTAAGAGTTTAAGTTGCAGAAGTCATACCTGACCGTGGCGCAGCCACTTAATAGCTCCAAGCAAGCAAATGGTTCATTGATCCCTGATCGTGCAAGACCCAATGTACCTGCTGTGGCGCTGCCACTTAAAAGCTTATAAGCAATTGACGCCGCTTGATCATTGACAATGCAACACCGGATATACCTCGCAAAGTAAGACAAAAGAAAACATATATATAAGTGTAGATGCCGTTCAGGAAAGAAATGCAAGTAAGAAAATATAACTGACAGAAAATGTAAGAATTGCATTTATAGAACATGTATAGGTAGTAAATACTGAATAGCAAAAGAAAATGTAAGCCTAACCTAGGACTAGAAGTAGTGTCCTAATCAAATCGGTCTAAGGTGTGTGTAGGCTGTGCAGTTTTTGATAGATCCTATGTAGGGTAATTTAGTTCAAGTTGTTTGCATTTTATTTGTTAAAGGCCAAAAGGAGATTTTAATTGAAGTTTAAATATTAGTAATTTAGGATTGATTTTAGAATTTTATTTTAGTATTTGATTGATTACCACCTTTGTTTCACACCGAGGCCGTGAGGTTTATTTCATCCTCCTTGGGGCTAACTTAATAGCCTCGTAGGCTTGGGTTACCCAGTGTCAACCAATTTTTGTTGAATTATTAGTTGGTTATAAATTAGAAAAGAAATATAGATTGAACAGTTTATTAATCAAATTTGTTGATTGATTTTAAAGTTAGTCTAATGTTTGATATTTTAGGAGTCATTTATCCTAATAAATTTTAGTTTAGGTTTGAATCTCCTAATTTTAAGTCTACATCTTTTAAACTTTAAATTGGTTAAGAGTTTCTTATTAAATTATTTAAATTGGATTTAGATTTTGTATTTTACGAATTATAAAATGTTAGTTATAGTTTGAGTACAAATTAAGTGTCTTAGTGTATTTGTTAAGTATTGAATTAAGATTAATTTCATTGGTTGATTATTAGTGGATTAAGAAAAAGAAACTCAAACATAGGAAAGCGTGTCACTAAGTTCTTGTTTTAATGTTTCTACCCTATAAGGAGCATGCATCCTAAGTCTATGTTTTCTAAGACTCGGTCCTTAATTTTTGTCCTTAGGTGTCACTAGAGTTGTAGGGATAAAAAGAGTTTTGTTTTCTAACCCTTAGAACATTCGTATGTGTGTTACTAAACTTAAGAATCTATAGCAAAGCAGTAGAATTAAAAAAAGAATAAAAATCAGAAATAAAAGGAATGTAGGCATTGTAGTTATTGGGCATACTTCTGTGAAGTCAAGTATATCCTAAAGCAACATTAACAATGCCCTTTGCTGTCCCCACAATTCAAATAAAGCACTTGATACGAACTCGACTCGACTACACAAACTATTCCCTACCAAACTCAAAGCAACAAGGGAAACTCAAGTTCCAAAAAAAAACTAAAACTAAAACAAGCTACTCTTCCTATCTACCACATTCATCCAAATCTCAATTTTAGAAGTAAGTATTAGTAAAAGAGATACAATTCGTAGAAGATAGATTACCTCATCCCAAAAAGAAAGATCTAGAGAAATTTCTAACACTAATCCACTTCAAGAAATCATTAACTCCAAAACAATATCTTATGAAAATTCTCCAAAATGAAACAATTCGTAGAAATCTTTTCATAAGCAATCTACCAAAACGACCTTGACACAAAGACAACAATCAAGTGCTTCTCTATTTTTATTTGGAGTGGGGTGAGAAACATAAAGCTTTCCAACAAGAGAGTTCTATAAAACCCCTCATTGTAAAGCATCCATAAAACTCGTCGCATAAATCCCTCTAATACAAAACAAATCTAAAGCCAATGCCAAATCATCTAAACATAAGCAAATCAAAACTTCTTTTTTTTTTTTTAAACAAAAGCAAATTCACAAAACTCATTAAAACTTTCTATAAAGTCTCTAACAATAAAACAACTTATAATGCTTTCCA
The DNA here is from genome assembly GCA_022539455.1 of Dendrobium nobile. NCBI lineage: Eukaryota > Viridiplantae > Streptophyta > Magnoliopsida > Asparagales > Orchidaceae > Dendrobium > Dendrobium nobile. The sequence goes on along the minus strand of CM039732.1, from coordinate 36,806,260 downwards.
ATGTGAAATCACTCTTGAAATTCTTTTAATATAAAACAATTTATAACATCCCTTTTTTTTTTAAAGACTCATAAAGCTTTAACATAAAAAAAAAAGCAATTTGCAAATTTTTTCCAATCATGAAGCAAAATCACAAATCTCCTCAATATAAAACAGATCATAAATCTCTTCAATATAAGACAAATCATATGATTTCTCAATATAAAACAAAACATAAAACTTCTCCAACATGAGGCAACACATGTATTTAATGTTAGAACCCAACACCTTCTACTAAAAAAAAAGTAACGATTAGAGAGGAGTTTGATACAATTTGTTCTTCCTATACTCAAAGAAGGTATTTCAACATAAAGATACCTACAACATAGCATATAAAAGTTACCCCACAAGAAGATTATGTAAACTTGTACCGATTCAAACCAAACTTACCAAATTTCATCTCAGAAAGACCAAAGGAAACTTCAAATATTCATATATAAAACTAGCCTCACTTTTACTTGGGGTTCCAAACAAACCATAAAGCAGCTTTCAACAAAAGAGATTGTGCATAAAACTTTCCAAGCTTATTTTCGAATATCAAATTCACAACCACAACTTGCAAAGGGTGTTAAACCATCATGCTATTGGGAAGAAGACAACCATGTTTCACTTAGAGAATCATAACTTAATAGCCCAAGAATCTTTTAAGAGAGAAGATCACATTTAACAATGTCATATATCTTGCTTGTCATACCCAAATTCAACCAAAGACATCAAGAACCACCATACTTCATATCAGTCAACGAATCAAGTAGTGTACTCAATGTTGGAACCAAAGCTTATAAGATAAGAGATTTAATGTCAACCTATTTTCTCCAACCATTAAAACAAAGTTTCAATAACATGAGTAATGCCGCATTGAGTTCACAAAGCACATGATCATTTCTCCCTTTATTTATGAGATTGAGCTTCACTAAAATCATCCCTATCGATGAAATCATAACAAATTATAATACTGAATTTTAACTAGCGTGCTCATGTCGATAAAAATATGAAGAAACTTTACCAAGAGTGGCTATATTAATGAAATTATGAAACAAAAAGTTTACTAAGCTAAATGAACACACCAAAACTTTTACAAATACCTCAAATCTCCTTCCAAACAACTCGAAATATCTTTCAACAACATGTAATAGAAAGCTACTTTAAATGTCTATTTGCTAAACATAGAGGTGTGGAATGCATGTGTATAAAGCAAAATATAATCATATGTATAAAATCCTAACAAATTATAATCCACCAAAATTCTAGCATAGAAAAGGACGTCTTAACCTTCTCTCCAAAAGATCCTTTATGGAGGGAGGGTAGATCATCGCCATTCATATATATCAAATAAATGGACAAAGGTGAAACAGATGCCCATGTGTAGCCTTTTCCATTAAATAAATGCCTCTTAAATATGAATAAGACACTGTTTAAAGATAACATTTTTTTTATTTTTAAAACATCACATTTTAAACTTTCAAATCTCAAGGACATAAAGAAAGTAATAATAATTTACACAAAACCATTTCACCTAATCTCCACAACCTATACAACGAAAAGTATGCTTTGATGAAGTATTCTCTAACATAAAGCATATATGAGTATTTAGAAAAAAGATGTTTAAGATAAAACATTTTTTGACACTGTTCACAAATTTCGATATTTCAATAAGAACACCAAGAAATCAAACTTCTTTTACTTGTCTTTCTTCATGGGCGCAAGTGTCAAACATAAAATAGAGAAAGGATAGATGTACCTAAATATTTCTAATTTACTCGAATTTGATGTACATGCATGCCGCCTCATGAATAATTTCTAATTTAACCAAATTCTGACTCAGTGTCAAAGTCTAATATGAAACTTTGCAGTAAACACTTCATATTAAAGCACATGAAAAGTGTCAAAACAATAATGACAGTCTTAAATAATGAATAATGAATGCCATCATGACTACCTCGACATGGCTCAGATCCCATTAAATAATATTAAGTGATATATATGGAAGATTTAATACATGGACATTTGGTCAAACACATGCAGTATTTGCTAGCCATAAACAGTGATTTACATGAATTTAAATGATATGGAGAAAATATGCTTCAAAGACATGCATATAATCGGAGCGAAAACAAAAGGTATGAATTTTTTTAACTAGATAAAGACTTCCTGTAGCATTATCTAGAAATAACATTTCTAAAAAAAAACAACATTTTCTAAGTAGTCTCAATAACAATCCACCAAAGAAACATTGGATTAGAACAACGACAAAATCAGATTTTATGACCTCGTTTTAGTCGCCTTGAAAAATACAATTGATTCATTAATCTTGAAAAAGAAGGAGAATAATGGCGACACATTTGGCAGCAGCTCGATTTAAGAATTAATCACCCTCAAATATGTATATATATATATATATATATATATATATGGCAGAGAATCAAATGGAGATCTCTTCTATTTTTTTTTAGAGAAAATAAATAAATGTTTTGATTAATTTATATTCATATACTATAGTGCTGTCAAACTTTGCCTTATAAAACCCCAATTAATTCACAAACCTTAATATGCAATTTCATTTAAAAAAAAAGTTAAATCAAATATACAGGTAATGATTTGTTTAAAAGAAATATAAGACACACAAGCCTAAAATATCATGAGTTTTATGATATTAGCACAAAAACGATTCCCAATGTAAGATCATGCAAAATCCTGACATAATTAAATGATTTAAAGATGATATGACAACTAATATTTAGTCCTTTACATAAGGATTTGTTTTGATTTTTACTCAAGCAAAACTACTCAGAATGCATATGAGGGAGTATATGAACACATTTCTTCATGCGATAATAACTCCAATGTACGGTGAACACCAATATAGCTCCATCAAACAGCAATTTATGGTAAGGAAACTAGTTTATGATTTTATTAAAATGTCATTAAACAATATACCTGTAGTTGGGAGACTATTACGATGGAGGTCAAGTGGACGGGATGAAGTAACGTAAAGGAAGAAAAGGAGCGATCTAGGTATGTCGGAACTGCAGTCAGGGTCGGCGACGGGATTTCTTGAGGCTGAACGACCGGAATATGGGAGGTAGAAACTTCAGTTAAGCCAAGTCAATGGGCTTCAGCTGGTGCAAACGAGGTGGAGGCGGAAAAGCCTCAGCCTTACAAGAAGCTGGGCGGCGTCAGGTGCGGTGACGAGCTCAGGTTAAGTCGTATGAATTGGGAGGTAAGGGAGCTCGGGATTTGCAACTTCTCTTGGAATCCATGATCAGGAGGAAGATCAGGGAGGGGAGCTCGTCCTTCTTCTCCCGAACTAGAGAGCAAGTGAGAGAGGGAATGGGGGGTTGGCGTCGGTTTTTCTTGCGAACCGAGAAGAAACAAGAGCGAGAGTCGCTCGGTCTTAGCTAGGGCAAGAGGAGGTTAGCCTCGGGCCTGGTCCGAACATGCGAAGTCGAAAGCGGAAGCAGGAGGGGGTTCCGCCTAGGTTGCTGTAGATCGGACGGAAGCAAGGCTTCGGCCTTGGCTTGAGTTTGCGAACACAGGAGAATAGTAGGGGGGATTCGGCCTTGGAAGGGATAAGCAGCCGGAAAAGGGAGGGGATGCTGGCTTAGGGCCGGTTGACGGCTTCCCCTTTTCCTGGCATGCGCAAAACACAAAGATAGAGGGAGAGGGCTCTCCGATTTTTTTTTTTTTTGCCTGAGCTGCTTCTGAATGAGATCAAGAGAGGAGCCCCTGAGAATGAGGGAGACCGTGGGATTTTGGTCTAGGAACCAGCGACCTAGAGCGAGAGGGAGGGAGTCGGGATTTTCTCTGGGCTCCTTCTCAATGACCGAGAGGGAGAGAGTGCCCCCATCCTTTGACCAAAGGCTTCGCTCTGAGCCTTCTAATGTCTCCCGACACTCTGCCTCGCTCGAAACACCAAAAAGGCACTACTCCGCCCAGGCTTCGACTACCAAAGTCTGAGAAGAACCTAAAATAAAGAGGCACGCGGCTGAGAGTTCTGACCACGACGGGTTCTGAATTTCAGAAAGGTCAGGATCGTCGAGGTGACCTCCGGATTTAGAGAAGGATTCAACTTGAATAATTTTTTTTTTAAATCCATCAATATTAAACTGAACCAATGAGGCTCAAATTAAACTTGAATCGGGTCTAATTTAAGAAGATTCGGGTCAAATTGAATAGGGTTGAGTGTAATTAAAATTTATTTGGATCGATTCGAGTTCATATTTGGCTCGACGAGATTCAATCGAAGCGATCGAAGGTGCTCGAGCGAAAATAGAGGTCAACAAATTCGTATATGAAACATAAAATACTTGGTCAATCCAGAATCAGATTACAGATACAGAAGAACTGAATTCAGAAAACAGAACAGATCACATAATGGCCAGAAATCAGATAAATCATATTTCACCTCAGAGTTCAGAATAGTTATTTAAAACTTTCAAATCATAAAGCAGACAAAATCGTACAGAAATCAGAAATAATGCACAGAACAGATTCAGATATCAGATTTCAGATGTCCCTGACACAGACAGAATCTCGACGGATTCTGGCCACTTATGTCTCCCGTTGTGCTTATAGCACCAGAACAGAACAAATATCAGAAGTTCCGGAACATTTTCAGATTTCAGAGCTCATTTCAGATTTCAGAATTCGCTGACCCAGGCAACGGAATCACATAGGATTCCGGCCCCTTATAACTCCCTTTTGATAGCACAAACACATCAAACATTCAAATCATCTTATTTCAAAAAATTTAGAAATCGTACGAAAATTCAGCGGCATAACGGCTGTGTACGAAATTTACACAGAATTCACAGATTCAGAAAATTACCAAATTACTACAGAACATATACGGCAACATTATAAGACTTTCATTGTACTGACATAACATTTTTCAACATCCTGATAATTTGTAGTTCAATTAAAACACCGTAGAATCCAAAATATCAGATAAAAATCTTTCAGAAAATACGCAAAACGTACACAATTATCATCTCAGAAACATACCAAAAGTTACGCGGTAAAATATTTTCCAGTACAAAATAATTGCAATTATTCGCTAACGGAAACGAAATTCAAAACAGAAAAGTCACCAAAATTCACATTTCTGAAAATTAAGAAAGGCGGAATGTGCCTTACCTCGAGTCAGTCAACTTCTCTAACTACATCAACGGACGAAAACGGACCAGAGTCGCCCAAAAATCCTCTTTTCTTCCTCTTTCCACGGTTTTCTCTCTCCTGGACGTCCTTTCTTTTTCCAAAAAATCTCATTCCTATATATATCCAGACTGATCGTCCCGGACGATCGCAACTTCGTCCCGGACGATTTGGGCTCTGGACGAATTTCATCCAGATGAAATTAAATAGCGTCCTTGACGACTTGCTCTCGGGAAAATTTTCGTCCAGACGATCCAAATTTCGTCCAGACGATCCAAATTTTGTCCAGACGAACCATGCAGCCATAAATGTTTTTCTGCACAACCTGTACCGATCGTCCCAGACAATCCAACTTCGTCCGGACGAACCTGGGAGGAAAAATGGTCTTTACATATAGTGCTAAATTGCTCTTAGGAAGATAAACATTTTCATTACAAGATTTGGTCGAGCTTTTAGAAATGTTCAAACAACGCATAAACCTACTTTTAACCAAATTTGAACCCTTTTTTTGGGTTCTAAACTTGGTCAACAAAGCTTGGGCAAATCTAAAGATATTTGAACTTGATTCGAATAGTTTCAAACAAGGTTTGATCAAGTTCTAAAAAGGTTTGAATGAAGTTTAAATAGGTTCGAACCTTATTTGAATCTTGTTTTAACTTAATCCAACATTATTCAAACCAAATGATCCAAGAGTAAAAACAACAAGCATTTTAACATCATTGTACAATGGTATAACATCATTGTAACATGCTTTTTAGCATCATCATACATCATAATGATCTAAGTTATTAAAGAATAAACCTACACATAGTTTGTCTCTAAACACTGACCTCAAATAGTGTGATAAAGGGGAAGTTATTATGTGCAGACTCCGAACGTAGATGATCGTTCGTACGCTGCGTATGGACTGCGTATATACTAAGTATGGATTGCATATTTACTATATATTTGTAGATATACAACAAATATTAAGTTAATTATTAGTTGTGAGTATTTACTGATCCAAATTATTAAAGAATAAACTTACATATAATTTGTCTCTAAACATGGATCTCAAATAGTGTGATAAAGCTTATTGTTGTTGATGATAGTTTATCTCAAAATCTAGACCATACATTTGTAGCTTCTTGATTATAGACACATCTCACTTTGGCCTATTGGTTGAGAGCTTAGGCTTTCAACAAAGAGGTTTTGAGTTCGAGTCTTTGTGTACGCGTCGTGTATATGGGTTTGACTTAAATGGCCTAAATGTAAAAAAAAAATTACATACATACCATTTTATAACATCATATTTACATATCTAATACCAAAAGCTTTAATATTACAAGCTTACAATCCTATATTATTTTAATATCAAATATATCACTTATATTTCTTTCCTACCACTCATATATTTCATTTCTACCATTCATATTTGATATGAATATGAACTATGAGTGATATGTATTCAATATTAAAATTTTAAGTGTTAAATATGCAAATAGAATAGTATAAGATATATATAAGAAATTGAAAAACTTATAAATAAGCAAAAAAGAAAAAATGATATATATGAAAAATTAACATATATAACATTTTATAATATCTTATTTATATATTTAATATTTAAAATTTTAATATTATATGTATACAATTTTATATTATTTTAATATAGCACATATACAACAGCTTCTTGATTATTCTTCTGTAACGCGCTTTCTCTTCCGGTGGTATTTTGACGGAGAGTTGACGTGAGAGAGGTGCCGTCACCTTTGGCATTCCTGAAAGCTATCGCCTTCTCTTTTATCGAAAACCTAGCTCGATCCTACCGGCCGGCGCCTTGATCTCCGATGGGCACGCCGGCGTTCCCCAATCTGGGAAAGCATTGCAGCGTCGAAGACTGCAAACTCATTGACTTCCTGCCCTTCACCTGCGACTGTTGTGATAAAGTACGTCGATTCCCTTCCCCAATTGTCACTACTTAGGGCTTGATCTTTCCGAGTATTGTTTTGCCTTTTGAATTAATTCCACTGTTTTTCGCCATATGAGATTCGAGGTTTTCTGTTATCTGTTCCCATGTCTAGGTTTTATACTAAAACTTTAACATAATGAAAAATGAATACTTGGGAGATTGGCTCAAGAACTCAATGAAGTTTTGGGTTTCTCTGGAAATTTTCAAATGTTCATGAAGCATCGTCCCGAGCTACTTTTTAGTTTTGTTGGAAGTGTCATCTGCATTAACGCATATTTATGTCTTGTTATAAGCATTGTTATCTTTCAGTAGGAGTTCGTTGATTTCCTATTTACCATCCTATTCTGATACTGGGTCTTTCGGCAGTTTGATTCTATTGAACTTGTGAGATCTTCGTGTTATTTGCTAGATTTACAGTTAATTTTTTGTTTTTTGTTCTGTTTCATTTTTGAGAGGCAGTGAAACACAAATCATGGAAAGTTGGGAGATCAGCCTGCATCATTTGAAGGTTACTGGCTTGTGCAGAAAGTATTGGTTGTAAATTGGTTAAATATCCTAATTTAAGCTTTGTGGTATCAAGCCCAGATTGAATGTGGTAAAAATTTAAATGAATTTCATTGCTGTGTGATTAAAGTAGATTCTGTACATTTTCATGTGACAGTTAGTTATTTTTGCAGTATTGTCTAAACACACGTAAATTTGGATTATTGCTTGATGAAGCTATGGTCCAAAGGATGGTTTACACTCTAATACTTCTGAGAACTTACATAAAAGTGCATATATTAAACTTGTAATTAGCATGAAATAAAGTGGTATGTATGTAAATCCCCCTAAAATTAAATATATATGAGGAAAGAAAAAATATCTAAAGTTAAACAACTTGGCAAAAGATTTTTTTTAAATTTAACGATTAGTTGCTGTTGGTTGCAAAATAAATGAACTTTGTTTAAAATTAATAAGAGTAAGTTTAAAATACAGCATTAACATAAAAAAATCCTATATATATAGTTTAATTTGTTTAATTATCACATACATGTATCAAAATCTTCAATCTAAAATTTAAAAATATTATTTTTATCTGTAATCATGATGAAATTAATTATGTATGTGAGGAAAAGAAGTAATATCTCAAATTAAACAACTTGAAATAAGACTTTTTTGAATAAAAGAGTATTTACTTTTAATTACAAAATAATTGCAAAATAAAAAAGAATACAGTTAAAATATGATAAAAATTAGAGGAAAGAGTAAACAAAGAAATAGATGTCTCTTTAGCACTTTAGCAGTCTCTATAATTTAATCATTTATTAAGTTATTCTTCCTAACCATCTTTACATTCTCATTTTTGCCATCTCAATTTAGATATCAATGATTTTTTTATTAACATTCTCATTTTTGCCATCTCAATTTAGATATCAATGATTATTTTATTAACGACATTCATATCCATATAATATCATTGGCTTAATTGTAATTTTAAAAATTCACCAAGTCTCCATGATATTTTTTTTTATCACACAAACTTCATTTTATGCTTGTTCATTTTAGCCATCCTGTCTCAATTTTAGAATTTATATTCTCATTCATATATCTATTCTTTTTTATATTTCAAAGATACTTGGCATCATCTGTACTTCTCATAATATAGATATCAAGTCCTTTATGTTCTAAGCATTTTCCTCATTATTCTAAATTTTTACTTATTTTAATGGACTCTGAACAGTTAGAACCATATCATCAACAAACGCCTTACATCATTACACCTTGCTTTAATTATCCTTTATAAGCATCCCCTTGTGTTGTTAGAAGTGCTCTTTGAAGCACACTCTAGGAGCAAAACCAAGTGATGCGCTCACCTTATATATTAATTGCTTGTGAAGCACAAGTTAAAAAAAAAAACACATTTTTGCGTCGCTTCCCTGCATCGCGCTGTAGTTCTGTGAGCTTGTCTCCAGCTCAAAATAAAATTATTGTTCGAATTTTGTGATTCATTTCAGTAGTTCCTGCAATGATTGGGCACAATTGTTTGTTTCTCCTCATTATTTTTTCCAGCCATTGAGTAGTAGCTCGTTGGTTCTTTGTTCTCGTTCCGACAATGCTTTTTAATGCCTTCTCTTAACACTACTCTCTTTTGCTTCATGTTGCCTCCATCTCACTGGCTTAGTTGGTCTAAACAAGTTATCTTTGTTTTTAAGTATTTTTTCATCAATTTATTATTTATATCTTTGATTTTTTTATTCCCGATAGCTGAAATTATTGTTATTGAACATGCTATTATATTTCCTGGAAATTATTAATAAGAATGATTTCAATTTTTGGCTTATTAAATGACTATTATATGCACATAGCATACAAATATATGGTATAGAAAATCATTAACGCTTTAGTTCTAAAGCATTGTTTTGCTTTATGCTTTGCTCATTGAAACAAAAAAGGAACCTTTGCACATCACATTATTGAAAACACTAGCGTATTTGTAATCAATATAAAAGGTATGGACTCAATGTTGGTCATTGATGTAAACTTGTTGTAATTTGAAATGCTTGGCCTCCCCAATTACTCTTAATACTAGTTAGTGCTCAATCATATATATGTTTAATAATATCAACATACCTTTGGCACATATTTGTTTCTTAATACGTACCAAATTAATTCTCTTAGCACTCAATCATATGCCTTCTCACGGTCAAGAAAAGTCATATTAAAATCTTTTCTTTTCTTTATACACTGCTCTATTCATTGTCATGGTATAAACACCACTTGCATAGTAACTTTTCTTTCAGAAAACTAAATTTGTTCTCCCTATTGATATAATATTTCTATGCCTCATTAGTCATTACTCTCTTCTATAGCTTTATTGTATGAGTTTTATGCTTATTTCATCTATAGCTAGCTCAATTTCGAATATTATCTTGTTCTTAAATATTGATACCAAAATACTTGTGCATGGAGGTTTATGTGTCATAAAATTCTTTAACTACCATTTTTTGCCAAGTTTTTTTTGGAAGGCGGCTGATGGGACATTTTTTCCCTAATCATGATTAAGTGTAAATATTAGGTTTTCAATTTATAAACCGTACAAAATTTTCATCCTTTTAGGTTACATGTGGCTTTTGCTATTAAAGGACAGAGGAATGAATTAGTATCGCTTTCACCCTGTTGGAACGAGATTCTTTCATGTTTCTAACAACAATAGATGCATGAATTACAAGAAGGGTATCTTATTTATGTTAATCTTAGTATGGCTAAACTATGTTTGGCCATCTGAGCTGAATAAATTAAATGGATGCCATGCTTATTGCTTTTTTTTTTCTGATTACTTTGCCTCTGCATAATTGATGGACAGGTATTCTGTCTGCAACACAGAAGTTACGCCAAGCACTTGTGTCCGAATGCAAACCAAATGGATGTAACCGTGCTTGTTTGTCCACTTTGCGCTCAAGGTGTCCGTCTTGTTCCAAATGAAGATCCAAACATTACGTGGGATCTTCATGTAAATGGCGATTGTGACCCATCAAATTATCAGAAGGTAACCAAGAAGAAACGGTGTCCTGCTCCTGGATGCAGAGAAATATTGGTTTTTTCGAACACAATTAGATGCAAGGACTGCACCCAAGAGCACTGCCTGAGACATAGATTTGGCCCTGACCACAATTGCCTTGGACCAAGGAAACCTGATACAGGCTTTCCATTCATAGGTGGGCTGAGGAGCCAGAAGGGTAATTCTACGCCAAATCAAATTTCAAATGGCTCCTCAAAATGGAGTTTAGGACTACTGAATGCTGCATCAAGCATAAGAGCCTCTGCTGAAGCTGGCATGCAGAGACTGGCTATTGCAACTAACCAAGCTCTGCATAAGGCCAAAGATGGAATGGCTCAGGGCAGTGGTGCAAATGGTGATCTTGTTGAAAGTTGCATTCACTGTCATGCAAGATTCACCAATGTTACTTCTCTAATTGAGCATGTAGAGAATGTACATGAGAGTAAATTAAAACAAGCTCCCAGTAGAATAATAGTTGATGTTTGCCCCAGGTGCAGCAAAGCATTCAGGGACCCAGTATTGTTGGTGGAGCATGTTGAGAAGGATCATGGAGGCTTCTCTAAATCTTAATGGTAAGTTCAGTTCTTTGCTTACTTGTTGATGATCTTTGTAGATCTTATCTTTCTGTTTGTTTTTTTTTTTCGCTGGAAATATTTTCTTAACTTCTTGTCTTTCTTTGGGGGTTTTCCCATTGTTGTTGCTCTCTTATTTCCTTCTTGTTGATCATCTCTTTTATCCTTATACCAACTATATGGTATAAGCTTTATGAGTTATAATTTTCATGTTGTTCTTGCTACATACCTTGCAGTTGATATATGGCTCTTTTGACCTGTCATAATAATCATCAGGGCCAACCTTGGCTAGTTTTTGGCTGGCTTTGTAAATTCTTATTCAATTTTGATGAGATGGATTGGTTTTTTATTTAATTTTGTTAAAACTGGTTGAACTTAAAAAGCATGTGATTTTTTATTAATCCATTCTCTTTATCACCCTTTCATGTTAATTTCTAGATCTCCCACCGTTTCAGAATTAATAATCTATACCCTCTGGTACAAATTGCACTTTTCATCATCCTATTTACAATTGACAGCCTATTAGTGTCAACCCTATGCAGTTTTCATAGTTTTTGGTCTGTGGCTTTTCTCTAGTCAGTAAAATCAACCCCTTGTTTGTTGCTTTCCTTTCGTTGAGTAGTGGCTTATTGTTGTTGAAAATTTTCAAGATTTGTCTCTTCATTTTTTATATCATTCCATATTTTTGGTTGGAATTAGTGAATACTACTGAAAACGGATGTTGATCTCTTTTGCCTTTTTTCTCCCCTAGATATGTAAGTCACTTACCCTGCCTTTTCACCATTTTTTACTGGCATCCTAATGTGCTTATTAGCAGATGTTGGCATTTCAAAATCCTCTTATCTGATTAATTACGTTTTTGTACAAATAATAGATTCCAAAGTAAATCAAAAGAACCAAATATAAAATTTTGGCTTAAACATTTATCTCAGAACTTAAAAAAAAAAAAATCGATGTTCCAATCAATCATTTTTTATTTTTTTGATCCATTTTCACCTTCATCATTGGGTCGTTCATCACACTGCCTCACATTCTTTTAAGGGGAATTGTCTCTTTTGCGTCAAATTTCTCAGTTTTTTTTTCCTTTCATGAGAGAGGTCATATTTGATTGCCCTCAATCACCTCCATAACCTTCTTGCATTGCCTCATTTGCTGTGTGAGTTGTGCCATCTCTAACTCCTGAAGGAGGATCATCTTTATTGCTTTAGTTTCCTTTATGACCTTTCTGTGTTGCTTTGCACATCCCCCTTTTAAGCCGTTTCATCTCCTCCAGAAACAGGACTGTCTTGATTACCCTCAATCACCTCTATGATTTAATTATATTGCCTCCAGCCATTGTTTATACGTCATCTTATTTCCTCCTCTTGAAGGAGGATCACCCTTACTGCCCTCAGTCACCTCCATTGCTTCCTTCCACTGCCTTGTTCGTCGCCTTCAAGTTGTGCCCTCTTCATCTTCAAAGGAATCATTCCTCAATCACCTCTTCTAACTTTCTACATTTCGTCCACGATCTTCAAATGGTGTTACCTTCACCTCCAAGACGATGACATATCTGATCATCCTCAATGGCCTCTTGGACCTTCCAAGGCTTCCTCGTTCATTGCCTTTTGGCTGTGTTGCCTTGGCCTTTCAGGGAGGACTTTTTCTCGATACTAATCTTTGTTGCATTTCCAATAATGAGGCTGTTATAAAACTTTTTTTGGTGGAAGTTGTTTCAATCAGATCAGGTCTTATACTTCTCCACAAAATTTCTGTCCCCCCACTGTGGCTTAGGGTGGTTGGCGGGCGAGCACGATTGGGAACCTCCCATCCTAAGTTCGATTCCCCTCTACTACGGCCCGACTTCTTCAGTGGGGAAAAACAAGTGTGGCCCCGATGCTGATGAGCGGTCTTGTTAGGTTCCGTCAAGGGATGAGTTATGCCGCCAAACGCTCCTTTTAAAGTGGCACCGGGTAGATACCACCGTTCCCCCCCCCCCCCCCCCCCCAAAAAAAATTGTGCGGGGCCATCGTTTGTAGCTAAGCCAGGACTTCTAGCATGCAATAGTGGCACAAGATCTCTGCTTTTTTAACACATGCAATTCCAGCTTCCACAGTTGCTTATTTCATTTATTCTGAATAATATTTACGTTTTTGCAGCTTAACTGGTCAACTGAAACTTTGTGTACTTTGCCACTGTACAGTGCATTCAGCTCAAGGCTATGCAGCAAGTATTGTTTTTCAGCAGAATATTCTCTACTTGTCAAACAGCATTCTTTCCAAACAGGCTCACCTTATCTTTACCTTCTCCATACGATAAGGGCGATTACATTATATGCACAACTGGACTTTGTAACGATCTGATTGCAACATAGTCCTTTCGGTGTTCATTTATAGCACAATTTTAGTTTATATTATTTAAACTTTCTCCATGCAATAGTGGTATGTAGCTGCCCATTATTAGTTTTAGTTTTGTCATCACTTCCCTTTGGACTTGATGGTAGTACACCCGGGGTGCATGATTCCCTAGTCAATTTATGATGTTAGGTCATCACTAAATTGATGAAGGAATCACTAAAAATGAGAACTAAAAATTATAGAAAAACCTAATCATTATAAGAGCTCTATTGGGCAGACATTGATGGGATTGATAAGGCATGAATGAATTGAGATGGGGGCTCACTTGAGTCGGGCATTGGCAAGATCGATGGTAGACGCGAAAAATTTCCTCGTGCGAGCCCAAGTTCGAAGCTCCTACGTTCCAAAAAAAAAAAAGAAGAAGAAAAAGAACGATGGTGTGTGAAGGAATCGTGACATGGGCTTGTTAGAGGCAAGCATTGACATGATCAATAGCGTGCGAAGGAATAGCAATGAGAGCTAATCTGGATCAAGTTTCATTGGGATGATCAATCTTAGATAAAGTAGAAGTGATTGTAATACACAGTAATACATAATAATATATAATAATATTTAATACACGTTATATTCTCATTGGAGTCCGAATGTAGCTTCTATGTCTGGTATTCTCACGAAATAATGTCTCCATGATAGGAGTTCATTAGGGGCAAGTTGTGATGGTCGCATTTAAATTAATTAATTTGATTAAGTGATATTAGACTGCACAAAAAAATTTAAACTTAAGAATCAGTTTCAATTTAAAAATAAATAAATAAAAATAAAAATTTTCAGCTAATCAAGCACTGTAATTTTGAGAACTCATATGTTTGAAAGAAAATATTATAAAAACCCCTTCACTCAAACAAACCCTTTATTTGTAGTGAATATGGCATCTAGATTGGTTTAAAAATAGACTGAAAGTTAATATGGAACATCTCTATGAAGTTGAGGTTTTTTAAGGTTCAAAAAATATTTTTTGTAAAATACTAATTTATATTTAATTACATGATTTTTTTTAAATAAATTAAATAAGCTTAAATTTATTAAAATATTTTATATAAAAATACATATATATCAATAGCTTGCCATAAAGTCTCAAGTTAAAATAAAAATTCGAATTCACAAGGTGAGTGATTAGGAGTCTCAGACACATTCTATTTGAAGCTATTAACGATTTCAGTATGTCACAGGTCAAAATCATGCTATTTACGTGTTTGTGGTTTAACTTAAACTCGACCCGATACATAAATGAACCGAAAAATAAGACTCGGATTTGATCCTTTTATTAAATGGGTCAATTCTGACCCAAAATAATTTTTCGGGTCATATTATCAGGTCATCTTTAATTTACACCCAGCTATTGCCCTATTTATTTGTTAGTTTAATTGTGTGATGGTAATTTTTGTCCCACTTATTAATTATTATTTTTTTTCAAACTTTTTTATCTTCTAAGTTGATGTACATATTATTTTTAATTTTTATAATATTTTAGTGATCATATAAGTAATTTTCTATTAATTAATTGTGAGCGCGGCCCTTAATTTTCATTAAAAAGGACAAAAAAAGGGAAATTTACATACATACCACTTTATACTATCCTATTTACATATCTAATACCCAAAATTTTAATATTACATACATACCACCCTATATTATTTTAATATTAAATATGTCGCTCATATTTCCTTCCTACCACTCATATATTTCATTTATACCACTCATATTTGAAAATGCAACTATGGGTGATATGCATGTAATATTAAAATTTTAGATGTTAAATATGTAAATAGAATAATATAGGAGGGTATATATGTAAATCTCCAAAAAAAAAAAAAAAAAAAAACTTCGAGCAGGCTTTCAATGGAGGCTTCATTTGAGATGCGTTTAAGGCTTCGTTTGTTTTTTTGGTGCTTATGTAAAAAACAGTTTTAAAAAACATTAGTTCAGAAAATGGAGTTTTTTAATGGAGAAGCACATATAAAAAAATTTCTTAAAACTGCAGAAAAATGAAAAAAAAGAATTATTGGGAACGTGATTTGATGAACCAAACAACACAAACAAAAATTCTTCCGTTTTTGAAAAAGGTAAAAAATCACTCAAACAAACAAAAGCCTAAGTCGTAAGCCATCTCAAACGAAACCTGAGTCTAGCCCGCGGACGAGTTAGTATAAAACCGCGCTCGATATCACTCGGTACCACTGGGTACCGCTTGGTACCCTGTGTTGTCTGTGCGGACGGTTCTCACCCACCGCACTCCGCACCTAATAAAATTTCGGGGGACTGGGCTTGCCGGCGGCTGTTTGTAACCTCTGAGCGGTAGGGTTTTGGGGTGTAGCCCCCAGAGTAGAAGACTGAGCGTTGGAGGATGAGAGAGAGGGGGGCCTGGTTCTCTTGCAAGGAGGGCTTTGTACAGGTCAAGGCACGGCGGGAGGGAGTTGAGGAGTGGATAAGGGTGATAAGCAAATGCCGGGCAGCCCTCTTTCAAACGTAGCAGGCTGAAATGAACGAGACGCAGGGCGACGCCAAGAATAGAGCTATAAAGAAGGCCGAGGAAAAGAGAGGAGAAGGCCCTACGAGTATCAAATTCCAGGTTCACCAGTGCCCTGCGAAGTTGACAAAATCGTATTGCTCTTGTAACTAAGAGTTCGTACAAGTGAAGAAGGTCTATAACTTTTTCCATCATTCTAATTTTATCTTTATTTATCTGAATGAACTGAATGTCTTCGATGATTCGATCTTTTGATTTCCGTATGAACTCAACAGGAATATTTGAAGGTGAAAATTACTTTATAAATGATGTAAATTTTTTTCTTTTGCCTTCTTATATGAAGACCTGTACATTGAAAGTAGTAAGTACTCGCCATTTTGCTCCATTCTCTATTGTTTGCTTGAATTTCTTTTTTGGGTTTCTCGATATGGGGACAGGGACATGCTGGAACTGCAAAAAATTTGAAGAGCATTTTTATTGGGATCATCTGGAGGAGACAAGGAGACAAGTCTTGGCTTTATGAAGGCTATGGATGAAAATTTTTCCCATGAGATGGCATGCTTTAGAAATTAAGAACAAGCTATTGCATGTTTTTTTCCTTTTGGTTGAGAGACACTTGAATGTAGAGAAATAGTTGCACATCTATATATAATAAAATATAGAAGTTGAATTCCTAACAAAAAAACTTCAAAGACCCAACCGGATTGACAAATGTGTTAAAACAGTGGCTCTTTTTTATTTAAAATATAATTATTAAAAACTGTCTGAAAATCTGCCTTAAAGTCGCCGGAAAATCTACTAGAAAATTAGTTCAAAATATTTTATCGGAAAATCACTGGAAAATAGTCCGCCGGAAAGCCGCTGGAAAAATCCTCTGGTAAATAACGATTCTCCTGTGGTGTGAAAACCATTTGGGACTTGAGAGCTTGCCTCTTTGTGGCTAACTATGATCTGGCATCCGCTAACTAACGTTTGGTCTGAATCTTTGTTAATCTGCTGTTCCTCGACTCCTTTTGGAGATGTGATTGGACTCGGGATTGATTTTGTTGTTACCTTCCTTAGGACGTAATCTAAGGTTACTTTCTTAATAATCTCTTCTATGGAATTGTTATATTGATATTTGACTCTCTTTTTGCTACAAATTTGGCTCAAATTTTACTAACAATAAGCCGATTAATGAACCAATTGCAATAAAGAACTTCCAAGCCACTTGTCAATTTCCTCGTTTTAATTTACAAGATTTATTCTTGAATAGAATTGGCAAATAAGAACGAGGCAATGGCAAATCAGAGCAAGCAAATGGCATTTATTCATCTCAAAACAATTAATATTTTTTACTTCTCAAATATTTCAAAGCTATGAAAAATATTATTCAAAATTTTTTTTTTAATTTTCTAGCTGGTGACTAAGACAGTCACAATAAGTCATATCCCTGAGATTTTTTAATCAGTACTTGGATTGTGTTGAAGTAAATTGTGGTGAAGTCTGTATATTCACCAGTACTGGGCCATCTGGATTTTTTCTTCTTAAATAAATTAAATGTTCAGAATGTAGACTTCAGAATCTTAAGAAGATGTTAGTTTCGAAAAACAAAAAAAATGAAGAAAAAAACAGAGATAAATTCATTGCAAAATGAATTTGGCTTGTCAAAGTAAAATTTTCTTGTCAGTGAAATGACAAAACTTTGAAGCTCAAGACTTTTTTTTTTTTTTTGTTTGAAACTCACAAAAAGAGACTTATTACGCATAATTAAAGCATATATATCAACCCTTCCCAAGCTTTTAAATTCGAATTGCAGGTCCACCACTAACCTTGGAAGTTGACGAACTGGTACTGCTCTTTTAAAGAGAAATAAAAAAGGTCTGTAACTTTGTTCACCATTCTATCTTCATCCGAATGAAGCTGGGTGTCTTACATTATTCGATCTTCTTTTGGATTCCTGTTAACTCGATAGGAGTATTTGTAGTTGAGGAAAAAAATACTATAAAGATTCTGTAAGAAGAGTTTCTTTCGGCCTTCTTACATAAATAGATCATGGAGTAGTTTATGATTTTAGTCTGGTTGTCGCTACATTTTCTTTTGTTTACTTAATATCTTTTTCTGGGTTTTCAGATATGGAGATAAGGGGATGTTGGAACTGTAAGAAATTTGAAGAGCATTATTATTGGAACCATCTGGAGGAGACAAGTCTTTGCTTTATGAAGCTTATGGAAGGCGATTTCTCTCTAGGCATGGTATGTTTTAGAGATTATGAACTAGCTCTTGCAATCTTTTTCCTTCCTTCTTCAAATTGTTGGATTTTAAAGCTTGTCAATGAGAGTCTTAGAAATGCAACCTTAAGTAGCATGTCTGCTACAGTATTATGCATGCATTTGGATTTCTTCTTTTTCTGTTCTATAATACTAATTTATTTATGTATTATCCTATTTGTTAAGGGCATCTCCAACTGAACGCTAAACATGCTTATGAGATCGTTCGGTCGCTCCAGCGGAACGCCAAATCTTCTGTTATTTGCTTGTCGGTAAATATTGAGATGCCAATATTGGCATGGCACTGTACATCTATGCGATTTTTTTTGTCTCAACCGGATTTGCCCAAGAAACGCGTGAAAGAGGAGAAAAACGGTTACCTTGGCAGAAACACACAAAATGGAGTTCGATTGGAGATGAATCACGGCATTTTTTAGTTTCACTATATTTTGGAGTGAAAAATGGGATTTTTGGTTGGAGATGCTCTTAGTTAACTTGAAACAATAAGTGAACTCTTGGTTTGATTATTGTTCTCTAATGGTGTGTTGGGCTTACTTAGCCGCGAATTTTACCTTCTTAACACTAACACCAGTAGTGTGTCATCTCAATCCCATATTAGTCTTAGAATTTCACTTAAAAAACCCTTATTTTCTATATTCTCATCTTACATCTAGCATTTTGCTTCCTTCACAAGCAAAATATGTCATTTGCCCCTTCTGTATTTTCATAGTTTCCATGTATAAAGTTGTTATATCATCATAGTATATGGTGATGTTTTCATAGAAATTTTCTTCAATATATGTAAAAAAGCATGAGTTACTAATGTTAGAAAACATTCGTTCAAAATCAAATGTAGCTAAAAAATTATTGGGTATTTAGACATATTTCGCTTTATATATCTTTGTATTGATACTAATGCAATTTCAATATGGGGAAAACAGTGCAAAATTTTAACCTTCCACATGAAATCCACACGAAAGAAAAGAAAAGAAAAAAAAACTCTTGTCGATATCTCTGCATTCAATTATTTTTTATAAGGGCATCTCCAACCGAACTCCAAACGACTGTAAGGCGTAGCTGATTTGCTCCATTCGAACGTCAAAACAATTGCCAATCGGTGGAGGGTGAACAGTGCGACGCCAATATTGGCGTGACACTGTTCACCTACGTTATTTTTCTGTCTCAACTAGATTTGCCGAAGAAACGTGCGAAAGCGGAGAAAGACGGTTACCTTCGTAGAAACACGCAAAATGGAGTTAGATTGTGTAGATGAAGAATGACATTTTTTAGTTCACTGCATTTGGAGTGGAAAAGGGGATTTTCGGTTGGAGATGCCCTAAAAACAAAGCTTTCTTGATAAACTGATTGATTTGTTGCTGCAAAATGGAGAAATCATATTTTGGTAATTGTGATTATATATTTCATATGTGAGGCATGCTGCACAATAAGCCTTTTTTTAGCTGAAACATAGTCATCTTGAATGTTTAATTGTTTCAATGTAAATCAAGTTTAATAACATTCATGACATTCTCATATGCATATGATTGATTACAGGAGTTTCCAGATAAATTTGCATGGAAATTCAGAGTGGTTCTACCTGATTTGATCACTTTAAAGGTTTCAAATGGAGATTTGTGGAAAATTTGTTTGCTTAAGGAAGAAAATCACTTCTATGTTAAAGATGGTTGGAAAGAGTTTATTGTTGCCAACGGTATAAAGGAACATTATTCTCTATTTTTCAAGTATGCTGGGAATTCAACCTTTACTGTTAAAATTTTTGACCAAACTGGCTGTTTTAGAGATACTACTAACTTCAGTAGATACAATAAGAATAAAGCTAACAAGGTTTACCAAAGGAGGCATAGAGTGGATGTGGCAGCGCCAAATTTGAAAAGGTCTCGATCTTCTGCATTCAAAATCTATCATTCTTCAAGACTAGCTTGTTATAATTATAACCCGGAGCAAGAGATACCAAACAACAATTCTTCAGATGGAAGCTTTTCTGATGAATTATCTTCTTGTAAGAGAAAACTTAGAGAAATATCAGAAGGTGGGTTCTTCTTTAAATTTTAATCCTAAATATCTCCACTTTTTCGCAGTTTCTCCCTTATTTGGAGGTATTGTCATTTATTTAGCCCAGTTTTGATCTTTTCGATGAGCAATGTTGAATTTCCTTATCTGAATAGAACAAATAATGTTACTTAAAAATAAGTTCTACCTTTAAACTTTCTTTTTCTAGCTTTTACATGTGAAAATGTAGCTCGTTGTTGCATCTAACATAGTTCACTAAATTGTTGGAGTTCCTATCTAGAGAGAGCAACTTTTGATTACTTATTACCTATGGAGGTATGTAGTGTCGGATACGTGTGCAGTGAGTATGTAGTGTTGGACACCGATACTACGTTTTAAGGGGGTATGCAATGTCGGACACGGACACACGTCCGACACGGCGGGGACACGTGTTGGACACGTCATTGGTGTGTCCAATTAAAAAAAATAATTTTTGTTTAAATTAAAAAAAAAAATGAAAAGCCTATTATTATTGTTGTTTCATATAACCCTTCACGCTTGACCGATGGTCTTTACCCTAATCCCGTAACCCGTATCCGATTTATTTTTTATTTAAATAAATAAAAAAAAAAAAACGTAAAACCTACTATTACCGCTGTTTCATATAACCCTTCACTCTTGACCGACGACCTTTACCCTAATCCCGTAACCCGTATCTGCGGTCTTATGGAGCGAGTGAGGCGAGCAGCGGCTGGAGCGATTTCCCGCGAGCATCGATCTCTTTCCTGTGAGCAAGGTTCCCTTCTGGCTGTAAGCAACGAATCTTCCTCGCGTAAGCATCGAGTGCTCCGTTTTTGCGCGCAACGACTGCGAAGCCGACGCCAAACCGACCGCGGTAATAGTAGCAAACCTGTAAGTTTAGTTCACCATTTTTTTTCTTCCATTTGTCATTTATCTTCATTTATCAATGATTCCATGGATTTGTTCTTTTTTTTTTTTATCTAAATCAAATCCTAGCTTGTCATCCTACATTTTTCTATTTTACGAGTCTCTATAATTTGGCTATAAGTGTCATGTAACATTTGATTGTCATGTACAAGTAATTGATTTTCATCAGCTCAATGAGCTCTATAACTTTTCGGATAAAACATTTTCGATATATACCATCCAGATTACCAAAAATCCAAATAAAAACAAAAATTGAAATTTTAGTTAAAACAACTACCCTTCACCTCACCTGCATTAAAACATCCTTCTTCCATGCATGAGTTAAGCACCCCCTCCTTGGAAACAACCAATATTAAGCTTAAAACGGCTTGAAACCATCAATGACTTTTCAAGCCCCTTCCACATTAGATGCAAAACTCTTTCACCATGACTAGTAAGCACTTGGTATTCCTCTCATGGCTTGATTCATCCTATATTTGAGCTTATATATAATATTGTGATATTTAATATTAAAAAAGAATAAATGAATGTTATTCTTGATAAATGAACATATAATTTTATATGCTTTGTATTATTTGAAGGTATTCAAGTAAAGAATGGCTTCAAGAAGGCCCTCAACGTGTCTCATCACAAAAAAAGATTTAGAAGTTTCAAATATGAGAAAGATATGTTTGAAACGATATTTCCCAAATGAGGAGGAGAGAAGAAAAATTAATGTAGAACTTGCAAAGTTCTTTGGATATTTAGAGGATTTTGGTGATCAAGAATATTTGGTTGATAGATGGAAGATGGATCCAAAAATGTGGTGGTTGATTCATGGAGCTTCAGCACCATTTCTTCAAACCGTAGCAATAAAACTTCTTGGTCAAGTATCTCCTCTTCCTGTTGTGAGAGAAATTGGAGCATATACTCATTTATTCAATCAATGAAGATGAATAAAATAACTCCACAACAGGCTGAAGATTTAATTTATGTGCATACAAATCTTTATCTTCTACCAAGTAAAACCCCACTTTATGTGACAGGTGATAACAAAATGTGGGATGTTGTTGGAGATGGGTTCAAGTGCCTTGATGATATGGGATTATTGGAGGTTGCAAATCTTTCTCTAGATGAACCAAAATTGAAAGCAATGATATTCAATGATGATGATATTGAAGGCCAAAGATTAACCTCTGAATATAATTCTATCATTCCTTCAATTGAGTAGTTGGACCTTCATGTTGTACTAAATGATTTTTTGCTTATATTTTTGTAGTTGTATTAGATATTTTGTACTGAACATCTTTATGTTATAAAGCTAATCAAGTAATTATAACTTTGATTTATTATTGCTTGCCATTTTTAATATAATGTTACCTTAATTTCTATATATTATATAAAAAAATTATTATGCCGTTTCCACCCTATGTCCTATATTTTTAAAAAAATGCCGTTTCCCGTGTCTGTATCGTGTCGTGTCCGTGTCGCCGTGACCGGTTCGGTGCATCATAGCTTATTAGTTATTTCAAGTTCAGCCTCTGACTAAGGATATGTTTGGAACATTATTAGTAGTTTTATTTTTCAAACAATAACTATAATTTCATTTGACTACTACTTTTTTCTAGTTTTTCACCATTTCTTAAGAATTTTTATGATGGAAAGCTGCTTTTTGTAAGCTTAGTAGCGAAATCGCTTTCTATCTTATAATTTCACAAACAACTTTATAAAATACTGCAACTGTCTAAAGCAAATCCTAAATGAAAAGATAAAAGGAGAAGAATATATCTCTGTCCTCAAAGAAATGCAAAGAAATAAAAACAAGTTGAATTTCTTTACTACAATAATCAATAGTTTGGGTTCTATCAAAATTTAGAGAATTCTTATTTATTTACTTTCCTTTTAAGAGATCAATAAATTACTTCATTAACGTTTTTCTCTCTTCTCTTACTTATCATTTAAAACTCTCTAGTCTTAATCAATCGGCCATCTTTACGTTCCTTCTAATTCTTTCTTTTCTCTTCATATTCTTACTTTAGATGAAGAAGTTAAGCCCTCCCAAATTTGGCAAGGCTTCGATAAAAAACATATCAATTTGTATGGGCGTTTAAAGTCAAAAACAAAAGAAAGGAGGGAAAATTCTGAAGACGCACTCAAGAAGCTAAAGCCTTTCTATGTAAACGAAACAGCTGATTCTTCCTTTGCCAAAGTACTGATGAAAAGCCACCTCTGTGGACAATCTTTTATGGTATGCCTCTTATCTACAACTCTGTTTTCTGCGGTAAGTTAGGTTTCATTTGGGACGACTTTCTTTCTGCTTTTTAAAGCAGTTTTCTAGTATAAAAATTACAAATTTGTACTAAATAGCCGCTTTATACTAAAAAGTCGTTTTAAGAAGCAATAAAAAAACTGTCCCAAATGAAATCTTACTTCATATAACGATTTTTTAGTAATGGGTTAGTACTCAACCTATTAATATTTTTATTAAAGGTTTTTGAGATAATTTCCTAGCATATTTATATGATTAAATTATAATGTAATTGCATAGGTATTTTGCTAAAATCTTCAATAAATCTTCTTGGACAATAGTTTGTACCCAGGTAGAGTTCTTGAGATATGAAATCAAAAAGATTTTATGTTACCGGATTATAGAAGAATTGTTCAAGAGCTTATCAGGCAAATACCCGGCTGACTTTCTTCCTTCAATTTTTGTTATACTCAACTGTTTTCATTTTTTGCCCTGAAATTAGAAGATATGCAACTTCAAGTTTTCTTTGTGTTTCTGAGACAAACAGAAAACACAATACTATAGAAATACAGAATAATTTTTACCCGTTTGTGGTGTTTAATGTGTAGTGAAAACTCGGTTCTTAGGCTTTGTTTGTGATAGTTTTCTTATTGCTTTATAAAGTTATTTTTTATTACAAAAAATTCATGTTTAAAAAATTTTTGTACAAAAAAGCTACTTTAGAAAACGATAAGAAAGCTGTTTCAAATGAAACTTTATTCTTTTGAAACTAGGAGAGCAAAAAATAATAGAAAATAGAAAAGAAGATTAAAACATAAAAACACAAAAATATTATACATATTCATCTAATTGATGACTATATGTGATAAAAATCCTATTTTGCCTTATATCACTTAAGATTTACCACTAAGCCTGAAATGTATGAGATCTTCTGCGAAGAATTTTGTCAAATATTATCCTTCCAAATGGATGACTGATTATGGCTAATAACTACGTATTGGAGTGCCTTATCTTGCTTACATAAGAGATGTTTTCTATTGTAATTTTGCTTCATTCATTTTATCTTCTTGTGGGGTTCTTTGCATTTTGATGTTGATATAGGCTTCGTTTGGGACGGTTTTTTTATTGCTTTCTAAAATGGAGTTTTAGTAAAAAATAAAAAAATTTGTACTAAAACTCCGTTTTAGCAAGCAGTAAAAAAGCCGTCCCAAACGAAGCCATAGTGTCTTATATTGTATTACCAATTTAAGTGAAAAAAAAAAAAAACACACACATACACAACCCAAACTTCAGAGGACAATAATTTAGGTTATGCAACTTAACTGCTTTAGAATTGTAATGTTATATTAGTGATTGGCAGAGCAAAAATATTTTTTTTCTATTGGGACACATTTTTTATTTTAAAATATTCTCGACCTTTTTTTTTTTTTTTTATTCTAGGCTTAGGATTAGCATTGACGGTTTAAAAAAATGTTTTGTTGGAGATTATCATTATTTGAAAATAAATTATAAAATAAAGATCACTTACAAATGAAAACACATCTTATAATGAAAAATTATTCTGTGCGGACATCGGATATAGTTTGGAGACGAATCATGATGCGCCATGTCATTTTTTTGGCCGTGTATTGGTACTGTGTACCAGGTGACGTGTTGCATTCTGATTTGCCTCCGAACAGTCTGGTGTCCACACAAAATAATTTCTCTCTTAAAATTTGCCTATAATTTTTCTCTTTGAAATTATTTTTAATTATTATTTTGAAATCGTTGTATAATAATTAAATTATCATTGAATATATCTTCATATATAATGTCAAGCTTCCCAAAGAAAGAAATGTTTGATGGAATTGGTGAGAGTTTTCATAAGATGCCAAATGACAACTGGGAGCCTAAGGTGAACCAGGCTCTTTTGTTGGGAAAAAAGATGCACCACCAAAACCAATAAAGATATTTAAATTCTCTTAAGTTTACTCAACTACAATCCATGAAAGTTGCCATAACCATTATCGATTTGTTCTTGCTCATTTCTCATCACAATTATGAAACTAATCTTGACTTCAAACTGTTTTGTATGCTTATGTAGGCAATTCCAGCTCGCTTTGTATCTGATCATTTTCATGTAAAACCCAAGAAGATCATTCTTTGCAAACAAAAAGAAAAGCAATGGATTGTGAGTTGCAAATGCATCAATAACTCTTTTGGGTTTGGGGGGAAATCATGGCTTCATTTTGTCCAAGACAACGAGCTCAAGGAGGGTGATGTGTTGTTTTGCAAGCTTGTCAATAGCAGCAAAGGAGTCATGGATGTGCGCATTGTTTGAGCTGTACAAACTAATTCTATGTGAAATTCCTCCTGGTTATTTTAGAAAGTTAAAATCTTTTTGTGAAAGGATTTATCAGGTATTAATTCAGAGACATTCATCTTTTTAAAGTTTATTTCATCATGGGTTGGGTTGTTTAGAAGTGTTTGAAAGTGGTCGACGTTAATCTCCACTTTTAGGTTTCGTTTGGGATGGCTTTCTTATTGTTTCTTTAAGAAGCTTTTTAGTATAAAAATTAAAATTTTTGTACTAAAAAATTGTTTTAGGTAGTAAGAAAGCTGTTCCAAACGAAACGAAACTTTAGTATTTGTTTGAGATAGCTTTCTTCATGTTTTGCTTTTTTGATCACAATCGTAGTTGGTTATTATTTTCTTGTTGTTTTATCTTTATTTTTAGAAGTTTTTGTGATAGTTATAAGAAAATAGTTACCTGTTTTTTTTTTTTCAAAATTAATATATTCATAATATTTGCAACTTTTTTTAAAAAATTTAATTTTTCATAATATTTTTATAATCATCTCTACAAAATATTGCAACCATCTCAAATGGGCGCTCAGTGGCATTTGTATATTTTGTATGAAATCTCTTAAGAATTTTATTCATCCTTTTGTTTGGAATGTTAAATTTTGTTTTTACACATGAT
Organism: Dendrobium nobile; assembly: GCA_022539455.1. NCBI lineage: Eukaryota > Viridiplantae > Streptophyta > Magnoliopsida > Asparagales > Orchidaceae > Dendrobium > Dendrobium nobile. The sequence continues at coordinate 36,779,744 of CM039732.1, read as the reverse complement.
ATATCATCAAAAAATTATCTTGATAGGGCACAAATCTCGATGCAAAAGCAAGTTGTAAATTTAAAAAAATAAATCCGGACCATCTCCCGATTCAACAAAGTCTCAAAAATACAAACTCAACGACACCAAGTTCAACTCAATCCAAACCCAAATGAGTCCAAATCAATATGAAAATAAAAATATTCATCAATAATCTGTTTCAAAAACAAAAAGTTAGCTGTTTGATTGAGAATTAGAAAGACAATTTATAAAGCTGAAATAATAGCATTTCAAGTAATCCTTTCCTAAATTTAACAAATTTTCTCATCATAATACTTAGTTTTTCCTTAACTATAGAAAAAACCAATCTCTTTAAGTTAATAACAGACAAACTTACCACAAGCTATTGATGATTAAAACTCATTTCTGAATGGTTCTGTCATTAACAAACAAACAACCAAACATAAACTTCAAAATCATACTATCTAAAGCCCCATTAATACAATAGCACTCGTCATGGTCGCCACCTCAATGATCGTCGACAATACCACTGGCAACTGAGCACCGGAGCTCGGTGCCTGTGCCGAGCTCGCCGAAGGGGCTGTGCTTGGAACAAAAGCCGGCGACAGAGAAGGAGAAGGGGCAGCAGAGGAGGCAGGTGCAGTAGCTTTACCGCCTCCGACGAAGATGTCAACCTTCTGGCCTATTTGACAGTGTCCGGGAATCCCACAGATGAAATAGTGGTGGCCGGCGGTTTTAATGGTGATGGAATCATTGCCAGTGGAGTAAGTTGCTAAAGGAGAACCACTTTTGCATGAATTGTAGTCTTCCTTTGGTACCTCTAACACATTGTGGAATTGTTTGTTGTATTTGAAGTCTGCATAGTCAAGATATGGTTTGGCATATTGCAGGGAAGTTAAGCTAAGATTTCATTTGAATGGAAAAAGTAGGAAAAGAGAGATAGTTAATAAGGTAGAATAGAAAATATAAAATGGTGAAGTACTTGACAAAAGCATGATAGATCATCAACTATCACAGACAAAACAAAACTTAAAATGCCCTTTGTGATTCTTTTATGCAACAATGTCATGTCAATATTTAGGAATTGATTTGGATAACATTTTTACGTTGCTTTTAAAAGGATTTTGTGCTAGAAAGCTACTTTTAAAAACACTAGCATGCATATGAGGCATAACATTTTCGTTTTTTGGATTGCGAGAGAATTTAAACTCACATATGCACTTGCAAACCGTGAGCAAAAGCTCCCAACTACTAAGCTAATGTGGGCGGCACGAAGAAGTGTAATTTTCATTTGAAAATTTAAAAAGAAAAAAAAGAATCATGGAGCCTAACTCTCCTGAAAAGTAATCTACTTAAACAAGTCGACGATTACAATGGTCCGCCTTCTCATGGTTGGAGAAGATGAGATTATATAATGTTGGCTGTTTCTACAATGAACATTGGGCATTTGGGTGGTATATGGCAGCTTGCATCGGCGTCAATAGGCATCAAGTGATGGACAACATTGGATGTTGACTGTTGGTATTCTTCGATGATAGGTGTTAGAGGACAAGTGAGGAAGAACATCAAAAGTTGGCATATGGGGAGAACTGTCCGGATTTGCTGCACATTTATCGAGTATTTATTGCGTATTTACAAATACTCGACAAATACTCAATTGTGAGTATTATTAAGCGTTTTATGAGTATTTACTGAGTATTTTATGAATATTTACAAAGTATTTGTTGATTTACTACATATTTATTGAGTACTTATAAAAAACTAACAAATACTCAATAAATACACAATAATGTGAATGATTCTTCACGTTCAAATTCCGCGCAAAATAATTTGTCCAGCCATGGGGTCCGAATAGGTAAAGGGCATTGGAATTCTTAAGAAAATTCAAAAAATTTCCTAAGTTGAAATGCGTCTGAAATGTACAGAAATATGAAAATTTTAAGCCTTTTAGGAAGGTTTATACCTTTTAGGAAGGATATTTTATGAGAGAGCGTCATATGTCAGGTTAGTCGTGGTGGGTTCCACTGGAGAAGCATCTGTGCTTACCCACCGTGAAATTCGAGCTGTAATATTTATTTTAGGTGGGCCCCACTCCACTCCTCAACCATAAGTTCATATATCTTTTATATATATATATATATATATATATGTAAGACTGAAATTCAAGACTTCTTAATCGATATCAAAAACTTTCAACCAACAGAAAAAATGTGAAATTAGAACTGTAATATTTACTTTGGGTGGGCCCCATTCTATTCCCCAGTGTCTGTCTTCCACTTTTTCTTGAAGGGCGGATATTTAGGTCAATTAAGACGTATACACATCGCATTTATAAGACTTAAATTCAAGACCTCTTGATTGGTAGCTAAAGTTTTCAACCAACAGACTACGACTTTGTTTGGGACAATTTTTTTTACTATTTTTTAAAACAATTTTTTAGTATAACAATTAAAATTATTTAAAAAAATAGTAATAAAGTCATCCCAAACAAAGCCTAAAGATGAAAATGGAGCTGTAATATTTATTTTGGGTGGGCCCCATCTATTGTCCAACCGACCGGGTCTGTCTTCTACTTCTTTATGGAGGAGGTCCAGAGGCTCCTCCTACACGTGATTCGCTTGCTTGAATTTAATTGGGCATTTCCATAAATAAAAGGGGGAGGTGGCGGATAGAGTGGTTGAGAGCATTTTTCTTTCTTTCTTTTTTTTTTTTTTGGGTTTTTTTTTTAGGTTTTCGGTTCGGTGTTGACACTAATCCCAAAAGAAAAAAAGCGTCGTGGTCGTCCACTAATTCTACTTATTTTATTTCTTAATTTATAATTAAAATTAAATGGGTCGCTTCATATAATATTTACAGACAACTTTATGTTAAATGAGAATTTCTCATAAAAATATTGAGAATATCACATATAAAAACAATTTTATATATTAGAATCTTTAAAAAAAAGTTGAGCAACAAATATATTAGGTGAAACCCAGCGGTCGCCTTAGTCTTCGTTTGGGATGGTTTTTTTCGTGCTTTCTTAAAACAATTTTCTAGTTCAAAAAATGTATACTAAAAAACTGCTTTAAGAAGCAGTAAAAAAGTCATCTCAAATGAAACATTCATCATGCTCATAACAAAAGTGGAGACTGATTGACTAGAAAGAGAAGTATTAAATATTAGTTGATGGTGGACAACGAATATCGGTATTTAAAAGTATTGGAAGATTGCCAGCACGACAAGTTAGAAGTTGGGCAATGGTAGCCATTCAACTCGTTTGTTCTTTTGATAGAATAGGAGACTAGTGACCTAAAAGAGAAGGTTTAATTGTAGTAGGTGTTAGTCAATGATACGCATCCAACGATGATCAATGGAGGATTAAGAAAGTTAGGTGATGGTCGGTGATCAGATTGGTCGCTTTATTTATAAGAGGGAAGTTCGAATGATTGTAAAGATATGTATTGAATGTGAATGGCTAATAATCATTGAGTGTTGGTCATAGTAGATATCAAATGATAATTGATGGGGACGTTAGGCTTCGACAACATATATTAGTTATTGATATAGGCTGACAATTGACACTGGACGATAGTGATAAAGTGTGTCGATTTCGAAAAAAGACTAGCATTAGATGATGAAAGGTAGAGATATAACGAATGTTTTATTGGACCGTCACAGGTCTCCTAATCGTTATATATTTTTGGGATATCTTATAATCTTAACGAACTTAGAATTAGTCAATTTAAATTAAGCCCATTTGATATTCATCTCATTGATATATTTATTTTGCCTCAAAACACACAAAATTTAGAGAGCGTAAAACCTCTCATAGCATCAATAAATATCTAATTATATTTCCGAGTGGTTAAGGCTTCATTTGGGACGACTTTCTTACTGCTTCTCAAAGCAATTATTTACCACAAAAAAAAAAATTTAAATTAAAAATGTGTATGTCAAAAAGTGCTTTAAAAAGCAATAAGAAAACTGTCCCAAACGGAGCCTAAATTTATTTGGAATCAAATCTAAGCATTCCTATTTTTTTATTTCAACTAAACCAAACATGCTTAAGGAAACTGTTAAAAAATAAGCCTATCTACTTTCATTTTCATAATCATAAGAATAACTATTAAGAATAATATAAAAAGAAAATAAATAATTTAGTCAGTTTACAAATTAAAAGAGCATCCAAACCAACTCTAAATAATCAGGACATAACTAAATATTCTTAAAAAAAAAATCACAATTAAAATGAATATGCTACAACAACAACATCAAACCTTCACTACATAAATTTTTTCTCTCCATTGTGTAGAGTCGAATTCTTATTTAAATCTAATAAGAAAAAAAAAAGATAATTTCTAATATTTTCTTACCAAGTCTTTTTAGGGCTACCTCTACTGCAGGTTATATCCAATATATCTGCTCTCCTAATTGAGTCATCAGAAGGCTGACATTTTATATAACAAATTATTTGACTCAAGTAAAATGAATATAAGTAATTAAAATTAGCTAGTTAAAAGAAAATAAATCACAAAATTAGTTTGAAAAAAAATCAAAAACCTCAAGGTTATTGATGCTCACAGATTCTAAAAAAAAAAAAAAAAAAACTGCTACTGTAACCTGTTATTTCTCAAAACAAAAAAATTTGATCGGCAATTCATGCTGTTAATTTGAAGAGGAATATGGGTGAAGAATTACAACTTACAGACGATGTCACCCTCACGGAAGGGCTTCCCAGCAGCCCAAGCTGTGTAGTTGGGGCTATTCAGTATCGTCCAACCGATCGAGTCGCCGACGGTGTAGATCTTAGCCGCCGACAGATTCAGCCCGGCGAAGACGACCACTACAACTAGAAACAATCCTACTTTGATGAAAGAAGCCATGATTGCTTCTCTAAGCAGTGGGAAAAGAAAGGAGGAGCAGTTTTGTGAAGCAGAGAATCCTATTCTTTTGATCAGTCCTTTCTACGCTTTAAGTAGGCCAACCCGGGAACCGTAATTCCAATAATACCCCTCTTTGATGAATGCTATAGATCTGATTATGAGTGTGATAAGGGATGTGTGTCGTTTGAACAAAAACAAAAAAAAAAAATTATTTAATTTGTTTGATTCACTTGTTAAAGAATCAATTTTATTATTGATTATAGTTTTTTCAATAATACTTTTGAGAAATTTAGGCCGATTAACACAGACTCACGCACACATCGTATATACAAGACTCGAACCCAAGACCTCTTAATTAGTAGCCTAAGCACCCTACTAATAGACCAAGATGAGCTGTGTATTGATTATAATTTTAAACTGACCAAATGCAAACCCTTATATATGAATTAGTCAATTCAGATTTTCTTTGGGACAATTTTTTAATTGCTTTCCGAAACAACTTGTTAGCAAAAAAATTTTTTGATTTTGAATTTTTTGAACTTTAAAAAGCAGTAAGAAAGCTATCTCAAACAAAACCTCAATCTCAAGCCACTATCAGTTTGATCTTAAATTTGATTAATTAATCAAGTTCTAATTAGAGCTCCAACTCAATTCCCTGAGTTCAAATCATCTCACGAGCCAGCTTATTTATGATGAAAGAGAGCAAAAATTTTTTATTAAAGCAAATTTATAATAAAATGATAAAAATAATAAGAAATTATTAAAAACTACTGTACAATAAAAAAAGGATATATAATTTTAAAAAATCTTAATAATTTAATATATTTTAAGTATATTTCATAACAATTTTTAAAAATAAGCCAGCTCAATATTAAACAAATCGAGTCAGTACTAACACAAACCTAACTCACTCGCCCATTGAATTTAGCTCATAAGCCATTTATTAAGTTTAGTGCGAAGGTTAAGTTGTGGCTTTTTTTGGGTGGAGGGATGGATATTTAGGTCAATTAAGATAAATTCACACACATATCTCATGCACACGATAATAAATTCAAAATCTCTTAGCTGATAGTCAAAACTACTAACTGATCGAACAAGTGCTCAAGCTATGGCTCACTGAATATTTATTTATTCTTTCATTTTCAAAACTTTGAAAATGAACACTAACGCACCTTTGATCAGACCGGCATTGAGACAGCATAAGCTCAATGGATGGGAGACAAATCTCCCAACCAATGAATAGACTTTCCATTGAAATTGACTAAGTAACGTGGATGCTGCGCAGGGCCTCATCCATCCGATTTCTCTGACGAGTCAACGCATTTAATGCGATCAACTCAGTCGACAGAGGAAGAAAATGTCATGATTATTGACAAACAGGGCCGGGAAAGAGGAAATATTCGAGAGAAAGATTTGGCCTATGGGGCATGGATGTAATAAAAATTGTTTAGTTGGGTTGGTAAAGCCACCATGGAACATAAAGGGTCAAAGTATTGGTTATTTATGGAATAAATTATTTGATTTTGTGGAAGTTTTGGTAGTTTACTGTGCGAATCTTTCAAAATTCTTGGCTTAGTGGTTGGCATGTTGGCTTTTTTTTCCAAGGAGAGGGGATATATGTTGTTATTGTGAATTGGTCAAGTTATGAAGGCAATTGGACTTAAATTTTTGTTATAATTAATGTTTAAGACCAACAAGACTTTTATAAAACCAAAAATAAGTTCCAATGTGAACAAAAAGAAGAAAAAAAGTTTTTAGATAACAAATTTGTTTGAAATTATTTCTATATTATGCTTCAATCCGACACCGATGGAGTGCTTGTGGAGTTATTGTTTATGATATGTCATATTTAAATTAATGATTAGAGATATTGGTGGTAGGGTTCATCATTGAATTAGGTTTACTTACTTGAATCAACCTTAATCTAGGTGGGCTAACTACTTTATCCAAGTGAGAAAATTGAATGCTCATATGTTAATTTTGGAAGAGTGAATTCGTGCTATTCATTATTGATATTTGGGAGAAATATTTCAATTTAAGGCTAAAATGCCGCTCATAAAAATTATTATCAATTCATCGCAGAATTTATTTCGGTAGAATTTATAGATTTGAAGCCCCCATTTAGTGAGTACTTTGAGAATACTTATAAGTTTTTATCAATTTTATTAGGATTCATGACCCTTCTTTGGTTAAGTCATGTAATTCGCTGTAATAAGATCAAATTTGTGTCGAGGGATAATATGAATAAATAGGAGAATTATAATAGAGAAATTACATCAAAAAGAAGAAATATAATTCTATATCCTTACATTAAGTAGTAAGAGAGAAAAATACTTAGGATGACATATGAGTCTTTCGTTAAAGATAGGATGAAGAACATTGATGTAGGCTTTTGAGATAGCCTTTTACATAAGATTACTAATCTCTGAGGTCAACTTGAATATTAGCAGTAATTCCTACATGGAGAGTTGTGCATGATGAATGATCCAAATTTTGATGTTGAGCCTTGGCTTGTGATTTTATACTTGGCTTTAGCCATGGTGCTACATCAATGAGCTAGTTTTTTTTTTTCTTTTTTTACATCAATGAGCTAGTTCAACATGCTTATGTACTCTTTCTTATCAACAATAAAAGATGCTCTCATCACTTCAAAAAATCTATCAAACAACTTGAAGAATAATTGGGATTTTATGGACAAGTAGATAAATTAAAATCAATAATCCTAAATGACTTGGCAATATGGCTTTTATAATTAAAAGGAAAAAAAAAAGAAAAATAAAAAGAAATTAAACATAGTTATTTGATATATATAGGTTTGTGATGATGATGAGATAGTGGTCTATAGCAATCATAGCAGTCGAATAATGCATGTGAATTGATAGAATATGTCATGAGTTAAAGTCCTTTTATATACCAAGAATCGAATCTAGGATTTAGGCATATATAAGTGAGAACTCTCCAAAATAACATTGATTGATGATCATGAGTACAATATTTAACATGGATAGTGGTGCACCACATTAAACATGCCTTATAGCTATCTACATATGATGAATATTATAGGATTTGAAATAAATGATAATTGTGATCTATATAAGAGGTATGGTTTAGAAGAATTTGAAGCCTTTGGAAGAATATTTTGGTGTGAGAAAATTATACATTGAGAGAGTCAGAAGATTTCATAAGATAGGCTAAGAGAATTTTAAGATAATACCCGAAAGGACATCATGACAGATATTCCTAAGAAGTTCTCTCAACTGGGCTTCTCGAGAAGCGCCCTTGGGAGACCTTACTTGTTTATAGCTCCAACTAATAAAGCATTGACATACATGCATATGTTTGATCTTATTATTTAATCATGGTGACAAATATAAATTTGATGGACTTTACTTTACATTTGACCTATGGGTTCTTCTTATAGGTCCATGAAGGGAAATTATTCTTTTTCATTCTGATGACCAACAAGACCTTCATGATAATAATCATATAATCAACACTCACATCCAATCATTAGGCCCTTCTCACAAACACCAATGAAAAGTTAGCCTCAAATTAGCTTCCCTCAATTTTTGATGGTAGTTCTAGAGCCATAGGATCTTAGTGCATTGCTCCTTAAGTCCTATAATGGTGATGCCAAGGACTCTTAGATTCACATCTTCCCAACAAAAATACTAGAGCATATATCATTAGTCTGGTGGTCTAAGAGTTCATTGCTCCTACTCACATCCAATTAGTTTTCAAGAGTGCTTCATAATATAGAGGATTAGATGGAAGAACTAGGACAATATATAAAGGATGAATGAAGAGATGCGTGATTGTTTATCAATCCATTACATCTTTGTACTCCCCATTATATCCCATTAAAATGTCTAAATAATAAATATGATATTAGAAGGTAGTGCTAATGTTATTGATCAAGCTCCTATCCATTTACCCAATTCAACCTTCTAACCCAAAGAGGAGGGCCACACCCCGTATCTCCAACCTTTTGTGGGCAAAACTATAAAAGTGATGATAATAATGTCGGCACAACTAACTACCATTGATGGATTAACAAATTTGTAAGAAAATAAAATTGCCAATTTAGAGTGGCATTCCTCCATATGATGAGGGAAACATTGGCAAAATGATAACATAGGAGCCCATGAGAGTTACACTGAAGTCAATCCATGAGCCTACTTCATTCATTTCTTTAATTTCAACATGTATTGAGATTTCTTCAACTACCTTGTGCTTGCTCAATTTTAGGACATAATCAACCACACGATCAAGCATGCCTTCAACAACAAATAAGTAGAGGACACCCTAAAAGAGGTTGTTTATAACTTGAAGAATATAAGCAAATTCAATACCCATTAAGATTTGTCAATCCATTATCCAAGATATTTGATGGACTAGAATACCTAGGCAACACTTGGCTTACATTAAAGGAAACGAAACCCTCCTTGTCCAACAATTTGTGAATATCATTAATATATCACTTGAGTAGTTCAACAATCTTTCAAATGACTCAATTCATACTTTTAAGGAAATCTTCATTAAGAGCTTCTCTAAACGTCACTAGGATATTTCATATTAGCACTCAAACACAAGTTCAAGGCACTACTAGATTACATTTTACAATTAAAAAAAAAAAAAAAAAATCTGAACGTGCGATTCAAGAAATAACTTCAAGAGCAACACAAAATAAAGATCACTATAAATTGATGCACTTGTTGCCCACTCAAGGATTGCAGGATCTTCGATGGCCTTGTAAGGGGTTGTTCTTCAGTTCTCTAAAGACCATCCCCTTTCACTGGCAAGTAAATGATTTTGGAAAAAATATTCAAGTTGCATCATGATTGTTATCACCTATACCAGGTGAAATTATTCTGTGCGGATACGAATCTGTTCGGACGCGAATCAGAACAAGACATATCACTTCTTGATTGTATATCAGGTGACATTGCACGCTTCCGAACAGTCCTGTTTGCACAGAATAATTTCTCCTAGTATATGCATTAAAAACGGTATCGTTGCCTTTAGATGGGAATTTTGCAAGCTGCATCATATCTGCAACCAAATACTATTAATAAAATATGATGGGAAATGATAAAAAATTTAGCGTTAAATCGCATCGGCGAATGTTTCTTGCATAGAATCCTCGTGAAAATTTTCTATTAGGCACGCATTTCAACAAATCACGTTTATTTCATCAAAACGATTCAAGTTTGGGTGATCAAGCAAAAACCAAACAGCACACAACTAATTTGAAGAGGCTAAATTAAATATATATATCATTTGTTATAAAAAATTAAAAGAAACCCATTGTACTATAGGGGTGTCAATTTTGGGTCACGGGTCGGGTTCGGATCGAACCCGGAACTGACCCAACACTATTCGGGTTCAGGTGTCGATTTTCCGGACCCAAACCCGACCGACTTTGGGTTCGGGTCAAACCAACCCGACCCGTTTAAGGTTTTGGGATAGCGCGTCAGACGATGCAGCGGTGCCGGCAGTCGGCAGGGAAGCGACAGCGGAGCAATGCCGACGATGCGAGGGGCAACAGGGGAGCTGGCTTGGGGTAGGCAGGGCATCGGGGCAGCGAGCGCGGGGCAGCGTGCGCGGGGCAGCGGAGCAATGCTCGGGGCAACGAGCGCGGGGCAACGGGTTAGCTGGCGCGAGGCAGCTGGATTTCCAGGTCATTCCCGGGGTCCTGGTCAACCCGAACCCGACCTGATTTTGCAAATGGGTTGGTTTTCAGGACCCGAACCTAACCCGCTTCGGATTCAGGTCAACCCAAACCCGAAATTTTTGGGTCGGGTTCGGGTTGGGTCGGGTTCGGGTTTGGTCCAATGTTGACAAGTCTAATTGTACACATAAGCCGCACATTTTTTTAAAATCAATATAAAAAGTAGATTCCCAATATAAAAATTTATAAAAAGCCAAAAAAAAAAAGTCAAACGAAATTGTAATGTAATTTAAAAAAAAAAACCCTTAGTTGATGCTATAAGCCTACCTAAAGAGTGGACATTCAAGGCTTCTATATATCTTAAGGCAATCTGATGCTAAGAGCCCAAAATAACTCCCATTAGGATAATGCCATGTACGCAGCTCTCCTTGGTTGGAAGTTTGGCTCCCAACTAAGAGGTTTTGGGTTCGAGTCTCGTATATGTGTTGTATGTGTTTGAGCGTTGTCCCTAATTTAAATATATATACATATATATATAATGCCATGTTGGCACCTTCAACTTTATCAAATTTCTCATATTGCGAGACCGAATCGGCCTCCTTAAATCTAAAGAACTGTGCAAGGGAACTCAGTTAAAACTATTGAGAAAGAGACCAGTTTGTTAGCCTTCACAATCAAACTGGAAAAATGTCTTCATGCATTATTACGTATAGTTTCCAGTATTTCTAAGCGTTACTGACAATATTTGTATAATTGCTCGTATTAGCTTGACTTCGTTATCATTCAGTTCTTATAAACATATTTTTTTTTTCTTGCAGACGATAACAGAAGAAAAGATTGCCTGATGAGGACATTTATTGCTGTGGAAGGGGGAGGGGCCGAGTATTTTTCCAGAGCCATTCTTGAGCAGCTCCTTCCACTAGAGGTGAAACCTGATGAGTAGCAACAATATCGTTAGTAAATTCAGTAGCTGCTCTTGTTTTAGAATAATGTATCAGAAACATTACGCGAAGACAGACATGATAAAAAAATTTATATAAGGTTATCAGTTGAAAATGGTCTACAGGTAAATATAAAAAAGTGGTCTGTTCTTAGGCTTAGGCTTTGAGCTTGATTGGTATCTCTAGAATTTGTGCTAAGATGTGAGGCTGGCTTTGGACGGAGAAAAGAGACGGGGGTATATACGGTGCTTCCCTTAGCGAAAAAAAAAAAAGAAAAGAAAAGAAAAGATTTTTAATTAGTGCTTCTCTCTGTAATATGATCATCATTGTATTCATATGTTTAATGAAAAGATCTATTACAATGAATTTTACTGAAATTACAGGTTATTTCTTATTGTAGATCACAAATAATAGTGTGAACTTGATGAAGATCATGTAAAGCAATAAATTGTTGCCCCCTCGATCCCGACATATTTGTGAAGTATACAACGATGAACAAGTAGGGGTGGAGAGGCAGTGCCCTCAAAATAAATTTTAGTTGTAAGGATAGTTATGAAAAAAAACTATACACTTTTACTTATAAATTTGTCTCCCTGAAAAATTAAGACTGGACCCGCTCATGAAGAGGAGAATAGTCATTATCCTACTAGAAAAAAAGTCCTCGCTCCATACATGCCTATGTATGCATGTATGTGCGTGCATTGCATATATTTGTACACTTGAATGAGCGCAGGCATGTGCAATTCGTACAAAACAGGCAAAAAGCAAGTGAATGTGCGCACACTTTCATGTGTGAGAGCATCTGCACCTTGTACGAAACAGGCCAGGAAAACAAGTGATTTAGTAAAGTAGCAGATCTTGGCTTGAAAGTTGAATACAAGCCATTGCTTTGCAGACTTTCGGAAATAGATTTGCTTTCACTTAAAAAGATTTCTAAATAACGAAAAGAAAGATAGCTTTTCCATCATTCTTTCTACCCAACAATTGAATTAGGTTTTCACTGGTCAGTTAATAACCAAGGATTTCAGCTTTCCCCTCATAAGTGGCATCAAAATGCAATTTCAGCTTCTCGCTTTCTTTCTTGCATGGAAAAGGAGACCAGCGTTTGAGGTAAATTGATTCTATGGATGTTTGTGTTCTATATCAAAATATAAAAAGCCAAGAGATCTCTTCAAATCGAAGGCAATTGAGAATACTGGTTGATTGTCAAAGTTAGATATTCTGATGGTCTTAATCCTACAGCCTGAATCAAGTAAACGAAGGAGCGAAGAAAAAATTTTATGCTTGTAAATAAACTTGCATTGGATGGTCTAACCCCAACAGTAAAATTAGAACTAGGCTGAATAACTCTATGAAAACTGTTTTCCTCATAATATATTACGAACTGAAGCACTCAAATATAGCTCCACTCATCTTGAAAAAACAGTAAAAGGTTAAAGCCAAACACTTGTTCCTGGAAAAGAAAAGTGGTTTAAACGTCCCCTCCAAAAAAGTTCGATTAGTGACTTATGGATCGTGAATTGCACATCTCGTTTTATGTGGGCACACCTGTTCATTCCAAGTAAAAGAAAAGTGGGTTACAGTTCACACCCCACCCACCACCGCCTCCCATATTTGACTGGCTCATGGGTCATTAATTGCACATATTATTTCATGTGGCCTCGAGCAGAAGAATAGAAAATTCAGTTTTCTAGATTGATTTAAAAGAAAGGTCAAATTATTGGTATCTCAAATGGTGATTTTCGGCCTAATAGCAGGCGAGAGGAATCTCATTGATTCCCTTGTTATTAGCTCTACAAAATGCTACGTTTAATATATGTTCTAGATCATGATACTGATAAATTCCTAAGGACTGGAATGAGGGAAGTACAAAACAAAACATATCTTTTGAAGACGAATGAAGAGTTAGAAGCGAAATGAAAGTAGATTCACCGTTGAAAATCGTAGAATTGAAATATATATGATTGAAAGTAAACAAAAAGATATTTAAAGGAACCAATTGAACTTGAATTTTAATATTTTATTAAAAGAAAGGATCTTAAATTAAAAAAAAAAAAGAGACCATCATAATGAAATATTCAACATGATTGGCCCAAATTTAAGATGATATAGCTATCAAGAAGACACTAAGTGATAGCTTTGTGTGGAATCTGATTATGTCGATCAATTGAGTTGTACTGTTGCCTTGGACCTCAATTCCACAACTCCATCAATCGAGCTCCCCAGGGGCTCTCCCCTTGCTTAGGTTTGAGTGCTTTGCACAAGTATAACTTTTTTCCCGTACAATCGTCCAATGTTGAGTGCTTGAGCTCTACGGCGCTACAACTAAGGCAAGTGACAAAAAGCAAAGCGCTCGGTGCTCCAGACCCCGGCGCTGTGGTGCTGTTAGGCAGATTGGAGATAGAGAATGGAGCGCCGCAGTGCTAGAAGGCTGGCTGGACAGTTTTCTTTCTCATTTATCATAAAGGTTGCAACCCTGTGTGGCATTTAGGGGTATAACGAGTCAAGTCGAGCTCGAGGCATGTCTAACTCGAGCTCGACTCTCCAGCCAAATCTCGAGCTCAAACTCAAGTTAAGGCGAGGACAAGCTCGGCTCGTGGCACTGAAAACGAGCTCTTGAGTAGCTTGTGATATCACACCCTTACATGATACCACTGAAGAAGAAGAACACATATAGCCAGAGAAGAAGGCATGCCGCCACAGCATGTCTCGAGCTCGCGATTTGGCCGATCCCTCGTAAGAAGATGAGAAGAGGAAGCTAATTTTTATTAATTTTTTTAAGAATTACTTTGAAAATTGCTACAGCTTTATTACTGTAAAGCAGTTTTTTTCTTGGGAATATAAAATATTTTCAAATAATAGCAACTTTTTTTTGGGAATAGCTTGCTGCTTTTTTCATTACTAGCAAATTTTATTAGAGGAAAAAAAATATTTACTGATTTGTCTAAGAAAAAATTTAATTAGTCATAAAATTACGAGCCAGCTCGCGAGCATCCAAGCCAAGCCTTATCAAGCTCATACTCCTAGCTCGATAAGATTAGCTCGCAAGTTCGTTATCCAGTCCAGCTCAAGCCGGCTCGTGAGCAGCTCATGAGATCACAACCTTACATGATATCACCAAAGAGGGAGAACACATGCCATCGGAGAAGAAGGCGTGCTATCACAGTGTGTCTCAAACTCACGATTAAGCAGATCCTTAGTAAGAAGATGAGGCTATTTTTTATTATTTTTTTAGAACTACTTTAAAATTGCTACAACTTTATTAATGTAAAGCAATTATTTTTCTTGGGAATATGAAGTCTTTTCAAATTATAGCAATTTTTTTTGGGAATAGCTTTCTGCTTTTATCATTACTAGCAAATTTTATTAGAGGAAAAAATTATTTGATAATTTATTTAAGAAAACAATTTAATTAGTTATAAAATTATGAGTTAGCTTGTGAGCATGCGAGCCAAGCCTAATCAAGCCCGAAGTCGAGCATGATAAGCTCATCTCGCAAGCTCGTTATCAAGTCCAGCTCGAGCCCGCTTGGCTCACTTACACCCTTACTGGTATTATCACGTATCACTTTGTTAGTTCTTATGAGAAAACAAGAGAATAGTGCAAGAGTTAAGAGAGACAAAGAGAGAGCGAGAGAGAAGAGACATCTGCATTATTTCTTTCAAATATTCATAATAAATTTCTTGGTGTGGTGTGGATCCATGCTTTTTTCACGTTAAATCCTTGTATTCTTTCTTTTCGTTGCATTGTCTCTTTCTTGTTTATGTTCGCTACTGTGGGCAAAATTCACGCCCTGGCCTCTCTGCGGACCCTCTTTCTTTCACATCGTCGAGGAGAGTTTTAACGAGTATGTCCGGGATAAATTTTCAGAAGGCATATTAAATTTTAAATAAGGTACTACCCAGAGATTTCACCTTCATTTTGCGAGGACTTTATGATCTGAGTTCTGGTTTCTTATAGGCGCAAGCCCCTATAATTAATTACTCATATGTATAACAAGAGAGAGAACTTTCGATTAAGGCTAGTCTTCAAACAGATACATGGTATTTGACGTAAGTAGCATTAGTGCTTAGATATGTGAGAATTTAATATTTAGAATTGAAAATTTTGCCATCTTGCACCTAAAATAGATGGTGGGCGAGCCCGATCAAGATCACATGGTTCTGTGGTCCTTGGTCTACTCAGTCCCTGCAGTTGAACATCTTCATCCACCAACCGCAAGCAACTCATGATCCTGGCCCTACTCGTCACTCAACATGATCTTCCTCATCTATTGTCGAATGCCTGCCGAAGCCGAGCCCTAACCTCCCGTTCTAATTCGATGTCAAAGCCATAGCCCGCCTACCAGTTGTGCTGAAACTGGCCACATCACGCTCCGATCTAGACTTTCAATCCTTCCACACCTCTTTCTGATCTTCACCAAGCCTCTGAACCCAGTCGCCACCACAGCTGTACAATCGTATAGCATTGTGGCGCTACGACTTAGGCAAGGGATAGAGAGCAAAGCATTGCGGCGCTGTTAAGTAGATTGGGGATAAAGAGTGGAGCGCCACGACGCTCCAAATCTAGCACCACAGTGCTACGAGGCGGGTTGGACAATTTTTCATGAAGAGTTGCATCCCTTGGTGGTATTATTGTGTATTTCTTTGTTAGTTCTGGTAAGAGAATGGTGCAAGAGTGCAGAGAGAAAAGAGGAGATAGAGAGAAGAGAGATCTGCAATATTCCTCCTAAGTTTTCATAGTGAATTTCTTCGTGCATCTGGCTCCGTGATTTTTTCCTAGATTCAGGTTTTTCTATGTTAAACACTGGTGTTTTTCTTTTCACTACATTTCTCTTTCTTGTTTGTGTTTGCTGCATGGTTTATTTCACCAACACTAAGAGGGAACATTGACATCATTCAAAAATGAAATTCTGCGGTCTCAGTATGATGCTCATTTGTGCTGTTGCAATGGTGTTCTCCACTACATTAGCATATGAACCGATGAAGAATTGCTTTAAAGTCAGTTTGGTTTTGGTTTAGCTTATTTTCTCTTTTGTAAAGTAGGATGAACATCACATTGGATCCAAAATTACTGTTATGTCGCAGATTGTAGTTCAACTTTGTGCTTACATCCTTAAAAAATAGATGAATGAATGAGAATTTCTTATGGAGTTGCTACCATCGAAGATGAAGATTGATGATTGCCGAACTTTCCTACCTTAACATAACATCCTTTTCGAAAGGAAAAGTCCAAATTTGTGGTATAACGTTGAAAAAGCCACTGCAAGAAATGCCTTTCTAAAGTAAAGGAATATAATTTAGGCTTCGTTTGGGACGGCTTTTTTACTGCTTTTTAAAACGGAGTTTTAGTACAAAAATAAAAATTTTGTACTAAAACTCCGTTTTAGAAAGCAATAAAAAAACCGTCCCAAACGAAGCCTTAGTGTACATGACTGCAGTTACCGTACATGAATCAAATAACCTAACTCTTTTTAATAAAATTTTGAGCGCTTTGAACTAAAAATAAATAAGATATCACTCATTGAAAAGTATCGAACTGACCTTTTCCCAAACTTCTGAATGATATTCATTATACCATTTGGTCTCCGCAAAAGACAGCAATGAGCAATCAACTAGCTTACTCTGACAAAGAGAACAAAAATGGTACCAATGTAACTAAAAAAAATATCAAGTAATCTGATACAAAAAGTAGACAGAATATTAAAACAAAGATATTGAAGATGAGAAGTTAGAAATTGTATTATTTTGATCCATATAATTCAAAGTAGGAAAGTCAACTCACTCAAAGGCACCCTAAGCTTTGATTTATCCTTGGAGTTTCCGTTTGCTGTTAAACTTTTCTTGCTTTATAATTTTCTAAAAAGTCAAGCGCGGAAAAATCTGACGGTCTAAGATAAGATCTAAGGATATATGGTAATTAGTTGTCTCAATTTCATTTATAAAGCGGGAGTTCCACAAAAAAAAAAAAAAAAGAACTATACCTTTCACATTTTCATTGCATGCTTTATGCTAAATCATACAATAATTGCAGAAATAGACCTTGAACTTGCTGTGGATGGCCATTCCAGTGAAAGCAAATAAGAAGAAATCTTGGGTAGACATAATTGATTGCAGCAAACAAAAGGTACTCATATTTATGAGTTGGTGTCAAGAACATTAACATTTCTCTTCTACTGACAGCATAAATTTGACCAATTTATACGCAATATGCAACAATTAGGTAATGCATAAGTCATACCATTTTTTTTTTTTTTTTTTTGTATTAGAGTTTGCTTATTATCCTCAAGGTATTTATTTCCAAGCCTACGGAAATCAAGACCATCCATGCCCTTCAGCAGGGTTGAATTAGAAGAGAGCATAATTAACCATGCATTTATTGCATTTTAGATAGGTGGTTTGTATCCATGCATGGAAGTAATTCATTCTATTCTTCAAAATCAGTTTATCAGATTCAGAACCAAATTATGACTCCATTAAAAAAGATACAACTTAGGCTCTATTGGGGATCACTTTTTTTTTTTAGCTTTTCTGTTTGTTATATCCAAAAAATAGTTAACAAGATGACAACCATGTTTGTTTATTTATTTTTAGTTTTCATTTTTAAAAACAAATTGTTCTGTTTTAAAAACACTAGAAATAACTTTGAGGTATTTTTAATAATTTAGAAACAGATTTTTATTTCATTAACTGCTCCGGACTACTACCTCCACCTCTATTTCCTTTGAAATCAATCTCTCCCCCCTAGATTCTCTAGGAGGTGATCAATGCCAGGTACGCTGCAACGGAGCACATATTTTAGCATGCAATGGTTTGAAATTGACGAAAATGCGTGGGATAGGGTGCCAATGGCGGAATATTGCAATGATTATAAACATAGATTGTGGTGGCCTGTTGCGCAAGTATGTTATGGTTTCATGCAAGAGAGAGGCTAGAGGGTGATGTGTTGCAAGGGAGGCATCGTAGATTAGTATTAATGGGCTATTGCAGGCGATCAACAGCTTAATTATTGTGGATAGTTGGAGTTTCACAAATAAGCAATTCAGGCACCAACGGCTAAGATGAGTACATGAATCTACGACAAAAAGTGCTTCAATGAAGGGTTCCATGTATCATGAAAGGTTGATGAGTAGGTAATGATGAGAGAAGTTAAGCGGATAGGGTGTACTAATGCCAGCTCTAATACCAACTAATAGAGAAGAGGAAGAAAGATGCCCTATCCCTAACATAATCCCATCATAACTTCCCCACTTCTTTGTTGTCAATGATTTCAAGATTTAGTAGGAGCAAGCTGAGAAATGAGTTCCATGAAATGGAAGTTAACGGGGAGGTAGTTTATTAAATCATAAGCTTTAGGCATTAGACATGTAAATATAATTGATGTGAAACAACATGCGATGGAAACAAGAACTGCTTGGGGATTTTAATATAAGATGGTTAAAGCTTTGCTAGTTATAGAATTAATGCTTACCCAAGTTAGGTTTCAGAATTATCAAGTCGAAATTAAGTAAGGCATGCGGTTACAACTAGATTAACTGGACAATATCAAATTGACAACATAAAATTCGAGAGTAATGTTATGGGGATAAACAATAATCCACAATTAACAAATAGAACTTTCACCTTGGGTCTCTCACTCAATCTCTTGTTGGTGGCACTTTTAATGGGGGAAGATTGAGAACAACCGAGCGATGCCACTAGGAGACAAATGACGCATAAAGTGTAGTCCGTTGGAGTGGTAGCCGGTGGCGGATAGTCCATGGGATGACTAGTGAGCACCCAACGTCTTACCCGTTCTTCCTTGATCTTCAAAAACGAAGCTATGGTCGAAGTCGGGATCGGCCATCCATGGACGTGGAGAACTCTCTTCTTGAGCCCTTGAGCCGACAACTTGTTGAAGCAAAAGAGGAGAAGAGGGGGGGAGTCGGCTATGGTGGGGGCTAAGAGGCAAATGCAGGAAATCTGAAATAAATTTCAGATTTTAGTGGTTTAGGAGAGGAATTTAATTTGAATTTCCAATTAATCCAAGGAGGGAGAAAGGGGCGGCAATGGGGAGAGGAGTTGGGCTGAATTTGTGGAGTTATTAAGGTGATTAGGAGAGAGAGAATGGGCCATTAAGGGGCCGGCCATGTAGGAAGTGAGGTGGCATTGAGGTTTTAAGTAGGTGGGGACCACTAGTCTTAATTTCAGGATTTTAATAAAAGCTGAAATTAAAACTTAGAAATTAATCAAAATCTGATTTTTAATTTCAGATTTTGATTGTTTCATGTAACTCCCTAATTGAAATATAATGAAGAGGGAATTTGAATTTCAAAATTGTAACTCCCCGTAATTAATGTCCGGATTTAATTGGACTTAATTAGGGAATTCATTAGGGCTGAGAATTCAAAATCCAAATTGTGGGCTAGAGGAGAACCGGCGGCAAGGCTGCACGGGTGGCCGGCGGCAAGGCTGAGGGTGGCCGGCGGCAAGGGCTCCACGGTGGACGGCGGGCTGGTGGATGATTTTCTGGCCGGCGGGATGGGGTGCTGGGTTGGTCGGCGGAAGGCTAGGGGAAGGGTCGGCGGCAAGGATCCAAGGAGGAAAGGAAGAGTAATTCTTCTTGGGATTAATACGCCACGGATTCACCTTGATCTCCCCGCCAATTGATCACAAAATAATGGAGAAGAAGGTTTAGAACTCACAAAGAGATCTAGCTCTTCTCAAAACTCACTAAGAGATTTGAGAGAGAGATGCACTCACAAAGAGAACACAAAGTAGATTTTCATTTCATCAAAAAACTAAACTCTTACATAAGAAAAGGGCCATATAAATAGGCCTCAAAATGACAAGAAAGCAAAAGACTTAAATGCACCTCAGGCTACAATAACGACTAATTACCCATAAGGGCAAAAACGGAAAAACATAAAAATCAAATAAACTACTACATAAAATGACTCAAAATAAAACTCATGATCGTGACCGTTGATCTCCGGCGTCTCCTGATGGTACATGTGTCGAAATCTCTGACGATGTCCTCATCAATAATAGTTTTATAAGTTTTGTACGCAAATCCATCTAATTAAAAAAAATGAACATCGCCTTGTTTTTGTGTAATTTTTCACTAGTCATCAAAGCTTCGGTGAAATTTTATGCACAATTAATGGATGTTCATGACCTATTTCAAAATGATATTTGTGTTCTTATTGTGCGTGAGTGCTTGTGTTTGGTTAGAGATAGAAATGTTCATTCAAACATGAGCTTATGATTTCAACACAAGTATAAGAAGCAACATTTGTAATATCAAAATACTTCCCAGAATTCTGTAGAAGTAATATAATATTCGCATGTAAATCTGTTGACTAATTAGAGAGGAAACCATTCATATTACCATCCAAGCTATTTATAAAAAGACAAATAAGTTTTTGTAAACTGGCTGATTATTTAACCAAATTAACCTGCAAAAAACAAGCTTCTCATATGAAAGCTAAAATGAGTCAAATGAAGCTACAATGGAACTGAACCGGACAAGATTTCAAGGCTTTCAAACTCATATTTATTTTTGGTTGAATTTTCCTTACTTTTAATTTGATTTATTATGTTCCCTTATCTTTTTATGGATAATATTTTTAATTTTCATTTTATATGGGATTGTATTTGAAGTTAAATTATTTTGCATTAACTTTATAACATTATTTCTATAAAACATGACTTATAATTGATTATTATTGATTGATGAATGAAATTAATTGAGGCTAGTTGTGTAATATTCCGGAACAAAAAAGACAACGAACAGATTGTATTGGTTCCAAAGTGTGAAAGATGAAAAAGCTTCGCTCCTTAATAGCGAGAAATGAGGAAAGGGGAGCAGAGGGTAACTGAGAGAGCTAGCAAAGGAGATCGAAGTGTCCGACAACCGCGCAAGCATGACATTGAGGGAGAGAGATAACCTATAAGCATTGTTTAAAATTGCGCAATATGAGGCTATCCTAGAGGCGCGCAATTCCAGTTAAAAACGCCTCAAGGCTTACGCCTTGAGCTTTTTTTATGAGGCTTACGTCTCATCTTGGATGAGACCCACCTTGAGGCATGCCTCGCCTCGCTGGCATGAGGCATACGCCTCACTCACTCTCTCTCTCTCTCTCTCTCTCTCTCTCTCTCTCTCTCGCTGGGTATATATATAATTTTAAGTTGTAACCAGTTATTTGAGCTTTCTTTAGGAATTAAATGTAGATGAGTAGACAATTGAGAAAGAAAAATTTAGAGTTAAACTAAATGTTACATGACACTTTAATACAATTCATATATTTTATGTTGTTTTGTTCTGTAATATTTGGATTTCAATTCTATTTCACATAATTTGTTACTTAACACTATATCTTATACAATTTTTTGTTTCATATATATGTAAATTTGTTACTTCAGAGTTCAATAGAAAATTAATATGTCATCTTTTAACATATTATTTGGATATTATATAAAAATTAATTTTAACTTTTATTTTGACTTTACACAATTTTTAGATTTTGAGGCTTATGCCTCGTCTCACAAACAAAAAACGCCTCAATACCTAGTTGCGCAATTTTAAACCTTGCCTATAAGCAACTGAGCAGGTGAATTAGGATTGTTCACCATCTTCAGGTCAAGTGGTGGCGAAAAACTAGCATGAGCGACAAACACTGCGAGAGCAAAAGAGAGGGAGGCCTAAGGGTTAGGTTTTAGGTTTCATTCTTTTAATTATGAGATGTAGAAGGGGAGACATTGAAGGATTCATGCTTCATTCTAGCCTTATAAAATTGTGATATGGAGTAAGGAGAGAGAAAGAGAACGAACAAGTGATATGTCGTGCGAGATCTAGCCAAATTAGAGAAAGATGCAACAAGGGTAGAGTTCTAATTTAGAATGATTTTTTTTTATAAACTCTAAATTTTAGAAAGAAAGTAATTTGGACAATAGTTATATAGAAATTATATCTGAGATGAAAAATATTATTAAAGCTTAATTCTAAATAAAATGATTGATAAGCTTAATTAAATATATATTAGAATTTGGGTTAAAATTAAATATTTAATTAGTTAATTAGTGTTGACACCGTTAAAATAGCAATTAAATGATATATTTAAAATATGAGGATAAATAAATTTTCTTTAATTCAGAATCAATAAGAGTTAAATGGTGATATCAAACATTAAAAAGATTAGTGATTATTAACATATTTAAAATAAAAATAAGTTAATTATGAGATATACATGATTTAAATGATATATATATATATAAAGTGAGCAGATTTACTTCAATAAATAAAATGATATGAATAAATTAATTTTACATTATATTAAGTAGTAAACTAAAATTATAAGAGTAGAGAATTTATGAATTAAAGATGATTTGTATAAGAAAATAAGAGTCATGCGACGTTTTTACCAATTACGGAAAAATGATTAGACATAATAGAAGCTTTACTTTTTCTTACATATGTTTCAAAATCATGTACGGAATTAGCTTTAAATAGATTTCTTATTAGATAAAGCTATTTTATTTCATGTTTAAAAACAAGCATGCATATTGTTAAAAAATTTATTATGTTACTGTAAAATGGAAATATGATGCACTCACTGAGTTCTGTTAAAACTCACGGCTATAATTTAGCAAACATACATGAGTATTATCTAGAGAAATTTAAATGAGTGGAAGGAAAGAAAACGCGTATCATACACATGAATCTATGAGAGAGATATTTACTTACAATAATTATATTATTTCTTATTAAAATGAACTTGGAATTGTAATGGCCCTTTCAGTAAGTAGGAAATAGCTTATTATTAGCAATTTTAGTGAGTGAAGTTTTAAATATCTGTTCGAGTGTTTGTTCCTGCCTATTTAATTTGAGCTTTCAAGCTGGGTCATGACAAATTGAGCATTCTCCACTTTTAATGCAAGTTTGGTATTTAGATTTCCTATCTTTCCTCTTTGATTTTCTGTTAAAGAGTTTGAAATCTGAATGACAGAGAAGGCTGAAGCTATGATAGTTGTAACTTAGAAGTGTCAGACTTGCCAAATGTTTCACCAATGGACATTTTGTTTCATTTCAATAGGTCATATTTCTTTTGCTTCATTTGTTGATAATTTATATTTCATCTGTTTCACATATCTAGGCATCATGTTACCGTCACCAATGATCTACAGTGGAACTAATACTGCCTGCTCTGCATGATGTTTTGATTAATGTGAATGTGCATTTAAAATTGGATGTAAATGAGTCAAGGAAGCGTTATTTTAGGGTGTCACAAGCGTATTTTCAAGGTTATAAACAATGATATCAATATTTAAGCTATTGTACTATTTGATGCTTCCTCTGTAGGTATCAGCACATGCGAATGATAAAATATGTTCATCGAATAAAAACATTTGAGAGAGTTAATTAGAAATCGTTTCATAATAAATGCATTCTACAAGATTTGAGTATCCTTGCAGCAATTGAAACATTGATCAACAAATGAAGTCAGGTAATATTAATGCTAAATGATCATAACAGCAAATCATTCATTCGTGTACGATTACAACTGCTGAAGCTGTGCCAAAAAAAAAACAATGGTTATTGTATTGAAATTGAAAAGGCGATAAAAATGATTTGAACATTCCTGCAAAGCTATGCCAACCAAAATGTGTCAACATAATGATTTGAAATAACATGGTAATCGTTCTGGATGAATGCACAACTTATAAATTGCTTTCCCTGCACGAGTTGATTTAATCAAATATTTACTAAAAAATCCAAAATTAGATCTAAGAGGCATTGTCTTCATAGTTAGAAAACCTATTAAATATGTAAGCTCTTCTCAAATCCATCTAGAAAAAGAAATGAAAAACCATCCTAAATTAGTTCATAACGTTTAAGCAGTTTAATTAGCATAAACCAGGTAACTGCAAACGGGGGAAATGCAAAATAAAGAAATATGCTGAGAATACCTGGATTGGCACAAATGTGAGCCTTTCGAATCCTAGATATCTAATGCCTCCAAAATTATTGGGTACCCTCTCCTCCTTAACGTGAAGAAGATTCTGCAAAATATGTAGATTGAACCATTTAAACATCACACAAAGCTAAAGAACTTTCCGCAAAACCCCCCATTTTTTTTTAACTGAGCCAGACTAAAGAAGAAATTATAATATCCAAGATCGAATATCCTTCAGGGTTGATGATAAGAAAAATACGCTTTAACAACAATGTCAAATTTGCAACAGCAGAGTTAGCATATTAAACTTAGAAATTTTTTAACAAAAATCAAGTTCTTTTTAGGGTTATCTTCATCATCCTTGAGACCTTAGTAAATCCTATTCGATAAGTTAACAATGAATAATATTCTAAACATACTCACTAAACTAATTAACACTGGAATCAGGATCTTGCACTTAAATCATTTGAACTGAATATGTTAAGCACTCCTCCAAATAGTAGGTGCTTCAAGCTAGTCCAATGGACACCATCATCATCTATATGATTTCCCTTTAATTGAATTATAAATAAAAAAAAATTTAAACATACAATAATTATTATCATCAAACCAATAACAATTAGCACTATAACACATCGGCTCATTCGGTCAACAATTAGAACTTTAAATTTAAGGAAAAAATAGCTTAATAATCATAGATAAATACCAGATTGTATGATATAACCCATTGCTTTATTTGATTTCCATCCATTGATTGCATTGTTCAAGATTAATAATTGTGCACCTAAAAAAAATGATAACCTATATATTGCATGGGATTTCTCTTCGGGCTATATATTTAATGGAGTTTACGTGGAATTTTCCAAATAAGAATCAACTCACCTTATATTCTAAAACACACTTGCTATTTGCATCACCTAGTTAATCTTTTTTTATTAAAGCATAAGCTTAATTTTTAAAGGCTAAAGGATAGTATTTTAGTGGTTGAAATAACAATCTGTGTTGTGATAACAATCTGCAAATGCAGCTTCTTGATTCAATGAATCAATCAGAACCATCTGTTAACAGAGCACAAGCACGGCTAATAACTACAAATGCAGAAGCAAGAGGAAAATAAAATTTTATTTCTTGAAAAACCCTTGCACAATTTTTTCTCTCCCTTTGATCTACTCAGCTTTCTAAGATGTCCCTAATAGGCTAATAGCACATTACACAGACCTATATATGCATTTTATCATATCAGCTAAGCCAATTTGCATAAGCCCACAAAAAAACATAACATTGGTCTCTGGCTTCTTTTATAAGCTAGAAATGCATATTAACAGAAAACTGACTTCTCTAACATGTTAGATGCCTGGCTCCTAGTATAAGCCAGAAAACAGAATTACAAACAATCAGTAAACTCGCAAATAACGGGGACAAACAGAGACATATGACAATTCCTTAAGGAATCAGATTGTTGAATCTAAATGAAGATCACAAGTTAACAATCTCCACCTTGATCTTTGTTTATATAATATTCAATGATGCAACAATTGGCAGATTTCAAACAAAAATTAAATTTAGCAATTGGCAAACTCTTAGTCATTGCATCTGCATTATCTAGTTTAGATACTATCTTTTCAACAACATTACCATTAGCAATGGCATCTCTGATGAAAAATGAAGCTTCACATCAATATGTTTGGATCTTTCAGGAAAAGCAGAATTTTTCATGAGATGAATGGCACTTTGATTATCACAATATAATGTAAATGTTCCTAGCGGGGAAACAAAGTTCCTTTAGAAGACCTTGAGCCAAAGACCTTCATTGATTGCCTCGATGGCAGCCATAAACTCGGCCTCAATTGTGGACAATGCAACTAAGTGTCGAAAAGATGATTTCCAGCTAACTATTCCACCATACCATAAATATGTATCCAGAAATTGATCTTCTGGTATCTAAGCATCCAACAAAATTTGAATATGTGAAACTTGAAAGAACTTCAGCAGTCTTACCTCCACCATCATAAAGTATTCCAAGATTTAAAGAGCCCTTTATGTATCTTAATATCTATCTTACTGCAGTCCAATTATTTCTTTCGGATGAAACACCAAAAGCATATTTAAGTGGATTCCTTTTCAAATTAAATTTGCGAATTCTTTTGAATACAATTTTGAGATTGTTTACATGTTCATGTTGAACTCTACTTTTTACAACTAGATCATCAACATAACATTCAAAATGTTTGAGAATCAAATCATCAAAGATTCGATTCATCGTCCTATGATAGGCGGCCCCAGCATTTTTCAAACCAAACAGCATAACCTTGTAACAGTATATACCAATAGAAGTTCGGAACGAAGTGTGCATTTCATCTTCGGGATCCATTTTCATTTGATTGTAGTCGAAAGATCTATCCATGAATAAGAACATGTCATGGTTCAATGTATTATCGACCATAAACTCTACATTAGGCAATGGAAAATTGTCTTTTGGGCATTCCTTGTTCAAATCTCGGTAGTCAATCCAAACACGGACTTGACCATTCTTTTTTCTTACTAGGACAATGATAGTGATCCAATCAGCATATTTTTCTTCCCAAATAAAGCAGCTTGTATGAGCTTTTTTGACTTAGCAATGACTTGATCTTCAATCGTAAGTCGCATTTGCCTGGGTGCTTGCTTGACAGGCGACATTTTTAGTATTGATGGAGAGCTTGTGCACTTCCATCTCTGGTGATAAACCAGACATCTCGATGTAGTTCCATGCGAAACAATCTTTACATTCGAGAAGTAACATTTTTATTTCTTCTGCTTTATCATACGGAAGATTTAAATTGAGAAATGTTGATTTTGGATATTCTTTAGTACCCAAACTCACCTTTTTGAGTTCATCCACAGTACAACCTCTTCATATTCTCTTGGGGCTTCTTTCAAATCCATGATTAGATCTTCAGCTTGTGTTTCGAACTCAGGTGCCTCTTCATCCTTATCTGTAATATTCTAGGATGTTGCGTACTTGAGATATGAATGCTGAGCATACTCAAGATATGAACGTCGAGCATATCCAAGACCTCATGTCGTATATAAACCATTTCTAATAGCCTCTGCATATGTTTATTATACCAGAGATTCCTGAAATAACGGGCTCGTTTGTTTGTTTTTATGAAGAAAACATTTTTCTTAATAAACTTTTACATAAGGGGTGCGGGATATCGAAGGACAATCATCCATTGATTTTCTTCGCCCCATTCACATTCTATTTTGTGGGAAATATGACTTAATATAGCCTTTTCTAAGATTCCACGCTCATTACCCCATTCAATGCTTTTAACAATTCTACATTTGTGCTCAAAGAGGAATCAAAGCTTTAAAATGTGCCACTGGCATGAGCACTATTTTAATGATGTTTGTGGACGTCTAACTTTCAAATATCCTTATAATCAAAATTGACACCTTTAACTTCCTAGTTAGGGAGTTGGTCCCCAGATCCTCTTCATTGTGCGGCTTCATACTGCTTCTAGGTTGATAGAGGAGTTCTTCTTCTTCCTCATTTCTCAGATTAATTGAAGAGCTGCATCGTACCTTATTTGCCTGATTAGCTTCGTAATCAAAAGGAATACCTAATTGTTCAGTTCTCCTTTTCCTCTTGATCACAGGCTTATAGAATTCAAAGAAATCATCATCTTCTTTAATATCATTATCAAGATGAGGCACCGAGCTAATTTGTTTCAATTTGCTCTTGCCTTAGTCTTTTGGCTTTATTTTATCGAGTATGGCAGTTTAAATTTTTGGAAGATCCTCAATCTTTGGCTTTTCTATTATAAAATACTTGGCGTAGTCATAAATTTTAATTTCATGCACCTAGAATGGTAGTTCATCACCATCTATTCGATGTTCTTCCCCATCTCGATTATCTTTTCATGCATTGGTGCAGTATTGAAGGGACGATGCCATATTCATAGAGCCACGATCTTCCGAGGAGTGCCATAAAAGAAGTGTTAGAATCAATTATATGAAATATTGCCTCTGTGTAGATTTCCCCAAAACTTAGAGGTAAGACCAAGAATCTCAAGATTCTTTATCCTTGTTCATAGAATCTTTGCAGAAATACTGTACTTTTGTTCAAATATTGGATATCCAGGGTTAACCCTTTGAGGCTTTTGAGGTTAATTAGATTAACAAAGGAATCTGGATCAATTAGAATTATGTTCATTTGAGTTTTGTTACTTTCCGTAGTAATATGAAGCGATCGATTGTGATATGCCGTTCCTAAGAGTAGATCATCATCATTAAAGGTGATTGTAGGAGTATTCTGAGTGTATAAGGCCTCCTTCATACCTTGTTCTACGAAGAATGCCTCATATTGTTCTGCATTTTGCAAAGCTTTAATAATCATCTCTTGAAAGACCTTAGACATAATGAGAGCATCATAAATGCTTAGCAATGCAGACAACTTACGGAGATGGACTAAGACATTATAGTTTAAAGTAGCATTAACAATCTTCTTAGGTTTAGGTGGATCCTGTGGCATAATATTATCATTGAGCTGAATATCAAGAATTATTTTGTTCTGTTATTAATTTGTTAATTAGCTTTAGATTATATTGAATATATTATTAATTGATATATAGAGTCATAAAAAATGTTGTAATTGAAAAAGATTTTGAAGATGACAATGTGACAAAATTCAGGGATGATATAATTATTACATAGAGGACTCTTCTGAAGAATATGAAACTGAGAATGAGACTGTCGTGAATCTTAATTCTTGTGCGTACTTAAATTTTAAGTGAATGTTTAACTTGAATCTTATTTCAAACTTTCATTTTATAATAACATTTGATATTAAGATTTGTGATTTATGTCTTTATGATGATGAATTGATTAAATATGTTGATGGTTTACTTTATTTTTTATCATTTTTATGAATTATTTGTAATTTTATGAGTTTTTTTTTTCTATTTTGAGGTCTATGTCATGATCTGCCTTGAGGCTTATGCCGAATCTTGCTAAGGAAAAACGCCTTCTCGATTTCATCTTTTTAAACCTTAGTTGTATTTGAATTTGACTCTTAATAAGAAAAAGGAGAAAAAAGAATCATGCAACACACCACACATAGTGGTATAAAGGTGTTGACCTATTGTGCTAAAACAAAACAAAAAAAGCATCATGCGTACCTGTCCGACTGTACCCTGCACGTCGTCGACGCAACTCACACGACCTTCCCACGTCGCTCGCACGTCGTCTGCCCCATCGCATTAAGTAGCAGAGAAATGAGAGAGCCGGCTCTCTCGCTCTCATTTCTCCCCTCCCGTGACATCTTCGGCTCCTTCGTGTTGTTCGACTGCGCTCGACGACTTTCCCTTTCCACCGGATCGGAGGCAACAAACGGAGTTTGCTCGCTGTAAAGGTAGTTTCCCCCCTTTCGCGTGCTTCTTTGACCCTCTGCAGTCGGCCGACTTCACTCATCCGGCATTCCCTGCTGCCGGACCGGAAGCCACAACATTTTGATCGAAAGCAAGGAGGGAAGCTCGCCGGACTGTGAAGGTAACTTTCATCCTTTCGCGCGCTTCCTTGCCTCCTCCGGCGACGTTCCTTTTCTGTCGGATCAAAGTTGCGACATTTTGAGCGGAACAACAACGTGAGCTCACGCTGTGAAGTTAACTTTCTCCCTTGCTCGTGCTACAACGGCCAAATCCCGATAGATCCGCCGCACCAAAGGATTTTAAAAAATAAAAATATATATATTTATATATATAATAAATAAATTTTTTTAATTGTAATTATTTTAATTAGTTTTAATTAATTACAGTTATTTTTTTAATTAATTTAATTAATTATAATCTACAAAATTAATTATCATTAATTAATTCTAATTAATTATAATTTATTAAAAGTTTGATTTTTTTTTTCAAATTTTCAATCCTTACTTTAATGAGATTAATATCATCACAAATTTGTTTTTGCTTATTTAGCAAATCATTCAATTGTTGTTGTAAAAGTAATTAGAATTCCATTTCTTTCATGATTTTTAAGTTACCATGATAATGCCAAATTGATTCAAGTCGACTCTGGGTTAGTTGGTTAGGATCCTAATGCAAGCTAATGTATACCACGCTTTTATGCAAAAAAAAAAAAGAAGATTATTCACAAGTTATCAATACTGCGGGGAGGCAGGTCCGGGTTTCTGCAATAGGGAGCAGAGCAGGTAGGTCTTCGGAACGCCACACTTTCTGAGCTTTCCCACTCGCAAACCTCCACCCGCAGACCAAGACTCCAACCGAAGCACAGACCTGGGAATTGGTAGTCGGAGAATCGGTACATCGATCTGAATTGAATAACTGGCACGCGATCTGAGAAAACCCCCCTTTCTAAATGAAATTAGAGTAGTATTGGATCCGCCCGCCCCTGAAGGGAACTTTATGCTCAAGCTCTGTTAGGTTCTTAGTAGCAGTCGGCGACCTTGTCAGCCTAGCTGTTCGCGTGCTTTGCTTGGTTTGCGCAGCTAACGCTACTATAGAAAATAGAAAGGCCTGCCCGCTTTAATAGCTTGTGCCGCTTGGCCCGTAATATCATTAATTATAATTAATCTATTAATTAATTATAAATTAATTATAATTAATCTATTAATTAATTATAATTAATGATTTTAATTAATTTTAATACATTTTAATTAATTATAATTAATTATAAGTAATAAATTTAAAAAAATTGTTAATTAATTATAATTAATTAAAAAAAAAAAAAAAGAGGACCCTCTTGCCTCTATCCTTGAGTTGACAATCGCCGACGACTCATCCCCTGCGGTCTTCAAGGTATAAGTTTCTAACTTAAACCCTGCCCTCAACGCGCTGGTGGATCCCCTATACGTGCTCTTGTAGCACGGTGGAGGAAAATTCGGTGCGATAGGTGCGACGAGGCGGGTAAGCTCTATACACGCTCTTCTAGCGTGGTGGGGACGGTCCTCGACCTCGACATCGGCGCCAATGACTGCTACGCAAGGTATGATGTTCTAAAATCCCATTCTCGACGTTTGCGGCGGATCGGAGAACCACCTATACGCGCTCTTGTAGCACGGTAGGAGGGAGCCCGATGCGACGCATACGACGAGGTGGGTAAGCCCTATACACGCTCTGGTAGCGTGGTGGGGAGAGCTACTGGTGTTCTCGTACTAGTACTGTTGAAGGCCCCATACATGCTCTTGTAGCGTGGTGGGATGAAAATTTGTACGGCCGCGGTGTCTAAGGACACCTACCATACACGCTCGAGTAGCGTGGTGGGAAGGCCTAGCTCCCCTACATTTCCCTCAAACGGGGAATATGCCGGGGTGCTGTCGAAATTTTCATTGAAATGCACAAGACTTGAACAATTTAAAGACATCATTTAAGCAACAATACGAAGGACAATAGAGGACTCGTACTTGAACTGAACTCAAAGAACTTGAGCCACACAAAATACAAAAGACTTTGAGTAAAAACTTGAACTTGCAAATAAACTACAATGAATACTTGAAGAGAACCTATGTTGAACTCAAATCAAACTTGGACAAATGACATTGCACTTGCAAGGACTTCAGAAAGACCCTGAACAAGCACTTGAACTTGTACTTGGAACTCGAACTATGCAGCATCAGGGGACTCGAACATAGAACTCAAACTCGAACTCATTTGAAAAATGAAATGAATTGAATAAGATCACTCGAGGTTGCTACTTGAACTCAAATTGGAACAGAATGTGGACAAAGGAAACAAGTACTCGAACATGCACTTTGAACTCAAACCGAGTAGAATACAAGAATCTGTAAACTTGAACACTGGAACTTGATCCAGGTGGATACGAACTCAGACGGAACTTGCAAAAATCATATTTGAACTTGCAGACCAAACTGGATCTAACCTCAACAAGAATCAATAAATTCTAATTTGAATCAAATGTTGAGCATCAATAGACAAACGAAAGCGTTATGGTGGACATGATGTAGATATAATAGACTCCTACGACGATCCCTGTGACGTCAAATGCACCGCACTTGCAATGAAGATATGGTTGCATAATGCATACATGTGTCTTACATGCGCTATTGATATCTCCAACACAATCGATGTTGCCTGTTGATTGAAGATGGCAACACTGTCAATCGATAATGATGATTTAGTCTCCTACAAACAAGTACAATCAAGACCCACCTGAGATTGGTGAAAGGTGGATGTGATGCAAGGGCAATGGTTCTCATATGAATATTTCCAAGATGTCGTAGTAGATACAACAGCCCCCACAAAGTCAATGCACTATACTTATAAGAAGCAACGGACAGTTGTAAGGTGTACGAGTCCTACCCATATGTAGCAATCAAAGATCTGTCCCTACAAGCAAATACATCAAAAACTACTACCTGAGATTCTGTCCCTACAAGCAAATACATCAAAAACTACTACCTGAGATTGGTTAAAGGTGGATATGATGCAGAAATAACGGTCTCCTGCAAATGAATACTTGTGGATAACAACAATGTGTATATCGTAAGCACAACGAACCATTGTAGACACAAATACAAATATCACCTACGACAACGGTGATTAAGGTTACGGGTATGTCGGGTACAAGGGCAGCTCGATATACAAAAAAAGACACCTGGAAGAATGGAAGAAAAATTTGAGCAAATTCCAACTAAACTTCCTGGTGTTCCAAAATTCCTTCTCGATTTTGTACTCAAGAAGGAAAATAACTCTAGCATCCACAAATATCAGAAATAACAAATCCACTTCACTGATTATCTCAAAAAGAGTTCTTTGCAAAGTAACGGACTTCAAAGTCCAAAAGAACTTCTCCGGTGAATGAAAAAAGGGAGTCAACATCAAGATGATGGATGCCTCATGACATCCAGATAATATCGCCACCGGATATGCAACACTTATGCAAGCAGACATAAGGCGTCTACTGTAAAACCCCTCAAATTTTCATTTTTTTGAGTGCTGTTAGTTCGGACGAACTGGCCTCAGTACGGGACGAACTGAAGGAAATTGTGAAAATCTGTATGGTTAGTACGGACGAACTGTCTGGACGAACTGAATAAAAAAGCAGGTTCGTCTGGACAAACCTGGGTGCATCGGGACGAACCGTCGGGACGAACCAAACAGAGAGTTTCGTCTAGGGACAAAATAAATTGGAATTAATTTTCGTCTGTACGATCCGTGTCCAGAGGAGTTCATCCCGGGACGATCTAGGCATCGTCCTGGACGATCCGGCTTGATAAATTGAGGATTTGAGATATTTTGAAGAGAGAAAAAGGCAGGAGAGAGAAAGAGAAGGAAAGAGAAAGAAGAAGCTGGGTTTTGGAGAATTGTTCGTCTCACAGTAAAAGGCGGTGCGTTTTTCGTCCGTCGTCGCTGTTAGAAGAATTGTTCGTCTCACAGTAAGGACTCCGAATCCTATTTCCGATTTCGAAGATTTCGAGTTTTTGTATTTTTCTGCTCTGTTTTGTGTTTCTGTTACCGAAAAATGTGCATATCTTTGTATTGACAAAACTTTTACCGCGTAACTTTGGGTATGTTTCTGAGATGATGTTTTCGTACGATTTAAGTATTTTCTGGAAGATTTTACCGGGTATTTTGTAGGCTGATGTGTTTTTATTGAATAGAAAATTATCTGGATGTCGGAAAATATTGCTTCAGTACAAGTAAAGCTTTGTAATGTTGTTTTACACGATTTCTGGTAATTTGGTAATTTTCTGAATCTGTGAATTCTGTGTAAATTTCGTATACTGTCGTTATGCTGCTGACGATTTTTCTGACGTAATCCGATTTTCTGATTTGAATGTTTTGATGTGCTGTGATATCAGAAGGGAGTTATAAGGGGCCGGAATCCTTTGTGATTCCGTTGTCTGGGTCCGATAAATCTGAAAACAAGTTCTGCTCTGAAAATTCTGCATATCTGTTCTGTTCTGGTGCTTTAAGCACAAAGGGAGTTTTAAGGAGCCGGAATCATTTGTGATTCCGATGTCTGGGTCCGGGAAATCTAAAAACAAGTTCTGCTTTGAAAATTCTACATATATGTTCTGTTCTGGTGCTTTAAGCACAAATGGAGTTATAAGAGGTCGGAATCCTTTATGATTCCATTTTCTGGGTCCGGGAAATCTGAAAATAAGTTCTGCTCTGAAAATTCTGCATATTTGTTCTGTTCTGGTGCTTTAAGCGCAGAGGGAGTTATAAGGGGCCAGAATCCTTTGTGATTCTGTTGTCTGGGTCCGGAAAATCTAATATCTGTTATGTGAAATGTGCTTTTATGATTTGAATTCTGTTCTGTACGATTCTGTTTATTCTGTATCTGTTTGTTCTGTACGATTTCGTTTATTCTGTACGATTCTATTTGTTTTGTACGATTCTGTTTATTCTGTATGATTCTGTTTGTTCTGTACGATTCCGTTTATTCTGTATGATTCTATTTGTTCTGTACGATTTCGTTGGTTCTGCGAAATCTGACTTGAATATTCTGCTATTCGAAATAAATTCAGTTCTTCTGTATCAGCTGTTTGATTCTGATCAAGTATCTGAATATCATATTTCATTTGATTATATATGAATTCTGTAATTATCTGAATTCTGTACGGATTTATAAGTTTCCTGTCATTGCACGATTTCATTGATATTTCATACTGTACATGTCATTGAATACAGATACTGATATGGATATTGATATTGCATCGATTCATTGATTCATTGATCTTATGGATACTGATATTATTGATTCATCGATACTATAGACTTATTGATATCATTGATTCATTGATACTACAGATACCGATACCGATACCGATACTACTGATCTACTGATACATTGATTCATTGTACCGATCTTATAGCACGTGATACACCGAATACTGACCGATACATGTGATACACTGACCACGTGATATAGAATATGATTTTTACTGTATTGATTGATTTTAATGGTTATTATTGTTTTATCGATTTGATTTCAACTGTCCTTACGATGTATTGAATTGATTGTTATATGTGATTTCATACTGATTGATATTATTGACCGAAATTGATTTCTTTATTTAATGATCTGATTGATTTTATTGCTGTGACTGATGCGATTTGACGATTTTACTAGTACGGACTTATTTACTGAGGATTTATCGTTACTGTATGAATTTATTGTTACTACGCGATTTCATCGTTATAGCATAATCGTTCATGTCGTCATTGGATTGTTATTGATATTGATACATACACTGCTGCTACTGATTCACTGAACTGACATTATGCACGTGATATACTGAACAAGTGACATGTGATTCACTGAGCACGGGATATTGATTTCTGGGTTGCATATGATTAATTGAGCAAGTGATAAATAACTGGAGTTTGCAAGTGTATGTTGGTATGCTGTGATACGATTCTACTTCATTGACTCGACTGATGTTATAGACTGATGGGATAGATAAGACGACTACTGTAGAGATTTGATGCACGTACTGATTTATTGAACATTATAGATTTTCTACTGTTCACTGATTCTATCACTGATGATTTTGGATTCTATTGTTTATACATTGATTTCCGTTATTGCATTGATTACTATTTCTGTACTGATTTCCGTACCTGCATCGATTCAATGATCATGTGTAAGTGACTGTTATTGATTTGATTGATTGACATGCATATTGTTTCCGTATCGTGCTTTGATTTCAGTGGTAGGTTTTGGTGACCTACTGAGCCATTTAAGCTCATTATATGTGGTTAATAATTTCAGGTGCAGAGCCTCCCACGTGAAGCTTCTTTCAGATGCTAGTATAGTTTTTTCGTAGTTTTTGGTTCTCGCATTGTTTTGTAGCCCGAGTGGCTATTGTACATGTTCTTTTGGACTGTGTATATGAAATGTCGAAATGTGAATTATAGTATTTTAATGTATTTATTTTATGTAATGCAATTATCATTTCTGGATGTCTGTATTGATCTGAGAAAAAAAAAAGAGAAGAAGAAAAAGAATGTCAGACGAATCCTTTCACTATAGATATCTGGGACGTCACATCTACAATCTTCAACACATCGCCACCGGATCTGCAACACTTATGCAAGCAGATAGAAGGCATCTACAATCTTCAACGCACCGCCACCGGATCCGCAACACTTGTACTAGTGGACAGAAGGCATGTATAAGCTCTCAAATGAAATATTGTGCATTCAAAGGGCAATTACTTGCACAACTAAAATATTTCAAAATACCCCTGCACGTGCACCATAAATTGTATACTAAAGGGGTAAATACCATCCAAACACCCACATGGGCCCCGGCGAGCGTGTCATTAGAACACACGTGACGTCTAGGGATGCTGCGAGGGTTGACAAGTGAATTCAAGTTCGAACATGATCATTCTATACGGATCAATAGAGGTCGACACGATTCGAACTTCCAAACAAATACACGGTTGTGACGACCGGTGTATTTATTTTAATACATTCATATTAGACCTTCAAGGCTTATAATCAAGAGAATTCACCAAACAAAGGCATGAAGCCTACGAAACCCGATCCTCTTAAGCAGATAAATAGGAGTAGACAGGGTTCAAACTCTCGGATAAATATATAGTCATGAATGTGATCGGAATATTTATTTTATACATTCATATTAGGACTTTAACAAAGAAAATTCATAAACAAAGGCACAAAGCCTACGAGAAACCCGATCCTCGATCAATAGCTTGGTCGAGTTGACAGGGTTCAATCAATAAAGGAAAATGACCCCAAACACCCCGATGATGGCCGTGTTGAACGATGATCTCAACCGGAGGGGTTCACAAATATTTTTAAGTGCCATCCAAGCTCAACTCAAAAATCTCAAAATCCTAAAAATATTTAAAATTGAAATCATCCATCAATCACTCAAAGCAAAATCCATCCACTATCCGCAACAGTTTGCCGGGGTGGACAAATCAAAAGCTCACAAAGAGCCAAGTGCCTAGTCAAAAATATCACTAGGATCTATTCTCAAACAATCTCCTGATGGTAAGGATGTGGTACGTGTCCTCTAACTGGCGGTTTTGCCGCCAAATGGCACCGCAGGATAAACGGTTATGACCCGGGGCCCTCTGAACCGAGTGGTTTTGCCGCCAAACGGCACCACGGATATCAGTTATGACCAGAGGCAATATGCTCCTTAGTGGCATCAAATCCTTGAGATATGAATCAATAGGATATGATCGATAGGACACAAAGCCCTCTGTTAGCTAAGGTGGATTCAAATTTGTCCCCTTAGGCAAATACCCACCCCAGGTCTATAAGGTCTCCTTGGACGAAGCAACCCACGGCTGCCGACAAGGATCCTTCTGTCAGGTTGGGTCGACTACCTCCTCTAACTAAGTAGACCAGGGACCACGATGGCCCGGGACGACGGAGGATCTTGATCGGGTCCATCATCCATTCCCCCACCATCCGCTTTAAGTGTTAGATGGTGAAATTTTCCCATTTTAAATATCAAACTCTTCCCAATGCCCAAATTCAAACCCAATTTCCAAATCCAAACCCATGCTACTGCTATACGCCTGATACTACGTATCTATGGATACAACGTATCTGATTAACGACTAGCCTTAATCGAAAGTTCTCTCTCGTTATCAAGAGGGGTAATTAACTATAGGGGCTTGCGCCTATAAGAAACCAGAACTCAGATCATAAAATCCTCACAAAATGAGGGCGAAATCTCTGGGTAGTGTCTTATCTACAAACCCATCTGCCTTCCAAAATTTACCCCGGAACTTAATTCCGTTAAAACTCCCTTCGCCAAAGAAAAAGCAAAACAAATCAGCGCGGCGGGGAGGCCAAATTTTCGGAGCCCACAAAAGGCATGATGTTATTGTTGTTTGTTGTAAACCTTAGTTGTATCTACCCTGTCCGGACCTATTCAAATCATATTTGATTACTATTCAGCCCATGATATAACTGATTTATTGCATGTTGTCTATTATAATCACTTCAAATTTGTTGTGTTATGTCGAATATTAAACGAACCTTATTTGAAGGTTTTATTCAACTTTTATAAATTCTTCTAACAATATCTTATTCAACCTATTTTGAACCTTGATAAAAAAATTTCTAATAACAACGATTAATGTTCGATTAGGTCATAGATCATTTTTTTATTGCATATGATCAAAACCATATTCGAATTTTGTTCGAACCTTGTTTAAAAGTTTTTCAAACCAAATTGCAGTTAACTTAAAAAAAGTAGTTCTCATTCCAAAGAAAGGGTATTTTAGTCCAAACAAAACTTTCAAGTATATTTCTCCAAGAAATAAAATTATGGGCATATTTCTCCAATTTCAGACATAATGGGGCATATTAACTCAAATTTCCCTAGATTTGTTTAGTATAATGAGAGTTATGCCGTATAGACCTAGCTCATAGGGCATCACCTTATGACACGTACATACAAATTAAAGTAAAAATCACTTTTTGCTAATCTTTATGTATTGTACAAGACAAACGTTACAAAGAAATTCCATTGCAATTGAGTTCATGCATTTCATCAATCTCAAAAAGTTCCAAAAAAAAAAGGTATAGGACAATAGTTGAGTCATTAGGTATCACTTTCTTAAGAGCAAGTCAATGTAAATTTGAGGCATGGTGGTCATTGGGACAGGAGAAAATGAAAAACTCAAAGTTAAGTTGTTAAAAACTAAGGAACTTAATATAGCTTCCAATAAATGTTCGGGCCCAAAATGAAAAAAAAAAAAAGAAGACTAGCTTGAGATTGGTTTTAAAATATTAATGTAAAGAATTCTGTGCTCAGAAGCCAAATTCATTGATCTGAAGTAGAACCAGGACCAGCCAATGAGTTAATAGCCTACTTGATATATAATACAAATGTAGCATTTGCTAAATCAGCTGCAGTTCCAACGGCCTGAGGCGCATGCTTTTCAATTATTATGAAAAAGGTAGCAAGCCAATGAATACTTAAGCGTGGAAAGATTTAAGCTAACACACCAAATGCCATTAAAACATGTAGACTTAGGTAAAACCTGCAACCATGTAAGCTGGCAGCATTCAATAATCAGATAACACCAATATCACATGTATTGTGCACCCTAAAATAAACAAGGACTTTGGGAACTGCACAAATACCTCAATTCGGATGCCAAAGGAATGATCTTCGTAATATCCAGGTTCATTACTAACAATCATACCCATCTGCAGAGCAATCATATTTCCATATCGAAAGCTTATACTTTGCGGGCCTTCATGGACATTTAATGCAGCTCCTACCCCATGTCCAGTACCTAAAACATGTAAAGATGAAATCTTAGACAATTTATACAAGAGAATGTGCATACCAGAATTACTATGATAGGAGCTGAGCAGATTTTATGGGTGTTCCAAATTACAGCTCGACAAAGTAAAAAATTAAACTACCATGTCGATAGTCAAGCCCAATTTTCCATAGAGAAGATCGGGCAAGCACATCCAACACAAAACCAGGAGTACGTTCAGGGAATATTGCTTGATCCAAAGTTATATGACCCTATATAAAAAAAAAAGAATGCGGTTACAAAATACTAAAACCATATTTGGCATGATTTTCAAATAAAAGATGGAATAAAGAGTATTTTACAGTCCTCTCCCCCCCCCCCCTTCTCCAAACAAAAGTCTGACACTATTGTTTTAAGATACGCTGTTATACCCAAATCAAATAATTATATTGCCAGCTCTAAGTTACAAGGTGATCCCTTTGTGTGTCTGAAGTGTACATTGTGTTTTTTTTTGCAACTCTACTATTTGACTTTAGAAATCAGGAATTACCAATATCTTTACATAAGATTCGTTAGTTAGAGTTAGGAGATATGGGTAACATCTCATTTTTCATTTTTATGATGTCATATTGAGCAACTGGTAGGCATGAGAATGGAGTTGTTTAAAAAAATATGCTGCCTAAACGAACATTTACAGCATGTCAACCAAATTAGACTTTTCTAGCTGAAAATGGACATACTGAAAATTTAGGTGATGGAGTGTTTTCATGAGTTCATTGATCTTAATTCCTGCTTAACATTAATTTAAAGTATGCAGATTGTTTCTTATAAGGACCAAAGTGTGGCATTGTTATGTTAGAAGGTGCTACTTTGTGAAAAGGAGAAGGGCAAAATGATGTAAAATGATAGGCCTCAAAATTTGACAAATGAAAATATTATATTGATTTATATTAAATTTTCAATGAAAATTGTGAAAAAAATTATAAATTACCTGTAAAACTCTAGTGAAGCATTCCTTCTGCCTAGCAGTAGGATCACCAAAATGCACCGTTCGTGTAATGTCAGTAGTACCATCAACATATTGACCACCGCTATCTAAAAGGAAGAGATTTTTGTCACCAACAATGCTGCAACTATCAGGATTTGAGCGGTAATGTATAATAGCTCCATTTGCACCATAGCCTAAAATAAGTAGCAAAAAGTAACAAACTATTAGATTCTAGAATTTTTATGAAAGCTATGCAGACTATTAGAAAATCCATGAAAGACATGCAAAAAAAAGGATTTACCCCAAGTAGTGGAAAATGTTAAATTTAGAGAATTAGAGAGGAAAAATACTTAATTTTATTGCACAAACTTGTACACATTTAAAGATTTGTACAAGATATCCTAATAAATAAATAAATAATTACAGAATAATTCATAATTGCTCTAATATAATCCTTCATAAATCATCCATCTAAATATGGAAGGAGATCAGCGTGATCCAGGTGAGCCTCCCATGAATTCCCATCTTAGCTGTGGGAACAAAATGCCAAGGAACAGCTAAGGATTTAATAAGCAAGCCTCTCATGGATTCTCATCCTAGCCATGGGATCAAAATGCTAAGGGACGACTGGAATTTAATACTCCCCCTCAAGCTGGGGAATACAGATCTGCCATTCCCAGCTTGGTAATCAAACCTAGGAAGGTAGAGTTATCGAGTCCCTTGGTAAGAATATCTGCAAGTTAGTCTTTTGATGAGACATGATCAATACATATAAGACCACTATCTAATTTCTACTTTATGAAATATCTATCCAATTCTATGTGATTGGTCCTATCATGTTGAATCAGATTGTGAGCTATGCTGATTGTTGATTTGTTGTCATAGTGTAGCTTCATGAGTCCTTCCCACTTAATCCTTAGGTCTTCTAGAATTATCTTGATTCATAGTAGTTCACATAGTTCAAAGGTCATAACTCTGTATTATGCTTCTGCAGTAGATCTTGCCACCACATTATATTTCTTGCTTCTCCGTGTAACAAGGTTTCCTCCAATAAATGTGCAGTATCTTGAGGTAGATCGTCTATCTATAAGTGATCCTACGTAATTTGCATCAATATATGCTTCTGGAGTTATTCCACAACCTCTTCTGAAGAGAATCTCTTTACCTAGGTTCCCCTTAAGATAGTGTAGTATTCTGTCCACAGCTTGCAAGTGAGTCTGGTTTGAATTTTGCATGAACTGACTGACCTGGCTTACAACAAGTGTTATATCTGGTTTGGTGTGGAAAAGGTAGATCAAATTCTCACAAGTCTCTGGTAAGCTCCTTTATCTACATTTGGATCTTCTTTAGCTTCCTCCAATTTGAGATTTGGTTCTACTGATGTTGGTGATGGTTTACAACCTAGTTTACTTATTTCTTTAAGAATATCATTAATGTATTTTTATTGTGAAATAAAGATTTCTTTGCTGGAGTGGGACACTTCAATTCCAAAAAAATATTTTAATCTACCAAGATCTTTGATTTCAAGTTCTTTTGCAAGACATTTCTTTAGAGTTTCTTTCTCCTTTTCATCATTCCCAATCAAGATGATATCATCCACATAAACTAATAAATTGTGACTTCCCCTGAGTCTGGGTGCTTGAAGAATAATGTATGGTCTCCTTAGCTCTGCCGATAACCATTAAGAAGCATGACTTCTGAGAATCTTCCAAACCAAGCTCTAAGTGACTGTTTAGCCCATATAAAACCTTTTTTAACCTACACACTTTGTTAACCCTAGATTGTTCCTTGAATTCTAGTGGAATCTCCATAAATATTTCTTCCTCCAAGTCCACGTGTAGGAATGCATTTTTGACATACAATTGTTCTAGATGCCATTTATAATTAGCCGCTAGTGAGAGCTAGATCCTCATGGTGTTCATCTTGACCATAGGTGCAAAAATTTCCTGGTAGTCAATCTCATATGTCTGATTGTACTCTTTCGCCACCAGTCTTGCCTTATACATTTCCAGGGTACCATTAGTTTTGAATTTCACAGAGAACACCCATTTGCAGTCGATTGATTTTTTCCCTACTGGTAGATAAATGATCTCCCATGTATTATTCTTTTTCAGAACCTACATTTCATCTTTCATGGCACTTCTCTAATTTTTATCAGATAAGGCTTTAAAAATATTATTAGAAATATGAATATCATTTAGCAACAACAACAACAACAACATCAAGCCTTTATCCCACTACGTGGGGTTGGCTACATGAATCCTTTTTCTCCATTGTGTCCTATTAAAAGTCAAATTCTCGTTTAAATCTAATAAAGAAAGGTCATTCATAATATTTTCTAACCAAGTCTTTTTAGGTCTGCCTCTACCATTCTTGACATAAGTCAAATCTAATACCTATACTCTCCTAACCGGGTCATTGGAAGGCCGCCGTTTTATTTGATCAAACCATCTAAGGCGACTCTCTCTAATCTTATCTTCTACTGGAGCTACTTCAACCTTTTCACGTATATGCTCATTTCGTAATTCGTATCCTATCTCTAAGGGTAAAGCC
Organism: Dendrobium nobile; assembly: GCA_022539455.1. Lineage (NCBI taxonomy): Eukaryota > Viridiplantae > Streptophyta > Magnoliopsida > Asparagales > Orchidaceae > Dendrobium > Dendrobium nobile. The sequence continues at coordinate 36,736,557 of CM039732.1, read as the reverse complement.
ACTCATCCACCTGAGCATCCTCATCTATGCCACACTTAATATAGTATTATGCTTCTCTTTTAATGGTTAACATTCAGCACCATAAAGCATTGCAGGCCTCACTAACATCTTATAGAATTTTCCCTTAAGTTTGAGGGGTATTTTTCTATCACACAACAAGCCCTATGCATTCCTCCACTTCAACCATCCAACTTGAATTATGCTGATAATATCCCCATCTATTTCACCATCACTCTGAACAATAGATCCAAGATATCTAAAATGTGTACTCTTATTAATGACTTGATCGCCCAAAGTCACAATCCCCTCACTAGGTCTATTACTACTAAAATTACACTCCATATATTCTGTTTTAGATCTACTCAAGTGAAAACCTTTAGTCTCTAATGTTGACATCCATAATTCAAGTTTACTTTCAACTCCCTCTCTAGTCTTATCAACAAGAAGAATATCATCAACAAAAAGCATACACTAAGATACATCCTCTTACAAATGTCTGGTGAGAACATCCATGACTAAAGCAAAAAGATATGGGCTTAAGGCTGATTCTTAATGAATATCATTCTAAAAAATTTATGTGAACGTGTGCAGTTATGGAAGGATACAAAGTTAGTTATGGGGTACAAAGGAGGTTTTTTTGGTGAACTTGTATTTACCTCAATTTCAGGAGATGATTCAGATTCTTGGATCTACTTTGGAGCATGAATTGGATTTATACGCCTTGAATACACTTTTTCAAACCTCGTATTATTAGATAAAAGGGTTTATTAGGCCAAGTTCCTCACCATGGGGAGCTCTAACTTTGTTTGTAAAGAAGAAAGATGATAGTTTTAGAATGTGCATCGATTATCGGGAATTGAATAAGCTTACTGTTAAGAACAAATATCCTTTACCCAGAATTGATGATCTATTTGATCAATTAGAGGGAGTTGCAGTTTTCTCTAAAATTGATTTGCGTTCTACGCATTAAGGAGAATGATATAGCTAAAATTGCTTTTAAAATCAGATATGGCCATTATGAGTTTGTTATAATGTCATTTGGAGTGACGAATGCTCTAGTTATCTTTGTGGACTTGATGAACAAAATTTTCAAACCATTCCTAGACATTTTTGTAATTAACTAATTATGTTCATAGATGATATCTTGATTTATTCAAGAGATGAGAGCCATTCCAATCACCTGCATGTAGTGTTGCAAATACTTAAGGAGAACAAGTTGTATGCTAAATTTTCGAAGTATGAATTTTGGTTGTGCAGTGTAAATTTTTTTGGGCATGTGATTATTGGTAAAAGGCATTTCTGTTTATAAGAATAAAATTCAAGCCATTGCTAAGTGGCCAAGGCCAACAACAATTTCAGATGTGAGGAGTTTTCTAGGTCTTGCTAGTTATTACAGCAGGTTTGTAGAAGGATTCTCTCAGATTACAATGTCGTTATCTAGATTAAATCAAAAGACAATAAAATTTGAATGGAATGATCAGTGTGAAGGATTTTTCAAAAGCTAAAAAAATGATCAATGACTGCCCCAATATTAACAATTCCATCAGGTTCAGAAAGATTTCAAATTTTCTGTGATGCTTCATTGAGGGGACTTGGATGTGTATTAATACAGCATGGTAGAGTGTAGCATATAATTCAAGGCAACTGAAAGTTTATGAAAAAAAAAAACTATCCCACGCATGATTTGAAATTAGCAGTTATGATTTTTACACTTAAAATATGGAGACATTATTTATATGGAGTCAGATATAAAGTGTTTACAAATCATAAGAGTCTCAAATATATTTTCAATAAAAAGAACTTAATTTGAGACAGAGAAGGTGGCTAGAGCTCATTAAAGATTATGATTTGGATATACAGTATCATCCTGGAAAGATAAATGTCATGGCAGATGCACTTAGCAGGAAAATTCTTGGATATGCAAATTGGCTAATCACCCAACAGGAGCAGATAATCAGGACATGAAAAGATTAGAGATTTAGTAGTTAATTAGAAAGATACTAAAGACATGTTATTAAATCAGTTGATGATACAATCCACTTTGAAGGTAAAATTTCAAGACAATATAAAGAAAGTACAAGCATGATAGTTAGGGACTTTTGTATTCAATAACAAAATATTGCTAAAGTATAATGGCAGAATGTGTATTCTAAATGTTGGCAATTTAAGAGAAGAGATATTACAAGAAGCTCACCTCTCTGGCTATGAAATTCATCTAGGCAACACAAAAATATATCAAAAATTGAGAGGATTATTTTGGTGGCCTGGACCAAATCGGAGTGTTGCAAAATTTATGGCGAAATGTATTCTCTATCAAATGATTAAAGCAGAACATCAAAAGACAGGCGGTTAACTACAACCCTTACATATACCTAAGTGGAAATGAAAAGAAATTGCAATGAATTTTATGATTGGATTACCTAGGTTAAGGCAAAGTTGGGATGTTATATGGGTTGTTATAGATAGACTAACCAAGCCAGCTCATTTCTTATCAATCAAACAGATAGATTCAGTGAAAAATTTGACAAAAATATATGTTGATGAAATTGTGAGATTACACGGAATTCCAACATCAACAGTCTTTGATATAGATGCTCGTTTTACTTCTACATTGTGAAAGAAAATTCAGGAAGCTATGAGTACCAGATTAACTTTCAGTACAACATTTCATCCTCAGCAAATGGATAATTAGAAAGAATAATTCAGACTTTGGATGATTTACTATGGTTCTGTGTTTTATATTTTAGAGAAAATTGTGAGACTCACATATCGTTGATTGAATTTGCTTACAATAACAACTTTTAGTCTAATATTGAAATGGCACCGTACGAAGTTCTTTATGGAAGAAAGTGCAGGTCACCCTTGTGTTCGGTAGAAGCAGGATAAAGAAAAATAATTGGTACTGAACTGGTGGATGATGCTACTATAAAAATCAGATTGATCAGAGATAGAATGAAGGCAATACGAGATAGGCAACGAAAATATTATGATGCAAAACACATGCCAATTGAGTTTGAAGTAGTAGAATTTATTTTTCTAAAAGTCAGTCTAATAAAAGATGTACAACGATTTGAAAAAAAAGGAAATTGAGCCCAAAATTCATAGGTCCTTTTGAAATCATAGAGAGGATTGGAAATATGGTTTACAGATTGGATCTGCCAGTGCATATGTAAGGAATTCATAATGTGTTTCACATATCAATACTTCGGAATTATGTGTCAGATGAGTCAAAGAGAATCTAGTCCAAATTAATTGACTTGCAGCCTGATTTGAAATATGTTGAAGAAGCTAAAATAATATTGGAATATGATGTGAAATAACTCGAAAAGAGGGCAATATCTTTTGTGAAAATTTTATGGAAACATTGAACAGATAAATATATAACTAGAGAGAAAGAAGCGGAAATGAAAAATCAATATCCTCATTTATTTAATTAAGATATGTTTTATTTGATTTAATTTCGAGGACGAAATTTTTTATAAGGGAGATCATGAGAACCGGAATGGCCGGTTCAACTGAACCAGCCAATTATTAAAAGCATTAAGTCGCGACAGACGAAAGAAAAAAGCGAACAGAGCAGGAACGTCCGAACTCGCGCGAAAGGGGCTGGGAAAGTTCGTTTCGCCATTTTTAGCGAACGATTGCATTCACGAATAAGATTTACCAACTTCTTTTCATTTCTATCGTAAAAGAAGTGGATAATTGGAAGAAACAATGGTGAATGAGAAGAACGACAAGGATAAAAGTGGGAAGAAGGTTTGTCGATTCTTCTTTCCATTTTTGCATAAATTGTCATCTTTTACTTCATATAAAGCAAGTGATATTTTCATAAGGGAAAAGGAAGAGATTGAAAGCGAGAAGGGATTTTGGGAGAGAAAAAAGAAAGATTTTGGATTTTTGGAAAATCCTCATTTGTAAGTGAATTTTTATCATGCAGTTTTTTAAAAAAATTTGCTATTAATTTATATTTACATGAAAATTTATATTGTATATTTTTAGAGATTTTAAAAAGGAATAGATCGAAAGTTGTAGGAGTTCGATTCAACAAGGAAGAAAAATTCGAGGTTTGAGGTTGTACCAAGGTTCGAGGATTTTAAAGAAATAAAGTGGGTAATTATAGTTATGTAAATTTTCAATATTTTATCTTTATTTCAAATCTGCATGTAGTAGTTCATATAACTATTTTACTTCTTTTTGGAGATTATCATGAATGAGGCAATGCAAATTCTAATGCATAGATTGATATAGAAATTGTTATAACTGAAAATGATTGAAATATTATGAGAATATAAAAGTATATGAATATTTAAAAGAAAATACATGCAAACAAAATATTCGATTAGAGGTAGAGGTAGAGGTTGACCTAAAAATTTAATTATAAAATATTAAAAGTGATATTTTTATTAGATTTAAATAAAAATTTGATTGTTAACAAGATACAATGGAGAAAAAGAATTCATGTAGCCAACCACACATAGTGGGATAAAGGCTTGATGTTGTTGTTGTTGTTTCTAGTTTTCAAAGTTCGAGAAGAATATTATAAACAAAAAGTATGTATCGAGCAAATTTTAAATGCCTGTTGATGGCTTTCAATATCTCATATTATATATATTACAAAGCGTACTGCTAAAATGTCATGCATTACTATCCTATATAAAATTGTAAAATAAATATTCATTGTTGTGCATAGAACCACAAGCTGCGGGTGACCCATGTGATGCACAACAGATCACATGAAGCACAGACAAAAAATGGCTTGTTCTACAGAGATGACACCACAGGTCTATATTTGGTACATCTCAAATCTAGACATAATACGTCACAGCTACGGCCTTAGCAAACCACAGCTCTACAATCTGTCAACAATAACTAGTTTTTCTTTTCTAACGGGAAATTGCTTTAGGTGAGAATTGATAATTCCAGGTATGGCCATTTTTGGAGTCATTTAAGCATACTCTTTGCCTATAAAGGCAAGACTCATTTCACTGTTGAATAGCTAATGATAAAAGCTTCATTTACAATTCTTTTCAGGAGATCTAAACACTCAATTCAATCTTTCTTGAGCCAAATCTTTCACCTAGCCTCTTTTAAATCCTCCAGTTGTTTGTCACTACCGTAACCCTACAATTAAGGGTAAGGATTCAGTGATCTTCTTTCATTTCACTTGCTTGTGCTACCATTGCCTTGGGAGGATTTGACGAGGTTCCCTTTCCTATAACCAATGGTAATAGGGTTCACTTTGCCAAGCGTAGGAGAGAAAGGATTCTTGTAAATGCTTCGCTGACAGAAACTTGTGAAGGAAAGAATGCTGGAATTCCCAATATAGTAGCTTGAGTATAACAGTTGGTTAGAGCCAATCCACCTAAAAAAATTCAGTTTGCATTGCTTCCTTCATGTTCTTTACAATTCTTGCAATTTATTATTTTTATTGCAATGAACGTAAATTTTCTTAAATTCTACCAAAAAATTTCTAATTAAAGCAGTTAAATCCCCATCCCAACCCCCAGATGGATTTTATAATGAATGACCTTACAATGTGATCTACCTCGTTAATTTAATATCTTTGATGGTCAATTATCAAATGGATGGATCTTAAAAGATACTTCTATGGGTCAAATCAACATATTGAGTAGGAATTATTTCTAATAATTTGATCGCAATAGATTTCCTAATCTCAAAAAAACTAATTCCCGAGAATATACCGCTGATAGTCTCAAAGCTAGTGTCAATAAAACCAAACTGCTTTCTGCGAAATTCAAGTAGTTTTTGGGCAACTTCCGCTTCTGTAAGATTCATATTCTTGTGAACTCCATCTTCCAGCCAATCCCAAAATTCTGCTAATGCAGCTGCATCTCTGTAATAGAAAATCCTTGTGTCACAGATCATGCAAACTTAATAAATTTCACTTAAATGAATGTGATAAGCTTTAAATAAGATGCAACTTTTAAAGCTACTCGACAATCATTAAAAAAACCTAAATAAAACACAGCATTATATAAACTTACCCCAGTCATAGATCAAATTAAGAGACAGCGGGTGATACCCATAAATAGATGAGATGCCATATAGCTTTGCAGGGTTACATGTAAAAAAACATATTTGAGTTACAAAAGATAGGAAGAAAGTACACACCTCTAATCAATCAAAATCACCAAAGCCAATGCAAATTAAGATGTTTATCTTTTATTCATTTCTAAATACAAAATGCTTTATCAAACAATAGGCTTAAGATTCTTCCCCCAAAATTTCAATGTCCTTATGACTTGTATCAAAAGTGATTGCATGCTTTGTGAACTCAAGCTAATCTTGAATTTTGTCACCCTCTGGCAAATATTGTGAATGATGGATGAATTTTGTTTTATGCTTTAGGCAGTAGATTTTACTAGAAAGTTTTTAGACTTTATAAACTTCTACCTATTTATATTATTTATATGCAAATTCAGGATTAAAATAATTTGACAAGGGGATTTAGGGACATTTTAAAAATATGATCCCTTTGGTTAAGATTCACTTTCACGGGATTTAACTATTCACATCATACATATTTATAACTTCAAAGCTTTATTTTTTAAAAATGGTGACGTTCAATTATGATAAGCAATTGTGATGCCTACCATAGAGGTAGTTAATGTGATAGAGCTTTATTGCATTAAGATAAGGCTTGTTTGGATGATCACGTTCATAATTTGCATATGATTTAAGTTCATTTAAACATTTGCAACATTACAACCTTGTTGACTCTACCCCCGCATGTAGAGGATCAGGTGTTTGAATGTTCAAATTGAATTTGCTATAGAGGAAAGCTAGCCTCGAGATATGGCTTTTTAAAAATAAATTCTCATTTTAAGAAAATTTAAAGACGTAAAGTCAGCATAAAAGCTCAAATATTATCGACTTCAATTTTTGGAACATGGAGGGTCGAATTTGAAATATGGGACTTATAACCCTACTCTATACATAAGGCAACTTGCTAAAGAGCATGCATATACATCGATAAATTTAAGTTTGAAAGAGAGAGAGCTTGTTAAGTTTCAAAATGGTTGCATGATTTTTGAAATAGCTACATGCTTTTCAAGGCAGTGGAAATTTCAGCTCATTTTATTTTTAGCATGCGTAGTATTTTGATATTTAGATTTGAATTTTAAGATATTTATCATAACACACACGGGCAATTTGATGTATCCTTAAGAGGAAGTGTACACATTTCAATGAGCTAGCATGAATTTCAAAGCATCTCATTTGAGTTGAAAATTGCTTTATGATGCACATAGGGGACTTGAAATTATTCAGCTTTGATTGTTTACACAAACAGCATGTCATTAAGATGCACACAAAGTTTCATTTTGAGCTTTAAAACATTGTATTCCGTCCACTTGCAAGTATGAATTGCATATCAAGTTGGGAAGAGCATGAGTTAGAATGTTATCACATGTTTCAAGATGACATAATTTTTGTTTGTAGTATGGCTGGATTTTACATAGATAAGAGCCATGAAAAGAATCAAAATCTCCTATAAATAAGAGGGGTGTTGTAGTTCATTTTGCACTAATTCTAGTCCCCTGTTTATATTTCATAGGTTGTGTTCATGAGTGTTCAAAGTATTCTAGGAGCAGTGGGAAGTTTCGTTGATGTTTTCAGGAGAGCTTTCAAGTTATAATTGTACTATCTTCGTCATCATTGAATCGGGTAAGAAAGAATTAGGGTGAGACAAACAAAGGGTGTGACTCCTCTCGCAATTAAGTGTGAATTGGATTTTAGATTTAAGCGATTCAATTATGATGAAGATAGAGAAGATGAGTTTGTGCACATAGAAGACGCATGTGGTTTTGTGTTCGATGCAGAGAGCAAAGGGCGGAGAGCTCGAAGGTAACAAATGAGAAAGAAGAGGATTTTGTTCGATTGTGTTCATGATCGATAGAAAGGAAGAAGCGTTTTTTCTTCTCCTTTGTGTTCGTCGAACAAGAACCAAACAAACACTTCTTCCTTCATGTCCAACAGAAAGGCACAATTGAACAAAACTCTCTCTTTTGTCTTCATCGCCTTCTAACACTCTATCCTTCTATGTCCTTTGCATCAAACAAAATCGCATGCCTCTTCTCTTTGCACAACCTCCTCTTCTATGTCCATCTCCAATAAAACCGCTCAAAGTCAAACTCAAATTCACCCTAAACCATGTGAGTAGTCGTGTCCTCTGTCTCACTTGCCCCGATTCCGCCATGCATGTTTCTTTGATAAGAGACAACCAATTTATTTGGTCCGGTTTAGCTGACTAGTTCTGCCAGCTCCAATTATTACAGTAAGTCCTATTTTAGTCTAGTTATGTGCTCAACTTGGTCCTCATTTTACAAACTTCTTCTTATTCCTTAATTTTGCAATTTTATTCTTTAGCTCAATTTCATTTTTATGTTGTACTCATGTTCAAAAATCCTTTTCAACTTGTTCTATTTGAGTTACGAATAATTTTTTTGTCAATTATCCAATGTCACCCCCAAATATAGAGTACCAACAAGAGGTGTTAGGCATGCCCATCATTTTAAGAAAGGTTATATGGTTGATGTTCTAAGACACTATAGTTAGGAGTCTTCCACCACATCACACCAAGAAAAATGTGCATGGTCCTTCATATAAAAACATGAAACATTGCAACATGGAATTTCCCTATTGTGTTGTAACAACATGCATGAGTACTAATATAGTTTTTGGGTCATCTCTCCCTAACATGCCAAGAAAGGCATGTATAATTAACTTGCACAATAAATTTTACAAAGCAATATATTTTTCCTACCATTCTAAGCCCTAACATGCCGAGAAAGGCATGTATAATTCACTTGCACAATAAATTTTACAAAGCAATATTTTTTCCTACCATTCTAAGAAAAAATATATATAGGGCTTGCACGCTGAGAGTCAAAGTGTTGGTATGAGTTTAATCCACCATGCTAGGAATAACACGCACGAATTCATCTCATCGCATAAAACATGCCACAATCAGGATTTTATAAGTTATTAAAGGTTGTATTTTTCTTAGCACACAAGGCGATGGCAACAAGATGAGATGATGAGTTGATGAAATTGTGATGGCATAGTACACTTTTTTTTTTTCATTTTTCTCTTTGTTTTCTTTTTTTTTTCTTTTCTTCCTCTTATTTTCATCTTTTTTTCTTATTTTTGTTTTTTCTATTTTTTCATCTTTTTTTCTTATTTTTGTTTTCTTTTCTTCCTCTTATTTTCGTCTATAAGAGAGAGAAAGAAAGAAAGAAATGTTATCGGGCTTCTTCCTCTTATTTTCTTATCTTCCTCTTATTTTCATCTTATTTTCATATATTGATATTTGTTTTTTTTCTCTTATTTTCATCTTTTTTTCCTTATTTTTAATTTCTTTTCTTCCTCTTATTTTCATCTATATGAGAGAGAAAGAAAGAAAGAAAAAAAGAGAAATAAAGGTAGAGATGGTGAATGTCAAAGGAAGAGAAATAGAGTAAAGCAGAGGAGGTGCGAGAAAGGTTGCATAGCTAGCTATGCGGCTTTTCTCGACTTAGTGCTGAAGTGCGGGAGTTTTTGTTTTTGACTGTCATTGTTTGGAGAAGAGTAAGCACGCTTGACAAACTATGATATGTGTAGATGTTGATGCAACTGGAGTAATGGTTTGCTGATGATGTATGCATGAAGTTAACAGCAATAGTTTCAGGTGTAGTTGATTCGAAGCATGATTGCTTGGGAAAGAGATGGAAGTTCGGAGTTGCTGGAAATCAATCTCAATTTGAGGATTCATCAGTTGAGAGTAGGGGTCGATGGCAAACATTTGCTGTGAAGAGAGAAAGCTTGCAATAGTTTATAGAGGAGGCGAGCTAGGTGCACGTTCCATCGAGAGAGAAGAGGAAGGAGCGGGGTAGAGAATAAAGAAAGTGACATGTGATCGAAGCCTAGTGTTGGAGGGGAATGCGATCAACAGTTGGGTGTGGTTTGGAGATCACAGCATGAATGTTGTTTGACAACAACATGGGTAGCAAGGGCAGCGGGCAAAAGAGCTACAGTGATAGAGCTATGGCGTCGGTTGAGACTGACAAAGAGTTAAAAAATGCAAGAGAGAGGCGAGTACATGAGAGTGAGACTTGGAGGAGAAGTTTTGAGTGAGTGAGGATTTATTGGGTCATTAAGGAATAATAGAGAAAAGATTAATAGGTGAGCAAGATGGTTATGAAACCTTACGCACAGTGAAAGAACTATGTTGAAGGATTCCTAGGATTAGATGGGTACGTCCATTGATTGATGATTTTTTTAATCCTAAATTTATTTTTTCTTAGATTATAAAGTACAAAAAAACATGTGAATAGCTCCTAATGCAATTCCATGTTTCTCATGAATGAATAAACTCCTTCATGTCACCATGACGCATGTGAATAAATTATGTTTCTCCTTCGTGTGATGACTTGAGTAATATGGGTGCCTTCTCTGGCTATTTGTAATGTTTCAGATGTGTCACCGCAATTCATTTTCCAAAAAGGCCGACAATTGAGTAGTTTTTTTTTTTATTTGTGCAGTGTGTATCAAATCAGATGCATCAAGTTACATCTATTTTCCGTCATTTTGGTCAGGTTCCATCAAATCAATCTCAGTGCCCATTTTGGCAATTTCAACTCTTAGGACGTATTAGTGCAATCCATTTTGTAAAATGGGTCACAACTGTTTGATTTTCATGCAGGCAAACTGTTTTGAATATGATTGGCTCAATACTGCATCAATTGGCCATCATTTTGTCGCATTTGATCAATTTGGGTTTTGAAATAGATGAAGAGGCAACAGGGAATATGGAGATAACGAAAGATGCATGTGGCATGGGATTTCTCTAAAAACTCCAAAAGTATCATTGTAGTTTCAACATTAGCCTCCTAGTAGTATCAAATCTGCTCTCTCTTCTTGAAGAATAAAACAATTCACTGAAAACTACTAATTTTGATCTGATGCTAACTTATCTATGCAACTAAACTGAAATAAACTCCAGAAGTTTTAAATCTTTATCTTGCTCATCACATCCATGGAGTGATGCATGTTTCCGTTGTTATGCTTCGGTAGTGTCTGCTGAAGTGAACGTAGAAGCCAATTAGAAAAAGCAAATCGAGCTGTTGGTTTGGTTGCAAAGTCCAGCCACCCGTGCAAAGTTCACTCCAACTAAACTATTCAGTCTCCCTACTTTCTTCATTTTTCTTTTTCTTGGATGTTTTGGAGCCTTTCGGATGATTCTCTACTCCAATATCTATGTATGCCTCCAATATTGTTGTTTGATGTGGGGATCTATAGTATTTTTATTGCTGTGAAAAATACAGTAACCATCTCTTGGTTTGTATTAGTTTCCACACATAAATCACATAATAAACTTGACTAATGTTTAGATGAAAAGAGATCCAGGAAAACATGAATTCAGCAACGGATGGACAACATTTTGCCAATTATATCAAACTGCATATCAAAGAATAGCATGCCGCATGGCTAAAAATAGCTGTTTGTACAATGTTAAGCCAAACTAATATGCCTGCGTGGTATATTGCCTTTTTCTTGAGACATCAACTAAATAATCATCCACTTCCATTTCATAGAACAATATTCTATACATGTTATGATCAGAAAAAAAGTTGCATCACTAACGCAAGATATAGTAAAAGCAAGAAACCGTTCATTTCGGATCTAGGTACCTCAGATGTGCATTCCGCATCCCCTTGATTTCTGCTTCATTTTTCAGGGCCTTGGATATAGAGATGGGGGAAATCTTAAATAGAGTATTGTGCCCATTAACCTGAACCGGTGCGTCCTTTTGTGTTGTACTTTCAAGATGAGTTCCTCGACCAATGTTTCCCTTCACTTTATTTTCAGATCTATGGAGATGTCTATTAGAAGTAGAATTGAATAGGTTGACAATTGCGGCATTTATAGTTGATGGATCCAACATAAGTTTTGCCCCTTGGTCAGACAAACTGGAAAATAACAATAAGAATAATAATAATAATGCATTACAGAATACATATAGATATCAATGTCTAGAAGTGATCCTGTGTGCGCCATGTAGATGTTCTAAATAAAGAAAAAGCAAAGAACTCTGGATTTATCCGAAAGCATCATATTATTAAATTGACAATTTATTCCCCATCCCATATATACTTTTTTTTTAATCCTCATATATACTTTATAAGGCATAAATATTATTTAAAACATACTAATTAACTATCTTTTCTTACCCAAAAATTGCCTCATGTGAATCCAGCTGACCACATAATTTGATCTCTCAAATTTTTATTAATTAACATCAATTAATTGATTATTTATTTATTTTAAGAAATTCACCTTTTTTAATTAATTGGTTATTTATTTATTTATTTTAAGAAATTGTATTAATTTATCACTCAAAATTTGATCTCGACTAGCCAAACAGTTCTTTCAATCCTTCCATATACCATGTAGCAAACCAAACTATCTTTATATGTTCATTGCATTACAATTTTATCCCAATATAACTATTTTCATCATAGCCATTGACTAAATCACGATCACCAAAGCCAAAATAGCAAATAAAAGGCTCAAATCCACCACCCACCCTCTTGCTATAATAATGATCCTTGCAAAGATGTTTATGATGATAGATCTCTTACTGATGATGAACTTTATGATGATAGTCCTTATGAAGATATTTATGATGACACACCTCTTTCAAATAATGAATTGAACTTTGATAATAATTATGCGATAATGATATCTGAATGTACTATTAAGGTTGATTCATAAATATTATTGGAGGGTAAGCCAAATCCTATGTTTGATGAAGTGTCTAAGCCCAACAATGTAATTCAACATGAGAGAATTCATTGCAAATTATATTTGATTGCGATTACCATAGCTTGCTTCAGTTATTCCTACAAAAGATTGAATTTATGTTGTTGTGGCCATCATCATCTCCTAATTGATTGTTAGCCCGCATTGTGAAAAACTTACAGGTGTTTGAAATTTGAAACCATCCAACATCCAAGCTTCCAAATCCTAGTGTGTTCTGTGGATTAATTCATGTTGATCTCTCTACTTCAAGGACGCTTTTTCCATCATATGATCTAATGATGACACTTCATCTAGTGAACTACTGCAAACTCTTCACGAAAAGAATTCTTTATTGGTCGGTGAATTGATGCAATGCAAATCATCTAGTTTAACCTAGAACATACTAGATTCTAATAAACAATCAAAATGAGCTGAATCAAACTACAAAACAACTGAACTCAAAACTATTTTCAATCTTTGAGAACCATTTCTATTTATGGTTGAATTTCTCTTATTTTTAATTTAACTTATTTTATTAGGTTGTATTACCTTCTTTGGACAATAAAATTAAATTTAAATTTCTATGTTCTAATAGGGCTAGATTTAATTTCAAATAGGATTAGAATTGAATTCAAATTATTTGGCCATGTCCTCTTAACCCTATTTCTATAACAAATGATTAATGGCACGTATTCAAATTGGAAGATTTATAATTAAATGAATCTAAATTATTTGTTTCCACTTGAGCGATCTCTAGATCTAAGTTTGTGTACAGCAGATCGATCCATGTTGTGAATGTGAACCGCGCTAAGTTGTGCATGTGGATTGATGGAACGTGTTCAAATTAGAAATATTAATAATTAAATGAATGTGAATTATTTGCCAAGCTGACTGAGTGTTCTCTTAATCAAAGTTGTATATGAAGATTACTCCCAGTTATGTATGTGGATAGCTCCAAGTTGTGTACCCAAATCATGCATGTGGAGTTCCTCCCTCTTCCCCCTCTACTATTGACACATTAAGTAAATTTTGTCCAAGAAATAAATAGCTATCAAAACTGAGAGTTTCAAAATAGAAGACATGAACATTATTGATGAATATGAATATTTATGCCTTTCTAAAATCATCAAAATTAGCTTCACGTTTACCATCAAGCTAAAACCTAAATTCACAATACAATCACCAAAATGAGTTACTGGTACAAGGTTAAAAAAAATTGCAAGAAACATATAATGCAGACAAATAAGCAACATAGTAAATAATAATATTATCAAAAGAACATACTGAACCTCTGGCTGCAATGTTTGTCCTTAAGCAAGAACTAGTCAAAGAAGAACTCTTTTCTTCAGGTTACAAGAATACCTCTCTATCTCAGAAAGAATGGCTTCATATGGTCTCAATTGTACTCCAGCTTTTGACAGATGAACCAATACTTCCTCGGTAACCTTATTAGCATCAACAAATAAGGTGGCACTAGTATAACTCACAACCAAATATGAATAGAAGACAGGTGAATGTGGAACATCACTTCCTCTCTACAAAACCCAATAAGTATCAGTCATCAAATGAAATGTAAGTAAAAAATATAATGACAAATGAAGAACTGAAATAGAACATCTGGCCATCCAGAATCCTCCTAGTACTGATTAATTTAAAGAATATGATAAAGCTTCAACTAAATGTAGGTTAATTTGGTTTGACATTTGCTGAATACCATATGAATAGCATAAAAGTAGCAATCATAGAACTTCCGTGTCCAGTTAGAGATTGCAGGTAACATCGATTACTGCTCAATCTAAATCTACAAATCAGGGGTTTACTTCAGGGACTATTTTTCTGATTATTGCCTACTTAAAGTCAATTCGTTAACTTTTCCTGTAAATCCAAAGAGTTCAAAGTGCTGACGAATAAAAAAGCAAAGAATACAAAGAGCACACAAACATGATGGAAATCAACTGCACAAAATAAAGTTATTGCATATTTGAGTTGAAAACAAAATCTGATGTTAAATGAACAGAATGGTGTTCTTGAGAGGTCAAACTCATGCAACAGAGCTGCTCCTTATAAAAAGGAGCAAGGAGGGGAATATCTAAGCAGTATCAGCTAAAGTGATCATCTGTAACCATCCAATTGAAATGGTGCTACAATATCTGTGATGATCCAAAAGTTATTAAGAAAAAGAACTACTAATTAGGAATAATTCATGGATGAATAGGATTTAATCGAGCCTTTGCACATCTCCTCAAGCTTAGCAGAGATGTCATTATTTTCTTCAGTGTTACTTCCTAAATGAGATACAGCTCTTTTTTATTGAATAGGGTATAGCTTGAGACAATATAATCCACACAGTTTTGATGAATTTCTCTAATGACAGATCTATGGAAATACAAATCAGATGTCACGCCTTTCTTTCTCTTAGTAAAAGTTTTTTGGAGATTTTTGTCTCTCTATTTGCTTTCATTTCTATCAGGACCTTTCAACAACGGATATTTAGACGCATGGTTAAAATGTCATGCCTCTATTTTCATCCAGCGGAGCTAGGCTTTTGCTGATATAATAGTTTATGTATGACTAAGCCAAGATTAAAAGATAAACCTCCCAAGCAGAGTCACCAAAAACCTAAGGGCTCCAAAAATTAGCTCCCCGAATTCTCAGCACATTTTTTTATAGGAGTTTTAAGGGACTAAGTTTCGGGTCAAATTTTCATAAGGAAGATTGGATTTAAAATGAGATGCTAGGCACTAAGTGAGGACTTAAGATCTGGTTCGAGATTTCCCATAGGCACAATTGGAAAATTACCCCTCCATAAGCATAAGAGCAATTACGATTAAAGCTAGTTGTTAGATAAACATTAAGTGCCTAGCGTATTCTAGCAATAATTTTAGGGTTTGAATTTAGACTTTTAAGATTTGAAATTGACCACTGTATACTTAAGCGAGTAGTAGCAGAATTATGACAAGCTCGATAAAAATCTCATGGTTCCATCATCCCAGGCTGTCATGATCCCTAGTTTATTTAGTCATAGGAGGTAGTTAATCCAAACTGAACAAAGCATCCACGTTGACAGTCATAGGTTGCTTCATCAAAGGATATCTAAGAGGACAAATTTAGCAACCCTAACTAACAGATGGATATTTGAAGAACATACAGGCTCTGGCTATAACCATAATATAATGGTGTCAACTAGCAGCAAACCACTTGGTTAGAGAGCCCGTAACCATTAACCTGTCATTTAATAACAGAACCACCTATTAGAGAACATGTATCACGTCCTTATTCGCAAAGATTATTTGAGAATGAATCTTAGCGATATACTCGATAAGATATTCACTCTTTGTGAGCTAGAGTTATTCTCAAATTTATTCACATCAATAAACAATTGTGGAAGGTGGATGAATTTTTTACTTTAAATTAGTTATTAATTTCATTTTAAATATTCAAATGTTGATATGTATTGAATTTTTTAATTTTTTTTTATAAACTTACGCCATTAATAATTGATTTAGGATATCAGGACATTTTTTTAAATTAAGTTATCCCCTCCAGTTGAGATTTTGTGTCAACACGATCATCATCGGGAATTGAATATATTTATTTTGTTATTTTAGCCCTGTCAACTCTGTCTGCATATTAATAGAGGATCGAGCTTGCATGTCAACTTTTTGTGAATCATCATGCGCATTAAGCTTGAGAGTTTGTATTCATTTGTAATGATTTTTTTTTCAAAGATAGCCTAGAAGGCCTATTATGAACATTAAAAAATAATAACTTCATAAATTTCATGGCCCTGCATTCGCTCATTAATTCAAGTCTTGTCGACTCCAATCCTTTTAAGGGAGAGGATTGGAAACGAAATTCAAGTCATTATTTAACCCGCATGAAATTCTTTCTTCTTTATTATGTTATTTTAGTCTTACCAACTCTGTTTACTTGCTAACAGCGGATCAGGTTCGATATTAGCTTTGTGAATCATTATGCGAGTGTCAAATCTGAGAGTTTGTATTTTTATAATGAGTTTCCTCTATAAAAGACACTGAAGGCTTAATGTGAACTTTAAAAAATTACATATTATCGTAGATTTCACGCCATGTGTTTATTCATCGGGTTCAAATCTTATCAACTCTAGTCCTTTCTAGGAGGATTAGACCTGAAACTTTAGGTTTATATTTAACCCGCTCAGCATTCTCAGGCGGTGAAATTAAATATTTAGCATATTCATCACACATTTAGATAATTTAAATATCTTTCAAATGATGCATGCATTTTTTGTGCATTTATATGATACACTTGCACATTTTATGGCACACTTGTTTAGTGTGTTCGTATGCATTGGCTAGATTGGCAAACTTTTTGATGCAATTGCACATATTTTGGGGCATTTTATGGCGCATGTTTACACATTTTTTAGAACAAGGTTAAAAATTTATTTATTATTCTATAGTCCACGCAACACTCTCAAACATCATGCTTGAATATTTGTCACGCTTGTCGAAGCACATGCGGACATTTGATTTTTAAAAGAGATTTAATATTTTAAAATTAGTCGTGAGGTTTCATTGCACTAGCATATTTTTTTATGCATTTTCACAGCATATTTGAATGTACTATGATGCTTTCATGTAATGCATTCATATGTTCATAATGCACTTGTGCGACGCGCCTGCATGAATTCAATGCAATTACATGGTGCATTTATATACTTGAATGATTATACACTCTTTCAAGCGCTTGTACGACGCATTAGCATGTTATAATGCTTATATACTTCTTCGTGCGTGAGTATAGTGCATTTGTATGTCTTAGTTGTGCTAGCACTATACGCATAGGGGACGCGTAGACAAGCTTTTCTTTTAATGATTTGATGTGTGTCGTGCACTTTGTTGAAGCATTCATACAATCTATGATGCATGACAGTCTACTATTTTGTTTCTTTCATTCACGGGGTATAAGACATGTTCACGAAATATGCATGAGTTCCATTGCTTTAGTAGCTAGCATGTGCGTTGCTTAGGGCACTCGTACACCCATGATTTGCAACATATTTGTTCATTTTATTTTTTTTCAAAGGTATTCCCATGAAACAATTGTTGGGGATTCATAAAGATCTAACATGTGTCAATCGTTCATGCGAATGTGCAGTATTGGGGTCATACCCATAATTTAACATTTTAGAGAGAATAAGGAGGATCTTCATATGATATTTATTGATTTAGAGAAAGCATATGATAAAGTTCCAAGAGAAGTGCTATGAAGAGTTCTAGAAAAGATAGATGTTAATAATGTTTATATTCAAATCATTAGGGATATGTATGTTGGAGCTATTACTTGTGTTCAAACACAAGGTGGTTTGACCTAGTATTTTTCAATTTAAGTTGGATTACATCAAGGATCAACCTTAAGCCTATATCTTTTTGCTTTAGCATTTGATGTTCTTACTAGAGATTTGCAAGAGGATGTTCCCTGGTGTATGTTTTAGCTAATGATGCTTCTTGTTGAAAAGACTAAAGAGAGAGTTGAAAGTAAAATCGAATTATGGAGGTCAACCTTAGAGTCTAAAGGATTTCGTTTGAGTATATCTAAAATCGAATATACGGAGTGAAATTTTAGTAGTAATAGATCTAGTGAGGGTTTGTGACTTTGAGCGAGCAAGTCATTAATCATAGTACACATTTTGGATATCTTGGGTCTATTGTTCAGAATGATGGTGAAATAAATGGGGATATTATTAGTAGAATTCAAGTTGGATGGTTAAAGTAAAGGAATGCATCGAGCTTGTTGTATGATAGAAAAGTACCCACTTAAACTTAAGTGAAAATTCTATAAGATGGTGTTAGACCTGCAATGCTTTATGGCACAAAATGTTGGCCATTAAAAGAAAAGTATAATATTAAGTTAAGAGTTGCAGAGAGTGAGGTGTTGGAGGGAGGACAAGGTAGAGATGGGAAAAGAGATAGTGAGGTGAGGGAGGAAAAGAAAATGGAGGAAATGGAAGGAAGAAGAAGAAAAAAAAGAGAAAGAAGAAAAAAAGAAGAGAAAGAAGAAGAAAGAAAAAAGAAGAAAGAAGAGAAGGAAGAAGGACAAAGGAATAGGAGACAATACGGCGGCCTTGTCTGCAGGTAACAGATTGAGCAGCTGCCGATGACAAGAAAGTGGGGGTCGCGCATGGGGTCAAGCGGGGGCGTTGCATGCATGACCTAGGGCGTGAGTCCGTTGCTTTTTTGAGTATGAGGGAATGAGAGGGGGTTATTGGTAGTAAGATTTCCCTCAACCCTTTTTTCGCCTTTTTTCTTTTTTTTTCTTTTCAGCTTTTTCTGAAAAAGCTATCCAAAGATAGCCTTGAAAGGACATCCATCCTTTTTTGTACTTTTCTTATTATTTATATTAATAATTTATAAAAATTATTTATTTTTTTAAATATAAATTTAAAATTAGTTTTTGACATTAGTAATAAAAAATTATTTATATTAAACATGCATCAATTTTCTCAATGAACTTTCATCATTCACAAATGTCGATTTCAACCTCATTTTGCACATGCAAATTTTTTATTTTTATCAGTCGAAAACCTCAGCTAATATGAGTATTGTTTTTAGCTTTTTTAGAAAAATCGAACGTACCGATGCTATTTGTTTCATTAATGGACATTGTTTCAGTGATTTTAATTTTTGATTGATGTGTTTGGATAGCTTTCACGCGAAGTCACATCTTCAGTCGTCATTTTTGTCGTGCGTGATTGACTCAACCCTACAGCTAATATTAGGGTCAACAACAAAAGTGCAAGTGTATGTGAAGATGTAGGGAACTTATTTGCACACATGGAGACATCGATGTTTATGCTGAATGAGAGAAGATTGCATGTTTCCCGCAAAAAATATATGAAACGGGATGATTAATCTCCTAGCTATGGTGTTACACTTCTAGTGTCAAGATTGACTATCTTGACAACTGAAATGAAGCGAAAGTGAGAGATTAGGGCATCCATGAGGTTGCAACTTGCAACTAAAAAAAGTCAACATCAACAAGGATGTTAAGGGATGGATCTGTCATATGAATGGGAATTTAACTAGCTAGTACTAACTTGGAATGACTTTTAATGTGCAAAGAAACTTTACAAGGATTTAAACATGTCACAAAAAATCAAATGTAGATGGCAAAATTTTTGCTCTGATGCCAGAATGAAAACAAGTGGGGAACGAAAAATATTTTGATAATAGAGAACATAAGAATATGGTATAGGAAAGAGAAGAAAGGATTCATATAATTTGACAAATAAATACCTCAATGAGAGGCAGGAGGCAGAGAGGAAGAAAGTTAGATGATACTCTAAAAGAGAACATCATTCCCTGAAGTTGATGCCAGAAAGAAAACCACTTTATTCCATCTCAAACTAACTAAATAACAACACCTTGGGTACCAGTAGAAATAAGCATCATTGAAAATGACAAAACTATCCCTAAATAATTATAAAAATACCAAATTGGTCATAGAAAATAAATGATATTTAAACCATTAATAATTAGCTTAAATATGAAGAAAGATGACCACAGGCTACATTAAATGACATTAAAAATGCGAACTCATAAGTCATGACTAAGGACTTTGGTAGACTTGTACTGCATCAAATAAAAACCAAACTTTGGATCATGTTTTGATGGGCTCAAGAATTTTACACTGATACAAATCCCACAAAAGCAAAAGGCCTTAGGCCACAAGAATGAATTTTATGTTTTCAAGTGATACTTCTATAATTCCAAGACAAAACTACGTTCAATTAAGAGAATGCATAATGGTCTTCAACTATAATGTACCTCCAATCTTTGAAAGAAATTAGTCACTCAAGAATAGTAATAAACAATCCAATTAAAGAAAACCTACAGGTTAAGAATTACCAAGTTTAAAAGCCAAGCAACTTCATCAAGCATTGATATAACAGTAGCCGTACAACTTGCTTCTATAAGTTCTGATCGTAAAGTAGACAGTTTTGAAGAGACATCTACACCAGCATACTTGATATCATGCACTCTAATTGGCTTAAAAGGAGGCTTTGGTCTTGATTCTCTCCATATCTCATCCACAAGATTGCAATCATATACAAAGACCAGCTCATGATTGTTTTTGGAAACTGCTGCTTTCATTTCCTCTGCTGTATCGTAGGAAAACAGGAACTGCTCCCTTCAAAAAGTTAAGGATAAAATAGCATCATAGAGAGAATTAGGAAAAGTCTGAAGGTATCACAGCTAGGAATCAGATTAGAGTTCAGGAAATTTTAAATTTTTCACCAGAAAATATGCCCCTTAACCAACAGAATTTAGGGAAAAAAATCATCAAAAAGCTAGCATTTCTATGAAAATTTATCTCATATTTCATTGTTCATTGCAATGATTAAAAAATCTGCTACATAAGAAGGAGCATGAAAATATTTAACTAAATCATATGCAGGTACCAAGCCTAAATTGAACGTGAATGAGTTTGCTAAACATGAATAAAAAAATTGTTCTCTTCAAGATTAAGTTTTGAAAAATCAGGCTTTTTTCAGTATTCAAATTAATGATATTAATATTCCATTCAGCCAGCTAGCCCGCAAAAGCAATAATGGCATTAAGAATTTAATTACACAACCGTTACAAATCCTCTCCTTGCCTAATAATTTCTGCATTGTTGATAATACCAAGCTTACTCTTCAACTAACTGGTCCTTGTACAAAACTCAATTTTAAGCTTTCTGATTAGCTTAGAACTCAATTTTAAGCATTTTGATTAGCTTAGAAATTAATATGACGACTAAACTATCACTTATCAAGAACTTCAAATAGGGTCAGTCTCGAGCAATGGTTTAAGGGACCTCTCATGTATTCAGGACGTCCTAAGTTTTAATCATAACCTTTTTGCCAATAAGGGGTAAGATTGCATGCATCAACCCTTTACCATATCTCATATTAACAGGAACTACATGCACTAGGTAACCCCTGTTTTAAAATAACTTCATGGTTCCCTCTGAGTTTATTAGCCATATCACGTATATTCGAACAAAAAAGCCCCCCTGGTCTTCCAATTTAATGGCATTTTATTGAGAAAGGAATCCTGTATATTTTTAACAAGATGCGGTCATTGCATAAGTTAGATGCTGTTACAAACATCTAGAATTTAAAATGAGGGGTGCATATTGTATTTACAACAAGCATAAGAATCACATTTTAATACTACATTTGATACGCTCTGATCTCCAAAAAGCAAAAGCGCTGCAATACATCATAATAGACTGATGAACCACAATTCAGAAATGAAGTATCAGATTTGTAGTCATCTTGGCGGAAATTTCTCTTAATAACCATAGCAATTCTTCCGGTTTTTTGTTACGTTTAATAGCAACCAATATTGGTGGTCTACAGATGCCAACAGATATCGGTGCTATGCAGATGTCTCTAGATATAGATATGTGAGCTAACAGATTCCACCTAAAGCTTGGAAAAGCCAAATCATAGCCCCCTTCCTTTCTCAGGTGGCCAACCCAAAGTGGTTAACAGCCTCGTTTCCAAAACCCTGTGCTGCTGCGCATCCCTGGTGAGTGATCCTTCCGATGCCAAGTTATTCCGGAAGCCAATTTCCTACCCTATGTGATTCTTTTCGAGATAACCAAGCATTTCTGGAAGCTTAACTCTTCCAGCAGTCAGTATTTACAAGTTTTCCTCTCCATTACGAACAAGCTACCCAATGCTGAGATCTGCCACCAACAAGCTCCACCTAACCAAGCATCTCTGGAAGAATCACTTACCCCATAGGCACGTGCAGTGATAACAATCACTGAAACCCATATTCTTCTGCCAACATCGACACTATCTACTGTACAAACCCATCTTCCTCCATCTTTCAGTTAATCTCAAGCTATGCTTAAACTATGGATTGTGGGCTCCGAAAATTCGGCCCCGGCCTTCGCCCGCACTGTTTGCTTTTTCTTCTTTTTTTCAGGGGAGTTTTAACGGAATAAGTTCCAGGGTAAATTTTGGGAAGGCAGATGAGTTTGTAGATAAGACACTACCCAGAGATTTCGCCCTCATTTTGTGAGGACTTTATAATCTGAGTTCTGATTTCCTATAGGCACAAGCCCCTATAGTTAATTACCCCTCTCGATAACAAAAGAGAACTTTCGATTAAGGATAGTCGTCGATGAATACATCGTATCTGTAGATACGTGATATCAGGCATACAGTAGCAACATGGGTTTGGGATGGAAATTGGGAAAGATTGATATTTAAAATAAAAAATTTCACCATCTTCACTTAAAGCGGATGGTGGGGGAATGGATGATAGACCCGATCAAGATCCCATGGTTCCGTCGTCCCGAGCCATCATGGTCCCTGGTTTACTTAGTCAGAGGAGGTAGTCGACTAACCTGACAGAAAGATCCTTGTCGGCAGCCATGAGTTGCTTCGTCCAAGGGGACCTTGTAAACCTGAGGTGAATATTTGTCTAAGGGAACAAATTTGAATACACTTTAACTAACAGAGGACTTTGTGCCCCATCGATCATATCCTATTGATTCATATCTCAAGAATTTGATGTCACTAATGAGAGTATTAGCTCTTGCCATAACCGGTATTTCGTGGTGCCATTTGGCGCAAAACCACTCAGCTCAGAGGGCGCCGAGTCATAACCGTTTATCCTGCGGTGCCATTTGGCGGCAAAACCGCCGGTTAGAGGACATATACCACGTCCTTACTGACAGAAGATTGTTTGAGAATGGATCCTAGTGATATTTTCGACTAGGCATTAGCTCTTTGGGAGCTGAAATAGTTTTAATTTATTCACATCAGAAAACTGTTGCGGATGGTGGATGAGTTTTGCTTTAAGTAATTTGATGGAGTATTTCAATTTTAAATATTCTGAATTTTGGAATTTTTGAAATTTTGGAAATCTTTTTGGAGTTTTGATGAGCATTTGGGGATTTGGCAGGCACTTTAAAGTGTATGTGAACCCCTCCGGTTGAGAAAAACGTTTAACACGGCCATCATCGGGGTGACCTTGAGATCACTTGAAAAATATTTGAATTTTGTGGAGTTTGAGGGCATTTGAAAATATTTGAAATTAACCCCTCTGGTTGATATTTGCATTCAACACGGCCATCATCGGGATATTTGGGGTCATTTCCATTTATAGCTTGAACCTTGTCGACCCTATCAATTTGTCGATAGGGGATCGAGTTTCGTAGGCTTTATGTCTTTGTTAGTGAATTCTCATTGTTATAGGCTTTGAAGGCCTAATATAAATGTATTAAAACAAGTATATTGATCTTCGTAACCGTATATTTATTTGATGGTTCGAACCCTGTCGACTCCTATTGATCAGCATAGAATGATCGGGTTTGAACTTGAATTCACTTATTGACCTGCGCAACTTCCCTAGACGTCATGTGTGTATCGAAAACATGCTCGCCAGGGCCAATGCGGGTATTCGAGAATTTCATTAATTGGACATATCCCTTATGTACCTATGTGTATACAAACTATGGTGCATGTGCAGGGGTTCTTTGAAATATTTTAGTTGTGCAGGTAATTGTCATTTGAATGCACACAACATTTCATTTGAGAGCTTATATACGCCTTCTGTCCACTAATACGAGTGTTGCGGATCCGGTGGCGGTTGCGTAGCAGCTTCTGAATTGACTTATTCACTACTTTATACAAGTAGACTATCGTGGACTACTTGCATGATTTATGCAGGTAGATTGTAGTGCACTAACGAATCTCCTGCCTTTGGATACAGGTAAATCGTAGTTATAACACCTGGTTGCAACGAGATACCTCATTTTTCTGATATAAAACTCCCTTTTCTCATTCACCGAGAGGTTCTCTGAACTTTGAAATCAATGACCACTGCTTTAGAAAGAGCTCCTTTCAAGATCTTTAGTGTAGTAGACTTGTTATTTACGGTGTTTATGGATGCCAGAACTATTTTCTTCCTAAGTATATGACCAAGAAGAAATTTTGGAACACCAGGAAGTTTAGTTCGAATTTGTTCAAACCTCTCTTCCATTTCATCAAGGGGTGTCCTTTTTTGTACATCGAGTTATCTTCAAACCCGACGTACTTGCAAATATCAATCACTGCTATTATAAGTGATATATGTACTTGAGTCTATAGTGGTTTGTTGTGCTTACGATATACACGTTGTTGTTATCCACAAGTGGCTCGTGTTTATTCACAGGAACCCGTTGCATCCACTACGACCTCTTGGAAATATTTGTAGAAGAACCATCGTCCTTGCATCATACTCACCTTTCACCAATCTCAGGTGGTTTGATGATCGCACATATTTGTAGGGACGGATCTTCCACTGTCAAGTGGTAGTATTGTCATATCAGCGAAGTCCTCGTTATTGCCTCCGATCAAATATCGTAACTTTCGATCTCTCAGGAAGGGAAGTTTGTTGAACAAGAGAAGTTGAGCGACAACCAAAGAGGGAGAAAAGCCGAGAGGCCAAAGGCCTCATTTTTTCAGGCTTTTAACGACTCGAAGAGGAGATCATGGGGAGAAACGACATCGGCGTGCGAGCGACGTGCGAAGGTATGGGACCGAACAGGTACGTGATTTGATTTTTTTTTTTTTTTTTTTGTTACACAGGTCAACATGGATATTCTAACTGAAGCATTTGATCGCTTACAAAGCCAAAATAATTTACTAGAAATTAGGACAATTTTTGGAAACTAGGAAGTGGAGTTTCTTTTATACTTCATAAATGTACTTGTTTTACTACAATTGATATTGAATTCCACATCATCATTATTAGCTGTATCAAAACTATTTGGGATTGATTTTATGAACCCCCGCCTCCATTCACTCTAGTTGAGTAGTGCATGTGATGTGAGACTTATTTTGTCCAAGTCTTTTTGCACACTTCAAATCAAGTTATCTTTGAGGCGCATTTTCTTTCTACTCCCTTTCTGTTAATTTTATCAACTTTGTTGGTTCTGTTTTCCATTCTATCATAAATGCTCATACCATCTAAATCTATTGTTCAATATCTCAATCTTCAATAACTGCACTGTTGTAAAACCTAAAAACACTGAATCGTAGCATAACGACACGTTGCGACACACCACAACGAAAATGATCAAATTTTCAAAGTTGTCGGATTTTGACAAAATAAATTTTATAAAATTGTACATTTAATTTCAATCAATTAAATATAAAGAACTTATGATAAATTTTGCACGATAGCCTCCCGGTATCTCCCCCATTTATGGTAGTCTTAACCTAACCACTACATCAAAAAAGACATGCATGAGCAGTATCAGCGATATCGCGACCATGATTTTCAATCCCACAAAGCCAAAAAAGGTGTGCATGTGTCTTTAGGTGTATGTGTGAAAATTTTGCAGTTTTTCCTACAGGCATAGAAGCTCGTACACGGGTTCTTAGGTTTTACCTCATCATGCAAAGAAAAGCATGCACAAGGCTCACCCGTCTCGCTGCAAGCGCCGCACCTAATTCCCTCCCACCACGTTAAAAAAAGTGTGCATAGCTTGTCACCCGACACTCCGCAAGCGCCAAAATCAGGATTTCAAGATTTTGAGTTTATGTGATAATATATCTTGCGCAAGAGAGGAGAAACGGCGGTATGAAGGTGATGACAAATGATGAAAGTGCAAAAAAATCTCTTTTCTTCCTCGTCTTTTCCTCTCTTTTTTATTAATGATAATAATAATTAGAGAAAATGGGCTGATTTTTGGTCAAGTAATTGGGTTAGAAAGTTACTATTTATGAGAAAAAGGTAAGTAATTGAGGGTTTTTGCTTGCTTGAGGTTCAGACAACAGTAGGCTATAACTGTGTAGATTTTGTGGGTAATTGGTGATGGGTCGGACAACAACGGGTTAAGGAGGAAGTTGGGTTGGATTATGTATTTGAAGTGGTGGAAGGTTGTGAGTGTTTAGCTGTTGGAGAAAGGAAGCAAGTGGAGTGGATCGACAAAGTGAAGGGAGTCGAGCTTATGTGGAAGTCTCAGCTTTGGAGGATTGAAGGTCAATTGGAGATGTCGGGTCATATAGAGAGGGAGGTGTTCGGCTGCTCGGTTCGGTTGCCTGGAGTCAGGATCGGCAGTGGGAGGGGGTGTTCGACCTGCTATACTAGGGCGGATTCCTAAGGTTGGAGAGGTCGGGTGCGAGTGTGAGTGAGGTTGGAAACACGGCTACCAGGTCGAGCAAGCTTCAGTAGATGACAGTGGTCGGTCGAAACAGAGAGGACGAAGCGGAGTTGCAGCTTAAGGGACCAGATCGGGCGGCTGGGTCATGAGCGGGATCCCAACCAGGTGTGCATGCAAGAGTTTCACAAATTGGAGTTGGATCGGTGTGTAGAGGGAGTGTTCGAATGGTTCAGGGCAACTAGATCAGATGGTTGGATCGAAGAGCAAGTCCGATCGTAGGATTGGCGAAGTCGATCGGCGGCTATGTAGGTGCAGCTGGTTGAGGAGTGATGGGACAGGAGTGGATCGAAGGCAGTTGATGACGGCTTGAGGCACAGGTGTGGAGGTGGATCAATGGGAGGGCTCGATTTAGCTACATGTGAAAGCGAAAGGTTTTGATGGGTCGAAGGATCGGCTGCTAGAGTTGAGCGTGGAAGAAAAACCAAACGAAGGTCCCATTTCTCGTTCGTTTTATCAACGAGAGCAACAACGATTGAGGCGAGAGTGAGGGGACTGTTAGGCAGCGATTTGTAGAGATTTGACTGAAATTCAGAGAAAGTGAACGACATGGGTGCATAACAGTTACTAGGTATTTTCTTTTTTATATATATATTTTTAATTATTATTACTACTACTAATATAATTATTATTATTATTAATTTAAAATAATAGAATAATGAGAGAGAAAATTTAATTTAGCCTCGATTTGTATGTCGTCGCCTAAGGATCTGCGTCGATTTTCCTGCGCGAATTCTATTGAGCAAAATTACAATCATTTTTAGGTGACTCGGATGTTCTAGTGACTCAGATGTTCCGAACACAACTGCGAAGTCTGTTTTTCGATCGAACGTCATTTATGCAGCATTGGGCGTCATTTTCAGGTGTCGAACACCAATTTTGATCATTTTCACTTGATTTGACTGAGAGGGCCTCGCTCTCAGGTAAATTCGATGCTCTTATGACAACGACGCAATCCATTTGGTGATCGAAAATCATTTAACCATTTAAGTGATGCATCGCGCCTGTCAATTGTCACTCAAGTCGCCGATTTGGCTTTTTTCGTGCTCTTTTTGTATGGGTCAAGACTGTGAAAACTGCTATTTGGAGAGTTTTGACAGCAAGTGACGGCTTCCGGGAGCACTCGAACAGCAAAAATCTGCTGTCCAGAGCAGTTTGGACAGCAAATCCACTCTCCGGAAAGGCTTGGACAGCGACGGCAACATCCGGAAAGGCTTGGACAGCAGTCTTCTTCCTTGGGAACAGCTTGGACAGTAGTCTTCCTTCTTGGGAAGGTCTTGGACAGCAGTCTTCCTTCTTGGGAAGGTCTTGGACAGTAGCTTGGACAGCAACTTGGAGCGCTAGGACAACCCGGGTGAGGTAAAACCGTAAAACTTAGTGAAACCTAGGGTCCCCCAAGGCCATTGATGTGTGGATGACGTCCCCAAGCCATAGGTCCCTTAGAAACTCCATTTGCTTGCTTCCCCAAAACCTATGTGCGCTGTCCTCTCCGTAAAACAGCGGAAATCCGGTGTTTTCCTTTTGTTTGCTCTCTTGCGAGAGCCAAAGAGGCATGCCATGTGCGTGGGGTGGTCGGATTTGTATCCGATGACCCCTCAAATGCATGTAATAGCATTCATATTGTGTTCAAACCGTCGCCTGTAACAAACCTAGGCTTCGTTGTCATAGCGCCCAAATTTGGAAGCTATGCATTTGGCCAAATCAAATGCATCGTGCTTAGGATTTAGATTATGCCAAAATTGATCTAAATAAAATAGTGTAGGTCTCTTTCTCTAAGGATTGCATACTTCTAAAATTATTGGGAGATTGCTAAGGATATTTATTTAATTTGTAGGGCAAACTTGGGGTAGATGTGGGTTTCCAAAGACCCATAAGCCACCTCTTATGTGTTCTTGAATTACTTCAACATGCTTTGCATCTCTTAATTCTCTTGGATAAGAATGATGGTGAATGATCCTCTAGCATGCAAACTATCCAATTTTTGTGTCATGACAAACTTGATATGAACTTGGGAAAGTTTGCATGTAGGAATTGATAGTCTCTACAAGTTAGTGAATGTGAATGTGTTTGGTTGGAAACAATATCACTAACAACCAATTTTTGTGGGGTTTTTCATAGATCCTCAAAGGTCTATGTTGTAGACCCCACAATCTCTATGACCAACCAAATTCATGAATGATCTTTTCACTAAATTTAGAGCACATAAGTGACAATCATTGTTGATTTACATCCACCACATTTTGGATTTGGAAATTAACCAAATGGGCTTATCTAACCTTGAAGAGGGTTTGAGATATGACATGGGCCCTCAAAGGCCCATGAGCCCTCATACTCAAGCTTACTTAACTCCATTTGTGTGAGTTTCCAAATTCAATCATTGAATGAAATGATCAGAATCCTTAGAGATTGGAACCTCGCATCAATGTTTTAATAAATCAAATCCTATCAAAACGGATCTTTAGGACCTTCCTAGAAAACCTTCAATCACCATTCATGACAAAATTGATTGGATTGTTCTTAGAAACTTTAGGTGTGTTTTCATGCCTTAACATGAGTCAAAATCGTATTTCCTAGATCTCTTGCTCGAATCACTAAACTTCCAAATTTCTACATCATGCCAAAATTGGTTTGGAAACTTCCCCAAGCCTTAGGAAATCAATTCTTCCCTCTCCTGATTGAGTCCAAAACACTCTAAAGGACGTAGGGAAATCCCTTTCAAATGTGCATCTCCTCTTTCCATGAGTCCAAAACATTCATGGGGAGATGGAGAATCCTCTTGCGTGCATAATGCTTGGAGCGTTCTCAAAGCTCCAAGTTTTAGATTGCATGAATCATTTGCAACTTGAAACCAACTTCCAAGTTCTTTCATCTCTTTTGTTGAAACATAAACCAACAAATATTCCCTTCATGTGTAGTATTTGGACCCCCTCCAAGGCTCTAAATGCTCTTCCTACATATGAATCATTATATCTTGGAACCAAATTCTAAACTATCCATCTTTTTGTTGGAACATATAACCAACAAATCCCTTCTCATACAAGATATTCTAAGGCTCCTCAAGCCTTTAAACATATCATTGCATGAGCCCTTTAACATTAGGACAAAATCCTAGGTTCTTTCCCCTTGTTTGTTGAAACACAAAGTCAACAAACAAATGTTCCTTCTCCCGTCACGTATAGTAATTTGAAGTTTCCTCTAAACTTACTTACTATTACATGGGGTTATTGAACTTAGAACCAAACTCTAAGTTCTTTCTTTTAATTTGTTTGACTCTAAGTTTAACAATTAAACATCCCACCTAGACTTAGGATCCAAATCATAGTCTTTCTTCTCCATTCACTTAGCCTAAATTAAGTGAATGATCATCCCTCTTTGAATATCAAATATTCAAAGAACATCCATGAAATTTTATAACTCTCAAGTTACATATTCTTCCTTCAACCTCAAAGTTGTAGGAAGTTTATCAAATCATTTATTTATTGGAACACAAACTAATGAGTAACCCTTTAGACATATGATTCAAATCCTAGTCTTCCTCATTTGCTCAGCCCAAAATTGAGCAAATGCTCATCTTCCTTTGAGTACCAAATGCTCAAAGAAACTTCACCATTTACTTAGCCTAAATCAAGTAAGTGGTCCTCCCTCCTTGAACATCAAAATGTTTAAGGAATAATCTCTAACTTACAATTCATAAGTTGCATTTCATTTCTCCTTTCCTACAACTCAAAATTTATAGGAAACTATCTCATTCTCTAAAGACTCCAAATTATGAGAATGTGCGTGCCCTCTTTGAACATCAAATGTTCAAAGAATATTCATGGGGTTGTAGCTTCCAAGTTGCATCCCTTCTCCTCCATCCCTCCAATCCAAATTGGAGGAATGAATCCCCCCTCTTTGGACAACAAATGTTCAAAGGACTTTCTTTGATCTGCAACCTCTAAGTTGCATTTCCCTCCCTCTTTCCTACAAGTTAAGATTGTATGATAGTATTTAAATCCGTCTTCATGCTCCCAAACCCAAATTGGGAGGATGAATCCCCTCTTTGGACACCAAGCGTTCAAATAAACTCCTCCAATTTGCAATCTCTAAGTTACACTTTGGGCTACTTCTTTTCCTACAAGCCTAAATTGTAGGAAATCTCCAAATTTCCCTTCATTTGTCTAGCTTCCCTTCATTTGTCTAGCTTCAAATTAGGCAAATGAATTTGTTTCTTTGAACATCAAAAGTTTAAGGAACATTTATGGATTTGCAACTCACAAGTTGCATGTTCTTTCCCTCATTTCTACAACTTAAAAGTTGTAGGAATTCCTCTTATCCCATTGACTCAAATTGGATGGGTGAATGTCCCCTTCTTTGAACACCAAATGTTCAAAGAAAATCTTCCACTTTGCAACCTTCAAGTTGCATTTCCCCCTTTCTTCTCTACAAACCAAATTTGTAGAGAAATTTTCTTTCTTTCTACAACTCAAAAGTTGTATGTAAATCTCATTCATTCAACCCATGTTGAGTGAATTAGACACATAAAAATCATCTATTTGTTGAATCAAAATCAACAAGTAGTCCAATCCAAAAATCATTTATTTGTTGAACCAAACTCAACAAATAATTCCATGTTAAGCAAAGGAGTCAAAATCCTAGCTTTCTTCCAACTCTCCTCCAACTCCAAAATTGTAGGAGATTTCCCCTCTTTAGCTCCAAAAGCTAGAGGAAGTTCTCCTGCATTTAGCCCAAAAACTAAATGTTGGATTCCTATCTTTTCTCCTTTTTAGCTCCGAAAGCTAAGGATAATTCTCCACATGTAGTCCAAAAGCTACATGTTGGACACCTTTCATAGGCCGAAAATCTAAGTAATCATTTGCATTCAACCCAAATTGAGTGACATCTCCTATGACATTTAAAATGCTAAACCCATAAATGTCCCTTAGGAATTATCCAATATGTTGAAGTTCATTCTACTCTATTGGATGAATTTCACCAAGTCCTAAGTGCAACCTCTTAGGCATGTCTATCTTACCCTATTAGATAGACACTTCTCTTATCAAAACACTAAGAGAATTCTAAAATACCTAAAAATTACTTAGGTTCCTTTTGATACAATGATTAATCATCTCCCTCAAAAGGCGAGATGCCTACATCATTGTATCTTAGGAATCATAAATAACAGGCTTACCCAAAAGCAAGCAGTTGTTATTTTATGGGTTCTTCATAACCCTACTAAATATGAAACACTTAAAAATCAAATAAAATATTTAAGTCACAAACAACTTAAAGTGAAATCACCCTTCGATAAAGATTAAACATCTTCATTCTAAAATAAAACCAAACACCCTTAGTGTGACATACCACACAAGCCTCACACACTTAAGTGCACAGCCCCTAGGCATGCTAGGACTAGAATTTTTCCTTTTGTGCACATGTGATTAATGATTTGGTGTGATTGCCCTTGGATTGTCTGTGTGTGGGCACTTGCCCTTGAGTGGATAGTGTAGAAATATACATATTATTCTTGCATATGGTCATATCTAAAAGGGGAACGCTCATAAATAATAAATTGCTTGCATGACAGGTGCTGCTTAAACCCCCCAAAAGATGCAGCTAATATGGTAGAAACAGATGCTTAGCACTCTAAGTGTTAGGCAAACTTTGAATGTGATTATTATATAAACTGCTTCTAACTCTATTTTGCAGCCTTGA
This sequence comes from Dendrobium nobile, assembly GCA_022539455.1. Classification (NCBI taxonomy): domain Eukaryota; kingdom Viridiplantae; phylum Streptophyta; class Magnoliopsida; order Asparagales; family Orchidaceae; genus Dendrobium; species Dendrobium nobile. Next base: position 36,703,869 of record CM039732.1, on the reverse strand, counting down.
GTCTTTTACATTTTCTAAATATATTTGATAAAAGTAGGAATTGTATTAGACTTGTGGGGGTCTGGATCAAAAGAAGGTGAACCAAATGGATGTACCTATAGAAGGTGATGCATGAGGTTTACTTGGAAGATAAAGCTTCAAGACCCCATAAGTAGAGTCTGTAATAATTTAACTGGGTTGTATAATGACAGGCAGCTCAGCTGCTAAACCAGTTTGTAATAACTCAGACTCTATTTATATTCCCTGCATTTTATTTATAAAGAAAAACATGTTTGGTTGTTTACCTGATTGCACAATAGAAAATCATGCTTTTTCTTAAGCTTCTTTCCTTGCTTTTGCTTGAGTGTGGCTTGGACTGTTTGATATGGCAGGCTCTTAGGACAAAATAGATTTCTACCTATTAAAATACAATCAATCTAAAAATTAGGCTCCACGATTTTCTAACAAATAAGAAAATTACATGGCTCCCTTTCAAGGAGGCAAGTTTTTCAAAACTTAAAACAATCATGCATAGCCCAAGTGTATTGTATATAGAAAGTCTTCCCTTAAGGATTAAATAACAAAATGTCTTTTTCCTTATGAGTCAGCATATGCATACCTACATGCATAGGCATCTTGGCCTTAAAGACAAGCTATAAGCCCTATCTTCCTAAACAAAATAGACTTCCCACTCTTCATATGCATTGAGACCTGAACACATGGTTTTAAAAGTGATTAGGAGGGTCTAGCTGGTAGTCCCTTCCAGGCGGGACAGTAAACCCAAAGGTCGGGCAGATTATGCCTCATGTGAAGTGTAATTTGTAAGTCCCTTTGCATTTCTTTAGACTTAGGTTTGAGGCACTACCCCTTAGTAGTCCTCACCTTAGCTTTAGGATCCGAGGCATTGGTTGATTCCAAATAACCCTATAAGCCCTCACCTTTCGGGCAGTTCCTCCAACATGTGTTGTTGGAATGTAAGCCCCAACTTTCTAATTAAAATATCAACTTAAATCAAAATTAGATTAAAAAATATAAAGCCCAACATAGAATAGTTTGAGCACCTCTGAGTTTCCCTCAGAATCAAGTGCTCCTACCTCACCTCTTTTAGCTCTCATTCCAAAATCTAATTCTAAGTTGATCTTTTCACCTCGTTGAAATTCCTAAAGGACCAAATCCTTTAACTAAGACTTTCATGGACTTTCAAAAATTAAACTTTAGCCAATATTTGAATGACTTCTAAAACAAGAAAACCACTAGTTTAATCAAAAGTTTTCTAAAGCCAAAGCTTGGGATGTAATTAACCATATGGGACGTCTGTACCCCAGAAATAAATAAACCCCACTCGACCAAATATCAAGTGGGGGAATCTCTATTCAAAATTGTAAATTTTATCATTGAGTCCATAAGTAAATGATATTTTTATCCTCCGGGGTAATATATCATCATTCTTATGCCGTGCTTGATCATAAAGTATGCAATCTGTTTGAGGATACAAAAATTCTCCAACAAACCTCAATGCAAGGCATTGAACCATCAAAGCACGAAGATGTGATCCCTATTAAATAAAATACAAAAAGGGATGAAACCCCATGAAACCAGAACTCAAAATATTTCATTCATTAGCATATGTATTACTTAGAATAACAAGCCTTATTCAAAACGAGAATATTACCCTTAAACAGATTTAAAAATAACTAGTCTTAAGTAACCATTAATAATTTGCTAAAAGGCAGCTAAGGACAAATATAGCAAAAAAGGTATAACTGAAGGCATAAACTTAGCCAATGCCACTATGTAGACATCCAAGAGTAAGCCTCCTATACTCATAAATTTCCCAAGCCTGAAAATAAACCTAATCCAGATAAATGAACTATTGTTGAAGGAACAATAGAAGATCTATTGTATTGTTGAGTTCGTAAAATCTACTGTATGAGATCCCATCCTAAAGTAGAAAAGACAAATGGGAAATCCATCCGGAGAATAAAAAAAGAAGATAAAATGAAAATCAATCTCGAGGTAAGAGATATTAAGATCAATCCCGAGAAGAACTACTCCATGTACAGCAATATAGAAAAAAGACTCACCGTAGATCCTTTTAAGCAACATCAATAAGCATTGGTATATAATTCTTGAGAGTCTGCATGCATATTCATAGACTATCAGGCGCTCTAATTTTGACACACCGTCTAAAAGAAACTTTTTTTTCTTCTTTTTTTTTCATTGCATAAGAGCTACAAAGGCAAAACAAATGCAGTCGTAATGCAGTTTTCAATTCTCTCTTCCTCTCTATTTCATCTTGGCTTCTAATCTCTTCTTCTCTAAGCAAGTTCCACTCCACTTGTATCATTCTTCTTGAGCTATTGGAGATGTTTGTTGGCAGAATTTGGTGCCATTTGCTTGAGGAGTTTCGTTGGATGTTGGGCCTTGTTGCTGTGGTGGACCCTTGATTTGCAAGCCCTAAGCACTATCTTATTTTACCTGCTTTTCGTTGCATGTGAGGAAACCGCTTGCCGGTTGTTCTGAGGATAGTGTTTTTATTTTTAGATTTTGTTTCGTTTGTTCGACTTTGGGTTGTTTTGATGTTTTATTTGGATGTTGGCTTTCTAGATTGAATCGAGTTTTGTTCTAGTTGTCCTAGTGTTCTCCTCTATTGACTCTTTCTTTCTAGTTTGTCTACATCACATAAATAAGTCACATAGTGCATTAGTAAACATATGCTACTAGTTTAAAATTGAAGACAAGAATAATAATTTACTTGGAAAGTACAACATCTAGCATGAAATGACAATCTACTTCAATATGTTTGGTACATTCATGAAAATATCATTATTGAGAATGTGGATGGTGGTGATTGTCACAATATAAAGTTATAGATTGAAAAAATAAAGAACCCAAATTCTCCTAAAAGAGTTTTAATTCACATCAAGTCACATGCAAAAGAGGAGAATGGAGGTGTTGAAAAGAGAAAGCACTATGAAAAATAGCTAGGGATGAGTGCAATGAATATCCATGAAAATTGTATGGTTTGCTTGTTATGCTTCATGAGAGGGAATGAGATGTGCTTGTTTGGATAGAGAAAACACACATGAAAAGAGGAAGTGAGGGAAAAGACATAAAATATAGAAAATTGATATAACAAGCATAGGGGGAATTGTTGTATTCAACTGCAAAAAATAGAGGAAAAGATAAAATTAGAGCAAAACCATAGGAATTTGAATGGGATACCAACTTAGATATGTGATTGAAATTTGGAAGCATGAAAGATTTTGGGAGAAAAAAAAGAGAAAAGGGAATAAACTATAGACCGAATCATCAAGTTGATGATGTAGATGCCCCAAAAATGGAGCTAGAGAATCCTCAAGGCAAGGTATAAACTCTCAAAAAATAGAGGGGCGTGAATTCTAATTCCCAAAGCATCTATAAGGATATTAAATCCTATAAAAATATAACTCAATATTTCATTCATCAATATTTGAATTACATGACCAAATGCACTATTTTTGATATTAGGCCTTATTCAAAATTACAAGCCTACCCTTAGACAAATAAAAGGAAAAATCAAACTATTCCCAAGTAATAACTGATACTTCAACCAATAATAATTAGCCTAAAGATAACAAAGGGAAAACATAACATAAAACGTAACACAAATCATGACATATCCTTTCTTTCTTCCTAGTACTAGTATATCTCCCAACGTTATTTATTCCTTTTGTAAACACTGCTATGCATTGAGGGAACTATTGAGAGACAATATGAACAAAAAATATGTCTATAATCATAATATTAACTCAGTTTACATCCAACTGACATAATAATTTTATAGACGCAAGCATTCAGGGTTTAAGAAACTATAGTCGTAAACAGTACTTTAAAGTCTTCTTAACAAAACCCTTTCCAAAACTTAAAAATAAAATACAGAAAATGCCAAAACCAGGACCAGTTAATGATTTTTCTTAAAAAAAAGTAAAATTACCAGAATAAGGGTCGTGACAAGTAATTAGTTTAAATCGTATGAAGCTATTTTTTCATTGGAGAAAGTCCGCATGCAAATATTACTTGTATATATACCAAAACAAAATGTCAGGTAGAACTCATGCAAAAGATCAACAAAAGTGATGGAAACTGACAGGGTCAACACCAATTTTGCAACCAGACGGCAATACTTCGTTCAGCCACTCAGTAGTTGTTGGAACACCAATATTTCCACTTCTCATGAGAATCCAATCACGTCCTAATTGTTTCTCCGCCTAATCATCATGAAACCAAACACTATGTTAACAATGGAGATTACCATATGAATGATGATTTCAAATACTAAGTCTCATTAACATGCATGACTCAATCAACTGAAAGGGGGGCTTGAGGTTAATTGTGAAATGGGATAAATGCTGTTTAATTACCTGAAGAAAATAGCGGCCATCAGTCCAAAGGGCAGCCTTGTCTTTGGTCACCACAGCAGTTCCAGCACTACCATCAAAGCCTGTTAGGTAGGTTCTTCTCATAAAGCATTCTGCAATAAATTCACTCTAAAAGTAGACGAGAGACAAATCATAAATAGAAAATATGTGAGAAAAAGAATAACGTGAAGTTAAGATAGATCTTTCTTAGCTGAGGAAGAAGCTATGCTAAAACACTGAAATCATAGAGGTGGTCAAAAATATATGATGTGACCTCAAACTATTATGTATAAATGGTTTTTAAATGTAGCAGCACACAAGAAGGTGTGTCATTCAAAATGTGCTAGGATTAAAAGGGCCGAAAATGTGATGATACATTTATGCTAGTGTATGCCAAAAATGAAATCAGGCAAAGTATTGGTGCTACACAGAAGAAAGAACACACTGCATAAGTAGCCCATCAGCATATGCATCTGCCAACTAAATCCTAACTTATAAAAGTGTTTCAGCGAATGGAGTATCAGAGGTTTTGGTGTTAATTTGAACACAATACACACATGTAAATCTTATGTATACATAGACTTGTTCAACTAGCAATTCAATGTCTAGCTTATACAAGAATTATCTTCCTGGCCTTCTGAATGTAATCTCTTGCATCTTCTTTGGTTAATCGGGTACTATATTATCCATACCAAAATTTCCATAAATGCTAGAACTCACAACTTCCATGGCAGAAAGCTAACAGCATGCCATGTCAATGTTTAAATTTAATCTCTTAACTCATCCTCGTTTAATCACATAATCATTATCATCATTTGCCTTATCCCAGCTAGTAGGTGTTGGTTTTATAAATTTTCATTTTTCCTATCATTCCTACTGTGTGAAGCATAAGATTTTAAACTTATTTTGTCATTAGTTGCTCCCATCATCATCATCAATCATATCTCAATTATTTGGGATGGATTTACGAATTCTCATTTTCTATTGATTTTTTCTATTGATTTCTTTGAAAATAGCCGGAACTAGTAAGTGTACTAGCTATACTATTGGAAAAAAAAAACCATATTGTTCATCTATGCTGGAACTAAATAAATGAGTAGAAAAAAACTATAAAGATCCAAATTTCAAAAAGGTTGGAAGAATTAAAAGCATTTATTAAACAAAGTCAATGCTAAGTATGGCAAGAGAAAAGCGATTCTAGACTTTGAATCAAATAAATGGATTAAGAGTGAAGATAATGATATCATTATTAAAAAAATCATATCAAAAAAATATGAAAAAGTATTTTTTGGAATTATTGAATAAAAAGGCTAAGAGTGAAATGTTGAGAAGAGCAAAATAGATAATATTATTAATTACACTTGTATGAAGTTTTAAACCTATTTTGTGCAAATTTGCACACATTTTTATCTAACATCCTTCAATCCTCAAAATCAAATTGTCATCATCATCATTAGCCTAATCTAAACTATTTAGGATTGATTTTATAAATCCTCATTTTCCAGTCATTCTAGAAATTAATTGAAACTAAGTGTGCTAGTTAATCCATGGACTAGCTATCTTAAATAAAATTTTATGATAATCCATGTTGGAACTCTCAAGTAAGCCAATGTTGAATTCAAATCAAATATATCATATAAGAAATAGAAAAAAAAAACATATAGATGCAATAAAGTATAAAACAACGAAGGCTGGAAGAATAAAATACGTGTAATAAGCAAACTAAAAATCATAATTTTAGATACCTTGCATAGTGTTGATCTTGATAAATATTTCGAAGTCAACCCAATCGAATACAGTAAAAATAAGTAAGCGGCGAACATGAAGTCATGCAAATGCCGCTCAAAACACATCAACCTCCTCGCTTATTGTGGAACAATCGTGTGTTTTTAGAGTGGGAGAAATTTGATTTTATTTATTTTTGCCCCTGCAGCGTTTTCGAACATCAATTTGACACACACAGTCATCTTCTTAGATTCCCTTAAATAATGCAATTTATGGTTATTGATAAGAATCCTTCGACCAAGTTTGATTGATAACCTCCATCAACTATGTAGACCTAGGTACATAACAACCCAAAATAATGAAACAATGGAATTTTGATCAAATTCGTCATCATTCCCCCCATCATCCACTTTAAGCAAATGATGATAATTTTTCTTCAATTTTAAACTAAATCGCTAATCGTTTGGCATCTATCAAATGACTAGCCTTAATCAAAAGTTTTCTCTTGTCATAGAGGGGGATAATTAACCATCAAGGCTTGGGTCTATGAAAAACCTAAAATTGAATCTTAAAATCCTCGCAAAATGACAAATAAAATATATGGCTAGTGCCTCATCTGCAACCTAATATGTCTTCTGAAAATAAACTGGGAAAATTCTAACTCTCTTAGCAAAGGCGAAGCACAATTTTTTTGAGCTTGCATATAGTAAGGGATATAATGAATAAAACAAAAATCCTTTATCCCGGTACATGGGGACGGCTACATGAACCATTTTTCTTCATTATGTCTAAATAGGCATCAAATTATCATTTAAATATAAAGAAATATCATTTTTAATACTTTCAAACCTAGTTTTTTAAAGTCTATATTTACTTTTCTTAACATATAATGGATCTAATACATTTACTCTCCTAACAAGGTCACCGACATGCTGACATTTTATGTGATCAAACCATTAAAGATGATTCCCTCTAATCATATGTCCCTGGAGCTAATCCAACCTTTTCACATATATACTTGTTTCACATTCTATGTCCAAGTGCAAAGCCACTCAAACATCAGAGCATGCCCATCTCTATAACACTTAATTTAATTCTTCTCTTTTAATGACCAATATTCTGCGTCATAAAGCATTGTAAAGTCTTACTACCATCTTATAAAATTTTTCCTAAAGTTTGAGGGGTAATTTTCTATCACACAACAAGCCTGATGCATCCCTCCACTTCGACCATCCAACTTGAGTTCTACTAAAAATATCATCATCTATTTCACCATTGCTTTAAATAATAGACCCTAGACATCTAAAATGTGCACTATTTTTAATGAATTGATCATACAATATTACAAGGGACACAATATCATAATTTAAGTTTTTCATCAACTCTCTCCCTAGTCTTATCAACAAAAAGAATATCATCAACAAAATACATACACCAAGGGAGATCCATTTATGAATGTCTAGTAAAAACATCCATAACTAAAGCAAAAAGATATGGCTTAAAACTAATCCTTAATGTAATCCAACTTAAATAGGAAAATAATTGGTCAAACCATCTTGTTTTTAAATACTAATAATAGCTCATGTATAAATATCTTTAATGACTTGAATATAAGCATTATTAACTCTTTTTTTTTAGAACTCTCTAGAGCTTTTCACATGAACCTTTATCATATGTTTTCTCTTCATCAATAAATATCATATATAAATCCTCCTTACTCTCTTTGCACTTCTCCATCAAACCTCTCAGCAAATGTATAGCTTCTATAATAGACCTACTCAGTCAGCATGAATCCAAATTGATTAATAAGTAGTATCCCATCGAAGCCCATTCTCTATTACCCTCTCCCAAAATTTTAATGTATAATTCGCACAATCTTGTGTATCATCGTTATTCTTAAAAATATGAATCAACACACTTTTCTTCACTCATCTGACATATTTTTAGTCTTCAAAATAATATTAAAGACTTTAGTAAGCCAAAATTTTATCGATCTCCTAAGCATTTCAACACTTCTATTGGAATATCAATAGGTCATACTATTTTTTCACGCTTCATTTTATTTAAAACCTCTCCAACTTTGGTTTTACTAATACAACGATAAAAATAAAAAAATATATTTTCATTTAGGGTGCTAAAGCCACTAAAGTCAATCGTATTCTCACAACCTTCATTGAAAAGTTTATCTTATCAAAGCCCTTGATAAGAAAAATTGAGGGTAACATTTAGATAGTCGACAACCAACATAAAAATATTTGAACAATCATGACATAGATATAATGAATAAGGAGAAAAAAAGATATAAAAATACTTAGGGGAAGAGATCTAAAGATTTAGATCAAATATATGTATTAAAAATGAAGATGTTAAGATTTTAATTCAAGATTAAGATATCAAATGAAAATGAAATAATATCCTTTACTAATTTTTAAATTAAAGGCTTAAGAAAAAGGTTTGAAAAGAAGAAAATAGATAAATCATTAAGTAAACAATAAAGTTGAGTCAAATTTGAAAATTGTGAACATAAAACATTGTCTAATGTTAATGAGTAAGAGGTATGAACATATCCTTTTCTACAGATATAAGGAAGAGAGTCATCAACAACTAGAATAAGAAAAAGTGATGTCGTTGTACGTGATGAAAATAATCATTGATTATCCATCATATGTGAAGAAGCATCAAAATTTAAAACTTAATACATGCTAGAATACACAATCTTGTCCAACCAAAAAAAGGAAATGACATGAGATGCTAAAATGATCAATTGAGAGTGTTGTAGAAGGCAATTGTAATCTTCTTGGAAAGTGATAATTTAATCTAAAGGAGTTGTTTCTTTTGAATAATCATCTATGCTCTTCACAGCATGAAGACTTTCTACTCAAGGAATTGACCACAACTTTTAACTTCCGTGGATGATACTAGATCTTCATCAACTATAAGTTCATATACTATTGAGATTTGGAATTTACTAAGAGATATCAAGATAACATGATTAACATTCATTTTTCTTGAAATACAAATGTTTGGAAGGATGCCAAATGCCTAGAAAATAAATAATTAGGTTATGATTAGTATGGTAGGAGTTATATGGTCAAAAAATTATACTAATAAGAAAAAAAATATATTTAATTCGATGACAGGAATACCTAGTCTAAATGTCATTTTGGCATTTGGAAATCAATAGAAGTGTAGAAAGCAACCAAATGATTTTTTTTTAATATAACTGATTTAAACAAGGCATAAGATTGAGACAAAAATTGATTCAAAGTGCATTAAAGGTAAATTGGTGACAAAGGTTTGGTTAAGATTATAATAAATGAATATAATGAATTTCAAACTAAAATCAAGACCAACTGCAAACTAATAAAGACCAATTGAGAAGTAACCCAAAAAAAATTTTCAATTAACATTGATCAACATTACTTTGGTATCTTCTTGTATGGAGATTCTTCCAATAGATATTGAAAATAAGTTTCCTTAGAAGATGTTATACATCAATGGCATAGTTTAGATAGATTCAGAAATTTTAAGTATATCAAATTAAAATAATTTAGAAAAGAATAAGAGACTTGAAATTAGTATTATAGTACAAAGTATTTGGCATTCACTATTAAATCATATGAAATTCATAATTATTAATCAGTCTTTTTGGAATAAAGTGGTACCAAGATGTGATAGAATGAAAGTCGTTGGATCTAAGAGAATGGTGGTATAAGTGATAACCTAACAAACAAAATTAAGCCTAAGAGAGAAAGATGGAGAAGTACCACAAAACTACTATATATAAGAGAATATTATGGAATCCTAAAGGTGGACTTTGTCAAACTAAAATTAGAATGATTATATTATATGATTTTGAGTGTTAAGCAACAAAAAGCCATAGATAACCAATTGTGGCGTACTAGAAATGAAAATATTAACATGGTTTTATGGAAAACTAAATTAGAAATTGAGATGCGATCAGAAGAGCACTATTGAAGGTAGTGAAAATTAGAATTTGACTTGGTTAATATGGCATGGACAATGGGGTGCAAAAGATGCAGCAATAAAAGCAGTAGATGGAGTTAGATTGCAAGCATCAAGAAGAAGAATAGCATTTTAAAAGTGATATGGATAAATGCCATGAAAAAATTTGTGCAAAATAGACCAATCACAATATGTTTCCCTCAGCGATAAAGGATGGAGAAGAAGGATTAATGAGACTAATCCCAAATGACAATAAGGATAGCTTAATTGTTAGTAGAGGAGGACCTCCATTGAAGATATTGATCAAGTTGTTGACCTCCTTTTCAGCATCGGTCACTTACGTTGTTTAGTCTTGCATTTTGTAGATTGATCTACCTTCTCGTATGTTGCACAACTGTGTTGATGAAGAGTCACCTTGCGTATGCTACCTCGGCTCGTCGCCGGCCTTAGGATTTACTCCTTTTCGATCACATGTTGTCCTATTATCATGTTTCAAAATACATGTGGTCGGGTCGATAACGATTCGATGTGATTTCACGCATTTGGGCCTTTATCGCACATGTTTGTTCCGCATGCAATATCTTTTGATCGAAACTTTGTTTTGCGAAATGGACTGCTCGAGCGCGTTCGGGTCGCCGATCTCTTTCAAACGAGCCCATTCGCGCTCTGATCGAACATCATTTCATGCATGTTGAGGAGAGAGGCTAAGATCCTTATTTCTATTATTATCATTATTTTCAAATATATATAATATAAAAAATATACCTTTATTTATTTATTTATTAAATGAATATAATAAATTATATTTTAATTAAGATATGAATATGAGATAATAAGTTTATATAGTACAATAAAATATATAATAATAATCTCATTCAAATTAATTTTGTTTTAGACTTGAACACAAAATGACTTTTAACATCACCTCTTTTAACCTTCCAAATCAAATATATATTATGGTTCAATGTTCAAGAACCAGGATTCATGTAAGAAAAAAAAATCCCTCTCTATTTGCTTTTTGCAGGAAAAGACATCAAGAGGACAACAGCTCATTTTTGCTTTTCAAAAAAAAAAAAAAAGAAGCACACTATATCTCACCCGTCTGATGGGAGGATAAGTGATCTTTGATCATTTCTTTAATAAAAAAGATGGAATAAGACAAAAAAAGGAGGTCTTCAAGGTCTGATTAAAAAAAAAAAATCTCTGGGATCGGCTAAGGACAAGCTGCTGGAGACGGGTTTTATGCATGCTAGGGCCGGCTAAAGAAAGGGTAGTGGCTTTTCATTTTTCCGGCCGAATACCTCCCGTCATCTCTGGCGATCTTTGTCAAACTCCAACCTCCAGGTCACCATCGGCAGCCACTCGCCTCCAATAGCACGCTGGCTCCATCTCCCTTAGCCCAGCATCCTTCCTCCCCTAGTTCATTCTATACGACCACGCCGTCGGCTGTCAGATCCGACCGGCCCTCCACCTCTAGCCGCCAGCTAGCCTGCAAACATGCAGGCCAACCGCAACAACGACTTTATTTGTTGTCCGTCCCCGCTTGATCAAAATGAAGCAGGGGAAGAGTTGTATGCATGGAAAAGCCTTTATCTTCCTTGGGTCATGAGGGTCAGGAGCTATTCTTTCCTCTAAATGGAGAAGTGCAGTTCGAGAAAAGCAAATGAAGAGAGGCTACTCCTCCCTCTATTGATTGGCCATCCCAAAGCTAAAAAAAATGGGAACAGCAAGGTGAGTAAGTACTTGGCAAGTAACCATTTGAGGTTTACCTTCAACCGTTAATCACCTCATTATATTTATTTCATGTTGTAAAGAAATCTTGTGTTATAATTGTCCATATGTTATACTGTAATTGTTTGCAATGATTTTTGACATAGAAATGTGTAATATTTTTTTTTTTTTATTGGTATGTTTTATCTTTCTTCCTACCGTAATGCACTAGTTCTTTTCAGTATTAGTTTTTCTCATGAAAGCACAATGGCTTGGTACGTATTCTCAAATAAAATAATGCCTAACTATCCATTGGATCATATTGTATGTTTGATCAGAGCAATTTTGAATATATGTAATTTTAATTCTGTAGAGTTCTAACTTATGAAGTTATGAGCCCTGTCACCAAATTTTTCTATGATGAAAATTTTACACGAGTTTGATTGTGATCTCGTAAAAAAAAACATATGGGGCCAATTTAAGCAGGTTATTTTAAGTGAATGAATATAGACTCATAAGAATCAGTAAAAGTATCTATTTCTATCTATTTCTATGTGTAAATTCTTGAGTTAACTGATAACGCCGTCGACGATTCTTATTTGTTAATTAGCTAAATAAATAGATCAATCCCCTTAATTGGCCTACATCACTGCACTCTTGTTCTCTGTCTTAAAACTATACTGAATACATTATTTTCTCTAGATCTAAGTCTTACTACTTCGATTTTTTTTTTTTAATATATATACTTAGTTATCTTCATTTCACTAGCATTACTTCATGTTAAAGTCTTGAATATTTGATGTTTTGCTCAATGTCAGATGGTTAAGTAATAATCAATTGAATCTGGATTATTCAAATGATGAGTGTTGGAGATTTTGATATTTTCTATGTGATTCGAATTTATTTATTTATTTATTTATTATTAATGAATCATATGGTTAAATTGAAACTCATAAATACCAAAATACTTCTATATTTTTTATTTGAAGTTACTTATGATTGTATTATTTTTCACCATCATATTACGGACTCATCATTATCCATTTGAAATTTGTACGAATATGGATATAGGATTATACAATCACTAGTTAATTAAGTGTATAATAATCGGTATAATTCTGAGCACATCGTTTTTTACCATTACTTACTGATCTTATTCATCTTTAAATGGTATGTCTTATCATATGTTGGATGAATTTTATATTTTAGGTTGGCTTCTTTTATTTGAAAATCGATTCTAATAATTAATGCAAATACACACCCTTAGTATTTTACAATCTTCTTTGTTAATAAATAAGGTCGAGAGATCTAATCAATAATCCACTAGTTTTATTAGATTGAATCGATTAGTATGATTCCTTTTAAAAGATCCACCTCATGCATCTTGCAAATGAATTTATTAGTATAAAATTTATGATTGATATTTCTTTTAATATAAAATTAATTTGCACATGATAATACATTTTTGAATATTTTAAAAATGATTATGAATACGATTTATTTAATTCATTAAAAAAAATTAGAAACATTGTATATAAGGCTTACTTATGTTATTGCAAAAGTCTCTTTATAAAGTTCATTTTAAGTGCAATGAATTTCTTCTAAAGTCAAAGTCGTATAGATATTCCTTTTGTTAATTGATTCAAATTGCGCAATTATTCATTTTAAGATACAATGATTTCTTTTCATTTTTCATGTCCTGTTTACATACATGATCATTATCACATATTATTTTCAATTCTTACATGTACACTAATTTAGATATCAAATATATGAATTTCTAACACCTGCTTTCCTCTTCGCCTTTATCTACGAGGTACATTTGGAGCTTTTGGAGCAATAGATGAAGGAGCCTATATAAACAAATCAGTCGCTCCCATTCATTCCGGTGGGGGCGCTACGGGCAGAACCACCGGGTCGTAGCCCCCGGTGCTGTAAGCTTTCTTAAAAATTTAGAAAACCTTTAGGGGCCTAGATGTTTGTACGCCTCCCACCCTTAGGACCTTGTAGAAACTTCTTTTATAATTAGGATTGCTCTTACTTTATTAGATCCCTAAAATCTTTTGGCATACGCATAGAAGCTATGATGCACGGACACGGACACGGCGACACGGACATGACACGACACGGACACGGGACACGGCTTTTTTTGAAAATATAAGACACGGGTACGGCGCGGACACGGCAATACATTTTTTTTATATAGTATATATATTAATGTAATATAATATTAAAAATGACAAACAATAATAAATGAATGACATGATAACTTGTCTAGCTTATAATATAAAATATTTAGTACAAAATATCTAGTACAACCACAAAAATATAAGCAAATAATCACTTACTACAACATCAAGCATTCAAGCTTCAACTACTATGATTAGCTTTAGAGGTTTGTTTTTGGCCTTCAATATCATCATTATTGAATATCACTGCTTTCAACTCTGGTTCAATAAGAGAAAGATTTGTAATTGTGCAAAAAGAGAGGAGATGAAAATGAGAATATTCGATGAATGGGTATTAAATGCATGCGTTGATTTGGTATTGTGGATAGAAAATAAGAAATTTAGTTTAAATCTCACCAAATATAAGAAATTATATTTTAAAAAAATTATAAAATATTTAAGATACGCGTGTTGGACACGCGTGTCCAATTTGTTTTAAATATTTTTTTAATCGGACACGTTTTCGGCGTGTCTGACACGTGTCGGAGGAGTGTCGGACGAGTGTCGTGTCGGACACGGTGTCGGACACTGCACGCCTCTTTTAGGAGAAGTGTCGGTGCATCATAGCATAGAAGTTTTAAGGGTTAGAAAATAACATCACTTTTAGTCCTACAACTTTAGTGACATCTAAGGACAAAAATTAAAGACCGGGTCTTAAAAAACATAGACTTAGGGTGCATGCTCCCTATAGGATAGAAACATTAAAACAAAAACTTAGTGACACGCTTTCCTAGATTTAGTTTCTTTCTCCTAATCCACTAATAATCAACCAACTAATTAATCTAATTCTAAAAATCTATTAAAACATTTAATTCTTAATCAAATTATAATTAACATTTATAATTATTAAATTACAAATCTAAAACATAAATCTAAGTAAAATATAACTAATTTAATAATTAACCCATAACCAATCTAAAATTTAAAATATGTAGATTTAATTAGGAGATTAAATATAATACTAAAATTCATTATGATTAAAATACTTCTAAATATCAAACTTTAGAATAATCTTTAAAATAAACCAACGAACTTGATTAATAAATGATTAATACACCCTTTTCTTTTCTTTTCATAACAAACTAAAATAACAAAATTAATTATAACTGGGTAACCCAGGCCTACGAGGCTATTAAGTTAGCCTCAAAGAGGGTGAAACAAACCTCACGGCCTCGGTGTGAAACAAAGGTGATAATTAATCAAATATTAAAATAAAAAAAAAATTAAAATTAATCTTAAAATACTAAGATTTGAACTTTAATTAAATATTCCTTTTGCCCCTTTCAACAAACAAAAATACAAATAACTTTAATTAAACTATCACATATAGGACCTACCAAAACCACACGACCTACACTTAGACTGGTTTGCTAGGGCACGACTACTAACTTTAGGTTAAGCCGATGTTCTACTTTTCTTTTCTGTACTGTATTGTGATGCTTTGCATATGACCAGTGTGCTGTTTGCTTTACTACTTGCTTTAGCTTTTCTGTGATGCTTTTCTGTGACGTTTTCTAGCTCTCTTTTTGCACTTTGTTGTGAGCGTTAAAATACCCATAGGTTAGGCACGCTTTTAATACTAACATTGTCTTCTTGCAGGTGGTCATGCTCACACAGCGCTAAAGGGGGCTAAAATTAATAATAATCATTTATAACTGTTTTAGATACTCGCTTCAGCTGCTTAGCCCCCAATAATTAGAGCATTGCCAAGTGTGATTTATTTTCAGCATTTTCACTTATATATAACTGCTTGAACGATTTTTTATTTTGATTATAACTGCTTAGGATAACCTCTGCAGGAGAGTCTAGATTTTCTTCTCTTTCTGATGCAATGTATTTGATAGTAAGTTTTATGAAAATCATTAAAATAAGGCATTTTAGATGTATAGGAGTCCAAAGGGAAAAGAAAACCCTTACAGAGGGTTTCCTTTTTCATTTGGGCATCCTTTTGGAGCATTCACTACAAGGAGCCCGGAGGACTGAAGATGATCCAAAGACGAATCAAGGAAGTGAAGAAGAAGACTGAAGAGATATAAAATGCCTTATTTTAAGATTTGCGTCGTTCCCGGGTTGTTGTCGGTGGAGCACGGCCACCCTTACTTTTCTGTACTCTGTGATGTAATATTGTATGGCACTTGCCATGAACACTCTCTTTCGTGGGCTTTCTTTGTTTTTACTGTGTTTTCTTTACTTTGCTTGCGCATTAGAACTGCATGATTTTTCCTATGTTTCTTAAATTGCTTTGTTTGGGTGTGGCTCGGACGGAGTCAACGTTAGGCTCTTTAGGATGTTAAATTTTCTATAAAATTAAAATTTATTTAAGCAAGATAAAAAGTGAATATAAAATTAAAATCAACTAATTTTTCTAAAAATTAATGCATGATTCCTTTAAAGGGGTCATTTTTTGAAATTACAATAAATAAGCCTTGTTCACTTTACATTGACTACTGGCCAGTCCTGATTGGCCTTACCTACACATGCATAGCCTTGAGTCAGCATATAGATTTTTCTTTTGGAACATAGAGGGATAATTATTTTGCATAAGCATAATACCATTCATAGTCGGGCTTGATACCCATTTCCTTTTCTATCTCCTACCACTCTTGCATTTGCATAAGACTTGATAACATGAATTTGATACGCTAGGTGGAGTTTAGCTGGTACCCCTTTCCGAGCAGGGTGGTAAATCCAGGTCGGAGCTGCTTAGATCCCTAGTGGGGTTTAAGTTATAAGTCCCTTAGGTGTGTCTCCTTTCATCTGTGTTTTGAGTCTGTCATTTCCTTTAAGGTAGTAATCTTATCTTTGATCTTCTAAACTCAAAATTTTAATCATATCTTTATCCATTCAAAAATGTCTAATCATCATTAAAGATAAATAGAAGATACTCTTTGGAACAGAACTTAGGAACTTTTTCTGTGCACCAAATTAAGAAGTGAATAATACATCGTCTTTAATCGAGAGTTTTCCTAAGTCAAGGCCTAGGATGTAATTAACTACGAGGGCTTGCGCCCGTAGGAAATCGATCCCCACAATCAAATAAACCTCATTCGAGCTGATGTATCGAATGGGAGAAATCTCGTGAACTTTTGGGTTATGTATATTATTATCCATCGAGGTTGGTAGGTAAAAGCCGCTATCCTCTATGGCTAATCGTATATATAACTCCATCTGCTCTTTCATCGGCATGCTTGTGTCGATTGTAAAGGTCTACGATCGTTTTGTCCTACGGGATAGTGTGGTCGTACCCTTTGCATTCGAACCCCACGAGCAGCACCCTTTCGAAGACCCACACAAGTAATTTTTCTATTATAAAACATTAAATCTACCATCATGAACTAATATTCTAAATTGCTAGAAATCTGAAGAAAATATCTAAATAATAACAACATACAATTTCTTTTAAGATACAGAATGTTTATTAAGTACACACAAGGAAGATTTTTTTTTTGTCCTACCTACTTCAAACTCGAGTCCAAATCAAATTGACTTGACCTTGCCATAAGCAAAAGCTTGCACATGGTCGGATAAATTAGTTATTTCAAATTATAATATTTACTCAATTAAACAATCTTAATCACAATTCAAAGCTTTAACATGGTCATGTCAAATATGGAGCCATAAATAAATTCATTCTTTTTTATTGATAATAATTATTAATAAACATTAATTGTTGAATACATTATCAAAAAATAATTACAAAAAGTGGCCAATTAGCTTAGATAAGCATCCATTTAATATATTAGGTGCTATTTTGGAGCATTTATTAAGTGCAAGTAAATAAAAATTAGCTTAATTATTTAATTAATAGCCAACTAACTCTTGCTAGCAGTAAAATGCTTTTAGCTATTCCTAGTTAAATGTGGTTCATCATAGCCCATTTTCCCACTATTTGGGCTCATCTTCATGAATCCTCATATCCTTTCACGTTGAATAGCATATGAGGTGTAAACTTGATTTTACACTATTTCAAGTAATTTTATCTTTGATTTATTTCCCCTTCTAATCATTCCATATAAACTCCATCAACTAGCCTAGTTGGCCATCTTTTTTCTTTTGTGCATTACAAAGCCACCTAAATATATTATTTTCTATATTGCATTCAATATAAGTAATTCCTATTATAACCAAGGTAATCATTTTTTATCATTCCAAACTTTACCACTCATCCATCTTTACATCCTGATTTCTACTACACTCAACTGAAGTAAGTGACTTATTTGTTGACCAGTGCTAAAGTTCACACAACATTATTAGGCTAATCACAATTTTATAAGATCTATCTTCAACTCTCATTGATATTCTCTTAACATAAGTAAGCCTATGGGATTTCTTCAATTTTTAATCGCACATCTCTAAGGGAGATTAGTACCGAGCTATAGCATTGATGGCATAGTTTAACTTCTTTTGTTTTAGTATCAACTAAATTACTGAAAGCGGCTCACTTAGGAGGAACTTTTATAGGAAAACGGAAAGACATATCACAACAAAAAAACATAAACACCATAACACCAAACAGACAAGAAACAAATAAAATAGATGCATACATATTGCAGCAAAATTACTATCAATAGCATAAATTCGAAACTACAAATTATCCTCTTAATGACCACATTTCTACTTGTTTTATGCTAACCAAACCGATGCTTAAAAGAAACTCAAACACAAACCCATCTAATACAATGAAATGAGAAACCCTAACCTGGTGCGCGTCCTGAGAGGGAATGATGTAGGCGTCGATCCCTATCCCCGGCCTCGAGAAGAGCGCCCGGAGGGATCTGAGCTTCTCGTCCTCGGAGCCCCCAATTCCGCCAGTGTTCTTCCTCCGGAGCTCTGATGAAGGCTTAGCGGTTATCCGTTCGCCGGAGCTCCGTGTGGCGACCTGTCGACGGTGATCTCGATACTTCATGGAAGCAGCAAAAAGCCGCGAGAGAGGAATCGAGAGGCCGAAGCAGCGGAAACCCCTCACATGGGGGCGAGAGTGAGGGCTTCCAAAGAACGGGCTGACAGGGTAGGTGGCGGCAATGGTCGCGGCCTCCATCAGCGCGGAGTTCACTTTGGGAAGATAAGGCGGGATTTTGTTGAGGGAGGCGTGGGGAAAAGTGGCCAGTTGCGCTATTTATAGTGGTGAATTGCCTCAGTGGACGCATCTCTGTGGCGTGCACGTACGGGAAAGAAAGGCAAACAGGCGAATTGGTGAACTGGGACTTGATGACCCGTTCGACCCGACTAATCCGGCTGACTTTCATAGCCTTTGAAATTACTGTTTAATATTTTGCAGCGAAAGTTAGGTGGCAAAAAATTTTAAATGTTTAATGATTTTTTAAATTTAACAGTTTTTTTAATTTATTTGTTCTTGAGTTATTACATATCTTTACCATAGTTTTAACATTAATATACTTTTAAAAAGAATTGTCTTAATTTTTTTCTCTTTCAAATTGAGATTTTTATTTTGGACAGCTTTCTTACTGCTTGTTAAATCAATTTTTTAGATAAAAAAAAAAATAGGAAAGCTTTCTTACTGTTTCTTAAAATAATTTTTTTGTATAAAAATTAATTTTTTATTAAAAATTTATTTTAAAAAACAGTAAAAAAGTCGTCCCAATATTTGGACCAATTTTAACTTAATCCCTTAATTAAACCTGGCTTAAAAACTTTCTAGAGATGGTTCAAGTCTGCTTGAGGGGTTTAAAATGGAGTGGGTTAGCTCAAGTTTAGCCATTTGACCATTCTAACCTCCTAAGCCATTTGTTTGACCATTTAACTGGTCAAATAGTCAAGGGATAGTGAGGTGGCAGATGGGATAGTGTCAAATGATGGTAGGATGGTTTGAAGGGAGTATGAAACAATCCATTTGAAGTTTTAGTGAATTGATGCATAGAATATCCAAGGCATGAAAGGACCCATATTAAAAGGCTTAATTGGATTATATTTGATTATGAGTACTGAAATGACCCATGTTAGCTTGAGTTGACCAGAAGTGGGTTCAGTTTACCAAGTCAACTGATGACTAGGTCATAGTGACCAGTCCAACCCAAATCACTAGGGGTATGTTCAAGAGAGCTTGAATGAGATATGAATGCAATGGAAGGTTGATTCAATGTAGAAAGGGCTTAAGGTTTGATTTGGTTAACCTAGGTTGACTAACTTGGTTAGCTAGGTTAACCCAAGGCCAGGGTTTGAGCTCAATAGGTTTGGTTTGATGTTTAGAGACCAACGGAGGTAGTCTCATGGTATGGATTGATCATTTTTAATGAAAATGACCAATTTGACCCTTAAAAGGCATTTGGGTCAACTATGGTTGTTGGGCTCAACATGTTTGTTTTGATATTTTGATATATAGAAACCAGTGGAGGTGATCCTATGATCTAGGTTAGTCATTTCAGTGAAAATGATCAATCTAACCCTTAAAGGGTATTTAGGTTAACCCTGGTTAACTTGATCAATCAAGTTGACCCAAGATCTGGATTTAAGTCCTATGTACTCCTAATGATGTTTAAGATGCATTGGAAGATGTTCTGATGTTTGATTTGAATGGGTCATATTGAAGTTTATAGAAAACTCCACTTAAATGACATTTTAGTTATTTTGATCCCTAGCCGACTAGGGGTCAAACTGGGTCCATCAAAATGTACTTTATTACTCAACATAACATTATCAAGGGTTTGGATGTAGTTAGAGGCTTTGGAGAATTCTCCAAGGTTAAATTCCACTAAGGTACAGGTCTAGTGGCATCGGCCGTAAATATTTGAAGGTTTTATAACCTTTAGATTTAAATCCAATTTTTGGGATTAGAGGCCTCAGATTGAGCTCAAATTTGAAGGGTAGACCTTAGGTACATGCCTAATCAATATGTAATTGATATATCATGAATTAGAGGTCATTTGTCTAGGGTTTGAAGTGTTTGAATAATTACTAAAAAAAGGCTTTTAGCACCTATGCCTTTAACCTTGGATTTTGATATGGATTTCTGAGTTTGGTCTGTATTTTGGATTTAGATGCTTAAATTTGAATTATATAAATCATTGGCAATCATTTGAATGGTTGTTAGTGATTGGAATAAGATTGAAGTTTGATAGAAAGCTGAATTAACTAAAGTCTAAGTTGATTGAGGTTTGAATGGAGTTTAAATTTGGATATGTTTAAAGACTGGATAGTTTTAAAGTCTCGGCTTGATTTGAATCTGGATTGATCTAAGATTTGGATATATCCTAGGGTTTGGAAAGATCCTAAGGTCTTAATAGATCTTAGGGTCTAAATGGATATGGGATATGGATCGGTCCTAATGACATCATACAAAAATGAGATCAACAAAGTCATTGTGCACCCCCAGAATGACCCTTTAGGGTCTTCTGTTACTTGATCATTATGTATTATAAAAAAAATCATATGTTTGTGTACTTTATAGTTGTTCTTCAAATTTTAATTCATTTGTAGTGAAATGTCAAATTCTTATTTTTCATAAAAATACTAAAAAAAATATTCTTCTAAGTTAATTAGAATGAATAAGATGAAACAACTACTAATAATTATGAAAATTTTAATAATATACCAAGAAATATGCATATTTATGATAATACACCATCAAAATCCCTTATAAATTTGGATATATAGTCAACACAAACTCAATAATTGTCATTTAACGAGCATGGCTCCACCCAAAGTAGCCCACTTTCATCACTGATTTCATATCACAACTGTTTGAAGCCAACTTTATGATTAATTATTCTGTGCAGGCCCGAATGGCGTCCGGGGACTAACGAGAGCGTGTCACATCACTTTTTTGTTGTGTACTGGGTGACATTGCATGCTCTCATTCGTCTCCAGATGGTCCAGTGTACGCACAGAATAATTTCTCCAACTTTACATGTTCCATTTGGTTATTGAAGAAAATATATCTTACCAAGCAAAATAATTACTAAATTTAGCTATTCAATTGAATGTATTTAAAAATAAATATTAATTTTAAAAATCATTAAGAGAAGAAAGATGCTAAATAGTTAAAATACCTATTTTATTAAGAAAAAAAAATAGAGTGAAGACATAGGTCTACCCTAATGATGAAATGATATTCTGATAAATAACTTATTTGTAAAACAAATTATGCTGATATAATAGGCTTAAAAATTATAAGATTCATTTTAAGACTAATATTATATTAATCACAAAATAAATTTAATGATTTTCAAGCCAACTCTAATATAAGCTTCATTTTGAACAACTTTCTTATTGCTTTCTAAAACAGTTTTCTAATTAAAATTTTTCAAGTTCAAAAAAATTTAACACTAAAATATTATTTTATAAAACATTAAAAAATCTATCCAAAATAAAATCATAATTTATATCATGATTTACTGCTTCACCAACTTTGACACATTAAATGCAACTTCATATGAACAGTTAATTAGAAATAATCTTCTATTAGCACTGATTGGTAGTAGAGAAATATATGTAGAATTGTAAAATCGTTAGAAATTTGACTTGACTGAAACTCGACTTTTTTTTTTCAAAATATTCATCTAAATGAATATTTAGATAAAACATACAACACATATAAATGAAATATTATAATTAAGTTTTTTTTTAAATTTTTAATTCAACTCAAAATCAAATAATTTTGCATAACTAAACTCAAAAATATTTTCAAATTCTAGTTAGCCAAATTTGCTCAAAATTAATTTTTACTTGACAATCTATTTGGTATGGCTATAATTTTTATAAATGTGATTGTAAAGTTACTGTGAATTTTTTTTTAACTATTATAGAAAACAATTTTCTAGCACAAAAATTTATTAAAAAACTGTGGCTAAATAAAACCTATACTTACATTATGAAAAGCAAAGCAATAAGAAAGTTGTCCCAAACAAAATATGAATCTAAAATTAGTTGTCCATAATATTTTAAAGATTTCAAAATAAAAGATGATGGAAAACAAATTTCAAATCACATGAAAATAATGAACCAAAAGTTCTACAATAAGTACTCATTAAAAAGTATTAATGAATCGAGTAAATAAAATTTTAAAAAAATGGAACAATTTAGAAGAAGTTGAGGAACCAATTGGATTATAGCAGTATGAGTAGTCTAGTTTTGAAGAAGAGATGTTAGTCCAGTCCCAATGTCTTCTTTTGCCTTTTTATCAAAAGGGTCATCACCAATATAAAGATCCAATATGGATTGGCAGAGAAGTTTGCTTTGGATGCTCCCCACCTCCTTTCCATTAACTACAACAACAGCACACAAAAGAACAATAGAATTTCGAAATGCAGCTTTAAAACATTAGAAATAACAAATAAAAATGAAATTGACACATTTGCCTGATTCTCAGAAAGATATAGAGCTTTTATACCTTGTGAATTCACAAAATACTGCTATTTTTTATGGTTTTTGTTTATGGAGGAATAGATTTATGACCTAAAATCACAAGTTGAAATGCCGCTCCATGACACAAATCATGCAGATGAAAAGAACTTCTGAATCTCAATTCATGCTAAAAAAATAAATGAAGTTTTGTTTGAGACGACTTTGTTACTACTTCTAGAAAAATGTTTTAAGTAGCAATAAGAAAGATATCCTAAACGAAGCCTGGAATGGCTTTCTTAGTGCTTCTTACAGCAGTTATCTAGTATAAATATTTTAATTTTTGTGCTAAAAAGCTGTTTTAAAAAGTAGTAAAAAAGTCATCCCAAACAAAGCCTAAATTATCAAACTAAGGCTTCGTTTAGAACGATTTTCTTACTGCTGCTTAAAATAACTTTTTAGTACAAAAATTATAAATAATAATGGTAATATGAAATCATCTACTTTTATAAAAAAAATTGATCAATGCATTTGGTATAAGTAGTCTTTTATAGCATGTTCAAGATACCCCAATAACTCATGAGGAAATCAATAGTATACTCAAAACTCATCTGTTAATGGAGTCTCATGCCCACAGCAGAATCTGCATGTTAATGGCCCAATATGATCAATCTTGACCGTAACATATGCAGGCCCTACGACCGGGTCAACATTGTGGGTTCCGTCAATGCTATCGCTTCACATTTTGACTATCACTTGAAGCTCTACATCAATGTGGCAAAGCTATTATGTTATATAAGAACTCATGTTAACATAGGCCGTCTCCTGATGATTTTGACAAAAAAGGTACATTTTAGAAGTGACTTAATCTTCTCAAATTAGAAGCACTATGATGCTGGATCATCATAAATGTCCATAGTTGAGCCATTGTGTCTGACTTGCATAAAGTGTTGCAAAATCAATTAAGGTTTTGTTTGTGACAGCTTTCTAACAGCTTCTTAAAGCAACTTTTTAATACAAATTTTTAATTTTTGTCCTAGAAAGTTGCTTTAAGAAGCAGTGAGAAAGTCGTCCCAAACAAAGCCTAAATATTGTTCAATATTCTACGGCCACTAAGGGCTAAGTAACCTGACAGCCAATTGGAGCTTAGAAAGCAATATGTCTCGCATCAAAATGATGTTTCAAAAATACAATCACAAAATTGTCCATTTCTTTTAAAAAAACTAGTATAAGGTACGTAAATTAATAACTATTCTTCATAGATGCAGCTACAATCCCTTCTTTGTTGCAAGAAAATTATGACAACTTCACTGTTGTTGGAAACTTTTCATGGTTACTAGAGAAACTCTAGGATTTGAACAAACATCTAAAAGCTGTGCTAAAATTTGCACTACGTTGAGATCAGATTGTCCATGATCATGTGACATTCATGTCATAGAAATTAAATTCAAATTGAATCACGTAACTTACAAGTATTAAAATACTAGGAAAACAAATAGTAGCCAAAGCTAGCCTAATTAGAAGTTATTCAGTATGATCTATTTAAACTATAAAGTAATGGGCATGCAGTTCTATAAATCAATTACAAGAGTCTTGCTGCAGAAAGCAAAATGGCCCAAAAAACTCACTTTTTGTTTGAAGTATGTAGCCTTGTTCTCTTGACAGATCAATAATAGAGCCACGTGGTAGCTTGTATTCATCTTTAAAGAGTGATGTGAACCTGCAAAAAATTGACTCTAAGAAATATAAATTTAATGACAAACCATTTCAGTAAAATAAAACAAAGCCAATACAGCTTTCTTTCATCCGATCATATGGTTTTAATAACTTGGATTGAAAAGAGAAAACGATAAAATAGTCGTGATCAAGGAGGGAAAAGGGAGTTTAGCGTAATGCTAAAAAAAAAAAAACAATAAGTGCTGTTGCATGAGCTTCACAAGCTATTATTGACAGGAGCAAAACAGAGAATGCTATAACAGCAATGTTTTAAGTACAGGAGTTAATAATGACTAAGCAATTAACAAAGTACGCAGAGAACAGTAATGGTGAGAATTCAATGGCTTTCCAAACTTTAACGACAACATAAGACAAAATTCAATTAGTGCATAAAATCTTCTTAAGGTTAAGCACCAAGAATTGGTTAAAAACTCTTGCCAGTCTACATTTTGATAAATCACATAATATCAACATCCACCAACCATCTTCAACCTTGCTTTCAAAGAAGTTCCAAAAACCTTAAGCCAATTGATTCAGAGTTAAATGTCAAACAAAGCATATGCAAATAGGTATTAATTTTATACTTATTTCAGTTTCAGCTAGTCAACTTAAATATGGTAGGTCTTAAAGATTGGACTGTAGCAAGTGCAGCTCCATACATACATTGCAACTGATTGCAGCCACATGGAAAACGGAAAAATATGCTGCATCTCAAGGTTTATGCTGCTTGCATCCGCTTTAATGCCAATATAAGAGGTATTTTCGTCAACACACGTCAGGTGAGTTTCAAACAACTTCGAACTCCATTTTAAAAATTCACCATGCGCGGTCGACTTGACCTTGACACCCGTATTGAGGTCAACAGTTCCGATCACTCAAAATTTGCAAGGTAGCACAACTTTCATTCAAGATACACAAGGGAACGAATTTGTCACTTGGATTATCAAAGGGATCGAAATCGCCATAGGGATTGCCATGGAGTCTGAACAAAACTTGAAAAGCAATTGAAGATAACATAAATAAACATCTCATGTAGAAGGTGACGTCATAGAAACCTCATTCAAGATTGCTGCAAGAACCTCATCCACAAGTCTGATACAATGATCAAACCGAGCGACTCATGTTACCAGATAATAACAACTCATAATTATGAGTAGGATCACAAAATCAACAATAAACCCAATCCAACCAATTAACCAATCCAAAATCAGAAGCAACCCAAACTAAAGAAAATTATAATGTTAGAGAATAAACATCGTTCGCATAGCCAATATTAACCTTAAAAATGATATAAAAAAAACCAAGTCTAGACCAAAACATGATAGACCAAGTCCTACTGAACCGGTCAAGCTGGCCCCTTGCCAAGGGCTGGCTCGGGTGTATAGGAGGCAGCGACAAGAGAGAGGGAGAGAGAGATGGGGCCCACTATTTCAAATTCAAATCCTTTGGAGCCAAAGGAGAGGGCAGCAAGGGCAAACCTTTAATTTGGCATTAATTGTTAATTACATGCTTTAAGTAGGAAGGAGGGATTAGGGTTAGGGTTATGCTTTGATTTGGTGCCCATTGTTCTTTGTATCTTGGGCTCTAGATTCGTCTAGAGATTGGAAGAGATCGATCATTCTCTCAAATTGAGGATCAATTGTATCTTGTTGTTTCTTTTGTTAGTTATTTTTCTCAATGAAATTTGCTGTTTTTTTTTTCTGATTTTCCTCAAATTTGTGCAGTTTTCTCGCAATTTTTGTCTCTTTTGTTAGGGTTCACTTGAGATCTTCAAGTGTTTCCTAACAAAACATTGCTCATATCATTTAAGTGCTCAACCTTTCTAATGAGTGTGGACTTGCAAATCCTCATCAATAATGTAAAATACTGATAAAAAACTGAGATGGAGGAAATTTGCAAGCCTGATGCTAAGAAGCGCATGAGGAGAAAGGTAGAAGACCAAAACCTATGGTTAAAGTAAGCAGCGAGAGCAAGATGTTATATATGTTTAGTTGTATGGAGATGTCACTTAAACAATTAATCTCTCTTAACAATATAACATCGCATTACAGAGGAGAGTGAGCCAAACAGGGACTTAAACCACTTTGTCTTATTGCATTATTATTGTGATGTTAAAACCTGCAGTACAAAATTAGTATACGATATTTTTCATTCAAACAGAATTGGTTAAGCGACGCAATTCTACAACCATATAGAGTAGTCTTTCTCCCTATTCTTCTCGTTGCGTAATAAACTGTGATGTTGCCATGACAATGGATAAAATCTAGAAAAACAGAAATGAATAAATACCTTTTAAGTAGCTCCTTGTTATCTGAACCACTAAACTTTTTAAGCCGGTTGCCCACAGACTCTTCAAAGGCGCTACGCACAGAGCCAATGGTTAATCTTCCATATACAATTTGGAGCCTAACTGTCATCCTTAAGTCCTGATCCAAAACATCTGCGAGGAATTCTTTGCTTCCTCTAACTTCAGACTCAGAAAGAACTCCATACTTCTCTCTCAATTTCTTTACATCATTGACTTCAGCATATACACCTGCACACGCGACAAGTACACCAACAAGAGGCGCAGTAAAAAGGGAAAGCAACCAATTTAGGAGGATGTTTGGTTCAATGTTAAATAGATAACAATATTACATAGTTAATAGTGCTATTTAGCAAGCAATACTACTCAAACAATAATATAATCTATCATATTAAGTGTTTTGATTCAATGTCACCTTACTTGAACAATGTTATGTTATATAGAAAGATTATTAATGATTATAATTTTCCTTTTTTTGGCTTTATTTATCTCAGAACTTGCATCTAAATGTCTAAGAATAGGGCTTAAGACACCATTTATGAAACTACTATAAATTAGAAATTTCAGTGCACCATATAACTGATATCTACAAATGATATAATATTACATAGTTCATGAATGATAAAAAAATTAAAACATGACAATAAATTGATCGTCCAATCAAGATTCAATATATATGTTCAACATTGACGATGAAATTAATTATCATTTTTTCTTTATTAGTGATAATTGTATTAGGACTATTTGATGTTTTCTCTATTTTTATAAAAATGCTTATTTAAGGTTCTTTTTAATTAGTCTTTTAAGGCTCTTTTCTTCAATAAATAAGACCGAAAGGTTTATCAAGTGATTTTTTTTTATCATTCCCCATGACTCCTCTTCCCCTCCCCCCAAGTTTCTCAAGTCCCCCACCTCCTCCCTCTCGCATGCACCGTATATGTAAGAATCAAACCCAAGATCATTTCGTTGGCAATCTAAACTCCCAACCAACAAGTCAAGATGAATTGTATTTCTCTCCCTTCTCTACTATTTTCCTCTTTAAATCACTCTGTGTTTTTCAAAAAATCTCTTTCCAGTCTTCCTCTTAGCTTTTTTCCTCTCATTTTATCCAACTACCACAACTCTATCCTGATTCTTCACTCTAGTGTAGTTTAGTTTTTTTTCTCTAATCCTCTTGTGTCCTTTTTCTATTTCCTACCTGCTATCCTTTTTTCTCTGTCAAATTTCCCATTCTTACTATTCCTTATTCTTTCCTAAAACCGAGCAAAAACCTATCAAATAACCCTTAAATTATCCCAATTTTTCCACAAATCCATGCCTACATGTCCATCATCACATCTAAACTAAACAAAGCATCCTTTCAACAGTTTATTCAAAATTTTAAATTTGCTGCAATCCAAAAAAGCCAAATTTCAATAAGTTTCATAACACTATAATTGCTTCCCTCATTTACACTACTAAGAACTATTGATTTCCAACTCCATGCTACACCAATTTGGGTCTTAGAATGAGGCATAATCTTTCAAGCTAGTTCCTCAGGAAAGCATTTCCTTCTTCCACTTTCTCTAATGTGATTTTTGCATTAACACTATTGTTTTAGTGCCTCTGATTGGACGTCCTAGCTGAAAATAATCATATAACAACCCTAAAGCCTTTAGCTATCAGAAATATCACTGACAACCTCTTTAGGTTGCCAAGTACAATGATGGCCCCTCCCAAACTATTTCACTGCATCGTCCACTTATCTTTGGATGGAAAAATGGGTGGCCCATTCAGGACCTCCGTATTGTCCACAGCAGATAATCGGCATTGTTAAGATGTTTGGTGTGACATTGATGTCCTTCCAAGCTAAGAAGCTTCCTGATTGCATCACATAGAAAGTTAGGATTTATCAAAGAAGAATTTATGGCTCTGAAAGGTATAATCCTTGCCTAGGATTTATGTTGATTGACAAATCTTGTGTCATTCTAAGGAACTATGTCTAGGAAATTCCATGTATCTATGAGTTACGTATCTATTGCAAATTTGTCCTTGCTTTAATAAGCCAGAGTGAATTATTTCCACTTCATATCGATTATCGAGAGTGAGTGCTAGATTAAATCTTGCTTGTTACAAACCACATATACAAACAAAATGTAATTTACTATTATCCTAACACTTGCATGAACAGAACAATGAGATTTGATACTTGCATGTATTAAAATTCTATTTTCAGCACAATAATTTGCTTTTATCAATCCATTTAGGTAAAATATCCTGCAAGTTGCATCTTTGCATATCTAGCATATTTTTTTATCATCTCATTTAATATAGATAGTTTCATCGCATTATCATGACTATGGGGCTTCATAAAAGGCAATTTAGGTTGGATCCAAGATTAGAATCAATAAATGCAATCTGTAACAAAATTATGGCTAAATTTGATGAACTTAGTTATCAAATTGATTCTCTAAAATCAAACTAACAATATCTAGAAAGAAAAAACTCATGGGGTAGAACTAGTTTCTCAGCAGAAGCACCAAAAAATATGAACAACGAAAATCAGGTCACCAATAGGGAGGCATTGTGTGGTTGGCGAGGCATCTAAAGCACCTAAAGAGAGGATGACAAAGGTGAGCCTTCAGCTTGAGATAATTTCTGACTCAAGGGAAGAAGATGAGGAGTAAAGAGAACACCAATGAAAGATTCTTGAGGGTAGAATCGGGTAGCTTTGGAATGTTCAATGCCCCTAGAGCGAGGAGAGGGAAGAGGAGGAAAAAGAAGAAGATATATAAAGGCGAGGGATTTATGTGGTTTGACCTTATAGCCTACGCCAAAATTGCAGTGATGGGGAATCATCAACTATGAAAAGGAAAAATAATACAAAATACAAGAAAAGTTCACCTTAACCGATGGCAAAAGCTAAATGTGTGGGAGACATAATAGAGGGAAGATAACCATAATTAAAATTTACATAAGTTTAGACTCAACAATTATCTATTGAATCCTCTACATAGTCCAAGAGATTTTTATATTAAAAAGGTGGGCTTTGAATTATCTCCACAAGGAGACATTGCAACCTCATGAGATTAATGTGATGTCCTTTTCACCTTTTGGTAGTTGGTAGCTATGTACAAAGGACATGTGCATCCCCTAGTTAGGGCCACACAAGATATGATCTAACAAGCTCAATAGCAGAAGTTGACGTGTCAAAAAGCTAACATTGATGGCTTGACAAGCCTGGATAAAACGATCAAACGGAAATTATCGATAAGACCCATTGATTAGGAGACTAATAAGTGTTGAGATGATCAAATTAGCAAAAGATGATGGCCAACCCAAAGCTAGTTGGTATAATGTTGTAAGCAATTAATAATTGAAGAACTAACGGGCACCACTTGCAAAGTTGATTGGATGAGAAGATGTTGGTTGTTTGGTTCTCAACAATGGAGCCAATCAATTGAGCAAGAGAGTCAATAGATCCCAACGAAAGATGGGATCCGAGCGAATCATATATCTAAAAGGCAATAGGAAACATTCCTTCATTTATAAATCTCTTATTTTATCAAAAATATAGAAAGTATCGAGACTATTATAATCCAGTTTATGAGAATGTTAAGAACAATGTTGATTTTTCGAGTCTATTCAACCAACAACTACATTAGTGTTACTTAAGGTATTTTTTCTCATAAATTTTAAATCCCAAGAGATACAACATACACTAATATCTTAAATCCACTAGAAAAAAAGGGACTGACCACACTAGAGAAAATATAAGTCCATAAGCTCCTTTATGATAGCAATATTGAAGAAGACTCTTCATTGACAGGCGATTTCATAATTTAACTTATACTTGAATTTGAATTGAATCTAATATTAAACCTAAATATGTGGTTGTGCAACACTTCCACTCAAACTTGAATTTTCTTGTGATCAGAACAAAACTCCAAACTTGAGCATAAAACTAGAAAAAAACCTGAGATTGATCATCTCAACTTGCTAAAGTAGTTAATTTATGGATCCCTTCTCAACCTCTAACTCTTGAGGAATGATATATTATAATTGATCAACTACATGATAATCAAACATTGACTTTATATTTGGTTCTATGTTTTTACATATATATGAAATTCAAAGAAGAATCATCAAAAGAATGCTAAATAAGAACTGCATATTTAAGTTTATGTTAATAGGTTCCATCATGAAAGTTGGGGCTCAAAGAAGCTTTCAACACTAAAGATAGATTGATCATGTTGCCTAATAATTACTCAAGTGCATTGTACTTTGACAAAGTAGTTGGCATTCCTATAATTCCTATTTTTTTATGGAACCTATTATTATTGTCGGAAGATATCATAAGTTTTTAACTTTTTTCCCTAATAAACTTGTCCCTCAATACACTCCCTATAAAATTTATGGATTTTGCTTCAATATTACTATATGCTACATATGTTTGGAATCATTATGATGATCATTATGTTTGATTTCAGGTCTGTCCTGTATGTTTTTTGTATTCAACCTGCAATACATTACCTACCCAAGCCTCAAATATATTTTTTGAAAGCTAATACCTACTATGCTCATACTTACTGTCTTTCAAAATGAATGTTAGTCATATTTTCTCAACTGAGGATTTGTTATCCTATAGAAGTAAATTTGAGCCACCAAATTTTTCTGCAATTGGAATTTCAACATTCCTTCAGCAACACGAATTCCAGTTCTTTCAATAATTCCAGTTTTATTAGATGTTAATCAAATTCTACTTATGAGGTTATTTGGGTGAAAACTCATTTCTCCCAGTAAATTGGCTACAGCACAGTTGCCTTCCCTCTACACCAACAACTCTTGTTGTCCACATTACATCATACATAGCTTCAAATATGAGCGAATTGAACATCCCCGAAATAACATCTATAAGAGCCCTTAGTTGGGCAGCCAAAATTACAATAGTTACAGTCTCTGATCCACTATTACCATATCAAACAAACATTCAGTTGGCCAATTAAAACAACTTCCAAGAAGAAAATTCTGGCTAAAAAGTCCTAAAGGTTATAAAATCTTAGAAAGAATGCCACTCTTCTCTGAACTTCAGCGAAATCATCCAAAACAAGGAATCTCAAGCCCTCATTATACCTATGAGGAAGATAGGGAATAAGAAGATACGTTATTACCAAAAGCATAGACGTCAATGCTCTTCAGGCCAAAGACATTTTTTTTCCGCAACCCGATTCCCAGTAGGCTACGGGCGCCGTCGACGACGCTTGGGAAAAGTACCCCCGTCTTGGGTTCGACAGCCGTGCCTGAAGATTCGGCGAGGGTTATCGATGCCGAGAGAGAAGCAGCAGAATTACATGGAATGTGGTAGGGAGGGTCTCCAATCTCCTTGGAAGAGTTGGGCGACATAGCAAGGGCAACTCCGATTCCGGCGGTGGCACCGGCAATAGTAGCGGCGGTTGCGGCCACGAAGGCCGGCGAGAAGTGGAATGAGGAAGAATTGGCAAGGTGAGCTGACCGACGGCCCGGCCGTTGAGGAAAGGGGAAAGGAAAGCGGAGAGAAACCATGAAGTTTATTGAAAAAAAGTACGAAGTAGAAGACGACACAACTTTTTGACCGATTTAACTTTTGCCGTAATTAATTTTTCAAATTATTTATTTTAAAATTAATATTATACACTTATATTTTTTTGGGACATTTAGGACATTTAAGACAAACTCACACACACAACACATACACATAGACTCGAATCCTGAACCTCTTAGTTGGAAGCCTAAGCTCTCAGCCAATATGCCAAGAAGAGTTGTGTATACATTTATACTTGAAATTTTTCTATATTATGTCTAAAAAAAATAATTTTATAATGAATTTTGATGTGATATAATATTAAAAAAATTATATTGAATTTAGAGGTGTCTAAAATCTAATTTCAACAAATTTATAATCAAATTTATAAAAAGACAAACTCTAAGATATAAGTAATTTGATTTAAGTTCAAATGAGCTCAAATCAAATAATTTAAATATAGCTTAAAACTTCATAACAATAACTAAATGATGAATGATATAAAAATTTTGCATTCTTATAGTCAAATCCAGCATATAAAAAAAAGCTCAAAATTATTAGATTATAAGATGATTCAGGCACGTATATACTTGATACATCGTCATAAAATTATCTTGATCGGGCACGAATCTCGAAGCAAAAAGCTACCCTGAAACTTCAAAAATTAAATCCGGAAGCACCTGAACTCCGATTTCAGCGAGCTTACAGTCAAACTGAGCGTCTCGAAAATACGAACCCAACGACACCAAGTTCAACCCAATCCGAGCCCAAATGAGTCCGGATCAAGGACCCGAAGTGATGTTGGAAGGTTCAAACCGCAATTTGAGTTACCAAACGGTCTCCGATTTTAACGAGCTTATACTCGAATCAAGCGGCTCGACGAGACGAATCCAACGAGCCCAAGATCGCCGAATTCCAACATCATTAACGCCTTCAAATGTCCAACGAACGGTGCACGATCGAAGGGTTCAATATCAGCCGTCCATTCAAACCACTCCCTATTCGTCCATGATCTCACACCTATTTATGAGTCATGTCACTCTAGAAAAACTATAAACAGAGCCCTCATTCTTCACAAAGGGGACTCAAGTGAAAAGAGAGAAGAAGAAGAGAAGAAGGAAGAGAAGGAAGAAGCTCCTCCTCGACCACCGCCGGAGCTCTTCCCGCCGCCTGAAGACGCCGGAACTCTGCCGGATTTTTGAGAAACGTCGGGAATTTGCAGAACTTTGTAACTTTGTGAGAAGTTGATTGTAAATTGATCGTCTTGATTTGTAAGACGGATCAACCTTTATACTTCAAACAAACACTAGTAGAACTTTACAACTGGGCGAGGCCCCATGGTTTTTTCCCTTTTTGGGTTTTCCACATAAAAATTCTGGTGTTCATATTCTCTTTTCTGTTTGTGTGCTGAATACTTGTACAACGCTCGGACGCGAATTTACAAACTCTACCGCCGCATATATTCTAGCACGCAATAATACTAAATGAATAATCTATGATCAATTGATTCAATATAAGTTATTAAATGGAATATTTTAGAAATTTAGTTGAATTTAACAAACCGGCATTCCCAAAATATTATAAAGAGACCCACATTTTTATATGAAAGGGGTGTACATTTGAGTTTGGAGATATCCTTAAATTCTAAAGAGCTATTGAACTCAACTTGATGTTTGAAGCAAAAAAGCATCGCTAGTCACCATTGTCAGCTAACTAATATTATATGACTACTTTCTCATGATCATTGTTATCTTACCACCATCATTTGGCCAACATAATCATTCATCATTATCCAATTGTCATCATTTAAACAATGTCATCAAATCATAATCGTTCAATTATCATCATCTAGCCAGTCATGCCATCATTCAACTAACACCATCCATCTACTAGATTTCCAGCATCCTCTCTCACGTATACACAAAATACAAAATTTTATTTTATACTTTATAATATCATCTTCTTCAATTGAGAGTAAAAGCAAATTCTTGCAACTTATCTATTGGTCCATTTTATTTCCAACCTATAATTTTTCACTTTTTTGAGTTTTTCATCTAAAAATTAAAGTGTGTGTTACATTCTTTTATTTATTATAAAAGTGTGCATTGGATAGGGGTGTAAGTGAGCCGAGTTTGCTCATGAGCCGCATCGAGCTTGGCTCGTTAATGGGCTCGCGAGTCGAGCTCATCGAGCTCACGAGTCGAGCTCGAGCTCAAACTAAAGCTCGATGAGGCTCCGCTCATGAGCTCATGAGCTGGCTAGAATTACTATTTTAATTTTGTTAATTATTAATATTTTTATTACATTTAAAAGTTATTAAAAAATTATGTTCATATTTTAAATGCTACCCGGTTTTCCACCTATTTTAATTAATGAAATAAGTCTCAAATGTCAATGTTAATAAATGTCATTAAATGCTTGCAGCTTTACTTATTACCAAACACGAATGTTTTAAAATAGGTGGGCACGAAACTGACGCAGGCTAGAAATCTAGCGGCTCGATGAGCTCGCTACAGTGTCACGAGTCGAGCTCACGCTCGAGTTCGAGCTCTCTTTTCAACTGACGAGCTGAGCTTGATAATGTTAAAACTCGACTCGATCCGACTCGTTTACACCCCTAGCATTGGATCATCTTGAAAAGCTAAAATGTAAAAATTCTTTGTCCATCACCGTTATTTTTTTAGCACCAACAATGCTTAGGTTAAAGTAAATTCGACAATTTTTAGATTTATCATTATAAAAAATTATAACGGCAAATAAAAATTTTCTATTATTACGTGGCTATGATTTTTTTTAATTGGAAATCATTATAAAAAAAATGTTTTTTAAGGAAATTAATTTATATGTTCCAAAATAATCAAAATTAAATAAATGTGAACGCTATTTCATTTATTATAGAAATATGATAAAAAAAAATTTCATCAAAATAGCTTTATCTTTTAATAAATGGAGTCAAAACTATCGCTAAAGATTCATGCAACGTTTTGAAGAACTCCTTGAACCTTCTTTATTTCATCACCTTCTCCATTCCTGATGATTGCATAACTTTCATGACTAAGATCTCTCTTTATTCAGTCTCTGAAGATTGGTGATATTTTTAGTTTAGTCTTTTACAATTAAAAGTAGGCTTGGCACAATAAATCATAAACCATTTTGTTGTTAGACTTTAATTTATATGCTAGTTGTCATATTAGAGGAAGATCACATTTATCATTAAAATAATTTAGCAATATGTTATATATTATAGCCTTATTCAAATAATAATTGAACACATAATCGAACCTATCTTTGATCTTCATTGATCATGTCAGACTAACTTCAAAGAAGGTTTAATCAAATGTCCGAATAAGCTTTAAATAAGTTTATAATGCATTGAAGTTTATTCAAATATTGCTAAACCATGGTTTTAAGATGTTACAAAGATTCATCAAATGGGTCAATCATTTTGACCATCAAACGAGTCAATCATGTCTTGAATGGTTCAACTACTATCAAAGATGATTTGATCATTATCCAAGATTATTTAATCATTATCAAATATGTCATAAATAACAATCATTTCATTCTTTCAACAATTATATTCCATTTGTTGGAATTCTTGGAGAAAAAACATCTTCTTTGAATCTTGAGATAGAGAAGAGAGAGTGGGGAGGGAGAGAGCAGCTCTTGGAGAAGAAAAAGACAAAGCTTAATTCTTTTAACTTAATTCTTATTCAATTCAGCATTTGGGAGTAACTCTAATAGAGCCTCATACAACTTATTTATAGAAAAATTTAGGAGATAAAAAATCCTAACCAAAACCTAAACTGACGCTCAAGTTTGGATCAAATATTAATAACATCCATCTTAAACTAGATTTACAATGCCTAAAAAAGAGAGAGAGAGAGATTTCCTTGCATCTCTACTTGAACCTAGAGCTTCTTTCACAGCAGGCTTTGCCTTCACATCCTTAACCTAGACCTATCGCTCCATCAGCTTCCATCAAGAACTGTGCCTAGGAAATGGCCCGCATGCTTTCCCTGTGCAACCCTCGGCCCCCGATATGCCCTTCCAGCCTACGGCTCCAACCCTTGGCCCCCGATATACACCATGTGCTTGCCTACCCG
Organism: Dendrobium nobile; assembly: GCA_022539455.1. NCBI lineage: Eukaryota > Viridiplantae > Streptophyta > Magnoliopsida > Asparagales > Orchidaceae > Dendrobium > Dendrobium nobile. The sequence continues at coordinate 36,666,898 of CM039732.1, read as the reverse complement.
TGCCCTACACACCTCCCACGATTCACAAATTTGGCATCCAGCCTGATCCTATTTCGCGCTCGTAATTTTACAACCCAGCCTCAAACTTGACTTGAGCCTGCTCGTAATTTTACAACCCACCTTCGCTCTTCTCCTGTGCTCAACTAAGCGGTACTCCTGCGCCCACGCACAATTGCGCCTACACATAAGCGAGCGTTCGCCAGGCATACACATGTATTGACCAGCCTCTGACTGTCGCAATCTTGCGGTTCGCCTAATTGTTGTGATGCATCCTCTTCCGCTACAACTCGTGGACGTGAGCGTGAGCCCTGACCTCAACAAGATCACAGACCTATGACCCTGTATAAGCTTTCCTAGTTCCCGCGGGTGCCTTTTTTTTGCACGCGTTCACCACTCTAGCCAAACACTTGCCCACACATGATCTATGGTCACCCTTTCTGGCTCCTACACGTGACTGCGCTTCATGACACCGACCCGGTCGATCGTGCCACCCCCGTTTGTGGCACACGCACCCCGTGCGCTTAACTCGTTCTCCTACGATTCGACCTCCTTTGCTCTTATGCGTCCGTTCCCTAGGACACCCACACGAAATTGGCCCAATCCACCTGCATCTATGCTCCTGCTCTCTTTGTTGAGTACAAGAAGCAGTTCTTCCTTCTCCTTGATCTCCTCTACCTTTCTATGATACCAATTTGTTGGGATTCTTGGAGGAAAAAAAGCTCTTCTTTGAATCTTGAGGGAGAGAGGGGATGGAGAGAGTAGCTCTTGGAGAAGGAAAAATATATTTGAGTGTGCACCGCTGCTGTTCTAAATCTTAGGTGAGCATATACTTGGAGCATCTAGAAGATTACTCGGTAGCGCTGCGGTGCTGGGAAAGCGAGCTTCACGATGCTAGGTCAAGTTGGTGGATTTTAAATAATAAACATATCTAAATCCATTTTGCATGAACCCATTCCCATCCAACCATGTCGGAGAAGGACGAGCAGGAGGAAGAGAAAGAAGAAAGAGAAAGAGATGAAGAGAATTTTGAGAACAAATTCAGGGATTCATTAGTGGTGCCAGTTTAGAATATTGTTGAGCTCGAGGTAGACTCTTAAACCCTTATCTTTGATTCCAATTTCAGTAAGTCTATCAAAAGATATGAACAAAAAATATATTTTTCTTGAGTTTTATGATATTTTCTTAGTGTGATTTTTAGTATGTTATTGCATTCCCACTTATGACATTTTGATTATATGAAATCAAGTTTTTAATAGTTTATTTTTATTGTACAAATTTTTTAGTATACTATCAAATTGTGACTTTTCTAGCAAAGACAATAATCATATAAAAGGTTAAAAATATTTATGTGAATGCATTATGAAGTTAGAAATCTAAAAGGAAAAGTTTTGTGAATATCATATTTTACAAGAAATGTAACATTTTATTAGTAAATCATGTATCATCTACACATTACATTATATGTTTAAGTTAATTATTATTACATTGCAATTGCATTCTGCATTATATTTCATTGGAGAAGTTCTGTCCTGATGTGGGGGAAAAGTGCATTCTTTATTATAATATAAGGGCAATAAATGTATTTTTTGACCCTATCCGCATGATGCAAATGAGGGAGGGATTCTGGCCTCCCTTGCTGGAAACATATGTGGAAGCTTAAGTAATATTCCAAATTATCTGCTGGCCTCATCTACATGTAGATTAGGGAGAGATTATTGCCCCACATGCTATACATGGATGGGACATTAAAGGAGGTACAAGTGGAAATGGAGATATAAACAAACATTATGACATGTGAATTATAATCATTTTATTTCATGTGTTAATGTGAATTTATTGAGTTTAAGAAACGCTCTTAATAAAGCATTAGCAAATTTTGAATCTCTAAATGAGTTCTAATAACAAGTGAAAGTAAACTTCCAAGATTGAGTATTATGTACTATATCTAGGAATGTTCTATGAAAGTGGCATTATAACAACAAGTGATATCTCTGTATGTTCAATATGTGCTGAAATCTGGGTAATTCATATTGTGTTTATTGAAATTCTTAAATGCTTACATTTTCTTTTTTAATTAAATGATATTTAAATATTTGATGCTTGTATGGGGTAAGGGATGGAGTTTACTGAGCTAGTTGAGATTACTCTATTATATTAATTGTTTTAGAAAAATGAAAAATTTCTACCAAGTAAATCAAGTGTAGAGGGAGAGTTTTGGAACCGAATATTTAAGGTATGATTTTGTAATCAAGCATTTAATTGTGTGATGAATAGACTTCTGTAATCTAGATTATTGTAAGTATATTTTAATAAAATGAAAGCAGATTATAATATTTATAGTTTTGAAAAATTTAAGTTCTGATCTATTATTTATAGGTTTAAATAAGTCTAATAATTTCATTAGATCTTAGGAAGTCACAATGAGGATGTTGGCCAAAAAGTAAGGGGAACATCAAGCTCCATACCTTATTGAGAGGGAAATTCTCAAGACCACGACAAAGAAGTTATGGGTCATAGATTGAAAATATGATACATCACTAAGAAGTTAATGCAAAGAGCTTAGGTTTAAATGTTGTCGTCTTTGTTCAAATAAGTTGATATGACACTGAGAAGTTAGCACTAAATGCCTAGAAAGTGGATATCAACCCATTATGATATATCAAGATGACACTAGTAAATTGATATTTTTCTCCCATAAAGTTATTGATCAAGGATCTATAATAAAAAGAGTGTTGAAAAGGTTGAGTTCCTTAAGGAATTCTCAATTCTTAAAGGTTGAATTCCCAAGATAAGTTTTTAAGGGCCAACTTCTCTAGAGAGGACATTGAATTTGGCAATGAGAATCAAGGTGGGGAGCTGGTAGGGCATGACAAGACGAATTGATGCTACATCAACTTAGCATTGAGGTTTTGTTTGAAATGACTTTTTTATTGTTTTTTGAAGCAACTTTCTAGTACAAAAATTTTAATTTGTTCATGTGATAAAAAAGCCGTCCCAAATGAAGCATGAGTAGCCTAGGATGTGATTTGAACTCAGAATAGCCTATCCAACTCTAACATAAGCTTGGCCTAGCTATGTCATAAGTTTGGGCCTTGAGTCTAAGGCTTTGTTTGGGATGACTTTCTTACTGTTTCATAAAGCAGATTTTTAGTACAAAATTTTTTATTTATGTACTAATATACTACTTTAAGAAGCAATAAGAAAGCTGTCCCAAATAAAACTTAAATCGACCATACCAATTCTCATATGATTAGTTCATGTGGCATCATTTCTGTGAATCTACTTGAGACATAAATAACAGCGCTTCATCAACTATTAATCATCACTAATATTTAACTAGGGTTTAATTCTGAAAATAACTCACCTTCAATAAAATATATGAAATTCTGCAATGGTTCAAATTATTGGGTCAGGTGACCGGACGCAAAAAATAAGTTCGAACATCCAATAAAAATTTGCCGCGTCACCTGCGCTTTTGACTTGCGCTTTTGTTGCGCTTTACTTGCACTTTTCTTGCGCTTTACCTGCGCTTTACTTGCGCTTTTTGACTCGCGCTTTCGTTGCACTTTACCTGCGCTTTACTTGCGCTTAATTTAAAATAATATTTTATTAATATCCGGACCTATCACCGCGTCCGGTCACCTGACCCAATAATTTGCCCTGAAACAGATAGTGAGCTAGATCAAGAAGCTTTAAATAGGAGAAATGCAGTGCTGCAATATTATCTGCTAGTTGAAGAATTAACATCAATGCAAATGGAATTTCTTAGCTTTACCAGCAAACAACAATGGAGTTTTGGAGTCGGTTGCCAGATATGTTTTGTAACAGGGTTTGCCTGTACAGCTTATAGAGGCCATCAGTTTATTCCATTATTATTCTTATTTTTTATTTTACTTTATTGAGAATAATGAATGTCCATAAAAATTTGATATAGTAATTAATAAAAATAAATTATAATTCTTTTACCGATCAAACTAGGTGACATCTACATAAAAGTAATACTCAATCATCAACTATAATTTTTCAAATTTCAGCTTCATCATCATAAGCTTTTAAATTTTCAAATTTCAGCTTCATCATCATAAGCTTTTAAAATGGTAAAATTGCTGAATTTGTTTGCCAAAACAACTTTGGATCGGTTGAGCTTAGCAGCCCACTTATAAGGTTTTGTTTGGGACAGCTTTTTTATTACTTTTGAAAACGGCTTCTTAGTACAAAATTTTTTAATTCATGAAATTTTCATACTAAAAAGTTATTTTGGAAAGCATCAAGAAAGATATTCGTTTGGGATATTTTTTTTGCTGCTTTTCAAAATAATTTTCTAGTATAAAAATTTTTAGTTCAAAAAATATATATACTAAAAAAAAAAGAGGTTATAAGACACAGCAGATACGCAATTTTACCAAACACAATTGTATCACAATCATAAGCCACTAATTCAAGACCTGTACAAGACATCTAACAACACAGAACAAAGCAAGACAAACTCTCTATAACGAAAAAGCTAAAAAAATAAAACATAGAACAAATTTGAAATAATGCTCAGAAAAACTTAATATCTTCACCGCACTATTTGGTTGTTTTCAAGTGGTTCACATGCTTCTACTGCATTTGAGCTATCTACTGCATTGGATGCCTTTTTACCCACGAGTGCGAACCACCATCATTTATCAAACCATGGCGAGAAGATTGCTCCAGAGCCTCTTCAGCCTCATCCAAATGCAGGGGCTTATTCTTTGCTCTGTTAAATCTTCCACTTGACTTCCTCCTCGTTGTTTGAATCCATTCTTTCTTTTCTTGCTGAGAATCAATTCCTTTACTCAAATCAAATGGCTTGATATTTTGCAAATCTGGCTCAAGCTTAAACATGTGCGGCCACTTAGTTCTATCCATTTTTCTGAAAGTAATGGATATCCTGCAGAATTTAAGAATAAAAAAATGAGTATATAAGCATTTGATGAGAGAATCAGAGAAGTAATGAATATAAGACTAGATGAGGCAACCTTTTGCAAGGGACTGCAGGAACACAATGTTTGGCAATATCAGCTCCATTGCCATTTAAGACTAGTACAGACCTGAAAAAGATTGATATTAGAAGATAATAATTTAGATTATATGTGATTGAATAGAATGAGAACAATATGATAAGACATCACAAAAAATTTCTGAATTTATCGAGCAAAAAAAAATAATACCACTGAAGCAAACAAAAGAGAAAATGATATAAACTGGTGACAAGTGATCCTACAAAACAAGTCAAGGGTTCAAATCCTTATCATGCAGCCTGACAGAGTCCTCATGCCTTATTTTCCTCATAAAAAATTAAAGTGAAACTTTTTGAAAATATATATTTTATGTGGAAAATGACCACCCAATTGAGAAATAAACATATGCCTCAACAAACCCCCAGGAAATATCGACAACAGAAAAACTATAAAAATTATAGCAATATCTTATAACAATACAAGATTATAGTACATAATTTGCTAAATGAACATTACAAAGATAACAATATTTTAAACTTACCCAATTGGAAGGGGAATTGAAGCTGATCCAATGAATTCTCCAGGCCCAGCAATTTTTAGGTTGGATCCGAACACTATATTGCACTCACTTAAAAAGGACACAGTACAAAATGGCCTTACAAAATCATGATTATCAATATGAGGCGGTATGCAGTCACCAGGTTCATAAATATTAACAATGCAACTGTCAGGTACGCAATAAGTAGGCAACACATGCCAACCAACCAGCCGCTTTATCATAATCTTGAATAGATTTGGAATTGGATCAGCAATTACATTACGCAGGATGCCGGGAGGGACCCCATTCTTTCCCTGTTATCAACATGATAGTTAGTATTCTATCTTTTCTACAATAAATAAAGAACTCAATAAGATAAGAGTACAACCGCATAGTTATAACAACATCCAAACTGGATTGTCACCCGCCCTTTACCACGCATCCACTTTCTTGGTTCAGAATATGTATACTCTACAAAAAAATAATGTTAAATTTTCTCGAAGGATATAAATGTTAATGAAAGATATAATTCTAAAATAATGATCAAAGAAAAACTTCACAATCCTATGATGTATAAGCAAAATGATTATCATAAATATATCTAATTAGAAAGAAGAATACACAAATACAAAAAAACAGATTATAAACCATATAATAAAGAAAAAAAAACACAGTTAAGTAAACCTAAATAAGTGAAATGATATGAATAATTGTTTTAACCAATTGAAAAAAAAACATAAAAACAAAAAAAAAGAAAGTTTTAACCAATTGAATAACTTTTAAAATATTATAAATACTTGATTGATAAATGAACATGCTTGAATAATTTGGTGTTCAACTCTGTTAAAATAATGAATAATATCATTTAAAACTCATGAACAAGCTTGCTATTATGCTCGATTAAGACTTGATTATGTGATCATTTAAAACTAGATTATATATTTATTTTATATTTGATTACGTGGAAGTCTGGTTCTTTTCTATATCAAATTGTTTTTTTTTTATAAACACAAGCTACTTGTTTATGCTTATTATAATATTTGTTTATTAATTGTTCATTCAGCTAAACTATCACTTTTAAACTCAATAGGCTATTCATTAACAGACTCGATAAAATTTGTTCAGTTAACAAACAAGTTGCTTGATAGTGTTACTCATTAATATATTTGATAAGGCTCATTTGGTCATCTAATGAACTGAGCTCAAACCAAACTCAAACATTTATAATTTTAAATGGACTAAGCTTGAACAGTACTATGAAGACTCAATCTCAAGCTTATACAGGGTTTTGGCAAACATGCTCATGCTTAATCAAGCTCCTGTTCGGTTCGGCTCAGTTCATTTGCAACCCAAATATCTAGCATGATATTCACAAGCTGAATGGACATATCCATGGTATTCACACACTGTATTCACTTATTACAAGTACCGCATATAGCATAGGATTTACATAATTACATGTATTACAAGTAACGCACATCATACAGGATTTATTCTAATTGAATGTTCTATATATGATAGTAATGAAAAACATAAGAGTGACGATTATCTATCGTATAGTTTTTTAATGATTTCATTATAGTATGAAATTGTTATGCTATACCCTCAAATTATTATTCCATCCATCAATAGAGACAAAAAAAAAATCCACATCAAGATATTTTAAAAATGATTGCCAAGGAGACAATACGAACAAAAGTTGAAAGCAAAAAATAAAAAAAATGGGACGCTAAATGAGTCAATATGTCTGATGCTGCTTAAATTTAGAGGACTTTTTTATGAGATTGCCAGGAATCGTCAACTGGTAGCATAATTGCTAGTTTCATAATAACAAATCCTAAATCAACATAATATCTAGACAATGTTAAATAATTGCATAAATAATTAGCTTCAAATATGTTGTTCAAAACATAACAAATATATAAAATGATGTTTTATAAAGGAATATGAAAGAAAAAAAAATTCAATTTTAAACTTACCTCCAAGTTCATTATTCCTCCCTTTCTTTTGCAGATCATAAACAAAATCCACAATTCTCTTCTGTTCGGCAGAACTAAAAACTCCAGTGTGCAATTCAAGACCCTTCAAAATATTCACTATCTTTCCACCTATCCTCTCAAGGCAAACAAAATCCTTCTTCCTTTTCACGCCTTTAAATCTGATTCTCTCTCTATCCTCTCTGGATAGCATGGTTTTCGTAGGATTCACCTCCACCTTCTCCTCTTCCACTAATCCATCCATATTCTTCATGCCCTTCTTTTCGATTTCATCTTGTTGAGCAATATCAGCCCAAGACATGCCCGCTTTGAACGATTCCCGCTCTCGGTCTGTATCCCAATCCGTAGATTCGATATGATCGCAGCCATCTGTTGAGCTCCTAGCAAACTCTTCAACGCTGCCGGTTAAAACCAAACGTTCATCCTCTACATTTACGAATGATCCCTCCAGGTTTACGTCGACCTCCTCAGCCTGGTGGTTGCTGCGATTCGAGTCATGTCCTGCACAAACAAGAGATCCATGACAATCACATCACACAAAAGAAAAAAAAAAAAACTTGCGTGATAAATAACGCGAAGAAGGGCGAAAAGAAACCCTAGATTCTGATGGGAACCTGTATTGAGCGATCGTATTCGGCCACGAAGAATGTCGGCGCAACCCTCGCAGAGGTCCTTGGTAAGGAATGGCAGCCAGGTACTGAGGAATTCTTCAGCAATCATGAGGTCGGAAGCACTAAAACGCTGAAGAAAGCGATCCAAATCCATCTCCCTCGCTCTCTCTAAACTCTCCTTCTTTTTCCTTCGTAATCTTTTTGTATCGTTGAAGAATTTATAGACGGTTTTGAGGAGCAACCGCACAAAGACGTGCTATACCGCACAAAAACGAGTTATTTAAGGTAATGAGAGAAAATTTTAGGCTTTCTGTCGTGAGATCTGTTTTTTTTTTTTTTTTGATAATAGATTTGTTTGGATTCCGTTGGATTTTTTGTTTCTTTATAATTAATATATTTTTTTATTCTTAAACTAAAATATTTTTAATTTTCGAAAATATAAAAAATAGTTACCATATTTTGAAAATATCTCTAAATAAATGTTTCGATTACTTAATTATATTAATAGGACATTAAATATTAATTATGATACTTAGACATTAATAAGACGAGTTAAACATCAAGTAGTGATTTAATTAAGATTATTAGGGGTTTATAAGAATTTTATTAATTAGAAATGGATCAATAATAAAAATTATACGTAAAAATTATTTATTAATATTAATAAGGAAATTAAATATGTATACTTCCAAAATCTATCATTCTTGTAAATATATATATATATATATATATATATATATATATATATATATATATTAAGATTTTTAATTTTGTTATGCCCTTCTATGATTGATTTTTTTTTGGAAGGGGTATCCACTTGCTAGGGGTGCAACCGAGTCAAGTCAGCTCGCGAGCTGGCTCTAGCTCGACTCGGTAATTGGCTCGACGAGTCGAGCTTATCGGCCTCGCGAGTCGAGCTAGAACACGATTTTGAGCTCGATTGTTTATCGAGTTCGAGCTCGAACATGACGCAGGAGCTGAGCTATTAAAACATGTTAAACTTCAGGCTATATTAATTCCAGTAGTTTATATGGCTAAATAGGAATATTGCTTTCTTTTATTGAGTGTAGCCTTTTATGTTTCGATATTTGTCTATATATACTTGTAAACAATGCTTGTATTGGGATGGTTGAAATGAATAGTATTTGAGTCTTGGATTCCTTTTGGAATGTTCTATGTCCTGAAGGACGGTCAGGTGGTGGTTCTTATCTCTTTCGTGTATCCTAAGAGTGGTTCTTAGGTGGTGGATCCTTTCTCTAAGAAGTTCTTGAAGTTATCCGGCCACGACCACCGGATCATCGACGTGAATTCATCGAGCTCCCTCGCTGATTCGGAAGAAAGAATCGATTTCTTGATGAGTTCTCCATTTTTCAGTATCCTAAGAATTGTTTCAGGTGGTGAGAACAAACGCTCGGGAATAGTTCTTGAGAGCAAGTGCCTGGTGCGCAAGAAATTGAAGGCAAGACCTGACGTTTGCAGGAGTTGTCCGCGAGCTGGAGCAGAGAGCGCCTGAGCAAGAAGACGGCAAAGAAGGAAGCCACGATCCTAAGGAGAATTAGTGCAGCTCTTTTCTATTCAAGCACATCCAAACTCCTGCTCTTGAGAGGAGATTTGATCAGCCGCAGAAGTACAAGCCATTCATTAGCCGGTGTGGACTTCACGTGGCTAGTATCGAACGAAGAGAAGGGTGATTGCGGCATCGGTGTCGAAAAGATGGATTGGCTTTATTTCTCATTTTTTGAGATAATTGTTCTCTGATTCTTCTTTGAGCCGTGGAGTTCGCATCCGTTTCGACCTCAGTAGTTCGCTTTCGTCTCGATAATTGCTCTCTGATTCTTCTCTGAGCCGTGGAGTTCGCATCTGTTTCAATGCCAGTAGTTTATATGGCTAGAGAGCTGGGCGTGGGAGACCAAAGAAAGAGTTTTGGCTGCGGAGTAGATTGCGGTGAAGGTCGGAACATAGCTGAACAAAGAAGAACAGAGCTTGGATTGAAAGCTCAGAAGGCTATACAAGGCTCGGTTTTGGAGCCTGTACGGGCTATTTGGTGCCTTTGATCTATTGTTGCCGGAATCAAGAAGAAGTACATTCTTGATCAAGAAATCGGGCGAGGGAGATATTCTCAAGCGTGGTCCGATGCCATGGAGGTGAGCATGCAGGAGTTCAGCAGCCCTTCTTGTTGTCTAGAATTTGTTCTTAAAAGAACAGAGCAAGATGCCTTCTCCATGGGCGTTGCAGGGGCCACTTCAAGAAGCCGAAATTGAAGATCTTCAACAAAAAAAATTATTCGACTCAAATGACGATTGTCAATGCTTGAACGAATGACAGACTGGAGCACTCCCCAAAACGTTGATGGCTTCCGACCATGGGATAAGTATGCTCCTATGAAGAATTCAAGATCCTTGGTTCCAACTAAATCCTTACGAATGATGACGACGACGAGGGCATCTCAGATGATCAGATCTCTTCTACCCGCGAAGTTGTGTTTGAAGAACCACCTCATCAATCGTCCACCCCACCCTTAATCGAGTTCAACTTCAAAGAATTTGAAGAACCGTTGCCGAAATCGTCATCTTTGCCTCTCTACGATGAGCCTGTGTACAACATGTATGATGACGACATGTTTGATGGAGTTCTTGATCATGAGCAACCCACATATGATGTTTATGATGATAGAAAGATGAAAGGCCAACAAGAGTTAGTCATGCATATCATCCATGATAAGGCGATGGGTGTGCTTTCCATCAATGATAATGAATTTGGTATGATCCAACTAGAACATAACAACCACCTTTGTACCGTTGCACACACCGATAGCTCTTGCATATTTGTCTGGCGCCGTGTCGTCACCATCACCGGTGTCATTATCAATAGAGGTTTCCCTGCTCAGGGATTCTTAAACAAATACTACTTTCCACAACTGCATCAGTAAATCGATTATCTCGTTGAGCTAGCTGGAAAGAACGACTGTTTCACTCTGCCATCAATTTACATCAAGCTCGCCCCCTGATTATAGTACTAGGGATTCATTATTATGGATTCTTTGATTCTAATTATGAGGCTTCTACAACCGATTCAATGATCAACAATGGATTCATGTCAGAGGATGCTAAACTTGAGAATAAGAATATTAGCCTTCCTTTCATTGATTTTCTCCTTCATAAACTTGGTGTCGAGTTCAATTCAACTCTTGAAGAGTGTTGTTTGCAGGTGCTACTAAAAATGTATTCTGAGTTTGTATGCTATCTCATTCGTCATCGATTCCAGCTGATATTGAAGTCTCTGATAGATGGGAAGAATAACATGGGGTGGAAATATCCAAATTAGTTTAGTCAACCCAAACCACCTCCTTAGGGGGACAGACGGACATCTTCTTATGAGCCTGAAGTTCCTACTACTCGGTAGTATGATGGCGAAGCTAAGCTGATAAAACTTGTTAAACTTCAAGTTATATTAATTCCAGTAGTTTATATGGCTAAATAGGAATATTATTTTCTTTTATTGAGTGTAGACTTTCATATTTTGATATTTGTCTATATATACTTCTAGACAATGCTTGTATTGGGATGGTTGAAATGAATAATATTTGAGTCTTGGATTTCTTTTGGAATTGTTCTATATCATGACTGACGGTCAGTTGGTGGTTCTTATCTCTTTCCTGTATTCTAAGAGTGATTCTTAGGTGGTAGATCATTCCTCTAAGAATTCATGGAGTTATCCGGCCATGGCCACCGGATCATCGACGTGGATTCGTCGAGCCACCTCCGATTCGATGTCAGAACAACACACTCCTCGACTCACGATCAGCTCGCGGATGAAATCGTCAAGAGGAAAATACAATCTCGAGGGAAAATGAAATGACCAGTAGGAAAATGAAATCATGCGGACCGCAGACGCTCTCGACACGAGAACCTGGCACAACGGATGGATGCAAGCTGACTCTGCACCCGTTAGAAAGTTTCGGCGGATTGAAAACAACATGGAAAATAAACTTTTCTAACTTCTCATCGTCACCATTCAAGGAGGAAGCCGGAGAAAGGATCTCCTTTCATTTTTTTCAAAAAATAATTCGCATTAATATGTCCAGCTTCCGATGTTCAGACGTTCAGACGTTCAGGCCTTTGTTTCCAGAACAGAGGAAGAATCTCCTTTCAATAATCTTATGTTCATGAAAAAAAAAAAACCACGCCAATTTTTCCAGCTTCCGATGCGGGAACATGGGAGGGAATTTAAGGTGATTGTTCGGTCTCAAATCAAATTATTCTATACTTTCTTGGCGACGACGCACAGAAGCTGGTGTCACTGGTTGAAAAGGAGAAGCTCGTGATGATGCTGTGAAGCCAGCCTGACGACGCGAGAACCGAATGAGCTCGAATTATCGCTCGACAAACTTTTGAGCTCTATCTCGAGCTCAATATTTGATTGTCGAGCTCGACTCGAAAACCTCCTGACTCGAGCTCGACTAGACTCGTTTGTATCCCTACCACCCGCTGTCACCCCAAAAGGACGCTGGACGGCATGACTAATCCTCAGCTCACCTAGAAGTGTCACCTACCCCAGAAACCTCCTGGCTCGCACTTGATTGGACCCCATGTAAGAGGCGGTGTCGGTCGAGGGGAATCGAGCACGAGTTGGGGGTTCCCAATCGTACTCGTCCACAAACCAAGCTAAGCAACGGTGAGTTAGGTATTAGTTTAATTGTATATAGAAAGGGTTAGGTGTAGTTATATAAAAGGCTATTTGATTGTAATCATTAGTTGTATAAAGTAAAATCAAATGCAAGGGTTTTAAAATTTTAGGTGTTTGATTGAAAGAAACTAAATATAGAGCGTTGATTTAAGAATTTGCAATCCCTATTATTGTCTTTTAGTTGAATTTGAAATTCATTAAAATTGGGCAAATTTTGAATTCTTTATACTTGGCGGGAACAACTTCCACATCCACAACTTCCTGCAATTCCAGCTTTCTTCATCAATGACTTCCTCTATCACATTTTTCTACTCTTCCAGCTATACCATTAAAATTTTCTCTTCAACATCCAATGATCTCATTATGTTTTCCTCTTTTCGCCACTGATCAAGTCGTGTTTTTTTCTTCATCCTTAACTGATCTTGTCATGCTTTCCTTTTCTTCTGAAATCCATCCCCATAACATAGATCCTATTTCCAGTGATCCATTAGTGCAGCTGAGGTGTTTGTCTTTTTCAATTATTATCTATTAATTTTTATTAGTTTCAACCAAAATAATCATCTAAATTTTAAATACAATGTATTCCAATAAAGGTATACATTCAACCAAATAACTCCTAAAATAATCTCATAAATAAATTTAAAATTTTATTGAAGTTATTACAATTTAGTCAATATTGAGGTTTGTATGTAAACATAAACATAAACTTTATTTCCGTTATTCACGCCATGATTTTAATCAAAGTAATTTGACTGCTAGCAATCAAAGTTGGGATTTAGGATGTAGGCCGGAGGGAAAGTTTGTGAAGAAAAGATAATTTGAAGAGAGGAAAAGTGGGGCATGAAAATTAGGTTGAAGACTCTCTATTCTCATAATGAAAAGATTATTCTGTGTGGATGTCGAACACCGTCTGGAAATCAATCAGAATGTGCCACGTTACCTCTTGTTCGATACCGCAACTTGGTATCGTGGCTCGATACTGTCGACGTGGCACATTCTAGTTGGTCTTCGGACGACGTTCTGCGTTCGGCCTCCGCACAGAATAATTTTTCCTATGTTTAAGATATTTCTTAAAGAATATTCTATAAAGCCTTAGCATTATAAGGCTCCAAGGAAGTCCCCCCCCCCCCCCCCCCCCTATATAATCTCCTCTTATATAATTTTATATTTTATTTACATTGTTCTTTAATATGTAGCTTTGGTACTATAAGGAATGAAGAAATAAATGGGGGAGGGAGATTTTTACTATTGCTGTTGTAATGATTTGCTCCATATTATAGAGAGATTACAAATAGAAATATATTTTTTAATAAAAATAATAAAGCTTTTTGCCTTTTTCTTTTCATATTTATATGATTGTGATGAAAACTTAAAATTTTCCATCTTTGGACGACAACAATAATGACAATCAAATTCCCCTTCAACGATGGAAACAAAAACACATTTCAATTTGGGAGAATTGTCAAATTTTTAATTTTTAAATAAAATTATTATTCTTATTCTTCATCATAATGCTTCAAATATTTAAGATCCTTCAATCTTTTATAGGCATTTGCTAGCTTGAGTTCTATCTTCTCTCTTAAAAGACTAGAAAAATTATGCACAACTTTGACTTTACAGAAAATTCAAATTACTATATCATTTCTTTCTTGACATTATTCTGGCTCTCCCTCAATAGAATGATTTTTTTGGGACAGCTTTCTTAATGCTTTCTAAAGCAATTTTTTTAGTATAAATATTTTAGTTCAAAAAGATTTTATACTAAAAATTTACTTTATAAAACAATAAAAAAACTGTCCTAAATGAAATGTATATGTAATCTTGAACTTATCAAATTTATTGCTTCCAAAGGGGTTACCCTCAAAGTGGATGAAAAGCAACTTTGCTAAACGGCTATAAACTTTGTATTTGTGGTTGTTGTTTTATCTTTCTATGAACATTTATTTGTTCATTATGGGGTGTCAATATTTGACACGACACAAAACCCAATCCTGAATTTTCGGGTTAGACCCGTCCGGTTTCCAAAACGAGTCGGGTTCAGGTTCCCGGATTCGACCCGTTTGAAAAACGGGTCTGGTTCGAGTTGACCCGACGGGTTGACGGGTCGACCCAGAAACCCGTTTTAACCTAACCCGCGGAACTGCCAGCCCCGCTGTCGCGCGACCACGCCCCGCTACCTCGCGACCCTACCCCACTGTCGCGCGACCACGCCCCGTGCGACCCCGCTCCTGCTCGCAACTCGGCCGGGTCGGGTTGGGTCAACCCGGCAACCCGCCGGGTCGGGTACGTGTTCGCATTTCCGACTTGTTTACCTAACCGGGTCGAGTTAGGGTCGACCCGTTTAAATCTGGATCAGTTCCGAACCAGACCCGTGACCCGAAATTGACACCCCGGCAACTCCTTAGCAACTCAACTTGAACATTTCTATTTTTATCTTTTCAAACACCTATCATTTTTTATTTGTTTCATGCTACTTGATCAAGTAGATAACAAATAAATTCACCATTAACTTCTATCATTATAGTAATGACAATATCTACTTTGTGCGCATTCTTATGAGTGTCAGAGAAGTTTTTGTACCATGCTAAAGGTTTCCCATATCTATCTTCGAAAAATTATTGTGTGCAATGTCCGGACGTATCCGGAGGCCAATCAGGAAATGCCACGTCACCCAATACACAATACATTAGGTGATGTGATGCATTCGGATTGATCTCCAGACTTATTCAGACTCCCCACATAATAATCTCTCATCTTCCCATCCAAAATCTTTTAGCACTTAAGATTTCAACCATTTTTATTATTATAATTTCAAGAGGCCTTAATAAAAGTCACGGCTTAACATAAATTTTAAAATATGTCAAATTATATGAAGTTTTATTTGCATAAATCATTTAAATTTGATGAATTGACATTCTTTTCATGAATTTCTCATATGAAGAAGCTCAACTTTTGTTTAAGAAATTCTATATATGTCGAATGGCTCTAAAAAATTAAAAGAATTCATCTTAATTAAGGAATGTCTTTTTTAAGTGTAAAAATATGTTAACTTTTGTTTTAAATTCTCGATCGTTATTGATTTGAATAATTTGACTGATTTGCATCTGATGTTGGGTGAGGATGGATGTTAAACAAACCAATTCTTTGAGAAGAACATGAAGTATTGCTGTTGATCTACTTTTGATTGAGATTTTTTTTTTTTTCATTTTAGGCTTAATTTGGGGAGAAATTATTCTGTGCGGAGGCTTAACGCGGCTCTACATGCGGAGGCGAATCAAGTGCAACAATGTTAGTAATATTGAGCCACAGTAGCGAGCGAAGGGATGACGTGGGCATTCTGGTTGGTCTCCGAACGGCGTTCAACGTCTGTACAGAATAATTTTTCTAATTTGAGACAATTTTTTAGTACAAAAACTTTTTCTTCAAGAAATTTTAATACTAAAAAATAATTTTAAAAAACATATGGAAAGTTATCTCAAACAAAACCTTAACATCTGTGAATGAAAGAATGGGATATTAGATTGATTGTTAAAGACCCTCGATTTGTAAGGCTCCTGAGGTGTTTGGAATATGAAATGAATGGTCTTTAATGTTGTTCAAGTTTTAGCTGTTTTTTTTTTTTTTTTTACTATTTTTACTAAATGATATGAACTGACATTACATATCAACAAAGGGCTTCCTATGAGATCTAACAAGTTTGTTCCAGAAGAAATTTATCATGTTATCTTATTCACTTGCTAGAAACGGACCAATATTGGAAGAAAATTTTATAGATGACTTCAAAATTAATCAAAAGATGATTGCAACCATTTTAATTGTTTGGACCGAGGTGAACGCACAACATATGATATAAGGCTTCGTTTGAGATGATTTTCTTACTGCTTATTAAAATAGCTTCTGCTTTAAGAAGCAATAAGAAAGTTATCTCAAACGAAACCAAAGTAACAATCAAGAGCTTCCTTAACAATCCTTGTTATCATTTAAGCTTGTTTTTTGGAAGATTTTGTATGGAATGATCTTTTATGACCTCAGATGGACTTGTAGTTGTTAATGTACTTCTGAACCTTAGTATCAATGAAGTTATCATGTCATCATTAACATTTTAATGAGTTGTTACAAAATTAATATGCATGTTATTTCAGTTGGTTGATAGCTGTTTTTGTAATGCTTAGGCTTTGTTTGAGACATCTTTTTTTCTTAAGCAGCTTTTTAAAATAAAAATTTCTAGTTCAAAAAATTTGTGTAGCCGTGGCTCGTGGGAACCTTTGGTGGTGGTTTCTTGCTCGGTTGGGTTGGCTTCTTGATGTGTTACTGCTCTCTGAGCCAAATTGGATGGTCTATGCCTGACTTCAGTGTAGTTGGAAGCCTCGGCCAATTACTGAGCCCGTTGGGTCGTAACTTCTTTGTATTTTCTGTTGTTTCGTTCCAATGTTTTTTGTACTTCTTTTTTTATTTTAATAAAGTTGGTGTTTTTGTTTAAAAAAAGTATAAAATTTTTTAATTCAAGAAATTTTTATACTTAAAAATTATTTTAAAAAGTATATAGAAAATTGTCTCAAACAAAATCTGAATGTCTATGTGAATGAAAGAATGGGATATTAGATTGATTGTTAAAGACCCCTCTGTTTGTCAGGCTCCTTAGGTGAGGTGGAATGTGAAATGATTGCTCTTTAATGTTGTTCACGTTTTAGCTCTTTTTCTTAAACTATTTTTACTAAATGATATGAGCTAATATTACATATCAACAAAGGGCTTCCTGTAAGATCCAACAGGTTTGTTCCAGAAGCAATTTATCATGCATCTTATTCACTAGCTATAAACGCACCAATATTGGAAGAAAATTCTATAGATGGCTTCAAAATTATTGAAAAGATTGCAACCATTTCAATTGTTTGGACAGAGGTGAACTCAGAACATATGATATAAGCTTCATTTGGGATAGTTCTCTTATTGTTTCTTAATACAATTTTCTAGTAAAAAATTAAAATTTTTGTACTAAAAATTTGTTTTAAGAAACAATAAAAAAACCATCTCAAACGAAGCTGAAATAACAATCAAGAGCTTCCTTAACAATCCTTGTTATCATTTAAGCTAGTTGTTTGGAAGATTAATGCTTCGTTTTGGACAGCTGGCCTCGTTTGGGTTTTTTTTTTATAAAATAGAATTTTAGTACAAAGTTATATTTTTAAAAAAAAAATACTAAAATCCTATTTTATAAAGTAGTACAAAAATTGTCCGAAACGAAGCCTTATTAACATAATAATGTGTAACTTTCTTAATGATATTGTTGGATCTAAATTTATATGTGGGCAATATTTTATCATGTTAGCAAGTCTGGCTAGATAGAGCTAGAGAACAAATATGAGAATAAGTGAATATGATGAGTGACTAGGAAATAAGACTATCCTCATAAAAGATAAAAATAGCATGAAGTTTAGAATATGCCTCTTGACCTCGTATGTATAAGGTCCAGAGAACTACATAAAATGATAGATGAATGGACAAGTATAAATCTATACAATTATTGTGGAATAGGTTGAAAAGTATACAAATGTTCATCCATCTCTAACATGGTTTGGGATGTCTCTGGCGCATGTCCTAAGTGAGTAGTGAGTGTCTTGGACAAGTCCAAGATGGTGAGTACCTTAAATGGAGAAATTATTCGGTTCGGACACCGGACAGAGAGAATCATCTGGATTTCTATCTGTCCACAGTAAAAGTGCACTCAAAGTGCAATTACTGTAGTAGCTTCACTTTGACTGGGCTTTTATTATAGATAGAAAGAAATTCGGTTGATTCTCTATGTCTGGTATCTTAACCTAATAATTTGCCCCTTGAATGGGCCCTTCAAGATGAGCATCTTAGATTATTCTTTGAAGGTGAATGCCCTGTAAAAGTGGCAGGTTCCTTTGGGCAAGCAAAAATTCTTTTAGGAGAGTGTAGGAGAAAAAAATCATTTTCTTCGTGGAGAGAAGTCTCTCTTTCTCAAGCAAATAATTAGTTAAATATTATGGTCTTCAAAGGCAATGATTGCAAACCATATGAAGCACGAAATTATTGTAAAGCCTCCAGCAACGATATGGTCACGAAATTATTGCAAACCATATGAAGCACGAAATTTTCTAAAACAATTTTTTAGGATAAATTTTTTTTTTTATTTTAAAAAGTTGTTTTATAAAGCATTATAAAATTATCACAAATAAAGCTTACGTTTAATTAGAAAGATGAAATAAATGGGAGTGAGTTATTTTACTTTAGAAGGATAAAATAATTACAAAATTAATATCACGATGGGATTATTTGGGTTTTTTTATGACAAAAATTTGATTTTTTTTGTTTAATCATACCCAAATCCCTAGTTTGGAATCATTTTTTTCAATTATTTTGATTGATATTTTCTTAGGAGTTTTTTTTTTGTTCTCACAAGAAAAAAATTTTAAAATAGGGAAAACAACTTTTGATATTATTAAATATTCTTTTTGAAATAAAAAAACATTTAGGCTGCCACCTGCGAGCGGGCATTGTTGACTGCAAGACACCGCTAATTGTCATTATCATTGTACGCTAGGGGTGCAAACGAGTCGAACCGAGCTCGAGCCAGGGGCTGTTCGACTCGAGCTCAACTATCCAACCGAGCTCGAGCACGAGTTCGAACTCGAGTCGAGCTCAAAATCTGAGCTTAAGCTCGACTCGTCTTCATATCCAGCGGCTCGTAGAGCTTAGTCCAAGCTCCACTGTCGAACTCGTCGTCCTGTTCATCTTCTTTGCGAAATCCGGTGACATCATCCCTCATCCCTCATCTAGATCTTCTTCCCGACCACCGCCGGTCCGCCATCGATATCCTTAGTCCCGAGGTCATCATCGCGTACGTCTTCTTCCCAAACTATGGCGACATTGTCCCGAGGACTCGAGCTAGCAGTCGAAAATGACGGACGTTGTCGTCCTGATCTTCTTCGACGTCTTCCCGAGCTCTGGCTGTCACGACCCGATTCGACGGGGACGGATCCCGCCCAAACCGGATTGCGACCAGCCTAAACAAACTAACCAGGATCTGGTTTGGGAATTGGTTTCGGAACTGAATCTTCCAAATAATTCTCAAAACGGCCGCACAAACACAGAACAACAGAGCTACTATAAATCACCAAATACAGCGGAACAAAACATCTATCTTGTCTTTTCCTCAAATACAATCATCTACAAATACAGTGCATGGCTTTTGAACAGAAAGAAAGACAGAACAGAAAAGCCATGACTGTACAAAAATCAAAAGGTACCACAAATACCTATACGAATCAGACTCAGAAATCTACTCCTGGACTTCCTTCCCTTTCCCAGAACCTGAAAACCACCAGAAAATAAGAGTGAGCTCAACAGCTCAGCAAAGCAACAAACCTCCAATCAAAACTTCCAGAATTCAAAACCAAACTCATCAGACAGAAATCAGATCAGAAATCGGAATAGAATCGTACAGATTGTCAAACCGGACATATCAGAAAGAAACAGAATAGAATCAGAACAGATACGAACAGATATCAAATCAGAATCAGAGTCGTACGGATTCAGAGTACAAACAGAACATAATAAATCAACAGAGTTAGAATTATACAGAAATCAGAAAGTCAGAGTTAGAATTCACAGAGTTGTACGGAACAGAAATCGTATCAGAAACAGGACAGAATCAGACATATCACATTAACAAAATCAGAAATCAGAATTGCTTACCGAACAGATACTGAATTCGAAATCATATCAAATCAGATATCAGACAGATCAAATCATATCGTACGGAACTTATTATCGCTTACAGAACGGATACAGAAAGCAGAATCAGATCAAATTAGATATCAGATATCAGATATATATTTAATAGCTAAATTCCCTGACACTGACTGAATCTCTTTGGATTCAGGCCCCTTATAGCTCCCTTTGTGCTCACGGCACCAGAACAGATGTGCTTACGGCACCAGAACAGATGTGCTTACAGCACCAGAACAGAATTCATCGGATCCGGAACAGAACAGATATCAGATTTTCAGATTTGAGCTCATTTCAGATTTCCCTGACACTTACTGAATCTCATAGGATCCAGGCCCCTTATAACTCCCTTTTTATAGCATATACAGATAGCATTTCAATTCAGAAGAAATCCGGGCAAATCAGAAATCAGACAAAAATCGGGCAGCACAACGGCAGTAGACGGAATTTACACAAAATTTCCTGCAAAGAAAATTTACCAAATTCGCACAGAACATAGATAATCATATTCCAGAACATTTATTCTACTGCACAGAGAATTTACGGATTCACAGAAAAATGTAATCAACTGAAAACGCTGCCGAATCAAAAATACCCGGACAAAAATCTTCGGAAAATAACCAAAAACTGCACACTCGGCACTTCAACAATATACAGAAAGTTACGCGGTAAAAACTGAATCAATCAAAAGTTACGGACGAAAATCGGTAACGGAAACGAAATCCGGACAGAAAATACCGCCAAACTCGACGGTTCTGAAAATTGAGAAAGGCGGAATGTGCCTTACCTTGCGTACAGCAAAATCCTCAACAGTCTCGACGAACGAAAACGGACCCGCGGCTTCCCGAAATCAACTTTTCCTTTTTCTCTTTTTCTTCCTCTCTCCTCGGATCAAAATCTGATATTTTATTTTTCTTTTCTCTCTCTTCAAAATATCTCATTTCCCTTAAGAAATGCTCAGATCGTCCTGGACGATCGCACTTCGTCCCGGACGATGTGTGCTCTGGAAAATCCTCGTCCAGACGAAATTTTCATCATCGTCCCCGGCGACAGGTCCTCGGGAGAATTTTCGTCCAGACGATCCAAATTTCGTCCCGACGAATCATACAACCAAAACTGATTTTCTGCACAACCTGTACCGATCGTCCCGGACGATCCAACTTCGTCCCGGACGAACCTGGAGCAGAACTGATATTACACTGGCAACGTCGTCCCAAGGCCAGTTCCATGGATTAGGATTTTGATTTCCCGCTCGACTCGTAGTCGAAAATGACGGAAGATTTCAATTTCTCGCTCGATTTGGATTTCCTGCTCGCGCGATCGTTGAGACCCGCGTGCTAGCTCTGTCGATTTGGATTTCCCGCTCACCTGCTCCGTGGATTTGGATTTCCCGCCCACGAGCTCCGCCGTCGAGTCGACGAGTCGAGTCCAAGGCCTATTCGAGCTCAAGCTCGATAAGTCTTTGAGCTCGAAAGTGTGTTCGAGCTCAACTCGTGAGCTCAATAAGCTCGTCGAGCTTGTTACCAAGTCGATTCCGAACCGGCTCGTGAGTCGGCTTGACTCGGTTGCACCCCTACTTTTCACTGTCATTGTACATCGATGACCATCAACCGTAACATCTCACAACACTCACGTATAGCAGCCCACTATTACTGAACTCCACCATAGACTATAATTAATATTTTATATGATATTTAATTAAATAATAACATAACATTATCTTATAATATCGAATATATTTTTATTTGGTATCTAAACCTTAAAAAAGTAATCCAAAACAACTATTAAATAAATTTGATTTGATTAACCAATAAATAAATTAAATCAGAAATCAAACTTTGTTGTTATTTGATGTAGTTTTTAATGTAACATAGCAAAATATTTTATTTAAAAGCATCATATTGCATTATGCTTGTTGAATAAAACAAAATAGTCAATGCTCTTATTGAAGTAGGCTTTTTTTCTTATTAAAACATAATTTTAATATATATATATATATATATATTGAAATACTTGCTCTACCACTATTTTTTTTACTCTTACTGGATGTAAAATCATAAAAAAAATGTACGAATAGTAAAATTTTTTATATTTCTCTTACATTAGGTAATATATGAGATATAAAAAAATTCCAAAGAATAAAGGAAAAAAAAAACTTCTTAACGACACGGTAAGAAGGTTTGCTTAAAAGACTTAGCAAACTCTTATATGGCAGCTTTGTTTAAGAAGTTTGTTTAAAAGTCCTTAAGCCTAAATTAAAACTTCGTTTGAGATGATTTTCTTATGATTTTCTTATTTCGTTTTAAAGTAGTTTTTTAAAATAAAAAAAATAATTTTTAAATTAAAAAAATTACTTTAAAAAATAATTAAAAAATTATTCCAAACGAAACTTTAAATTATGATTAATTTGTCATATAATATATTCATCTCAAAATTAATTTAATAATTTTGAGAGCATTTTTCAAAAAGGATAAAAAGTTTCAGTTCACAAAATATCCCTCTTGGAACGACATAATTTTTATTTTATTATCAAAATATAATTAAAATTCAAAATTTCAATTTTATCTAAACCGGCCCCAACCCATTAATCGTTCGTTCTCCATTCGCTCCGTGCCCGCGTCCTGTCCTTCTTCGACAACGTTCCTTCAATTTCAATTCGCTTGCATCGCCTCGCCCTCTTCGATGACATTGCTCGCCTCTTCGACGACGTGCTCTCACGGTTGCCTCCTTGACGACGAACTGCCTTGCTCTCGCCTCCTTCGACAATTCCAGTCACTTCCTATGACGACATTCTTTCGACGTTCATTCGACAAATGTTTCTTCAACTTCTGACCGCTGTCGGACCTCCAATTTCTTGGTCATCGTCCCCTTCCATGACGTTCTTCCTTTAGCAACCGATCCCGCTGGTAACTGAAGGTAATCTTCCTTCATTAGTTTATTGTTCATATTTTAGGATTAATTAGGAGATGCATGGAGATTGTTCATAGTTCAGGATTTTTTTGTATAATGAAACCCACAATGCTTTATGTGTATATAAAATCATGTATCTTGTGTGTGGGCTGCTTCGATGAGTAAAAGTTGTACAAAATATTTTGTTAAACAATATAATTTCTTAAATTTGTGTAAAATAAAACATACACATTCTTACATGTCACCCTCATTTTTAGTCTGGGGAACGGCAGCCTGTGTGGAAGGTCTAGGAAATTGGACGTTTACACGCATCAAAAGGACAGGCGAGCGACCTATTCAGATTGGAGAGGGTGTTTGGGCCGAGCTTAATAGTGCTTAGGGTAGCCTAGATTATACAGCGATGAGGGAGCAGAACAGACATAATCGGGCTTCTGATGTCGGGGGCCTAGGTAGCTCCCTCCATACTAGATGCTCAATTCCACAGACCGAGCACAGACAACAATTGGTAAAACTTTAATATATTTTAATAATTTTTTATTATACATGCTAATCTAAATATGTTGCATTACAAAATGCTTAGTAGAGAGCCCACTGTTATTGAGTTGCACAGCCACACTCATAAGCACCATGAGGATCAATAGTGGGTGAATGAACGATCAAAAAGGGCATATGTAAGTATATAAGATTACAATACTTAAACAAAATATCATAAATGAAGATTATATGATAATTAATATTATGTTATGCTTTGTAGGATGAGTATACACGTCTGCGAGAGGACAGGCTGCAGCTGGCAAGGGATGCTCTACGGGTTCCACAGATATTTCTTATTACCGCATTTGGTCTCAAGCGATAGGAGGAATGCAAAAGGGACAAGTATACGAATTATGCTCACAAGCCTATACGTATGAGGGACAGTCCTCTGCTACCTCCAGCTACTTTGCATACAGCCAGTACAATCAAGTTAGCCAACATTTTGTTGGCTAACTTGTCAGTAGAATTAGAAAATGTCTGTAAAGCTCAAGCGGATGTGAACACTCAAATATTGGATGAGCTTAGGAGTTTGATAGAGCAGATTGGCGAAAATCAACCTACGCCTACTATATTGCTAGAGCATGAGAGCGAGGATAAAATGAGCGATTAGATATTATATGTGTAGAGGTTTTGTTGTATTTTATTTCTTTTGATGCATAAGAACAATTTCAACTTGGATTGTTATTATTGTTGTTACTTTTAATAATTGTTTTGTTATTACTGTTTGGATTTATGTTACTATTTGTTATTGTTGGATAGTTGTTATTATTGGCAAGTTTAGATTGTTGTTACTGTTGAAAAGCTCAAAAATTATTGTAGGATTTTTTTACTACATGTTTCTGGTAAATATGCAGCGGAATTTCTACACAAACATCGATACGACGATTGAGTATTGATGTTTGTTATGAAAATTCTGTCACAAACTGCGGCAGATTTGTGGTAGACTTGAGACGAGCAATCCACCGCAATTTGTGACGGAATGTCTGTCACAAATTTATGGCAGATTACTCGTCACAAATCCTCCGCAAAAAATTTGGGACGGATTCACTCCATTGCAAGTAAGTTTGCGAAGCACGTTTCACCGTCGAATACCAATCCATCACAAATCCACCTCAAATTAGTGTTTACAACAGATTTGAAGAGATTTGCAGAGGATTTTTCCGCTGTAAATAACAAGATTTTCATGTAGTGAAGGCATAGAGAAATTTTATAGAGGAAGGCTTGGTCCATGGTTTATTCCTTTGGGTGAGAATTGGAAGAGAAAGGCGGGGAAGAAAGTAGCTTAAGGAAAAGTGAGGAACACGAGGCCTTGTGACATAAGTTTAAAAGATGGATGGTGACAAGTTAACTACAGGAAAGTTGAGAGTGATGATTGTTCTCTAAGGTAAATCAAAGGTGGAAGGGGAAATAGTGAGATAGACTTCACCCAAGTCTAAAGCAAACTTCACCAGTCTCTCTCTCTCTCTCTCTCTGTGACTACTCAACTGCTCTTCTCTCTTCCTTCCTATTAGAATAAGCCACCACAGCCTCTCTCACCACACCAGAAGCTACCACTTATATAGCTGATGAGTTAATAAGCCCAATCCTAAGATCAATGGGCTGGTTTCGGTCCCTTCTCTCCCCAATCAAGAAGCTCTGGTTTCGCATGCATTTCGCTCAAAAGAAGAGTAAGTTTACTCCATCCCATCTATTTTCCTTCTTTCTAAATTAAACTATATTTATCATTTCATTTGCTAAGTTATTATCACTGCTACATGATCATTTTTCTAATCTTTGCTGAAAGTTGCACAAATAATGTGAGAAAAATGGAGTGATAGCTAATGCAATGGTTTTGTTTCAGAATGGGTGGTGGGTGTCAATTTACAAATTTAGGCTTCGTTTGGGGCAGCTTTCTTAATGCTTCATAAAGCAACTTTTTAGCATAAAATTTTTAATTTTTAACTAGAAAGTTGCTTTAAAAAACAGTAAGAAAGTCATCCAAATGAAGCTTTAATCTAAATAGGATGTAATTCCAGTGCTTTAACATCGACTTCACATTTTTGTATCAACTAAGCTTGCTGAAACCCATCATAATATAATTTTTAGCAAAAAAAAAAGTGAAAGGAAGAGAGGGAATGTCTTATTACAATATATCTCTTAAAATTCCCTTTATTTCTCTTCAATTGCATCTCTCTCAAACTACTAAATTACATTTGAGATCATGACTCCTTTCCTCAAAATCATCAATATTAATCATAACACTTGGTTTTTTTTGTAAATTTTGTTTTAATAGGAAGAGGGATATACATCCTATACGAGGATGTGAAGTCGTGCCCATATGAGGACGTGCATGTTCTATGGTCGATCCTAGTCGAGTCCCAACCAAAGGCTTTGCAGCTGCCTCTGCCGTTGAATCACTAAGGCTTCGTTTGGGATGACCTTTTTACTGTTTTCTAAAAAGCTTTCTAATACAAAAAGATCTAGTTTAAGAAATTTTTGTCCTAAAAAGCCGTTTTAGAAAGCAATAAGAAAGCCGTCTCAAACGAAATCTAAGATGAATGGCTGATCTCCGCACAGAAATAAATATGATATTTAAAAAATAATGAGAGAAGATCAGAGATGCAATGTACATATATAAATGTATATATTAGGCATCATTGATCAGTTTAAACCCCTGCTTCCTTTGTTTCTTATGTGAGGAAGATGCTTAGAAGCCCCCCAAGCACTTGGAAGCAAGAATATAGAGTGATTGTTGTTTGATATTGTAAATATTAATGTGATAAATAGAGAAACTAGAAAAGAATTACAGAATGGAAAGAGATATCTTCAGAAGTTGAGTAGTCTTTTTATTCTTCCTCTATTTTATTTGAAACTGGTTCTTTGTCTATTTCCAGGTAGTTGAAGGGTTGTGGGTACTTCCCTTTCAATATTCTTGGTCATTAACAGTGGATGATTTGCTCGTATGTAAATATTCATTACAGTTGCACTGTCCCTTCTTAACAATGAAACTTACTGTAAATTTCCAGAGAGAACAAAACTACCATTCAATATAGTACAATAATTCGAAGTACTTTTAAGGCAAATAATATAAGCTTTTAATTAAGGCTTTGTTTGGGAGAAAAATTATTAGGTGCGGAAACTGGATTGAGAGAACTGACCATTTTTCTCTTTGTTTATAGTCAAAGCGCAGTCAAAGTGCAGCTGTCTAGTAACTGCGACTTTACTATAGACAGAAAGAAAAAGAGAAAACATGACGGTTCTCTCCGCCCAATACCCGCACTTAATAATTTCTCTTATTTGTGATAGCTTTCTTAAACAACCTAAAACAATTTTTTAAAATAAAAAAATGTATCAAGAAAAAATTAACTCAAATGAAATCTAAACTATGAGAGAGATAAGATAAGGGGACAAAGGAATTAACTTAGCCATATTTATATCTTTCGGAATTGTCCTTTGAATTAAAAGGTACCATGCCTTTGTTGAGCTGTCCTGTTCAGCTCTCACAATATGATATCATGTAGGCTGTAGCTGTGATAAAGATAAATAATTTGGTAAAAAAACTAAAAATTTAAGTCCTACACGTCTGTGTTATGGTTATTCTAAAGCTTCAAGCTCTGAACAAAGGATTTTATTTGTTTATTTTTTTCTCTTTCTTTTTTTTTTCTTCCTTCCATGGAGTTGAATACTTGAATCCATTAATATTATAACCAATGGTGCAATTACTATGGTAGTTGGAAAGGATTTGAATATCTGGACTGATTTATGTTTAATTATCCAAAAGAGCTGAACTTCCTCTAAAAATTTGTTTGATTAAGCAAATCCTTCATATAAGATCATTCAAAAGCTTAGATCATTTTCAATTATGCACCTTTGACTTGACTTGCCTCTTGATAAGAGGAATCAGATTCTGGATTGAGCACACTCATTAGAGTCCTATGAAGAACATAAAGAGATCCAAATGTTTGCCTAAATTATCCAAAAGGAAGTATATCATGTAATTAAATGAAACTATATGCTCCACAGATAGAGATGTGGATGAGTGAATTGAGTATTTTCACTCCTTATCAGGAGCTCTCATTCATTAATTTTTAACAAATTATACTTTTGTGTAGGGGTGAAAGAGAGCCGAGTCGTTATGGGCTTGCGAGCCGAACTTATCGAGCTTGAGCTTGTTTTGTAAACGAGCTCGAGTTCAAGCTTGATGAGGCTCGGCTCGTGAACTCGCTAGCTGACTCGAATAATTATTAGAGTTTTTTAAATAATTTTATTTTATTTATTAAATTCATATTTAAAAAATAATAAAAAAAGATGTTTAAAATAAATTAGTATTTAATATTTAAAATTAATAATAATTGTTTAGAATATTTAATAATTATTTAAATATTTAAAATAATTAATAATAATTAAAAAATCCCATCGAGGCTTGCGAGCTGGTTCGAGCTCGTTTATAGTGAAACAAGCTCGAGTTTGAGCTCGAATATTGAGTTCGCTCGAGTTCAAGCTTGAGCTTGGTATTTGACAATTGAGCTCGAATCAAGCACCACCTGACTCAAGCTCGGCTAGACTCGTTTGCACCCCTACTTTTGTGCACACTTCCAAATAAAAGGGTATTGTTGCATCCTGGAATATTCACGGCGGTAGAGAAATATAAAATTTAATGTCTTAGTCTTGTACGAAGATTCAATACACAAGCAAATATAAGAGAGGGTGTAGCATTTAGAAGAGACCAGAATTTTTACGTGGAAACCACTGAAAAAGGGGAAAAACCACAGGGCATGGCCCCGTTTGAGTGAATGCACTATTATTTGCAGTCGATTACAAATGAGGCTATTCCTTAGGGGAAGGCCTTGGTTTGATGTAGATAATGTGCATCTTATTACTTGGTGAGAATTGGAAGAATTAGTATTGAAATGTTCATTTGGTCGGAAGGACCATAGTTGGTGGGCGATGAAGGTCGGAAAGACGACTATCTTGCGACGAAGGTTAGAAAGATCATCCTCTGGCAATGAAAGTCGGAAGGACCGTAGTCTGAGAAGAAGGTCGAAGGACAGTAGTCGGCGGACGATGGAGGTTGGAAGGATTGTAGTTGGTGGCCGACGAAGGTCGGAAAGACCGTAGTTTGGTGATGGTGGTCGGAAGGATCATAGCCGGCGGCCAACAGAGGTCGGGAAGACCGTAGTATGGTGATGGTGGTAGGAGTGACCGTAGTCAGTGGAGGTGGTCAGAAGGACTGCAATCGGCGGAGGAGGTCGGAAGGACCGTAGTCGGAGAGCAACTGAGGTCGGAAAGATCATAATCTGGTGATGGTGGTCGAAGGGATCGTAGTCAGTGGAGGATGTCGAAAGGACTGTACTAGGAGGAGGAGGTCAGAAAGACCTTAGTTAGCAGGCGACGGAGGTTGGAGGGACCGTAGTCTAGTGATGGGCGGAAGTCCGGCAACGAGCGGAAGTCCGGGGATGGGCAGTTCCAGTGTCGGGCAGAAATCCGACAACGGTCAGCGACGGGTGGAAGTCTGGCGATGGTCGGCGACTGAGCGATTGTCCGACGACAATCAGGTTGAACTCCGGCGGGGTTGGCGGCTGAGTGGTGGTCTGACGACTGTCAGGCTAAAGTCCAATGACAATCAGTGACTAGATGGAAGTCCGGCGGCGGTCAGTGTTTGGGTGGAAATTCGACGGCAGTCAGCAGCCAGGTGGTGACCCAACGACGGTCGGGCCGAAGTTCGGCGGCGGTCAGCCATCGGGTAGTGGTCTGACGACGGTCGGGTTGAAGTCCGGAGACGATCGGCCTTCGGGTGGTGATCTAACGATGGTCGACCTTCGGGTTGTGGTTTGACGACGGTCATGCTGAATTTCGCCCGTGGCCGGACGGAAGTTCGACGGTGATCGATGGTCGAGCGGTGGTCCGACGGCAGTCGATGGGGGTTCGCCGGCGGTGGTGCTGGAGCTCTTGAAGCCTTATAGCTTTCTCCAATCTCTAGCCCCGACCTCCTCCTCATGTAGAGAGTGGGGGTCTATTTGTAGTTTTCATGAGTGGCACACCCCGTAAATATAGAGAAGATCTGGAGCAAGTTCGGTGTGCTTCATCGGATGACTCGTATTGATTCCCTCGATCATGGAGAGTTTTTTTAACTGTTTCAGCACCTTAACGATGTCGGAATTTAGCGATCTTGGCTCATTGGATTCGTCTCGCCGAGCCGCTCGATTTGACTATAAGCATGACATATTTAGATATCATTTTTTCATCTCAATAATGCTTTGATCCTTTCAAATGTGGTTTGGGCCCCTGATTTGGGCTCGTGTTGATTTTGATGTCGTTGGGTTCATCTTTCTGAGACGTTCAATTCGATTATAAGTTTGCTGAAATCGGAGTTCAGATGATCCCAAATTTAATTTTGAAAGTTTCCAACTTGAATATGTCTTGAAATTCGTGCTCGATCAAATAATTTTCGATGACGTATTAAGTATGCACTTTAAAATAAAATTGGAATTGCTTTGTTGCTGCTTATCCTGAAGGATCATTGAATTGATGATATCGGCTATCCAACAATTAAATTTGGAGACTTCTTCTGAGTTATTTTTTGCATACTAAATTATTCATATTATTAGAGTAATGGTCGAGTGACAATGAGTATCTTCTTCTTCCCTATCGGTTTGAATAACAATAAGATTAGCATTAGCAAATATTGCAATGTGATTGAATAACAGTAAGCCATTCATTAAGCGGTGGGGACTTCACGTGGCTAGTATCGAACGAAGAGAAGGGTGATTGCGGCATCGGTGTCGAAAAGATGGATTGGCTTTATTTTCTATTTTGGTGATAATTGTTCTCTGTTTCTCTTTTGGCCGTGGAGGTTCGCATCCGTTTCGACCTCAGTAGTTCGCTTACGTCTCGATAATTGCTCTCTGATTCTTCTCTGAGCCGTGGAGTTCGCATCTGTTCATGCCAGTAGTTTATATGGCTGAGAGACTGGGCGTGGGAGACCAAAGAAAGAGTTTTGGCTGCGGAGTAGATTGGCGGTGAAGGTCGGAACATAGCTGAACAAAGAAGAACAGAGCTTGGATTGAAAGCTCAGAAGGCTATACAAGGCTCGGTTTTGGAGCCTGTACGGGCTATTTGGTGCTTTTGATCTATTGTTGCGGAATCAAGAAGAAGTACATTCTTGATCAAGAAATCGGGCGAGGGAGATATTCTCAAGCGTGGTCCGATGCCATGGAGGTGAGCATGCAGGAGTTCAGCAGCCCACTTGTTGTCTAGAATTTGTTCTTAAAAGAACAGAGGCAAGATGCTTCTCATGGGCGTTGCAGGGGCCACTTCAGAAGCCGAATTGAAGATCTTCAACAAAAAAAATTATTCGATCAAATGACGATTGTCAATGCTTGAACGATGTGACAGGACTGGAGCACTCCCCAAAACGTTGGATGGCTTCCGGACCATGGGATAAGTATGCTCCTATGAAGAATTCAAGATCTTGGTTCCAACTAAATCCTTACGAATGTTGACGACGACGAGGGCATCTCAGATGATCAGTATCTCTCTTCTACCCGCGATAGTTGTGTTTGAAGAACCACTCTCAATCGTCCACCCCACCCTTAATCGAGTTCAACTTCAAAGAATTTGAAGAACCGTTGCCGAAATCGTCTCATCTTGCCTCTCTACGATGGCCTGTGTACAACATGTATGATGACATGTTTGATGGAGTTCTTTGGATCATGAGCAACCCACATATGATTGTTTAGATGATAGAAAGATAGAAGGCCAAAACAAGAGTTAGTCATGCATTTCATCCATGATAAGGCGATGGTGTGCTTTCCATCAATGATAATGAATTTGGTTATGATCCAACTAGAACATAACAACCACCTTTTGTACCCGTTGCACACACCGATAGCTCTTTGCAGTTTGTTGGCGCCGTGTCGTCCATCACCGGTGCATTATCAATAGAGGTTTCCCATGCTCAGGGATTCTTAAACAAATACTACTTTCACAACTGCATCAGTAAATCGATTATCTCGTTGAGCTAGCTGGAAAGACGACTGTTTCCTCTGCCATCAATTTACATCAAGCTCGCCCCCTGATTATAGTACTAGGGATTCATTATTATGGATTCTTTGATGTCTATTATGGGCCTTCTAAACCGATTCAATGATCACAAATGGATTCATGTCAGAGGATGCTAACTTGGATATAAAGATATTAGGCCTTCCTTTCATTGATTTCTCCTTCATAAACTTGGTGTCGAGTTCAATTCAACTCTTGAAGAGGTGTTGTTTGCAGGTTGGCTACTAAAATGTAATTCTGAGTTTGTTAGCTATCTCATTTCGTCAACGATTTCCAGCGAGTTATTGAAGTCTCTGATAGATGTGGATGAATAACAGGGGTGGAAATATCCAAATTAGTTTAGCTACCAAACCACCTCCTTAGGGGGACAGACGGACATCTTCTTATGAGCTGAAGTTCCTATACTCGGTAGTTGATGGCGAAGCTAAAGCTGATAAAACTTGTTAAACTTCAAGTTATATTAATTTCCAGTAGATTTATTTGGTAAATAGGAATATTATTCTTTTATTGAGTGTAGACTTTCATATTTTGTATTTTGTTCTTTATACTTCTTGACAATGCTTGTATTGGGATGGTTGAATTGGAATATATTTAGGTCTTGGATTTCTTTGGAATTGTTCTTATATTCATGGACTGTCGGTCAGTTGGTGGTTCTTATCTCTTTCCTGTATTCTGATGTGTTCTTAGGTGGTAGATCATTCCTCTAAGAATTTCATGGAGTTATCCGGCCATGGCCCGGATCATCGGACGTGGATTCGTCGAGCACCTCCGATTCGATGTCAGACAACACACACTTCTGACTCACGATCAGCTCGCGGATTAAATCGTCAAGAGGAAAATACAATCTCGAGGGGAAAATGAATGGACCAGTTGGAAAATGAAATCATGCGGACCGCAGACGCTCTCGACAAGAGAACCTGGCACAACGGATGGATGCAGCTGACTCTGCACCCGTTAGAAAGTTTCGGCGGATTGAAAAACAACATGGAAAATAAACTTTCTAACTTCTCATCGTCACCATTCAAGGAGTGAAGCCTGGAGAAAGGATCTCCTTTTCATTTTTTTCAAAAATAATTCGCATTCATATGTCCAGCTTCCGTTGTTCAGACGTTCAGACGTTCAGGCCTTTGTTTCCGAAACAGAGGAAGTATCCCTTTCAATATCTTATGTTCATGAAAAAAAAAAAAAACCACGCCAATTTTTCCAGCTTCCGATTGCGGGTACATGGGAGGGAATTTAAGGTGATTGTTCGGTCTCAAATCAAATTTTTTCTATACTTTTCTTGCGACGACGCACAGTAAGCTGGTGTCACTGGTTGAAAAGGAGAGCTCGTGATGATGCTGTGAAGCCAGCCTGACGCGCATGAAGAACCGAATGAGCATCGAATTATCGCTCGACAAACTTTTGAGCTCTTATCTCGAGCTCTCAATATTTGTATTGTCGAGCTCGACTCGAAAACCTCCTGGACTCGAGCTCGACTAGACTCGTTTGTATCCCTACCACCCGCTGTCACCCCACAAAAGGACGCTGGACGGCATGACTAATCCTCAGCTCACCTAGAAGTGGTCACCTACCCCAGAAACCTCCTGGCTCGCACTTGATTGGACCCCATGTAAGAGGCGGTGTCGGTCGGAGGGGAATCGAGCACGAGTTGGGGGTCCCAATCGTACTCGTCCACAAACCAAGCTAAGCAACGGTGAGTTAGGTATTAGTTTAAATTGTATATAGAAAGGGTTAGTGTGTTTAGTTATATAAAAGGCTATTTGATTGGTAATCATTAGTTGTATAAAGTAAAATCAAATGCAAGGGTTTTAAAATTTTAGGTGTTTGATTGAAAGAAACTAAATATAGAGCGTTGATTTAAGAATTTGCAATCCCTATTATTGTCTTTTAGTTGAATTTGAAAATCATTAAATTGGGCAAATTTTGAATTCTTTATACTTGGCGGGAACTAACTTCCACCATCCACAACTTCCTGCAATTCCAGCTTTCTTCATCAATGACTTCCTATCACATTTTTCTACTCTTCCAGCTATACCATTAAAATTTTCTCTTCAACATCCAATGATCTCATTATGTTTTCCTCTTTTCGCCACTGATTCAAGTCGTGTTTTTTTCTTCATCCTTAACTAGATTTGTATGCTTTCCTTTTTCTCTGAAATCCTTCCCATAACATAGATCCTATTTTCCAGTGATCCATTAGTGCAGTGAGGTGTTTGTCTTTTTCAATTATTATCTATTAATTTTTATTAGTTTCAACCAAATAATCATTAAATTTAAATACAATGTATTCCAATAAAGGTATACATTCAACCAAAAACTCCTAATATAATTCTCATAAATAAATTTAAAATTTTATTGAAGTTATTACAATTTAGTCATATTGAGGTTTGTATGTAAACATAAACATTTAAACTTTATTTCCGTTATCACGCCTGATTTTAATCAAAGTAATGACTGCTAGCATCAAAGTTGGGATTTAGGATGTAGGCCGGAGGGAAAGTTTGTGAAAAAAGATAATTTGAAGAGAGGAAAGTGGGGCATTGAAATTAGGTTGAAGATCTCTATTCTCATAATGAAAAGATTATTCTGTGTGGATGTCGAACACCGTCTGGAAATCAATCAGAATGGCCCGTTACCTCTTGTTCGATACCGCAATTGGTATCGTGGGCTCGATACTGTCGACGTGGCACATTCTAGGTCTTCGGACGACGTTCTGCGTTCGGCCCCGCCACGAATAATTTTTTCCTATGTTTAAGATATTTCTTAAAAGAATATTCTATATAGCCTTAGCATTATAAGGCTCCAAGGAAGGTCCCCCACCCCCCCCCCGACCCCCCCCCCCCTATATAATCTCCTCTTATATAATTTTATATTTTATTTACATTGTTCTTTAATATGTAGCTTTGGTACTATAAGGAATGAAGAAATAAATGGGGAGGGAGATTTTTACTATTGCTGTTGTAATGATGTGTTTTCTCCATATTATAGTGAGATTACAAATAGAAATATATTTTTTAATAAAAAATAAAGCTTTTGCTTTTCTTTCATAGCGTTATATGATTGTGCATGAAAACTTAAATTTTCCACTCTTGGACGACAACAATAATGAACAATCAAATTCCCTTCAACGATTGGAAACAAAAACAAATTTCAATTGTGAGAATTGTCAAATTTTTAATTTTTAAATAAAATTATTTTCTTATTCTTCATCATTATGCTTCATATATATAAGTATCCTTCAACTTTTATAGGCATTTGCTAGCTTGTGTTCTCTTCTTCTCTCTTAAAAGTGACTAGAAAAATTTTGCAAACTTGACTTTACAAGAAAATTCAATTACTATATCATTTCTTTCTTGACTTTTCTGGCTCTCCCTCATTGTATGATTTTTTTGGGCAGCTTTCTTAATGCTTTCTAAAGCATTTTTTAGTTTATAATTTTAGTTCAAAAAGATTTTATACTAAAAATTTACTTTATAAACAATATAAAAAAACTGTCCTAAATGAAATATTGTAATCTTGAACTTATCAAATTTATTGGCTTCCAAGGGGGTTACCCTCAATAGTGGATGAAAAAGAACCTTTGCTAAAGGCTATAAACTTTGTATTTTGTGGTTGTTGTTTTATTCTTTCTATGACATTTTATTTTGTTCATTATGGGGTGTAATATTTGACACGACACAAAACCCATCCTGAATTTCGGGTTTGACCCGTCGGTTTTCAAAACGAGTCGGGTTCAGGTTCCCGGAGTCGACCCGTTTGAAAAAGGGTCTGGTTCGAGTTGAGACCGAGGGTTTACGGGTGAAGGATGAAAGAAACCCGTATTAACTAACCCGCGGGAACTGCCAGCCGCTGATCGCGCGACACGCCCGCTACTCGCAGACCCTACCCCACTGTCGCGCGGACCACGCCCCGTGCGACCGCTCTGCTGCAACTCGGCCGGGTCGGGTTGGGTCAACCCGGGCAACGCCGGGTCGGGTACGTGTTCGCATTTCCGACTTGTTTACCTAACGGGTGAGTTAGGGTCGACCCGTTTAAATCTGGTCAGTTCCGACGACCGTACCGAAATTGGAACCCCCGGCAACCTCTGCAAACTCAACTTGAACATTTCTATTTTTTTTCTTTTCTAAACAACCTATCATTTTTATTTGTTTTCATGCTACTTGATTAAGTAGATAACAAATAAATTCACCATTAATTCTATCATTATAGTATGACAATATCTACTTTTGTGCGCATTCTTATGAGTCAGAGAGTAGTTTTTGTTACATGCTAATAGGTTTCCCATATCTATCTTCGAAAAAATTATTGTGTGCAATGTCCGGACGTATCCGGAGGCCAATCAGGAAATGCCACGTCACCCATACACATACATTAGGTGTGTGGATGCATTCGGATTGATCTCCAGATCTTATTCAGACTCCCCACATAATAATCTCTCTCTTCCCATCCAAAATCTTTTAGCACTTAGATTTCAACCATTTTTCATTATTATAATTTCAAGAGGCCTTAATAAAGTCACGGCTTAACATAAAATTTTAAAATATGTCAAATATATGAAGTTTCTATTGCAATAAATCATTTAAATTTGATGAATTTGACATCTTGTTCATGAATTTCTCATATGAAGAAGCTCAACTTTTGTTTAGAAATTCTATATATTGTCGAATGGCTCTAAAAAAAAAAATTAAAAGAATTCATCTTAATTAAGGATATCTTTTTTAAGTGTAAAAATATGTTACTTTTGTTTTTAAATTCTCGATCGTTATTGATTTGAATAATTTGACTGATTTGCATCCTGATGTTGGGTGAGGATGGATGTTAAACAAACCAATTCTTTGAGAAGAACATGAAGTATTGTGTTGATCTCTTTGATTGAGATTTTTTTTTTTTTTTTCATTTTAGGCTTAATTTGGGGGAGAAATTATCTGTTGCGGAGGCTTAACGCGGCTCTACATGCGGGAGGCGAATCAAGTGCAACAATGTTAGTAATAGTGAGCCCCAGTAGCGAGCGAAGGGATGACGTGGGCATTCTGGTGTTGGTCTCCGAACGGCGTTTCAACGTCTGTACAGAATAATTTTTCTAATTTGAGACAATTTTTTAGTTACAAAAACTTTTCTTCAAGAAATTTTAATACTAAAAAATAATTTAAAAAAATTGGGAAAGTTATCTCAAACAAAACCTTAACATCTGTGAATGAAAGAATGGGATATTAGATGATTGTTAAAGACCCTCGATTTGTAAGGCTCCTGAGGTGTTTGGAATATGAAATGAATGGTCTTTATGTGTTCAAGTTTTTAGCTGTTTTTTTTTTTTTTTTTTACTATTTTTTACTAATGATATGAAACTGACTTACTTCAAACAAAGGGCTTCCTATGAGATCTAACAGTTTGTTCCAGAAGAAATTTATCATGTTATCTTATATCACTTGCTAGAAACGAACACCAATATTGGAAGAAAATTTTATAGATGACTTCAAATTAATCAAAAGATGATTGCAACCATTTTAATTGTTTGGACCGATGGTGAACGGCACAACTATGATTATAAGGTTCGTTTGAGATGATTTTTCTTACTGCTTATTAAAATTGTTCTGCTTAAGAAGCAATAAGAAAGTTATCTCAACGAAACCAAAGTAACAATCAAGAGCTTCCTTAACAATCCTTGTTATCATTATAGCTTGTTTTTTGAGAAGATTTTGTATGGGAATGATCTTTTATGACCTCGATGGACTTGTAGTTGTTAATGTATTTGAACCTTAGTATCAATGAGTTATCATGTCTAATCATTAACATTTTAATGAGTTGGTTACAAAATTAATATGCATGTTATTTCTGTTGTTGATAGCGGTTTTTGTAATGCTTGGCTTTGTTTGAGACATCTTTTTTTCTTAAGCAGCTTTTTTAAATAAAAATTTCTAGTTCAAAAAATTTGTGTAGCCGTGGCTCGTGGGAACCTTTTGGTGGTGGTTTCTTGCTCGGTTGGGTTGGGCTTCTTGATGTGTTATGCTCTCTGAGCCAAATTGGATGGTCTATGCCTGACTTCAGTGTAGTGGAAGCCTCGGGCAATTACTGAGCCGTTGGGTCGTAATTCTTTGGTATTTTCTGTTGTTTCGTTTCCAATGTTTTTTGTACTTCTTTTTTTATTTTAATAAAGTTGGTGTTTTTGTTTTTAAAAAAGTATATAAAATTTTTTAATCAGAAATTTTTATACTTAAAAATTATTTTAAAAAGTATATAGAAAATTGTCTCAAAACAAAATCTGTATGTTCTATGTGAATGAAAGAATGGGATATTAGATTGATTGTTAAAGACCCCCTCTGTTTGTCAGGCTCCTTAGGTGAGGTGGAATGTGAAATGATTGCTCTTTTAATGTTGTTCACGTTTTAGCTCTTTTTCTTAAACTATTTTTACTAAATGATATGAGCTAATTATACATATCAACAAAGGGCTTCCTGTAAGATCCAACAGGTTGTTCCGAAGCAATTTATCATGCACATTTATTCACTAGCTATAAACGCACCAATATTGGAAGAAAATTCTATAGATGGCTTCAAAATTATTGAAACAGATTGCAACCATTTTCAATTTTTGGACAGGGTGAACTCAGACATATGATATAAGCTTCATTTGGGATAGTTCTATTTATTGTTTCTAATACAATTTTCTAGTAAAAAATAAATTTTTGTACTAAAAATTTGTTTTAAGAAACAATAAAAAAAACCATCTCAACGAAGCTGAAATAACAATCAAAGAGCTTCCTTAACAATCCTTGTTATCATTTATAGCTAGTTGTTTGGAAGATTAATTGCTTCGTTTTGGACAGTGGGCCTCGTTTGGGTTTTTTTTTTTTTATAAAATAGAATTTTAGTACAAGTTATATTTTTAAAAAAAAAATACTAAAAATTCTATTTTATAAAGTAGTAACAAAAATTGTCCGAAACGAAAGCCTTATTAACATACTTATAATGTGTAACTTTCTTAATGATATTGTTGGAGCTAAATTTAATGTGGGCAATATTTTATCATGTTAGCAAAGCTGGCTAGATAGAGCTAGAGAACAAAATATGGAATAAGTGAATATGAGAGTGACTAGGAAATAGACTATCCTCATAAAAGATAAAAATGCAGTGAAGTTTAGAATATGCCTCTTGACCTCTGTTTATAAGGTCCAGAGAACTACATAAAATGATAGATGAATGGACAAGTATAAATTCTATAAATTATGTGGAAATAGGTTGAAAAGTATACAAAGTTATCATCTCTAACTGGGTTTGGGATGTTCTCTGGCGCATTGTCCTAAGTGGTAGTGAGTGTTTGGACAAGTCAAGATTGGTGAGTACCTTAATGGAGAAATTATTCGGTTCGGACACCGGACAGAGAGATCATCTGGATTCTATCTGTCCACAGTTATAAAAGTGCACTCAAAGTGCATTACTGTAGTAGCTTCACTTTGATGGGCTTTTATTATAGATAGAAAGAAATTCGGTTGATTCTCTATGTCTGGTATCTTAACCTTATAATTTGCCCTTGAATGGGCCCTTCAGATGAGCATCTTAGATTATTCTTTGAAGGTGAATGCCCTGTAAAAGTGGCAGGTCCTTTGGGCAAGCAAAAATTCTTTTAGGAGAGTGTAGGAGAAAAAAAATCATTTTCTTCGTGGAGAGAGATGTCTCTCTTTCTCAGCAAATAAATTAGTTAAATATTATGGTCTTCAAAGGGCAATGATTGCAAACCATATTGAAGCACCGAAATTATTGTAAAGCCTCCAGCAACGATATGGTCACGATAATATTTGCAAACCATATGAAGCACGAAATTTTCTAAAACATTTTTTAGGATAAATTTTTTTTTTATTAAAAAGTTGTTTTATAAAGATTATAAAAATTATCACAAATAAAGCTTACGTTTTATTTAGAAGATGAAATAAATGGGAGAGAGTTATTTTACTTTAGAAGGATAAAATAATTACAAAAATTAATATCACGATGGGATATTTGGGTTTTTTTATGACAAAAATTTGATTTTTTTTTTTTGTTTATCATTACCCAATCCCTAGTTTGGGAATCATTTTTTTCAATTATTTTGATTGATATTTTCTTAGGAGTTTTTTTTTTGTTATCACAAGAAAAAAAATTTTAAAATAGGGAAAACAACTTTTGATATTATAAATATTCTTTTTGAAATAAAAAAAACATTAGGCTGCCACCTGCGGGAGGGGCATTGTTGACTGCAAGACACGCTAAATGTTCATTATCATTGTACGCTAGGGGTGCAAACGAGTCGATCCGAGCTCGAGCCAGGGGCTGTTCGACTCGAGCTCAATATCCAATCCGAAGCTCGAGCACGAGTTCGAACTCGAGTCGAGCTCCAAAATCTGAGCTTAAGCTCGACTGTCTTCATATTCCAGCGGCTCGTAGAGCTTAGTCCAAGCTCCACTGCGAAACTCGTCGTCCTGTTCATCTTCTTTGCGAAATCCGGTGACATCATCCCTATCCCCTCATTCTAGATCTTCTTCCCGACCACCGCCGGTCCGCCATCGATATCCTTAGTCCCGAGGTCATCATCGCGTACGTCTTCTTCCCAAAAATGGCGACATTGTTCCGAGGACTCGAGCTAGCAGTCGAAAATGACGGACGTTTGTCGTCCTGACTTCTTCGACGTCTTCCGAGCTCTGGCTGTCACGACCCGATTCGACGGGGACGGAATCCCGCCCAAACCGGTTGCGACCAGCCTAAAAAAACTAACCAGGATCTGGTTTGGGAATTGGTTTCGGAATGAATCTTCAAATAATTTCTCCAACGCCGCACAAACACAGAACAACAGAGCTACTATAAATCACCAAATACGCGGAACAAAAATCTATCTTGTCTTTTCCTCAAATACAATCATCTACAAATACAGTGCTGGCTTTTGAACAGAAAGAGACAGAACAGAAAGCCATGACTGTACAAAAATCAAAAGGTACACAAATACCTATACGAATCCACGATCAGAAATCTACTCCTGGAGTTCCTTCCCTTTCCCAGAACCTGAAAAACACCAGAAAAATAAGAGTGAGTCATCAGCTCAGCAAAGCAACAAAACCTCCAATCAAAAACTTCCAGAATTCAAAAACCAAACTCATCAGACAGAAATCAGATCAGAAATCGGAAATAGAATACGTACATGATTGTCAAACCGGACATATCGAAAGAAACAGAATAGAATCAGAACAGTACGAACAGATATCAAATCAGAATCAGAGTCGTACGGATTCAGAGTACATACAGAACATAATAAACAAACAGAGTTAGAATTATACAGAATTCAGAAGTGCAGAGTTAGAATTCACGAGTTGTCGAGAACAGAAATCGTATCAGAAACAGGACAGAATCAGACATATCCATTAACAAATCAGAAATCAGAATTGCTTACCGACAGATACTGAATCGAATATCTATCAAATCAGATATCGACAGATCAAATACTATCGTACGGAACTTATTATCGCTTACAGAACGGATACAGAAAGCAGAATCAGATCAAATTAGATATCAGATATCAGATATATATTTAATAGCTAAATTCCCTGACACTGACTGAATCTCTTTGGATTCAGGCCCCTTATGCTCCCTTTGTGCTCACAGGCACCAGAACAGATGTGCTTACGCACCAGAACAGATGTGCTTACAGCACCAGAACAGAATTTCATCGGATCCGGGAAAGAACAGATATCAGATTTTCAGATTTGAGCTCATTTCAGATTCCCTGACACTTACTGAATCTCATGATCCAGGCCCCTTATAACTCCCTTTTTTTAGCATATACGATAGCATTTCAATTCAGAAGAAAGAAATCCGGGCAAATCAGAAATCAGGACAAAAAAAATCGGGTCAGCACAACGGGCAGTTAGACGGAATTTACACAAAAATTTCCTGCAAAGGAAAATTACCAAATTCGCACAAGACATAGATAATCATATATCCAGAACATTTATTCTACTGCACAGGAGTAATTTACGGATTCACAGAAAAATGTAATCAACTGAAAACGCTGCCGAATCAAAAAATACCCGGACAAAATCTTCGGAAAATAACCAAAAACTGCACACTCGGCACTCAACAATATACAGAAAAGTTACGCGGTTAAAAACTGAATCAATCAAAAGTTACGGCGAAAATCGGTAACGGAAACGAAATCCGGGACAGAAAATACCGCCAAACTCGGACGGTTCTGAAAATTGAGAAAGCGGCGAATGTGCCTTACCTTGCGTACAGCAAAATCCTCAACTGTCTCGACGAACGAAAACGGACCGCGGGCTTCCCGAAATAACTTTTCCTTTTTCTCTTTTTCTTCCTCTCTCCTCGGATCAAAATTGATATTTATTTTTCTTTTCTCTCTCTCTTCAAAATATCTCATTTCCCTTAAGAAATGCTCAGATCGTCCTGGGACGATCGCACTTCGTCCGGACGATGTGTGCTCTGGAAAATCCCGTCCAGACGAAATTTTCATCATCGTTCCCGGCGACAGGTCCTCGGGGAATTTCGTTCCAGACGATCCAAATTTCGTCCCGACGAATCATACAACCAAAACTGATTTTTGCACAACCTGTACGATCGTCCCGGACGATCCAACTTGCGCCGGACGGAACCTGGAGCAGAACTGATGATATTACACTGGCACGCGTCCCAAGGCCAGTTCATGGATTAGGATTGTGATTTCCCGCTCGACTCGTAGTCGAAAATGACGGAAGATTTCAATTTCTCGCTCGATTTGGATTTCCTGCTCGCGCG
Organism: Dendrobium nobile; assembly: GCA_022539455.1. Classification (NCBI taxonomy): domain Eukaryota; kingdom Viridiplantae; phylum Streptophyta; class Magnoliopsida; order Asparagales; family Orchidaceae; genus Dendrobium; species Dendrobium nobile. Next base: position 36,624,067 of record CM039732.1, on the reverse strand, counting down.
ATCGTTGAGGACCCGCGTGCTAGCTCTGTCGATTTGGATTTCCCGCTCACTGCTCCGTGGATTTGGATTTCCCGCCCACGAGCTCCGCCGTCGAGTCGAACGAGTCGAGTCCAAGGCCTATTCGAGCTCAAGCTCGATAAGTCTTTGAGCTCCGAAAAGTGTGTTCGAGCTCAACTCGTGAGCTTCAATAAGCTCGTCGGCTTGTTACCAAGTCGATTCCGAACGGCTCGTGAGTCGGCTTGACTCGGTTGCACCCCTACTTTTCACTGTCATTGTACATCGATGACCATCAACCGTAACATCTCACAACACTCACGTATAGCAGCCCCACTAATACTGAACTCCACCATAGACTATAATTAATATTTTATATGATATTTAATTAAATTATAACATAACATTATCTTATAATATCGAATATATTTTTATTTGGTATCTAAACTTAAAAAGTAATCCAAAACAATATTAAATAAATTTGATTTGATGATAACCAATAAATAAATTAATATCAGAAATCATAACTTTGTTGTTATTTGATGTAGTTTTTAATGTAACATAGCAAAATATTTTATTTAAAAGCATCATATTGCATTTTGCTTGTTGAATAAAACAAAATAGTCAATGCTCTTATTGAAGTAGGCTTTTTTTTCTTATTAAAACAATTTTAATATATATATTTATATATATTGAAATACTTGCTCTACCACTATTTTTTTTTACTCTTACTGGATGTAAAAATCATAAAAAAATGTGTACGAATAGTAAAATTTTATTTATTTCTCTTTACATTAGGTAATATATGAGATATAAAAATTCCAAAGAATAAAGGAAAAAAAAACTTCTTAACGACAACAGTAGAAGGTTTGCTAAAAAGACTTAGCAAACTCTATATGGCAGCTTTGTTTAGAAGTTGTTTAAAAGTCCTTAAGCCTCAATTAAAACTTCGTTTGAGATGATTTTCTTATGATTTTCTTATTTCGTTTTAAAGTAGTTTTTTAAAATAAAAAAAATAATTTTTAAATTAAAAAAATTACTTTAAAAAAAATAATTAAAAAATTATTCCAAACGAAACTTTAAATTTGATTAATTTGTCATTAATATATATTCATCTCAAAATTAATTTAATAATTTTGAGAGCATTTTTCAAAAAGGATAAAAAGTTTCAGTTCACAAAATATCCCTCTTGGAACGACATAATTTTTATTTTATTATCAAAATATAATTATAATTCAAAATTTCAATTTTATCTAAACCGGGCCCCAACCCATTAATCGTTCGTTCTCATGCTCGCTCCGTGCCCGCGTCCTGTTCTTCTTTCGACAACGTTCCTTCAATTTTCAATTTCGCTTGCTCTCGCCTCGCCCTTCGATTGACATTGCTCGCTCTTCGACGACGTGCTCTCACGGTTGTTCCTTGACGACGAACTGTCTGCTCTCGCCCTCCTTCGGACAATTCCAGTCACTTCCTATGACGACATTCTTTCGCGTTCTTCGACAATGTTTCTTCAACTTCTGACCGCGTGTCGGACCTCCAATTTCTTGGTCATCGTCACCCTTCCATGACGTTCTTCTTTAGCAACCGATTCCCGCTGGTAACTGAAGGTATATCTTCCTTCATTAGTTTATTGTTATATTTTAGGATTAATTAGGAGATGCATGGAGATTGATTCATAGTTCAGGATATTTTTTTGTATAATGAAACCACAATGCTTTATGTGTATATAAAATATGTATCTTGTTGTGTGGGCATGCTTCGATGAGTAAAATGTTGTACAAAATATGTTTGTAAAAACAATATAATTTCTTAAATTTGTGTAAAATAAAACATACACATTCTTACATGTCACCCTCATTTTTAGTCTGGGGACGGACAGCCTGTGTGGGATGGTCTAGGAAATTTGGACGTTTACACGCATCAAAAAGGACAGCGGCGAGCGACTATTCAGATTGGAGAGGGTGTTTGGGCCGAGCTTAATATGCTTAGGGTAGCCTAGATTTATACAGCGATGAGGGAGCAGAACAGACATAATCGGGTTCTGATGTCGGGGGCCTAGGTAGCTCCCCATACTAGATGATCAATTCCACAGACGAGCACAGACACAATTGGTTTAAAACTTTAATATATTTTATAATTTTTATTATACATGCTAATTAAATATGTTGCATTACAAAATGCTTAGGAGAGAGCCCACTGTTATTGAGTTGCACGCCACTCTATAGCCCATGAGGATCAATAGTGGGTGAATGAACGAATCAAAAGGGCATATGTAAGTATATAAGATTACAATACTAAACAAAATATTACATAAATGAAGTTATATGATAATTATATTTATGTTTGCTTTTGTAGGATGGTATCAGTCGGAGAGGACAGGGCTGCGCTGGCAAGGGATGCTCTACGGGGTTCCGTCAGATATTTCTTTTTACCGCATTTGGTCTCAAGCGGATAGGAGGAATGCAAAAGGGACAAGTATACGAATTATGCTCACAAGCCTAAGTATGAGGGACAGTCCTCTGCTACCTCCAGCTACTTTGCATACGCCAGTTACAATCAAGTTAGCCAAACTTTTTGTTGGGAACTTGTCGTAGAATTAGAAAAGAAATGCTGTATAAGCTCAAGCGGATGTGAACACTCACATATTGGATGAGCTTAGTAGGTTGATAGAGCAGATTGGCGAAAATCAACCTACGCCTACTATATTGCTAGAGCATGAGAGCGAGGATAAAGAGCGATAGATTATTATATGTGTAAGGTTTTGTTGTATTTTATTCTTTTTGATGCATAGAACAATTTCAACTTGGATTGTTATTATTGTTGTTACTTTTAATAATGTTTTTGTTATTACTGTTAGGATTTATGTTACTATTTGTTATTGTTGGATAGGTGTTATTATTGGCAAGTTTAGTTGTTGTTACTGTTGAAAAGCTCAAAAATTTATGTAGGATTTTTTTACTTACATGTTTCTGGTAAATATGCAGCGGAATTTCTACACAAACATCGATACGACGATTGAGTATTGATGTTGTTATGAAATTTCTGTCACAAATACTGCGGCAGATTATGTGGTAGACTTGAGACGAGCAATCCACCGCAATTTGTGACGGAATGTCTTCTCACAATTTTATGGCAGTTACTCGTCACAATCCTCCGCAAAAAATTTGGGACGGATTCACTCATTGCTAGAAAGTTTGCGAAAGCACGTTTCACCGTTCGAATACCAATCCATCACAAATCCCACTCAAATAGTGTTTACAACAGATTTGAAGGATTTGCAGGGATTTTTCCGCTGTAAATAACAGATTTTCATGTAGTGAAGGCATAGAGAAAATTTTATAGAGGAAGGCTTGGTCCATGGTTTATTCCTTTGGGTTGGAATTGGAAGAGAAAGGCGGGGAAGAAGTAGCTTAAGGAAAAGTGAGGACACGAGGCCTTGTGACATAAGTTTTAAAAGCATGGATGGTGACAAGTTAACTACAGGAAAGTTGAGAGTGATGATTGTTCTCTAAGGTAAATCAAAGGTGGAAGGGGAAAATAGTGAGATAGACTTCACCCAAGTCTAAAGCAAACTTCACCAGTCTCTCTCTCTCTCTCTCTCTGTGACTACTCAATGCTCTTCTCTCTTCCTTCCTATTAGAATAAGCCACCACAGCCTCTCTCACCACACCAGAAGCTACCACTTATATAGCTGATGAGTTATTAAGCCCAATCCTAAGATCAATGGGCTGGTTTCGGTCCCTTCTCTCCCCAATCAAGAAGCTCTGGTTTCGCATGCATTTCGCTCAAAAGAAGAGTAAGTTTACTCCATCCCATCTATTTTCCTTCTTTTCTAAATTAAACTATATTTATCATTTTCATTTGCTAAGTTATTATACTCTGCTACATGATCATTTTTCTTAATCTTGCTGAAAGTTGCACAAATAATGTGAGAAAAATGGAGTGATAGCTAATGCAATGGTTTTGTGTTCAGAATGGGTGGTGGGGTGTCAATTTACAAATTTAGGCTTCGTTTGGGGCAGCTTTCTTAATGCTTCTAAAGCAACTTTTTAGCATAAAATTTTTAATTTTTAACTAGAAAGTTGCTTTAAAAAACAGTAAGAGTCATCCAAATGAGCTTTAATCTAAATAGGATGTAATTCCAGTGCTTTAACATCGACTTCACATTTTGTATAACTAAGCTTGCTGAACCACCATAAATAATTTTTAGCAAAAAAAAAAAGTGAAAGGAAGAGAGGGAATGTCTTATTACAATATATCTCTTAAAATTCCCTTTATTTCTCTTCAATTGCATCTCTCTCTCAAAACTACTAAAATTACATTTGAGATCATGACTCCTTTCCTCAAAATCATCAATATTAATCATAAACACTTGGTTTTTTTTTGTAAATTTTGTTTTAATAGGAAGGGGATATACATCCTATACGAGGATGTGAAGTCGTGCCATATGAGGACGTGCATGTTCTATGGTCGATCCTAGTCGAGTCCCAACCAAAGGCTTTGCAGCTGCCTCTGCCGTTGAATCACTAAGGCTTCGTTTGGGATGACCTTTTTTACTGTTTTCTAAAAAAGCTTTCTAATACAAAAAGATCTAGTTTAAGAAATTTTTGTCCTTAAAAGCCGTTTTAGGAAGCAATAAGAAAGCCGTCTCAACGAAATCTAAGATGAATGGCTGATCTCCGCACAGAAATAAATATGATATTTAAAAATAATGAGAGAAGATCAGAGATGCAATGTACATATATAAATGTTATATATTAGGCATCATTGATCAGTTTAAACCCCTGCTTCTTGTTTCTTATGTGAGGAAGATGCTTAGAAGCCCCCAAGCACTTGGAAGCAAGAATATAGAGTGATTGTTGTTTGATATTGTAAATATTAATGTGATATATAGAGAAACTAGAAAAGAATTACAGAATGAAAGAGATATCTTCAGAAGTTGAGTTAATCTTTTTATTCTTCCTCTATTTTATTTGAAACTGGTTCCTTTGTCTATTTCCAGGTAGTTGATAAGGGTTGTGGGGTACTTCCCTTTCAATATCTTGGTCATTAACAGTGGATGTTTGTCTCGTATGTAAATATTCATTACAGTTGCACTGTCCCTCTTAACAATTTAACTGATACTGTAAATTTCCAGAGAGAACAAAACTACCATTCAATATAGTACAATAATTCGAAAGTACTTTTAAGGCAAATAATATAAGCTTTTAATTAAGGCTTTGTTTGGGAGAAAAATTATTAGGTGCGGAAAACTGGATTGAGAGATCTGGACCATTTTTATCTTTGTTTATAGTCAAAGCGCAGTCAAAGTGCAGCTGTCTAGTAACTGCGACTTTACTATAGACAGAGAAAGAAAAGAGAGAAAACATGACGGTTCTCTCCGCCCAATACCCGCACTTTATAATTTCTCTTATTTGTGATAGCTTTCTTAAACAACCTAAAACAATTTTTTAAAAAATAAAAAAATGTATCAAGAAAAAATTAAACTCAAATGAAATCTAAACTATGAGAGAGATAAGATAAGGGGACAAAGGAATTAATACTTAGCCATATATATCTTTCGGAATTGTCCTTTGAATTAAAAGGTACCATGCCTTTGTTGAGCTGTCTGTTCAGCTCTCACAATATGATTTCATGTAGGCGTAGCTGTGATAAAGATAAATAATTTGGGTAAAAAAACTAAAAATTTAAGTCACACGTCTGTGTTATGGTTTTTCTAAGCTTCAAGCTCGAACAAAGGATTTTATTTGTTTATTTTTTTCTCTTTCTTTTTTTTTTCTTCCTTCCATGGGAGTTGAATACTTGAATCATTAATTTTAATACCAATGGTGCAATTACTATGGTAGTTGGAAAGGATTGAATTATCTGGACTGATTTAGTTTAATTATCCAAAAGAGATGAACTTCCTCTAAAAATTTGTTTGTGATTAAGCATAATCTTCATATAAGATCATTCAAAAAGCTTAGATCATTTTCAATTATGCCCTTTGACTTGACTTGCTCTTGATAAGAGGAATCAGATTCTGGAATTGAGCACACTCATTGAGTGTCTATGAAGAAAATAAAGAGATCCAAATGTTTGCCTAAATTATCCAAAAGGAAGTATATATCATTGTAATTAAAATGAAATATATGCTCCCACAGATAGAGATGTGGATGAGTGAATTGAGTATTTTCACTCCTTTTCAGGAGCTCTCATTCATTAATTTTTAACAAATTATACTTTTGTGTAGGGTGTGAAAGGAGCCGAGTCGTTATGGGCTTGCGAGCCGAACTTATCGAGCTTGAGCTTGTTTTTGTAAACGAGCTCGTGTTCAGCTTGATGGGCGTCTGATGCTGCTTAAATTTAGAGGACTTTTTTATGAATTGCCAGGAATCGTCAACTGGTAGCATAATTGCTAGTTTCATAATAACAAATCCTAAATCAACATAATATCTAGACAATGTTAAATAATTGCATAAATATTAGCTTCAAATATGTTGTTCAAAACATAACAAATATATAAAATGATGTTTAATAAAGGAATATGAAAGAAAAAAAAATTCAATTTTAAACTTACCTCCAAGTTCATTATTCCTCCCTTTCTTTTGCAGATCATAAACAAAATCCACATTCTCTTCTGTTCGGCAGAACTAAAAACTCCAGTGTGCAATTCAAGACCCTTCAAAATATTCACTATCTTTCCACCTATCCTCTCAAGGCAAACAAAATCCTTCTTCCTTTTCACGCCTTAAATCTGATTCTCTCTCTATCCTCTCTGGATAGCATGGTTTTCGTAGGATTCACCTCCACCTTCTCCTCTTCCACTAATCCATCCATATTCTTCATGCCCTTCTTTTCGATTTCATCTTGTTGAGCAATATCAGCCAAGACATCCCGCTTTGAACGATTCCCGCTCTCGGTCTGTATCCCAATCCGTAGATTCGATATGATCGCAGCCATCTGTTGAGCTCCTAGCAAACTCTTCAACGCTGCCGGTTAAAACCAAACGTTCATCCTCTACATTTACGAATGATCCCTCCAGGTTTACGTCGACCTCCTCAGCCTGGTGGTTGCTGCGATTCGAGTCATGTCCTGCACAAACAAGAGATCCATGACAATCACATCACACAAAAGAAAAAAAAAAAAAACTTGCGTGATAAATAACGCGAAGAAGGGCGAAAAGAAACCCTAGATTCTGATGGGAACCTGTATTGAGCGATCGTATTCGGCCACGAAGAATGTCGGCGCAACCCTCGCAGAGGTCCTTGGTAAGGAATGGCAGCCAGGTACTGAGGAATTCTTCAGCAATCATGAGGTCGGAAGCACTAAAACGCTGAAGAAAGCGATCCAAATCCATCTCCCTCGCTCTCTCTAAACTCTCCTTCTTTTCCTTCGTAATCTTTTTGTATCGTTGAAGAATTTATAGACGGTTTTGAGGAGCAACCGCACAAAGACGTGCTATACCGCACAAAAACGAGTTATTTAAGGTAATGAGAGAAAATTTTAGGCTTTCTGTCGTGAGATCTGTTTTTTTTTTTTTTTTTTTTGATAATAGATTTGTTTGGATTCCGTTGGATTTTTTGTTTCTTTATAATTAATATATTTTTTTATTCTTAAACTAAAATATTTTTAATTTTCGAAAATATAAAAAATAGTTACCATATTTTGAAAATATCTCTAAATAAATGTTTCGATTACTTAATTATATTAATAGGACATTAAATATTAATTAGATATTACTTAGACATTAATAAGACGAGTTAAACATCAAGTAGTGATTTAATTAAGATTATTAGGGGTTTATAAGAATTTTATTAATTAGAAATGGATCAATAATAAAAATTATACGTAAAAATTATTTATTAATATTAATAAGGAAATTAAATATGTATACTTCCAAAATCTATCATTCTTGTAAATATATACATATATATATATATATATATATAATATATATATATATATATATTAAGATTTTTAATTTTGTTATGCCCTTCTATGATTGATTTTTTTTTTGGAAGGGGTATCCACTTGCTAGGGGTGCAACCGAGTCAAGTCAGCTCGCGAGCTGGCTCTAGCTCGACTCGGTAATTGGCTCGACGAGTCGAGCTTATCGGCCTCGCGAGTCGAGCTAGAACACGATTTTGAGCTCGATTGTTTATCGAGTTCGAGCTCGAACATGACGCAGGAGCTGAGCTATTAAAACATGTTAAACTTCAGGCTATATTAATTCCAGTAGTTTATATGGCTAAATAGGAATATTGCTTTCTTTTATTGAGTGTAGCCTTTTATGTTTCGATATTTGTCTATATATACTTGTAAACAATGCTTGTATTGGATGGTTGAAATGAATAGTATTTGAGTCTTGGATTCCTTTTGGAATGTTCTATGTCCTGAAGGACGGTCAGGTGGTGGTTCTTATCTCTTTCGTGTATCCTAAGAGTGGTTCTTAGGTGGTGGATCCTTTCTCTAAGAAGTTCTTGAAGTTATCCGGCCACGACCACCGGATCATCGACGTGAATTCATCGAGCTCCCTCGCTGATTCGGAAGAAAGAATCGATTTCTTGATGAGTTCTCCAATTTTCAGTATCCTAAGAATTGTTTCAGGTGGTGAGAACAAACGCTCGGGAATAGTTCTTGAGAGCAAGTGCCTGGTGCGCAAGAAATTGAAGGCAAGACCTGACGTTTGCAGGAGTTGTCCGCGAGCTGGAGCAGAGAGCGCCTGAGCAAGAAGACGGCAAAGAAGGAAGCCACGATCCTAAGGAGAATTAGTGCAGCTCTTTTCTATTCAAGCACATCCAAACTCCTGCTCTTGAGAGGAGATTTGATCAGCCGCAGAAGTACAAGCCATTCATTAGCCGGTGTGGACTTCACGTGGCTAGTATCGAACGAAGAGAAGGGTGATTGCGGCATCGGTGTCGAAAAGATGGATTGGCTTTATTTCTCATTTTTTGAGATAATTGTTCTCTGATTCTTCTTTGAGCCGTGGAGTTCGCATCCGTTTCGACCTCAGTAGTTCGCTTTCGTCTCGATAATTGCTCTCTGATTCTTCTCTGAGCCGTGGAGTTCGCATCTGTTTCAATGCCAGTAGTTTATATGGCTAGAGAGCTGGGCGTGGGAGACCAAAGAAAGAGTTTTGGCTGCGGAGTAGATTGCGGTGAAGGTCGGAACATAGCTGAACAAAGAAGAACAGAGCTTGGATTGAAAGCTCAGAAGGCTATACAAGGCTCGGTTTTGGAGCCTGTACGGGCTATTTGGTGCCTTTGATCTATTGTTGCCGGAATCAAGAAGAAGTACATTCTTGATCAAGAAATCGGGCGAGGGAGATATTCTCAAGCGTGGTCCGATGCCATGGAGGTGAGCATGCAGGAGTTCAGCAGCCCTTCTTGTTGTCTAGAATTTGTTCTTAAAAGAACAGAGCAAGATGCCTTCTCCATGGGCGTTGCAGGGGCCACTTCAAGAAGCCGAAATTGAAGATCTTCAACAAAAAAAATTATTCGACTCAAATGACGATTGTCAATGCTTGAACAATGACAGACTGGAGCACTCCCCAAAACGTTGATGGCTTCCGACCATGGGATAAGTATGCTCCTATGAAGAATTCAAGATCCTTGGTTCCAACTAAATCCTTACGAATGATGACGACGACGAGGGCATCTCAGATGATCAGATCTCTTCTACCCGCGAAGTTGTGTTTGAAGAACCACCTCATCAATCGTCCACCCCACCCTTAATCGAGTTCAACTTCAAAGAATTTGAAGAACCGTTGCCGAAATCGTCATCTTTGCCTCTCTACGATGAGCCTGTGTACAACATGTATGATGACGACATGTTTGATGGAGTTCTTGATCATGAGCAACCCACATATGATGTTTATGATGATAGAAAGATGAAAGGCCAACAAGAGTTAGTCATGCATATCATCCATGATAAGGCGATGGGTGTGCTTTCCATCAATGATAATGAATTTGGTATGATCCAACTAGAACATAACAACCACCTTTGTACCGTTGCACACACCGATAGCTCTTGCATATTTGTCTGGCGCCGTGTCGTCACATCACCGGTGTCATTATCAATAGAGGTTTCCCTGCTCAGGGATTCTTAAACAAATACTACTTTCCACAACTGCATCAGTAAATCGATTATCTCGTTGAGCTAGCTGGAAAGAACGACTGTTTCACTCTGCCATCAATTTACATCAAGCTCGCCCCCTGATATAGTACTAGGGATTCATTATTATGGATTCTTTGATTCTAATTATGAGGCTTCTACAACCGATTCAATGATCAACAATGGATTCATGTCAGAGGATGCTAAACTTGAGAATAAGAATATTAGCCTTCCTTTCATTGATTTTCTCCTTCATAAACTTGGTGTCGAGTTCAATTCAACTCTTGAAGAGTGTTGTTTGCAGGTGCTACTAAAAATGTATTCTGAGTTTGTATGCTATCTCATTCGTCATCGATTCCAGCTGATATTGAAGTCTCTGATAGATGGGAAGAATAACATGGGGTGGAAATATCCAAATTAGTTTAGTCAACCCAAACCACCTCCTTAGGGGGACAGACGACATCTTCTTATGAGCCTGAAGTTCCTACTACTCGGTAGTATGATGGCGAAGCTAAGCTGATAAAACTTGTTAAAACTTCAAGTTATATTAATTCCAGTAGTTTATATGGCTAAATAGGAATATTATTTTCTTTTATTGAGTGTAGACTTTCATATTTTGATATTTGTCTATATATACTTCTAGACAATGCTTGTATTGGGATGGTTGAAATGAATAATATTTGAGTCTTGGATTTCTTTTGGAATTGTTCTATATATCATGACTGACGGTCAGTTGGTGGTTCTTATCTCTTTCCTGTATTCTAAGAGTGATTCTTAGGTGGTAGATCATTCCTCTAAGAATTCATGGAGTTATCCGGCCATGGCCACCGGATCATCGACGTGGATTCGTCGAGCCACCTCCGATTCGATGTCAGAACAACACACACTCCTCGACTCACGATCAGCTCGCGGATGAAATCGTCAAGAGGAAAATACAATCTCGAGGGAAAATGAAATGACCAGTAGGAAAATGAAATCATGCGGACCGCAGACGCTCTCGACACGAGAACCTGGCACAACGGATGGATGCAAGCTGACTCTGCACCCGTTAGAAAGTTTCGGCGGATTGAAAACAACATGGAAAATAAACTTTTCTAACTTCTCATCGTCACCATTCAAGGAGGAAGCCGGAGAAAGGATCTCCTTTCATTTTTTTTCAAAAAAATAATTCGCATTAATATGTCCAGCTTCCGATGTTCAGACGTTCAGACGTTCAGGCCTTTGTTTCCAGAACAGAGGAAGAATCTCCTTTCAATAATCTTATGTTCATGAAAAAAAAAAAACCACGCCAATTTTTCCAGCTTCCGATGCGGGAACATGGGAGGGAATTTAAGGTGATTGTTCGGTCTCAAATCAAATTATTCTATACTTTCTTGGCGACGACGCACAGAAGCTGGTGTCACTGGTTGAAAAGGAGAAGCTCGTGATGATGCTGTGAAGCCAGCCTGACGACGCGAGAACCGAATGAGCTCGAATTATCGCTCGACAAACTTTTGAGCTCTATCTCGAGCTCAATATTTGATTGTCGAGCTCGACTCGAAAACCTCCTGACTCGAGCTCGACTAGACTCGTTTGTATCCCTACCACCCGCTGTCACCCCAAAAAGGACGCTGGACGGCATGACTAATCCTCAGCTCACCTAGAAGTGTCACCTACCCCAGAAACCTCCTGGCTCGCACTTGATTGGACCCCATGTAAGAGGCGGTGTCGGTCGAGGGGAATCGAGCACGAGTTGGGGGTTCCCAATCGTACTCGTCCACAAACCAAGCTAAGCAACGGTGAGTTAGGTATTAGTTTAATTGTATATAGAAAGGGTTAGGTGTAGTTATATAAAAGGCTATTTGATTGTAATCATTAGTTGTATAAAGTAAAATCAAATGCAAGGGTTTTAAAATTTTAGGTGTTTGATTGAAAGAAACTAAATATAGAGCGTTGATTTAAGAATTTGCAATCCCTATTATTGTCTTTTAGTTGAATTTGAAATTCATTTAAATTGGGCAAATTTTGAATTCTTTATATACTTGGCGGGAACAACTTCCACATCCACAACTTCCTGCAATTCCAGCTTTCTTCATCAATGACTTCCTCTATCACATTTTTCTACTCTTCCAGCTATACCATTAAAATTTTCTCTTCAACATCCAATGATCTCATTATGTTTTCCTCTTTTCGCCACTGATCAAGTCGTGTTTTTTTCTTCATCCTTAACTGATCTTGTCATGCTTTCCTTTTCTTCTGAAATCCATCCCCATAACATAGATCCTATTTCCAGTGATCCATTAGTGCAGCTGAGGTGTTTGTCTTTTTCAATTATTATCTATTAATTTTTATTAGTTTCAACCAAAATAATCATCTAAATTTTAAATACAATGTATTCCAATAAGGTATACATTCAACCAAAATAACTCCTAAAATAATCTCATAAATAAATTAAAAATTATTGAAGTTTATTACAATTTAGTCAATATTGAGGTTTGATGTAAACATAAACATAAACTTTATTTCCGTTATTCACGCCATGATTTTAATCAAAGTAATTTGACTGCTAGCAATCAAAGTTGGATTTAGGATGTAGGCCGGAGGGAAAGTTTGTGAAGAAAAGATAATTTGAAGAGAGGAAAAGTGGGGCATGAAAATTAGGTTGAAGACTCTCTATTCTCATAATGAAAAGTTATTCTGTGTGGATGTCGAACACCGTCTGGAAATCAATCAGAATGTGCCACGTTACCTCTTGTTCGATACCGCAACTTGGTATCGTGGCTCGATACTGTCGACGTGGCACATTCTAGTTGGTCTTCGGACGACGTTCTGCGTCCGGCCTCCGCACAGAATAATTTTTCCTATGTTTAAGATATTTCTTAAAGAATATTCTATAAAGTCTTAGCATTATAAGGCTCCAAGGAAGTCCCCCCCCCCCCCCCCCCCCCTATATAATCTCCTCTTATATAATTTTATATTTTATTTACATTGTTCTTTAATATGTAGCTTTGGTACTATAAGGAATGAAGAAATAAATGGGGGAGGGAGATTTTTACTATTGCTGTTGTAATGATTGAAAGTCTCTTTAGTTGCTCCATATTATAGAGAGATTACAAATAGAAATATATTTTTTAATAAAAATAATAAAGCTTTTTGCCTTTTTCTTTTCATATTTATATGATGTGATGAAAACTTAAAATTTTCCATCTTTGGACGACAACAATAATGACAATCAAATTCCCCTTCAACGATGGAAACAAAAACACATTTCAATTTGAGAATTGTCAAATTTTTAATTTTTAAATAAAATTATTATTCTTATTCTTCATCATAATGCTTCAAATATTTAAGATCCTTCAATCTTTTATAGGCATTTGCTAGCTTGAGTTCTATCTTCTCTCTTAAAAGACTAGAAAAATTATGCACAACTTTGACTTTACAGAAAATTCAAATTACTATATCATTTCTTTCTTGACATTATTCTGGCTCTCCCTCAATAGAATGATTTTTTTGGGACAGCTTTCTTAATGCTTTCTAAAGCAATTTTTTTAGTATAAATATTTTAGTTCAAAAAGATTTTATACTAAAAATTTACTTTATAAAAACAATAAAAAAACTGTCCTAATGAAATGTATATGTAATCTTGAACTTATCAAATTTATTGCTTCCAAAGGGGTTACCCTCAAAGTGGATGAAAAGCAACTTTGCTAAACGGCTATAAACTTTGTATTTGTGGTTGTTGTTTTATCTTTCTATGAACATTTATTTGTTCATTATGGGGTGTCAATATTTGACACGACACAAAACCCAATCCTGAATTTTCGGGTTGACCCGTCCGGTTTCCAAAACGAGTCGGGTTCAGGTTCCCGGATTCGACCCGTTTGAAAAACGGGTCTGGTTCGAGTTGACCCGACGGGTTGACGGGTCGACCCAGAAACCCGTTTTAACCTAACCCGCGGAACTGCCAGCCCCGCTGTCGCGCGACACGCCCCGCTACCTCGCGACCCTACCCCACTGTCGCGCGACCACGCCCGTGCGACCCGCTCCTGCTCGCAACTCGCCGGGTCGGGTTGGGTCAACCCGGCAACCCGCCGGGTCGGGTACGTGTTCGCATTTCCGACTTGTTTTACCTAACCGGGTCGAGTTAGGGTCGACCCGTTTAAATCTGGATCAGTTCCGAACCAGACCCGTGACCCGAAATTGACACCCCGGCAACTCCTTAGCAACTCAACTTGAACATTTCTATTTTTATCTTTCAAACACCTATCATTTTTTATTTGTTTCATGCTACTTGATCAAGTAGATAACAAATAAATTCACCATTAACTTCTATCATTATAGTAATGACAATATCTACTTTGTGCGCATTCTTATGAGTGTCAGAGAAGTTTTTGTACCATGCTAAAGGTTTCCCATATCTATCTTCGAAAAATTATTGTGTGCAATGTCCGGACGTATCCGGAGGCCAATCAGGAATGCCACGTCACCCAATACACAATACATTAGGTGATGTGGTGCATTCGGATTGATCTCCAGACTTATTCAGACTCCCCACATAATAATCTCTCATCTTCCCATCCAAAATCTTTTAGCACTTAAGATTTCAACCATTTTTATTATTATAATTTCAAGAGGCCTTAATAAAAGTCACGGCTTAACATAAATTTTAAAATATGTCAAATTATATGAAGTTTTATTTGCATAAATCATTTAAATTTGATGAATTGACATTCTTTTCATGAATTTCTCATATGAAGAAGCTCAACTTTTGTTTAAGAAATTCTATATATGTCGAATGGCTCTAAAAAATTAAAAGAATTCATCTTAATTAAGGAATGTCTTTTTTAAGTGTAAAAATATGTTAACTTTTGTTTTAAATTCTCGATCGTTATTGATTTGAATAATTTGACTGATTTGCATCTGATGTTGGGTGAGGATGGATGTTAAACAAACCAATTCTTTGAGAAGAACATGAAGTATTGCTGTTGATCTACTTTTGATTGAGATTTTTTTTTTTTTTTCATTTTAGGCTTAATTTGGGGAGAAATTATTCTGTGCGGAGGCTTAACGCGGCTCTACATGCGGAGGCGAATCAAGTGCAACAATGTTAGTAATATTGAGCCACAGTAGCGAGCGAAGGGATGACGTGGGCATTCTGGTTGGTCTCCGAACGGCGTTCAACGTCTGTACAGAATAATTTTTCTAATTTGAGACAATTTTTTAGTACAAAAACTTTTTCTTCAAGAAATTTTAATACTAAAAAATAATTTTAAAAAACATATGGAAAGTTATCTCAAACAAAACCTTAACATCTGTGAATGAAAGAATGGGATATTAGATTGATTGTTAAAGACCCTCGATTTGTAAGGCTCCTGAGGTGTTTGGAATATGAAATGAATGGTCTTTAATGTTGTTCAAGTTTTAGCTGTTTTTTTTTTTTTTTTTTACTATTTTTACTAAATGATATGAACTGACATTACATATCAACAAAGGGCTTCCTATGAGATCTAACAAGTTTGTTCCAGAAGAAATTTATCATGTTATCTTATTCACTTGCTAGAAACGGACCAATATTGGAAGAAAATTTTATAGATGACTTCAAAAATTAATCAAAAAGATGATTGCAACCATTTTAATTGTTTGGACCGAGGTGAACGCACAACATATGATATAAGGCTTCGTTTGAGATGATTTTCTTACTGCTTATTAAAATAGCTTCTGCTTTAAGAAGCAATAAGAAAGTTATCTCAAACGAAACCAAAGTAACAATCAAGAGCTTCCTTAACAATCCTTGTTATCATTTAAGCTTGTTTTTTGGAAGATTTTGTATGGAATGATCTTTTATGACCTCAGATGGACTTGTAGTTGTTAATGTACTTCTGAACCTTAGTATCAATGAAGTTATCATGTCATCATTAACATTTTAATGAGTTGTTACAAAATTAATATGCATGTTATTTCAGTTGGTTGATAGCTGTTTTTGTAATGCTTAGGCTTTGTTTGAGACATCTTTTTTTCTTAAGCAGCTTTTTAAAATAAAAATTTCTAGTTCAAAAAATTTGTGTAGCCGTGGCTCGTGGGAACCTTTGGTGGTGGTTTCTTGCTCGGTTGGGTTGGCTTCTTGATGTGTTACTGCTCTCTGAGCCAAATTGGATGGTCTATGCCTGACTTCAGTGTAGTTGGAAGCCTCGGCCAATTACTGAGCCCGTTGGGTCGTAACTTCTTTGTATTTTCTGTTGTTTCGTTCCAATGTTTTTTGTACTTCTTTTTTTATTTTAATAAAGTTGGTGTTTTTGTTTAAAAAAAGTATAAAATTTTTTAATTCAAGAAATTTTTATACTTAAAAATTATTTTAAAAAGTATATAGAAAATTGTCTCAAACAAAATCTGAATGTCTATGTGAATGAAAGAATGGGATATTAGATTGATTGTTAAAGACCCCTCTGTTTGTCAGGCTCCTTAGGTGAGGTGGAATGTGAAATGATTGCTCTTTAATTGTTGTTCACGTTTTAGCTCTTTTTCTTAAACTATTTTTACTAAATGATATGAGCTAATATTACATATCAACAAAGGGCTTCCTGTAAGATCCAACAGGTTTGTTCCAGAAGCAATTTATCATGCATCTTATTCACTAGCTATAAACGCACCAATATTGGAAGAAAATTCTATAGATGGCTTCAAAATTATTGAAAAGATTGCAACCATTTCAATTGTTTGGACAGAGGTGAACTCAGAACATATGATATAAGCTTCATTTGGGATAGTTCTCTTATTGTTTCTTAATACAATTTTCTAGTAAAAAATTAAAATTTTTGTACTAAAAATTTGTTTTAAGAAACAATAAAAAAAACCATCTCAAACGAAGCTGAAATAACAATCAAGAGCTTCCTTAACAATCCTTGTTATCATTTAAGCTAGTTGTTTGGAAGATTAATGCTTCGTTTTGGACAGCTGGCCTCGTTTGGGTTTTTTTTTTTATAAAATAGAATTTTAGTACAAAGTTATATTTTTCAAAAAAAAAAAAAACTAAAATCCTATTTTATAAAGTAGTACAAAAATTGTCCGAAACGAAGCCTTATTAACATAATAATGTGTAACTTTCTTAATGATATTGTTGGATCTAAATTTATATGTGGGCAATATTTTATCATGTTAGCAAGTCTGGCTAGATAGAGCTAGAGAACAAATATGAGAATAAGTGAATATGATGAGTGACTAGGAAATAAGACTATCCTCATAAAAGATAAAAATAGCATGAAGTTTAGAATATGCCTCTTGACCTCGTATGTATAAGGTCCAGAGAACTACATAAAATGATAGATGAATGGACAAGTATAAATCTATACAATTATTGTGGAATAGGTTGAAAAGTATACAAATGTTCATCCATCTCTAACATGGTTTGGGATGTCTCTGGCGCATGTCCTAAGTGAGTAGTGAGTGTCTTGGACAAGTCCAAGATGGTGAGTACCTTAAATGGAGAAATTATTCGGTTCGGACACCGGACAGAGAGAATCATCTGGATTTCTATCTGTCCACAGTAAAAGTGCACTCAAAGTGCAATTACTGTAGTAGCTTCACTTTGACTGGGCTTTTATTATAGATAGAAAGAAATTCGGTTGATTCTCTATGTCTGGTATCTTAACCTATAATTTGCCCCTTGAATGGGCCCTTCAAGATGAGCATCTTAGATTATTCTTTGAAGGTGAATGCCTGTAAAAGTGGCAGGTTCCTTTGGGCAAGCAAAAATTCTTTTAGGAGAGTGTAGGAGAAAAAAATCATTTTCTTCGTGGAGAGAAGTCTCTCTTTCTCAAGCAAATAATTAGTTAAATATTATGGTCTTCAAAGGCAATGATTGCAAACCATATGAAGCACGAAATTATTGTAAAGCCTCCAGCAACGATATGGTCACGAAATTATTGCAAACCATATGAAGCACGAAATTTTCTAAAACAATTTTTTAGGATAAATTTTTTTTTTTATTTTAAAAAGTTGTTTTATAAAGCATTATAAAATTATCACAAATAAAGCTTACGTTTAATTAGAAAGATGAAATAAATGGGAGTGAGTTATTTTACTTTAGAAGGATAAAATAATTACAAAATTAATATCACGATGGGATTATTTGGGTTTTTTTATGACAAAAATTTGATTTTTTTTGTTTAATCATACCCAAATCCCTAGTTTGGAATCTTATTTTTTTCAATTATTTTGATTGATATTTTCTTAGGAGTTTTTTTTTTCACAAGAAAAAAATTTTAAAATAGGGAAAACAACTTTTGATATTATTAAATATTCTTTTTGAAATAAAAAAACATTTAGGCTGCCACCTGCGAGCGGGCATTGTTGACTGCAAGACACCGCTAATTGTCATTATCATTGTACGCTAGGGGTGCAAACGAGTCGAACCGAGCTCGAGCCAGGGGCTGTTCGACTCGAGCTCAACTATCCAACCGAGCTCGAGCACGAGTTCGAACTCGAGTCGAGCTCAAAATCTGAGCTTAAGCTCGACTCGTCTTCATATCCAGCGGCTCGTAGAGCTTAGTCCAAGCTCCACTGTCGAACTCGTCGTCCTGTTCATCTTCTTTGCGAAATCCGGTGACATCATCCCTCATCCCTCATCTAGATCTTCTTCCCGACCACCGCCGGTCCGCCATCGATATCCTTAGTCCCGAGGTCATCATCGCGTACGTCTTCTTCCCAAACTATGGCGACATTGTCCCGAGGACTCGAGCTAGCAGTCGAAAATGACGGACGTTGTCGTCCTGATCTTCTTCGACGTCTTCCCGAGCTCTGGCTGTCACGACCCGATTCGACGGGGACGGATCCCGCCCAAACGGATTGCGACCAGCCTAAACAAACTAACCAGGATCTGGTTTGGGAATTGGTTTCGGAACTGAATCTTCCAAATAATTCTCAAAACGGCCGCACAAACACAGAACAACAGAGCTACTATAAATCACCAAATACAGCGGAACAAAACATCTATCTTGTCTTTTCCTCAAATACAATCATCTACAAATACAGTGCATGGCTTTTGAACAGAAAGAAAGACAGAACAGAAAAGCCATGACTGTACAAAAATCAAAAGGTACCACAAATACCTATACGAATCAGACTCAGAAATCTACTCCTGGACTTCCTTCCCTTTCCCAGAACCTGAAAACCACCAGAAAATAAGAGTGAGCTCAACAGCTCAGCAAAGCAACAAACCTCCAATCAAAACTTCCAGAATTCAAAACCAAACTCATCAGACAGAAATCAGATCAGAAATCGGAATAGAATCGTACAGATTGTCAAACCGGACATATCAGAAAGAAACAGAATAGAATCAGAACAGATACGAACAGATATCAAATCAGAATCAGAGTCGTACGGATTCAGAGTACAAACAGAACATAATAAATCAACAGAGTTAGAATTATACAGAAATCAGAAAGTCAGAGTTAGAATTCACAGAGTTGTACGGAACAGAAATCGTATCAGAAACAGGACAGAATCAGACATATCACATTAACAAAATCAGAAATCAGAATTGCTTACCGAACAGATACTGAATTCGAAATCATATCAAATCAGATATCAGACAGATCAAATCATATCGTACGGAACTTATTATCGCTTACAGAACGGATACAGAAAGCAGAATCAGATCAAATTAGATATCAGATATCAGATATATATTTAATAGCTAAATTCCCTGACACTGACTGAATCTCTTTGGATTCAGGCCCCTTATAGCTCCCTTTGTGCTCACGGCACCAGAACAGATGTGCTTACGGCACCAGAACAGATGTGCTTACAGCACCAGAACAGAATTCATCGGATCCGGAACAGAACAGATATCAGATTTTCAGATTTGAGCTCATTTCAGATTTCCCTGACACTTACTGAATCTCATAGGATCCAGGCCCCTTATAACTCCCTTTTTATAGCATATACAGATAGCATTTCAATTCAGAAGAAATCCGGGCAAATCAGAAATCAGACAAAAATCGGGCAGCACAACGGCAGTAGACGGAATTTACACAAAATTTCCTGCAAAGAAAATTTACCAAATTCGCACAGAACATAGATAATCATATTCCAGAACATTTATTCTACTGCACAGAGAATTTACGGATTCACAGAAAAATGTAATCAACTGAAAACGCTGCCGAATCAAAAATACCCGGACAAAAATCTTCGGAAAATAACCAAAAACTGCACACTCGGCACTTCAACAATATACAGAAAGTTACGCGGTAAAAACTGAATCAATCAAAAGTTACGGACGAAAATCGGTAACGGAAACGAAATCCGGACAGAAAATACCGCCAAACTCGACGGTTCTGAAAATTGAGAAAGGCGGAATGTGCCTTACCTTGCGTACAGCAAAATCCTCAACAGTCTCGACGAACGAAAACGGACCCGCGGCTTCCCGAAATCAACTTTTCCTTTTTCTCTTTTTCTTCCTCTCTCCTCGGATCAAAATCTGATATTTTATTTTTCTTTTCTCTCTCTTCAAAATATCTCATTTCCCTTAAGAAATGCTCAGATCGTCCTGGACGATCGCACTTCGTCCCGGACGATGTGTGCTCTGGAAAATCCTCGTCCAGACGAAATTTTCATCATCGTCCCCGGCGACAGGTCCTCGGGAGAATTTTCGTCCAGACGATCCAAATTTCGTCCCGACGAATCATACAACCAAAACTGATTTTCTGCACAACCTGTACCGATCGTCCCGGACGATCCAACTTCGTCCCGGACGAACCTGGAGCAGAACTGATATTACACTGGCAACGTCGTCCCAAGGCCAGTTCCATGGATTAGGATTTTGATTTCCCGCTCGACTCGTAGTCGAAAATGACGGAAGATTTCAATTTCTCGCTCGATTTGGATTTCCTGCTCGCGCGATCGTTGAGACCCCGCGTGCTAGCTCTGTCGATTTGGATTTCCCGCTCACCTGCTCCGTGGATTTGGATTTCCCGCCCACGAGCTCCGCCGTCGAGTCGACGAGTCGAGTCCAAGGCCTATTCGAGCTCAAGCTCGATAAGTCTTTGAGCTCGAAAGTGTGTTCGAGCTCAACTCGTGAGCTCAATAAGCTCGTCGAGCTTGTTACCAAGTCGATTCCGAACCGGCTCGTGAGTCGGCTTGACTCGGTTGCACCCCTACTTTTCACTGTCATTGTACATCGATGACCATCAACCGTAACATCTCACAACACTCACGTATAGCAGCCCCACTATTACTGAACTCCACCATAGACTATAATTAATATTTTATATGATATTTAATTAAATAATAACATAACATTATCTTATAATATCGAATATATTTTTATTTGGTATCTAAACCTTAAAAAAGTAATCCAAAACAACTATTAAATAAATTTGATTTGATTAACCAATAAATAAATTAAATCAGAAATCAAACTTTGTTGTTATTTGATGTAGTTTTTAATGTAACATAGCAAAATATTTTATTTAAAAGCATCATATTGCATTATGCTTGTTGAATAAAACAAAATAGTCAATGCTCTTATTGAAGTAGGCTTTTTTTCTTATTAAAACATAATTTTAATATATATATTGAAATACTTGCTCTACCACTATTTTTTTTACTCTTACTGGATGTAAAATCATAAAAAAAATGTACGAATAGTAAAATTTTATTATATTTCTCTTACATTAGGTAATATATGAGATATAAAAAATTCCAAAGAATAAAGGAAAAAAAAAACTTCTTAACGACACGGTAAGAAGGTTTGCTTAAAAGACTTAGCAAACTCTTATATGGCAGCTTTGTTTAAGAAGTTTGTTTAAAAGTCCTTAAGCCTAAATTAAAACTTCGTTTGAGATGATTTTCTTATTTCGTTTTAAAGTAGTTTTTTAAAATAAAAAAAAATAATTTTTAAATTAAAAAAATTACTTTAAAAAATAATTAAAAAATTATTCCAAACGAAACTTTAAATTATGATTAATTTGTCATATAATATATTCATCTCAAAATTAATTTAATAATTTTGAGAGCATTTTTCAAAAAGGATAAAAAGTTTCAGTTCACAAAATATCCCTCTTGGAACGACATAATTTTTATTTTATTATCAAAATATAATTAAAATTCAAAATTTCAATTTTATCTAAACCGGCCCCAACCCATTAATCGTTCGTTCTCCATTCGCTCCGTGCCCGCGTCCTGTCCTTCTTCGACAACGTTCCTTCAATTTCAATTCGCTTGCATCGCCTCGCCCTCTTCGATGACATTGCTCGCCTCTTCGACGACGTGCTCTCACGGTTGCCTCCTTTGACGAACTGCCTTGCTCTCGCCTCCTTCGACAATTCCAGTCACTTCCTATGACGACATTCTTTCGACGTTCATTCGACAAATGTTTCTTCAACTTCTGACCGCTGTCGGACCTCCAATTTCTTGGTCATCGTCCCCTTCCATGACGTTCTTCCTTTAGCAACCGATCCCGCTGGTAACTGAAGGTAATCTTCCTTCATTAGTTTATTGTTCATATTTTAGGATTAATTAGGAGATGCATGGAGATTGTTCATAGTTCAGGATTTTTTTGTATAATGAAACCCACAATGCTTTATGTGTATATAAAATCATGTATCTTGTGTGTGGGCTGCTTCGATGAGTAAAAGTTGTACAAAATATTTTGTTAAACAATATAATTTCTTAAATTTGTGTAAAATAAAACATACACATTCTTACATGTCACCCTCATTTTTAGTCTGGGGAACGGCAGCCTGTGTGGAAGGTCTAGGAAATTGGACGTTTACACGCATCAAAAGGACAGGCGAGCGACCTATTCAGATTGGAGAGGGTGTTTGGGCCGAGCTTAATAGTGCTTAGGGTAGCCTAGATTATACAGCGATGAGGGAGCAGAACAGACATAATCGGGCTTCTGATGTCGGGGGCCTAGGTAGCTCCCTCCATACTAGATGCTCAATTCCACAGACCGAGCACAGACAACAATTGGTAAAACTTTAATATATTTTAATAATTTTTTATTATACATGCTAATCTAAATATGTTGCATTACAAAATGCTTAGTAGAGAGCCCACTGTTATTGAGTTGCACAGCCACACTCATAAGCACCATGAGGATCAATAGTGGGTGAATGAACGATCAAAAAGGGCATATGTAAGTATATAAGATTACAATACTTAAACAAAATATCATAAATGAAGATTATATGATAATTAATATTATGTTATGCTTTGTAGGATGAGTATACACGTCTGCGAGAGGACAGGCTGCAGCTGGCAAGGGATGCTCTACGGGTTCCACAGATATTTCTTATTACCGCATTTGGTCTCAAGCGATAGGAGGAATGCAAAAGGGACAAGTATACGAATTATGCTCACAAGCCTATACGTATGAGGGACAGTCCTCTGCTACCTCCAGCTACTTTGCATACAGCCAGTACAATCAAGTTAGCCAACATTTTGTTGGCTAACTTGTCAGTAGAATTAGAAAATGTCTGTAAAGCTCAAGCGGATGTGAACACTCAAATATTGGATGAGCTTAGGAGTTTGATAGAGCAGATTGGCGAAAATCAACCTACGCCTACTATATTGCTAGAGCATGAGAGCGAGGATAAAATGAGCGATTAGATATTATATGTGTAGAGGTTTTGTTGTATTTTATTTCTTTTGATGCATAAGAACAATTTCAACTTGGATTGTTATTATTGTTGTTACTTTTAATAATTGTTTTGTTATTACTGTTTGGATTTATGTTACTATTTGTTATTGTTGGATAGTTGTTATTATTGGCAAGTTTAGATTGTTGTTACTGTTGAAAAGCTCAAAAATTATTGTAGGATTTTTTTACTACATGTTTCTGGTAAATATGCAGCGGAATTTCTACACAAACATCGATACGACGATTGAGTATTGATGTTTGTTATGAAAATTCTGTCACAAACTGCGGCAGATTTGTGGTAGACTTGAGACGAGCAATCCACCGCAATTTGTGACGGAATGTCTGTCACAAATTTATGGCAGATTACTCGTCACAAATCCTCCGCAAAAAATTTGGGACGGATTCACTCCATTGCAAGTAAGTTTGCGAAGCACGTTTCACCGTCGAATACCAATCCATCACAAATCCACCTCAAATTAGTGTTTACAACAGATTTGAAGAGATTTGCAGAGGATTTTTCCGCTGTAAATAACAAGATTTTCATGTAGTGAAGGCATAGAGAAATTTTATAGAGGAAGGCTTGGTCCATGGTTTATTCCTTTGGGTGAGAATTGGAAGAGAAAGGCGGGGAAGAAAGTAGCTTAAGGAAAAGTGAGGAACACGAGGCCTTGTGACATAAGTTTAAAAGATGGATGGTGACAAGTTAACTACAGGAAAGTTGAGAGTGATGATTGTTCTCTAAGGTAAATCAAAGGTGGAAGGGGAAATAGTGAGATAGACTTCACCCAAGTCTAAAGCAAACTTCACCAGTCTCTCTCTCTCTCTCTCTCTGTGACTACTCAACTGCTCTTCTCTCTTCCTTCCTATTAGAATAAGCCACCACAGCCTCTCTCACCACACCAGAAGCTACCACTTATATAGCTGATGAGTTAATAAGCCCAATCCTAAGATCAATGGGCTGGTTTCGGTCCCTTCTCTCCCCAATCAAGAAGCTCTGGTTTCGCATGCATTTCGCTCAAAAGAAGAGTAAGTTTACTCCATCCCATCTATTTTCCTTCTTTCTAAATTAAACTATATTTATCATTTCATTTGCTAAGTTATTATCACTGCTACATGATCATTTTTCTAATCTTTGCTGAAAGTTGCACAAATAATGTGAGAAAAATGGAGTGATAGCTAATGCAATGGTTTTGTTTCAGAATGGGTGGTGGGTGTCAATTTACAAATTTAGGCTTCGTTTGGGGCAGCTTTCTTAATGCTTCATAAAGCAACTTTTTAGCATAAAATTTTTAATTTTTAACTAGAAAGTTGCTTTAAAAAACAGTAAGAAAGTCATCCAAATGAAGCTTTAATCTAAATAGGATGTAATTCCAGTGCTTTAACATCGACTTCACATTTTTGTATCAACTAAGCTTGCTGAAACCCATCATAATATAATTTTTAGCAAAAAAAAAAGTGAAAGGAAGAGAGGGAATGTCTTATTACAATATATCTCTTAAAATTCCCTTTATTTCTCTTCAATTGCATCTCTCTCAAACTACTAAATTACATTTGAGATCATGACTCCTTTCCTCAAAATCATCAATATTAATCATAACACTTGGTTTTTTTTGTAAATTTTGTTTTAATAGGAAGAGGGATATACATCCTATACGAGGATGTGAAGTCGTGCCCATATGAGGACGTGCATGTTCTATGGTCGATCCTAGTCGAGTCCCAACCAAAGGCTTTGCAGCTGCCTCTGCCGTTGAATCACTAAGGCTTCGTTTGGGATGGCCTTTTTACTGTTTTCTAAAAAGCTTTCTAATACAAAAAGATCTAGTTTAAGAAATTTTTGTCCTAAAAAGCCGTTTTAGAAAGCAATAAGAAAGCCGTCTCAAACGAAATCTAAGATGAATGGCTGATCTCCGCACAGAAATAAATATGATATTTAAAAAATAATGAGAGAAGATCAGAGATGCAATGTACATATATAAATGTATATATTAGGCATCATTGATCAGTTTAAACCCCTGCTTCCTTTGTTTCTTATGTGAGGAAGATGCTTAGAAGCCCCCCAAGCACTTGGAAGCAAGAATATAGAGTGATTGTTGTTTGATATTGTAAATATTAATGTGATAAATAGAGAAACTAGAAAAGAATTACAGAATGGAAAGAGATATCTTCAGAAGTTGAGTAGTCTTTTTATTCTTCCTCTATTTTATTTGAAACTGGTTCTTTGTCTATTTCCAGGTAGTTGAAGGGTTGTGGGTACTTCCCTTTCAATATTCTTGGTCATTAACAGTGGATGATTTGCTCGTATGTAAATATTCATTACAGTTGCACTGTCCCTTCTTAACAATGAAACTTACTGTAAATTTCCAGAGAGAACAAAACTACCATTCAATATAGTACAATAATTCGAAGTACTTTTAAGGCAAATAATATAAGCTTTTAATTAAGGCTTTGTTTGGGAGAAAAATTATTAGGTGCGGAAACTGGATTGAGAGAACTGACCATTTTTCTCTTTGTTTATAGTCAAAGCGCAGTCAAAGTGCAGCTGTCTAGTAACTGCGACTTTACTATAGACAGAAAGAAAAAGAGAAAACATGACGGTTCTCTCCGCCCAATACCCGCACTTAATAATTTCTCTTATTTGTGATAGCTTTCTTAAACAACCTAAAACAATTTTTTAAAATAAAAAAATGTATCAAGAAAAAATTAACTCAAATGAAATCTAAACTATGAGAGAGATAAGATAAGGGGACAAAGGAATTAACTTAGCCATATTTATATCTTTCGGAATTGTCCTTTGAATTAAAAGGTACCATGCCTTTGTTGAGCTGTCCTGTTCAGCTCTCACAATATGATATCATGTAGGCTGTAGCTGTGATAAAGATAAATAATTTGGTAAAAAAACTAAAAATTTAAGTCCTACACGTCTGTGTTATGGTTATTCTAAAGCTTCAAGCTCTGAACAAAGGATTTTATTTGTTTATTTTTTTCTCTTTCTTTTTTTTTTCTTCCTTCCATGGAGTTGAATACTTGAATCCATTAATATTATAACCAATGGTGCAATTACTATGGTAGTTGGAAAGGATTTGAATATCTGGACTGATTTATGTTTAATTATCCAAAAGAGCTGAACTTCCTCTAAAAATTTGTTTGATTAAGCAAATCCTTCATATAAGATCATTCAAAAGCTTAGATCATTTTCAATTATGCACCTTTGACTTGACTTGCCTCTTGATAAGAGGAATCAGATTCTGGATTGAGCACACTCATTAGAGTCCTATGAAGAACATAAAGAGATCCAAATGTTTGCCTAAATTATCCAAAAGGAAGTATATCATGTAATTAAATGAAACTATATGCTCCACAGATAGAGATGTGGATGAGTGAATTGAGTATTTTCACTCCTTATCAGGAGCTCTCATTCATTAATTTTTAACAAATTATACTTTTGTGTAGGGGTGAAAGAGAGCCGAGTCGTTATGGGCTTGCGAGCCGAACTTATCGAGCTTGAGCTTGTTTTGTAAACGAGCTCGAGTTCAAGCTTGATGAGGCTCGGCTCGTGAACTCGCTAGCTGACTCGAATAATTATTAGAGTTTTTTAAATAATTTTATTTTATTTATTAAATTCATATTTAAAAAATAATAAAAAAAGATGTTTAAAATAAATTAGTATTTAATATTTAAAATTAATAATAATTGTTTAGAATATTTAATAATTATTTAAATATTTAAAATAATTAATAATAATTAAAAAATCCCATCGAGGCTTGCGAGCTGGTTCGAGCTCGTTTATAGTGAAACAAGCTCGAGTTTGAGCTCGAATATTGAGTTCGCTCGAGTTCAAGCTTGAGCTTGGTATTTGACAATTGAGCTCGAATCAAGCACCACCTGACTCAAGCTCGGCTAGACTCGTTTGCACCCCTACTTTTGTGCACACTTCCAAATAAAAGGGTATTGTTGCATCCTGGAATATTCACGGCGGTAGAGAAATATAAAATTTAATGTCTTAGTCTTGTACGAAGATTCAATACACAAGCAAATATAAGAGAGGGTGTAGCATTTAGAAGAGACCAGAATTTTTACGTGGAAACCACTGAAAAAGGGGAAAAACCACAGGGCATGGCCCCGTTTGAGTGAATGCACTATTATTTGCAGTCGATTACAAATGAGGCTATTCCTTAGGGGAAGGCCTTGGTTTGATGTAGATAATGTGCATCTTATTACTTGGTGAGAATTGGAAGAATTAGTATTGAAATGTTCATTTGGTCGGAAGGACCATAGTTGGTGGGCGATGAAGGTCGGAAAGACGACTATCTTGCGATGAAGGTTAGAAAGATCATCCTCTGGCAATGAAAGTCGGAAGGACCGTAGTCTGAGAAGGAGGTCGAAGGACAGTAGTCGGCGGACGATGGAGGTTGGAAGGATTGTAGTTGGTGGCCGACGAAGGTCGGAAAGACCGTAGTCTGGTGATGGTGGTCGGAAGGATCATAGCCGGCGGCCAACAGAGGTCGGGAAGACCGTAGTATGGTGATGGTGGTAGGAGTGATCGTAGTCAGTGGAGGTGGTCAGAAGGACTGCAATCGGCGGAGGAGGTCGGAAGGACCGTAGTCGGAGAGCAACTGAGGTCGGAAAGATCATAATCTGGTGATGGTGGTCGAAGGGATCGTAGTCAGTGGAGGATGTCGAAAGGACTGTACTAGGAGGAGGAGGTCAGAAAGACCTTAGTTAGCAGGCGACGGAGGTTGGAGGGACCGTAGTCTAGTGATGGGCGGAAGTCCGGCAACGAGCGGAAGTCCGGGGATGGGCAGTTCCAGTGTCGGGCAGAAATCCGACAACGGTCAGCGACCGGGTGGAAGTCTGGCGATGGTCGGCGACTGAGCGATTGTCCGACGACAATCAGGTTGAACTCCGGCGGGGGTTGGCGGCTGAGTGGTGGTCTGACGACTGTCAGGCTAAAGTCCAATGACAATCAGTGACTAGATGGAAGTCCGGCGGCGGTCAGTGTTTGGGTGGAAATTCGACGGCAGTCAGCAGCCAGGTGGTGACCCAACGACGGTCGGGCCGAAGTTCGGCGGCGGTCAGCCATCGGGTAGTGGTCTGACGACGGTCGGGCTGAAGTCCGGAGACGATCGGCCTTCGGGTGGTGATCTAACGATGGTCGACCTTCGGGTTGTGGTTTGACGACGGTCATGCTGAATTTCGCCCGTGGCCGGGTGGAAGTTCGACGGTGATCGATGGTCGAGCGGTGGTCCGACGGCAGTCGATGGGGGTTCGCCGGCGGTGGTGCTGGAGCTCTTGAAGCCTTATAGCTTTCTCCAATCTCTAGCCCCGACCTCCTCCTCATGTAGAGAGTGGGGGTCTATTTGTAGCTTTTCATGAGTGGCACACCTCGTAAATATAGAGAAGATCCGGAGCAAGTTCGGTGTGCTTCATCGGATGACTCGTATTGATTCCCTCGATCATGGAGAGTTTTTTAACTGTTTCAGCACCTTAACGATGTCGGAATTTAGCGATCTTGGCTCATTGGATTCGTCTCGCCGAGCCGCTCGATTTGACTATAAGCATGACATATTTAGATATCATTTTTTCATCTCAATAATGCTTTGATCCTTTCAAATGTGGTTTGGGCCCCTGATTTGGGCTCGTGTTGATTTTGATGTCGTTGGGTTCATCTTTCTGAGACGTTCAATTCGATTATAAGTTTGCTGAAATCGGAGTTCAGATGATCCCAAATTTAATTTTGAAAGTTTCCAACTTGAATATGTCTTGAAATTCGTGCTCGATCAAATAATTTTCGATGACGTATTAAGTATGCACTTTAAAAATAAAATTGGAATTGCTTTGTTGCTGCTTATCCTGAAGGATCATTGAATTGATGATATCGGCTATCCAACAATTAAATTTGGAGACTTCTTCTGAGTTATTTTTTGCATACTAAATTATTCATATTATTAGAGTAATGGTCGAGTGACAATGAGTATCTTCTTCTTCCCTATCGGTTTGAATAACAATAAGATTAGCATTAGCAAATATTGCAATGTGATTGAATAACAGTATTTTCAGAGTAAATATTAGAGAGAGAGAGAGAGAGAGAGAGAGAGAGAGAGAGAGAGAGAGAGAGAGAGAGAATTTTAAAAGAAACGGGGAAAATAAATGTGAGATGGGATTAACTCAGCACTAGTACTCTCAATATCACTTCAAATACTCTTCTACAGCTTGCACCCAAAGCATAATTGGGCGGAATTGATGCTCATACTTTATTTAGAAATCACGCTCTAAGAACACTACGAAAAACATAAAATTTTTGCATCCTTTAATTGTGGCAGTTAGCAAACCGATGCTATAAATCAACATTCACAGTGATTTTAACCGATGCTAGAAACGGCGTTTTTTACACCGGTTTTAACAATGCTAGAAATGACTTTTTTACCTCCTCGTGCCCTAACCGAGCCATTCGACAAGCTTCATATGTGATTCCTCCTTCCTTTCCTTGCATTCGGTAATTGAAACTACTGTCGCCTCTAAATCCCCGGTCACCGGCAAATCTTCCGTTGTCAACCCTTCGCGTGCAGCCCCTTCATCGACGACGTAAACCTTCGTGCTCATCCAGCTGAATCTTCATCCCATCCACGACCAAATCCACCGGCCCTAATGTTGAATCCATTCCGTCACCGAATTAGTAATCGCAGACGAATTCTGGGTCACCAAAGAAAGTTGTCGCTGTTATAACCACCGGGAATAGTAAAAAATTATGCTACGATAGGCCTTTTTTTTGTAGTAGAAGAAAATGATGAAAAAAAATTAGAGGCAAACTGTTTTATTTTGTTGAGATGTTAAAGCTTAGACGGCCAAATAGATACAATATATTCAAGCCCTGGAAAGGATTAGATGTAGAGGATTTGAAGTACTATGATTGAAAATTTTTTGCTAGATTTAAAAAACATTATTGATTTTCATCCATATATATATATATATATATATATATATATATATATATATATATATATATATATATTGATCATGATGAATCACAAAGCCCATGGATATATATTTCAAAGTTTTTCATTTGAATTTTGGGCCGTTCTCATGAGAAAATTCATGACAAATTAGATCAAATTTGCAAGGCCTTTCAATGAGAATTTTATCTAATTTATATTCTCTTTATTGAACACTTAGGTTTCATTTGGAATAGCTTTTTTATTATTTCTTAAAACAGTTTTCTAGTACAAATTTTTAAAAAGCTGCTTTAAGAACTAGTAAGAAAGTCATTCCTATTAGCACCTAATTAAATAAGCTTAGCACTAATGATATGTAAACCATATTCTTGATGTCCAATGATAAACTCACACGTGTATCGCTCAACAAGCTCAGCCTATTAATAGGCTTATGTACTTAGGCTTGAGGAATCCAATGAAATAAGTTCTCTCTCTCTCTCTCTCTCTCTCTCTGTCTTGTTCTTGGTTCGTCTTCCTGTAGTCCAGCAACTCCTCTCACCAGAACTACAACTTCTACATGGTATCAGTAGCGGGCTGATCCTCCGGCCAGCAACCCTCATGGCATCCTCGTCATCCCCATCATCTACATAATCGATTCTTTATCCTTCTCTCTAATACATAATCTCAAATCTTAAAACTCTAGTTCCCCGTCAACTCTCATCGAAAAATTATCCGATATGGAGGAATCAGATCGTCAAACTCTTCAAGGAAAACGGCTTCGAAAGCTTCCTTGAATCTCCATCGAATCCAGATCAAGAAAATCAATATTCTAACTACACAGACAACACCTGGATCCTTACAGATCAGAACCTTGCTGCGGCGATCTGTTCAACCATATCGGCCCCGGTGCTTCCGTATGTAATGCACCTTGATTCCACATCTGAAATCTGGCAAGCACTTCAAATCCGGTTCCAATCTTCGAATCGGTCGAAGGTAATTCAGCTCAAAAATAAGCTGCACAACATTGCTACGAAGAATATGTATATGCAAACTTACCTCACAGAGATCAAGAAG
The DNA here is from genome assembly GCA_022539455.1 of Dendrobium nobile. Taxonomy (NCBI): domain Eukaryota; kingdom Viridiplantae; phylum Streptophyta; class Magnoliopsida; order Asparagales; family Orchidaceae; genus Dendrobium; species Dendrobium nobile. The sequence continues at coordinate 36,592,357 of CM039732.1, read as the reverse complement.
ATCGTCGACAACATTGCCTCCGCCGGCTCAACCATTGACACTGAGGATATTATTCTTCATATCCTGAACGGGCTACCGCCCTCATATCAATCATTCAAGACCGCTATCAGGACAATGCAATCTCCTCTCAAGCTTGACAACTTATATGCAATGCTGATCTGCGAAGAAATACATCTTCAAGATGAATCTCTGTGCCTAGCAATACCACAAGAAGCACAAACCGCACTATACGCGAACCGCGGTCGCGGACGCCTTGACCGAGGAAGAAATCAGCCATCCTCTGGCTCGGTCCAGAAACAGGACTCAAAATCATCTCTCACATGTAAAATATGATTGAAATGAGGCCACACTGCAGATGTCTGTTGGCACCGTCTCAACGCCAACTACATCATGCCAAGAACTCAATCCGATTCCAACAATGCCCTTCTTGCCTCTACAGATACGACATCCCGGATTGGTATCTCGACTCTGGTGCATCTGCGCACATCACAAACAGAAACGATCAAATTCTTCACGACTCGGTATACTAAGGATCCGATCAGGTGATGGTTGGTAATGGCAGATCCGTCCCGATTGCTCACTCGAGCACTGGTCTCCTCCCGACACCGGATCGTAAGTTAATTCTCTCTAAACTACTTCATATACTTGCTATATCTCACAACCTACTTTCAATCTCTAATATTGTCTCTGCTAATCAAATATCCATTACATTTACTCCTAATGGCTTCGTTTTAAAGGATTTGCATAACAATAGAACTCTTCTTAGCGGTCTGTGTAGGAATGGACTCTATCTTATTACCATGCTGAAGCCGTCATCTACGAAGCAAGCTATGTCAGCTGTTCAGACAAAGAAAATCAACTGGCATGATCGACTGGGTCATCCTCATCAACGGATTCTGCAACACTTCTACAGAACCAATCCTCTTCTTCATATTTCGTATATCTCTAGTAATTGTACTTCGTGTAAGCTGTGCAAGAGTCACAAATTATCATTTAAAAATTCTATAAATAGAACTAATAAACCTCTTCAGCTTATGCACTCTGATGTGTGGGGACCGTCTCCGGTCACCGAACAACAGGGCTTTAGATACTATCTTCTCATCGTGGATGATTACTCGCGTTACACTTGGGTTTTTCCGTTATTGTTTAAATCTGATGTTGTTCATACGTTTATTAATTTCATTAAATTCATTGAAAAACAAACGGATCACAACATCAAAGCTATTCGTACCGACGGCAGCGGAGAGTATATGAATCACCATTTCCAAACGTACCTCAGCTCCAACGGCATTCACCATCAGGTGTCGTGCCCCTACACACCGGAATAGAACGGGGTCGTCGAGCGCAAGCATCGTCACATCCTGGACACTGCTCGAACGATGCTCCAAACTGCTTCCACACCTCATCTTTACTGGCCAGAAGCTGTGGCCACTGCGGTCTATCTAATCAAGAGACTTCCCTTGCCTACCAACCACAATCAATCTTCGCTCCAACTCATGTTCAAAATTAATCCCGACTATGGTCATTTGAGAACGTTTGGATGCGCTTGTTTTCCGCGTCTTCCACTGCACTCAACCACCAAACTTCAACCAAACTCTACCACCTGTGTCTTCTTGGGCTACTCGGACAACCACAAAGGATACAAGTGCTTAAACCAAGAAACCAGTCACATAATCATCTCCCGACACGTTCAATTCATAGAGAATATGTTTCCATTTAATCAGCCATCTACACCTCCTCTATCATCTACAAACGACATGCCAACTTAGCTGATTCTCCCTGTATCCAAAGCCAACGACGAAACATCGGTTCGATCGATTCCACCTCCTACTCGGACAACTCAGCTGGCATCTACTTCACTCTCTACAGCAAACACAAACCCTCTATCTGGATCACGCCGCCTCCAGAACGAGATTCACCTCACATTGCTCCACCAACTCAACATCACATGACGACACGTTTCAAAACTGGTTCTCTCAAACCCATCTATCGTCTGAACCTACTTCATCAAATAACGCAATGTGATCAACAATCTGCCCCCACTAGCTACTCTGAAGCAAGCAAGCAATTCAAATGGCGTCAAGCCATGGCGGAAGAATTTGCGGCACTCCAACATCAAGGCACATGGTTCTTAGTTCCACAGCCACCGAATGCATCCATCCTAGGATGCAAGTGGACATTCCGCAAGAAATTTAACTCCGACGGGATGATTTCCAGGTTCAAAGCTCATGTCGTGGCTCAAGGGAATTGACAAGAACACGGACTGTACTACAAAGAAACATTCAGTCCGGTGGCGAAGCTTCCCACCATTCGCGTCCTCTTCACGGTTGCCCTGCATCATGGATGGCCAGTGCAGCAGCTAGATGTTACGAATGTCTTTCTCCATGGCAGCTTAAATGAAACGGTATATATGCGCCAACCCAAAGGATTCGAAGACAATGTATACTCGGACCACGTTTGCTGTCTAAAGAAAGCCATATATGGGCTTAAGCAGGCTCCACGGCAGTGGTACACCACATTTACCAATCATCTTATTAACATTGGGTTTCATCATAGTAAGGCAGACCCCTCTCTTCTCATATATTGCCGGCAGCAAACCCAGATCTTTCTACTGGTTTACGTAGATGTCATTTTAATTACGGGCAACGACAAAGAGGCCATCACAGCTCTTCTCAACAAATTGAACTCTCAATTCACCATGAAGCATCTCGGGTTAGCCCGTCATTTTCTAGGCATCACCATACAATCCACACAAGATACGTACTTTCTTTCTCAGCAATCCTATGCTTACTCTCTGCTTCAACAAATTAATCTCACCAAATGCAATTCTCTTTCTAACCCATCCTTCATGAAACAGCCTACTCAATTTCGGTCTGAGAACACCATAGCAGACTCCACCACGTATCGGCGCATCACCGGAGCTCTACAATATCTCACCATAACGCGCCCAGATATTGTACACACTGTCAACACTCTGTCGTAACATATGCACAATCCAGAAACAATTCATCTTCATCTCCTTAAGCGTCTACTTCTGTATATCAAAGGAACCATCAACTTCGGATTACCAATTACAAAATCTTCTCTTCATCTTCGCACATTCTCGGATGCGGACTGGGCAGGTGATCTGATCACCCAAAAATCGACATCCGGCTTCTGTACGTTTCTCGGCGACAATTTGGTTTCATAGACAGTAAAGAAGCAAACGACTGTATCTCGTTCTTCCACCGAATCGGAATACAGAGCCTTGGCTACTGCCACTGCGGACACCATATGGCTGAAGCGACTCATCGCCGACTTTAACATTCAGCATGACAGCCCCATTGCAATTTACTGTGACAACACGTCGGCGATTGCACGGGCGAACAATCCGGTGTTCCACGCTCGTACAAAGCACATCGAGATTGATCAACGCTTCATCCACGATCACATTCATCACAAAACCATCAGTCTGTTACCAATCAGCACGGTGGATCAGATCGCCGACATCTTTACAAAACCATTACCAACTCTTCGGTTCAAGCAGCTGCACTCCAAACTGACGATCAGAGATGAATCATCAGTTTGCGGGGAGATATTAGCACCTAATTAAATAAGCTTAGCACTAATGATATGTAAACCATATTCTTGATGTCCAATGATAAACTCACACGTGCATCGCTCAACCAACTCAGTCTATTAATAGGCTTATGTACTTAGGCTTGAGGAATCCAATGAATAAGTTCTCTCTCTCTATCTGTCTTGTTCTTGGTTCGTCTTCCTGTAGTCCGGCAACTCCTCTCACCGGAACTACAACTTCTACAGTTCCAAGCAAAACCTTAATTGCATCATGTACAACGGATAGTTGCAGCCATCTAAATAAATTGGATGGTTTGGATCAATTGGGGAGGAATCACTTCCTTTTGTGATTGATTGTGAGAGGAACGAGATACTTATCCATGATAATTGACTATAAAACATATAAATTTCTTATATGCATTCTTCAATAGTCAATTTGCTATCATTTGACTGAAACAAGTAAAGAAGAAAAACAGTAATTAAAAAATTACAGATTTAGAACTAACAAACCTCAACAAACAGAAGTGAAATCAAAACAAGAGATCATTATCACAGTTTTTTAATGAAGAATTAAGCCATTTTAGAGGGATTTTTTCTCAGAGGAAGGAGTAAGTTTTTAGTAGAGTTGAGTGAGTTATAAGTCTTTTTTTTATTTAAATTTGAATTTAATTAAGTAATTAAGTTTGTATTTGAATAAATTTGAGTGATTCATTTATTATGACAATTGAAGGTTATTCTAATTCAAATAATTTGTTGTAATAAAATGATGAAAGTAAGAAAAATTAAGGAAAAATAATTAAATTTTGGTTGAGATAATAAGAAGAGAATATTCATATTTAAACTCTTAGCTTTTAATATGTTTTACCTTGTGATAACATATTTAGTCATTTTAATATATTTGGTTCAAACTTCATTCCAATTAATATAGACTTTTATTCACGATTGTGTTAGTTCATAGAAATTTATTTTGTATTTTTCTAATTTTTATTTGATTTGTTATGATTTTTTTTTTAAATTGTGGTTCGATTAAGGGGTTCATAATGATTTTATAAATTTATACAAACTTGTTTAAAAGTCTTATCATTTTTATGGATTTTATTGAATTTTACCATCAATCGGTTCGTGGCATTGTTACAACGTGCACGATACCAGGGCCTCCTTAGGGAATTTTATTATGTCCGGTGTCCTGACGTAGCTCTACGTTCAGACGCCAATAAAATGGTGTTACGTGCTCTTACTCTTTACTGCGCGGCCCGACGACCATACCCGAACAGGTCTCGGGATTGCTATGTATTAGCTGATTTGTGCATACGGGGGTATTGCTAGGTATTGCTTGATATTGTTCGGCAATAACGAGAAATACCATTATGATAAGACCAATACCTAGCAATACCGAGCAATGCCCCAGTTTTGCTAGGTATTGCTCGGTATTGTTCTGTATTGGTCTTGACAGAGCGGTATTTCTCATTATTGCCGAGCAATACCAAACAATACCGAACAATACCTAGCAATACCCGAACATAGCAATACCGGATTCCAGTCTGGGTTGGGTCGTCGGGTTGTGCGGTAAAAAGTAAGAGCACGTGGCGACATGTTATTGACGTGTCCAAACCTAATAATTGTTCCTCCTTAGGACACCTTGAGCACCTTGTTTTATTAGACACAAACTACATCTCCTCAACCTCCTGCTATGTGACTGATTAGTCGATTACCCTTTTTTTAGTCGACTAGAGTAATTTTGTACACCAAAGAGCATAACCAATTTATAAATTATTTTTTTAGCAAAGCTTCAAATTATGAATCTATCAAACTCGGCATTCAAGTTGATTTGTCTTGAGCAATTTTCATAAGCCAGCCTATCATCTATAAGAATAGAAACTTGTCTTTTAACCTCAAATCATTATAAAACAAATGAAATTTCTTGAATAATGGAGCGAATCCTAACTACTGATTCAACTATGGCATAAACTGAGCTGGCGAGAAATTGCTTTGATCTTAGGTCCAAAGGCCATGGAGGCTTTGTTTGTGACGACTTTTTTACTGCTTCTTAAAACGGCTTTTTAGTATAAAAATTTTAATTTTTGGACTAAAAAGCTGCTTTAAGAAGCAGTAAAAAAGTCGTCACAAACGGAGCCGGATTCAATAGACTTGACTGATCAAGACTAAATGCAAAAGCCATCCAACAGTGTTTTCTATTCAACTATGGGTCCCCGATAAAAAACATCAAATATGCCCTCATCTATGGACTAATTATTATGTGCGGATACCGAACGGAGCTGATTTGATGTGCTTTTAATGCTCTTTTGCTGCTTTTGCAAAAGGACAGTAAAAGGACAACAAAATTTTAATATTTATTAAATAATTGAATATTTGTTGCGCTTTTGCAAAAAGGCAACAAATGAACAGTAAAAACACATTCATAATTGAATATTTTGCTGCCCTTTTACTGTCTTTTTGTAAAATGACAGCAAAAGCACAGCAAATCCGGACTGTTCTCTACATCCGTATCCACACAGATTAAATTCTCTCATCTATGACATTGTGTTCAGTTAGATAAAAAATTGCAGCAGGGAGCTAGCTCTTTTCATAGAATGCATGCATGAGTTTTACAACTGCAAATTAACATTCGTAGATAGATCTCTGTTCTGGACCTTCCTCCAATCACTTTCTTCATGTTCATTATTACCATGCAATGAAGCAAAACTAAGATTAGCCGGAATTATTTGTCTTCCAAGAGCCATGAACTGCACTCACTGAGTGATACGTCGTCAAAAAATTATCTTGATCGGACGCGAATCTCAATGCAAAATCAAATTAGAAATTTCAAAAATTAAGTTGGAGACCATCTCAACTTCGATTTCAGCAAACTTATAGTCGAACTGAGCGTCTCGGAAATACAAAACCAACGACACCAAATTCGAATCAATCCGAGCCCAAACGAGTTCAAATCAAGGACCCGAAGCACTGTTGGAAGGTTCAAACCACAATTTGGATTATCAAACGGTTTCCAAACATAACAAACTTATACTCAAATCGAGCGGCTCGACGAGACGAATCCAACGAGCCCAAGATCGCCGAATTCCAACATCATTAAGGTCTTCAAATCTCTAAAGGATGGTGCATGATCAAGGGATTCAACATTGGCCGTTCATCCGACCACTCCCCATTTACCCTTGATCTCTCACCTATTTACGGGCCATGCCACCCCAGAAATCTTTAAATAGACCCCTCATTTCTCTTGAAAAGGGACCGAAGCAAGAAGAGAAGAAGAGAAGAGAAGGAAGAAGCTCCTCCTCGACCACCCCGGAGTTTCGCTGGACCACCGCCTGACGCCGTTGCTCCGCCGGATCACCACCTGAGGCCCTCACCTCCGCCGGACCACCGCCTGACATCGTTGCTATGCCGGACCATCACCTGAGGCCCTCACCTCCACCGGACCACCGCCTGACGTCGTTGCTCCGCCGGACCACCCCTGAGGCCCTCACCTCCGCCAAACCACCGCCTGACGCCTTTGCTCCACCGGACCTCACCAGGCCACCACCTGACGCCCAGATTTCTTTTGGGCCACCACTTGATGCCGAGAGTTCTCTTGAAGAACCGCCCTCCCATTACGGTCTTTCTGACCCCAGTCTCCTGCCGACTATGATTCTTCTGACCTCCATCAACAGACAACGGTCTTTCTGACCCCGGTCTCCTGCCGACTACGGTCCTTCTGACCTCCGTCGCCTACTATGATCCTTCCAACCTCCATCTCCAGACAACGATCTTTCTGACCTCGATCTCCTACCGACTACGGCCTTTCTGACCTCCGTCGTCTATTATGGTCCTTCCGACCTCCATCAACAGATAACGATCTTTCTGGCCCCAGTCTCCTGCCGACTACGGTTCTTCCGACCTACATCGCCAGACAACGGTCTTTCTGACCTCTGTCTCTTGCTGGCAATGGCCCTTCCAACCAAATAAACATGTCTATGTTGATTATTGTAACTCCCACCATGTATTGCGCTCTATATGGCGTATATTTGTAACATCAAGCCAAGGTCTTCTCCCTAAGAAGGGCCTCATTTGTAATCGACTGCTAATACTAGTGGATTCATTCAAACTGGGCCAGGCCCCGTGGTTTTTCCCCCTTTTCAGGAGTTTCCACGTAAAAACTCTAGTGTCTCTTATAAATGTTATACCCTCTATCACTTATCTGCTTGTGTGCTGGATCTTCGTACAACGCTAAGATGCTAAACTTTATAATTCTATACCGTCGCGAATACTCCAGGACTCAACTCTGAGCTTTATATTGTTGGGCCAGTTCGGCTTGTGAAATCATAATCATGTTAGACCTACATTTTGATATTTTGTTTAGTTCTTTAATTAACATGATTGATCAATTATGACTTCTTCTATGAAGATTGTTGTGGGCTCCGAAAATTCGAGACCAGACCCCTCCGCGGCCCTTTTCTTTCTTTTGAGTCATCGAGGAGAGTTTTCACGCTTAAATTCCGAGGCAAATTTTCAGAAGGAATATTGGGTTATGAATAAGACATAACCCAGATATTTCACCCTCATTTTGCAAGGACTTTATGATTTGAGTTCAGGTTTCCTATAGGCGCAAACCTCTATATATAGTTAATCACCCCTCCCAATAATGAATGAGAACTTTCGATTAAGGCTAGCAAGAGTATACATAATATCTGGCGTATAGTAGCAGCATGATTTGGACATTTAGAACTTAACATTGAAAAATAGAAATTCACCACCTTACACTTAAAGCAGCATAATTTTCTCTATGTCACCCATAGCAGTCAATCGTACCTGGAACTGAGTCTCGCTAACCACTTGCTTAACTTACTACGATATGAGTCTCCTTTCAGTCGAGCAAAGACAAGCTTACCTAGCTGACATCAGGTCTATCTAATCGGCATGTCCATCTTTCATGGTTCAAGTCAATTGACTCTACTCTATCTACGATGCATCGAGGTTGGTGATGATGATAGGCCCGATCAAGACCGCATGGTTCTGTCGTCCTAGGTCATCATGGTCCATAATCTACTTAGTCAGAGAAGAAAGTCAACCCAACCTGACATGAGAATCTTTATCGGCAGCCATGAGTTACTTCGTCCAAGGGTATCTTGTAAACATAGGGTGAATGGTTGTCTAAGGAGACAAATTCAAATACACTTTAGCTAACAAAGAACTTTGTGTCTTATCGGTCATATTCTATTGATTCATTATTTAAAGAATTAGAGCCGTTAGGGAACATACGGGCTCTGACAATGACTATAATTTAATGGTGTCATTTGGCGACAAAATCACCCACCATTGGAAAGTTAGCAATTTGTGACGGATTTTTTACGGTTAATCCTCCACAAATTTGGCATTTACTGGAATGCTTCGTCTAATGGTACCTTGCATTTTATTTCTTTTGATGTATCATAAGAACCACTGAAACTTTAACAGTGTTAAAATAATTCTAGAATTTTATGGGATGTAGTTATTTATTTGAGCTATGGAATGTTACTATTTGATTATTATTTTATTAACCTATTTAATTATTGTTTTTAAACTATTTGGATTTGTAATGTTGGAAAGCTGAATAAAAAAGCATGCTATTTTTTTTTTTAATTTCTAATACATATTTCTAGAGGAATTGTGATGGAATTTCGATAAAATTTTGTTGCAAACCTTGATACAACGATTTCGTATCGTTGTTTGTGATGAAAATATCGATCCATCATAAATGGCAGCATGTTTCCATCGTATATTTGCCGATGAATTTCTCTTATTTTGCTACTGATTTTTCTCGCGCAAAAGGCTAAATTTCTTGCAGTGACTCGATCAGTGGGTCCCAATAATAACCGTTTACATGTGTGCCATTTGGTGATAAAATCACAGGTTAGAGGACATGTGCCACATCCTTACTAGTAAGAGACAAATTGAGAATAAATCCTAATGATATTCTTAAGCAGACATTTTCTCTTTGTGAGCTAAAGTGATTTCCAAGCTTGTCCACTTCAATAAATTTTTGAGATGGGTGGATGTGTATTTTGTTTTAAATATTTTAGCCTTCTATATCGATTTTAAATATTTAGGTTTTGGTGACTTTTGAGTTTTGAATTTTTATGAAAATTTGTGAGGCATTTTTAAATATTTGGGATCCCCTCCAATTGAGATTTCCTATCAATATGGCCATCGTAGGGTTTTATAGGTAATTTTACTTTACTAATTGAACATTGTCAATTTTATTTACTTGCCGACATCAGGTTAATCGTCGTCTTTTTACCTTTATTAATGAATTTTATTTGTAATAAACCTTAAATGCCTAATATGAACGTATAAAATAAATATCTCGGTCGAAGCTACGACCGTATATTTGTTTGACAGTTCAGGCTGTGTCGATCACTATCTATTCACTAATAAGGATCAGACTCAAACTTAAGTTCATTTCTTAACCCACATAATATCCTCAGATATTATGTGTGTGCATATATCATTATATCACATTCATCGGGGCCCATACGAGTATATGCTTATGCATGAATTTTATATGATCCATTTATATGATTGTCCAGCATATGTAATGGATGTATGCGACATATTTTACTACAAGAAAATCTCTGTTTATCAATTGGTGTCTGTACTATAAATTGATTAATCTTGTATTAACTTTTATAGGATAAGTATACACTACTTCGAGAGAGCCAGACAGGAGCAGGTGAGGGATCTTCTAGGGGATTAGCAGATTATTCTGACTACCGCACTTGATCATAAGCAATACGAGGAATACAGAAAGGTTGGATTTATGGTTTAGGCTCAGAAGCCTACGCATACGAGGGGAAGACATCTGATGGCTCCAACTTCTCAGCAAATAGCCATGAATCGTTATACATCTAACCTATTGCTGCCCTTATAGTTGAGCTAGAGCAAGTCAGGAAATCAGAAGCTGACATGCAGATGCAGATGCAGAGGAGGAGGCTGATTCTGATTTGATTTTTTTTCTTGTTTATGGACATCTATTTTATATGCTGGATATTTCATTTGTATAGTTGTATATTTTATTGTCTATTTTTTAATGTGCAATGAATAAACTTTATATTTAATTTTAAATTACTTGGTGAATGTTCAATTAACTTGGGACGATCAAATTTGTTATTAAAATTTTTGTTGAATGTTAAACTATTTATTTGTATTTATATATTTGTATGCTGGATTGTTGTGTTGTAGAAAATATAAACATAAGAGGGAGTGCTATTTTTTTGCTACAGATTTCTGAAGGATTTTCAACGAATTATCTGTTGGAAATGAAAATTACTATGAAATGTATCAAATTTAAGGTGAAAACTTATCACCAGAATTTCCTGCGGATATCTGCTGGACTAATCCATTGGTCTATGTCTAACAGATTATCCGCAGAAAAATCCGGCGTTAAGTTTTTCATCGGAAATTCCTACGAATAAATCGACAGTACTAATGACTAAAAAATAACACAACTTACTGATATATTGTGCCAATAAGTCAGCCAGAAATATTTTTGGCAAAACGGTTTCGCGAAAAAAATATTTTCGATGCGCATTTTATCGTGAAGTTAAGTCACCACCAAAAATCACCTATTACCGGTGGTTTTTTCAGGCGAAAAGTAATAATTTTCCGGCGAAAAAATTTCCGTCGATAAAACACGCATATGAAAAATTTTTCCTTCGGTAAAACATTTCGGCGGCTATCCCGTGCTCTTTGGCAGCCAAAAAATAAAAAAAAAATTCAAAAAATATTGTGCCCGGCTGCCCGACCGCTCAATCTGGCCACTAACCACCCGGATGCCCAACTGCCCGCTGACCGTCGAGCTGCTCAACTACTGGTCACACTTTTCCCGCCGAGCTGCCCGACTGCCCGTACTCTTCCCGCCAAGCTGTTCGACTGACCGCTGACTGCCCACCCAATTTGCCCAGGCGCACTGCCCGCTGCCTTCCCGCCGAGCTGACCGACTGCCCGGACTCCCTGCCCCGTCTGTCGCCTGACTGCCCGCTGGTCGGTTTGCCTGCCTGTGCTCTTCCAACAGGATTCAAACTGTGTTCAATTCAAATTATATCAAACACTCAACTATTATGCTACAATATAAATTTTCTAGACAATAAACTAAATTAAATTTGATGATTAGATTTTGATTATGATTAGAGCCAAAAATATTAAATTTATTTCATATTGAGTATAATATATGAGAAATTAATTAAAATTTATATTGCATTTATTTTATATATATATATATATATATATATTTGAGATCTAATTTAATCAAATAATTCATCTGGGTTTATTTTAATCACATTTTAAATGAAACAATATTTTATGAGGAGGATATGCAAAGCTGGTTGCATTTATTCTCTTAATTGAATGAATCAACATTTTCTTCTACCATCACACGTTCTTTGTGTGCGACGCATTTTAGTGGTAAGGATTGCATGGGACCGCATAACACCTCGATCCTTGGAATATCACGTTGGCTGCATGTTGCATGCAGGGAGACTGGGAGAGGTCAAGGTCCAATTGTTAGAATGTGGCCTTTCCACCGCCACATATGCTAGCAGTATGCCAGTATATGCCCAAGAAGCCATGCATTACATGCCTCGCTATATTGATTTCAATGAGAGTTGAAAGTTGGCTGCCTCTGATCAACCTCCTCATGCTTCTTGCCATGTAGAATAATGGAGAAATTATTCTCTGTGGAGAGATGTAGAATTAACATCGTGTAAAGACCAATCAGAATGCGTCACATCAGTGGTATCGAGCCGTTGTACAGAGCGGTACCGAGCACAGAGGTGATGTGGCGCATTTTGGTTGGTCTTCAAATGGCGTTTTGGCGTCCGCACAGAATAACTAATCCTTGTGATAAACGTTTTCTACACTACATGAAAATAGCCAATTACCAGAGGATTTTCCGGTGGCTTTCCGGCGGATTTTTTACGAATTACAATGAAATATTTTCGACTTATTTTTTGCAGATTTTCCGGCAGATTTCCGACGGATTTGTTTTCAGTTGACTTCTGTCGGATTTTAATAATTTGTGAAAAAAATATTTTTAATGATTTAAATAATTAATAATTTTATAGCTCATTTTAATTAATTGTTAATTTAATAATTTATTTTAATTAATTATTAACTCAATATCTTATTTTAATTAATTAGTAATTTAATAAATTATTTTAATTATTTAATTACTTAATATTGATTTAATAACTTATTTTAAATAATTATTAATTTAATGACTTATTTATTAATTTTGATATATATATATATATAATTTATTTTAAATTTTAATACTAATAATAGTATTTAAATATAAAATATATAACATAATAACACATTTTGCGCTGTAGCAAAGTCTAAGGCTCTATGAAATTCTTCCAAGTTGTTGGGGTATGAATCCAGGCGGAGACGCGCAGGCAGTAGCGGGCTGGTTCAGGCTGGCAGGCAGCTCACACGGGTGGGTGCACTACAGAAAAACACGCGAATATCGTTGGACTTTTCGGCGGAATATTTTGCGTCGGTAAATACGGCGTTTGTACCGGCGCATAATGCGAAGGAATTATGATGACGTTTTTTCCGGCGCATAGTGCGACGAAAATTTCCGACGTCCAATGCATCAGTTGTAACTTCGGAATACACCAGCATTTCATTGGTACCGGTGCACTTTACGGTGAAAAATGTCCGGCGCACTTACCGGCAGAAAATATGACGGCTATTTTAAACTCAACGACTTGTAACCGGCGCAAAATGCGTCAGACAAAATGCCGACGTCTCGGACATCGAAAAATTTGCCAGCAAAAGGCCTATTTTCGAACCCGAGCCCGTCTGGATGCTTATTTCATTCGTTCATTTCTCTCGCATCTCCGATGTCTCCCTCCTCGCCCAGCGTCGCTCATCGTAGATCGATGTCGCCAAGCTTTGTTGACGTTCACCGAACGTCGCCGATGATCACCGCCTTCGTCGCCAGCGAAAGCTCTATTTCTGACCGTGAGTTTTCGCCTCCCGTCGATTATAAGTCGCCTCCCTCCTGTCGATTGTAAGTTTTTTTTTATTCATGTAATTTTTTTTTAGACATTTGATATAGGATGCATATTGTAGATGTTTTTATGTTGAAAAAATTTTCAAAATCAATTTGGATTCATACCAGGTAGGTCTATTATGGAAGCCATACATTTTTTTAGAGGTTTGATGGAGAAATATAGAGAGAGTAAGGAGGATCTACATATGATTTTTGGTTATTTAGAGAAAGCATATGATAAAGTTTCAAGAGGAGTGCTATTGAGAGTTCTTGAAAAAAAAAAGTTAATAACACTTATATTCAATATTTTTTTGTTTCTAAACTTTTCAAAATCAATTTGGATTCATGTCGGGTAGGTCTACTATGGAAGTTATACATTTATTGAGAGGTTTGATGGAGAAATATAGAGAGAATAAGGAGGATATGCATTTGATATTTATTGATTTAGAGAAAGCATATGATAAAGTTTCAAGAGAAGTGCTATGGAGAGTTCTTGAAAAAAAAAGAGTTAATAATGTTTGTATTCAAAACATTAAAGATATATATGCATGAGCTATTACTTGTGTTCAAACACAAGGTGGTTTGACCAAGTATTTTCCTATTTTGTCTGGATTACATCAAGGATATGCCTCAAGTCCATATCTTTTTGCTTTAGTCATGGACATTCTCAATAGGCATTTGCAAGAGGATGTACCTTTATGTATTCTTTTTGCTGATGATATTCTTCTTGTTGATAAGATTAGAGAGGGAGTTTAAGGTAAACTTGAATTATGGAGGTCAACTTTAGAGTCTAAAGGTTTTCGCGTGAGTAGATCTAAAACTAAATATATGGAGTATAATTTTAGTAGCAATAGACCTAAAGATGAGATTGTGACTTTTGGCGATGAAGTCAATAATAAGAGTAGACATTTTAGATATCTTGGATCTAATATTCAGAGTGATGGTGAAATTGAAGGGGATGTTATCAGCAGAATTCAAGTTTGATGGTTGAAGTGGAGGAATGCATCGGGCTTATTGTGTGATAGAAAAGTCCCCCTCAAACATAAGTGAAAATTCTATAAGATGGTGGTGAGACTTGCAATGCTTTAATGTGCCAAATTTTGACCTTAAAAAGAGAAGCATAATACTAAGTTAAGTGTTGCAGAGATGAGATGCTTAGGTGGATAAGTGGCTTGACCCTTTGAGATAGGATACATATTGATCATAATTTTCTACAATCACCTTAATTGCTTCCTTGCATTGAATCACCTACGACTTTTAGCTTTTACTTGTGTTAAAACACAAGGTAGCTTGACAAAGTAATTTCTTATTCAGTTGGATTGCATCAAGGATAAGCCTTAAGTCCATATCTTTTTTACTTTTGTCGTAGATGTTCTCACTAGACATTTATAAAAGGTCCGGCGCAATTACCGTCGTATGTTTTTTACTGATGATATTCTTCATATATTTCACCACCTATTTCACCATCACTTGAATTCTAATGTTAATATCTCCATATATTCAATTTTAGATCAACTCAAGCAAAAATCCATTACTTATTTGCTCTTATATTTAGGTTATGGATATTAGAAATCAAAGAAATTGGATGTATAACCGATTATCTCAAGGACGAAAGACAATAACAGATGAATTCATTAATGGGGTGAACATTTTCATTCAGTAATCGAAACAACTACCCAGCTTCATATCAGAAGAAAAGTTTCGATGTCCATGTTCTAAACATAAAAATCTAATGCACCTAACACTAGATGATGTAACTATTGATCTGTATCGTAGAGGATTCATCACACTGTATTGGTATTGGACTTCTCATGGTGAGTACGAGCCACAATTTGATTATCAACACGGTCCTTCTACAAGTACTAATATAGCTGAGGCTAAAAATATCTGATTAAATCTTGAGGAATTAGTTCATGATGCAACTGGAATACAATTTGAATAAAATACATAAGAATTATCGAATAAGGAGGCACAGAATTTTTATGATTTATTGCATGCTACCCAGCAATCAATCTGGAAAGGGTGCACCACTCACTCAGAGTTATCTGTTGTTGTGAACATGTTAAGCATCAATGCAGAATATAATATTGCTCGTGAATGTTTTAATTAATTCATTGGGCTGCTTATGGAAACTAATTCGACAGATAATTTAATTCCTACAAATTTATATCGGATAAAGAAGTTAGTTTCCAAATTTGGTTGACATACACAAAACACAAAGATAAATTGTTGTGTCAATGGATGCATGTTATACTTTAAAGAAGATTTCTCAGAGATTGCATGCCGTCATTACAATGCATCAAGGTTTAAACCAAAATATGGTAGTAGAAGGATGTGTCTGTCAGTAGGATGTTCTACTTACCAATAATTTCGAGACTACAACGGCTATATGCATCCATGAGATCTGCTGCACATATGAGATGTCATAATGATCACATTCCACAATAAGGTGTTATCACACATCCATCAGAAGCAGGGGCTTGGAGACACTTTAATCGTACACATCCCATATTTACAATAGAACTAAGACATGTAGATTAGGTTTATGCGCAAATGGTTTTACTCCATTCAGTCAGTTTGTTACATCATACTTATGTTGGTCCGTGATACTCACTCCTTACAATCTTCCTCTAGAGCTGTGTATGACTACTCCTTATATATTTTTGACAATTATCATTTCAGGGCCATATAATCCAAAAGTGAAGATTGACATATTCTTATAATCGTTAATTGATGATTTAAATTTATTATGAGAAGAGTGAGTAAATACATATGATATCTCCACCAAATAGAACTTTACACTAAGAGTAGTATTACTTTGGATAATTGGTGACTTTTCTGCATATGATATACTCTCAGGTTGGAACACTTCAGACAAGTTAGCTTGTCCATATTGTATGGAACATACAAAATCATTCACTTTAAAGTATGGTAAGAATAACACTTGGTTCGATTATCATTGAATATTTTTACCTCCAAGTCATCCTTTCAGGCGAAATAAAGAAGCCTTTATTAAAAATAAAATTGTGATATTTCAACCTCCTCCAAGATTAAGTGGTGAAGAAATTTTTGAAAGAGTCAGGTTCATGCCCACCATAATGGATTCTATAACATTAGCTGAGTTCAGATTGCCAGGATATGGTGTCAACCATAATTGGACCAAGAAAAATATTTTTTGATCATTGCCGTATTGGAGAACAAACCTGATTAGACATGATTTGGATGTTATGCATATAGAGAAAAATATTTTTGATAATATTTTCAATACAGTTATGGACATCAAAGATAAATCTAAAGATAATATAAAAGCAAGAATGGACTTAAAGGAGATTTGTAGGAGGAAAGTTTTGGAATTGAAAGATGGTGGAGGTGAAAAATTTCTCAAACCAAAAGCTCCATTCACATTAACTTTAGAGCAAAAAAGAGCAATTTGTGAATGGGTGAAGACCCTACAAGTACCTGATGGATATTCTTCCAATCTAAGCAGGTGTGCTAACATAAGATCAGGGAGATTATTCGGATTGAAAAGTCATGATTGTCACATCTTCATGTAATGTTTACTATCAACTACTTTTAGTTATCTGCCAGATCAAATTTTAAAGTTCTTGATTGAGCTAGGTATATTCTTTAAAGATTTATGCTCTTCTAAATTAAATGTAGAGAACTTAATTCTTATGGAGCAGCAATTTCCTTTCATTTTGTGTCAACTTGAGAAAATACTTCCTCAAGGATTTTTTGACTCTATGAAGCATCTACCAGTTCATTTACCATATGAGGTTATGGTTAGTGGACATGTTCAATATAGATGGATGTATTCTTTTGAGAGATATTTAAATAAACTTAAGAAGACCGCTATGAATAAAGCACGACCATAAGGCTCATCTATGAAGCATATTTAACATACGAGATAACTCAGTTTTTCTCGTAGTATTTTGAAATAATATCTCAATCAGGTGAAAGTACAGCACCTCGAAATATTGGTAAGTCCTCTAATATATCTGTATTCAGTGAAAGTGGTGAACCTGTCGGCGCTAGCACCGTGCGTTATTTGACCGATATGGAGATGACAGTTATCACATTGTATATCTTGCTTAACTGTGATGAAGTTGAGCCATATCTCGAGTAAGTATGAGTTAATTTATTCATATTTTCATTATTCTTATAAACTTTGTTCTAAACTCAAAATGGTTGTTGGATGTTCATTGATGGTTTAAGTACATTAGAAGAAGGAGAAGTTCAGAAGATAGTGGAGAAAGAATTCACTGCTTGACTTAAAAATACGATATATTTTGAATAATTAGTATTAATTTGTTATTTCTGCATGCAATTAATATTAGTAATAATAACATCTTATTCATTTAAAGGTACACACTAAAGATAGTGATTCGCAGTATTCAGGGCTATTTTAGTTAGCTTGGGGACCAAATAGATTAGTTAAATGTTATCAAATATTTATGGTCAATGGTTATAAATTCCAAATAAAAAATTTGTGTGAATGTAGAAAGACAAAAAATTATGGCGTAGGTGTAAGAGGGAACACCCATACATGGGATGATTCTGAATACTATGGGGTATTACAAGAAATATTAGAGGTGGAATATCTCGGTCATAGGAATTTTGTGTATCTCTTTAATTATGAATGGTTTGATACAATACAAAATAGAGGCACAAGAATACATCCAATTTACGGTATAATAGAAGTAAAGCGGGGTAAAAGATATGCAAAGTTTGATCCATTCATCATTCTAGTCAGGCAACTCAAGTATATTATGCTAACTATCCAAGCAGAATACGAGGAAAATAGGATTGGCTGGTAGTTATGAAGACAAAATCAAGGGGAGTAATTGAGAAAACTACTTCAATACCATCCGCACATCAAGAAGAGTTTATGTCAAATTTAAAAAATCTCCCAATCAATATGGATGACCAAATCAGAATTAATGAGAGCGAGTTGTAGTTAGAGGAGGTAGATTTAATCATAGAGGAAAGCAATGATGAATCTGATAGTGCTGAAAGTGTATCATCTTATGAAATTGAATCAACAAATGGTGAGTTAACATAAGGTAAATTAATTTTTTTTTACTTCACTATATTTATTTTATTATTAATGCACTGCATTTTTTTAGTTTAATGCATTTTTTTACTTCACTGCATTTTACTGCACTGTATTTATTTTATTGTTACTACACTGCATTTTTTTAATTCACTGCATTTTTTTTTACTTCACTGTATTTTACTTCACTACATTTATTTTATTGTTACTATTGTGTTATTTTTTATTAAATTTTTTTTATAACTCATGTTTCTAATATTTCTTATTTATTTCTATGTAGATGGCTTCAGGTGAAGAGCCTAGTAGAGGATTGATCAAAAATATTTTTAATATGCATACCAAGAAGATCACTGCAACTGGACCAGCTAGGCCAGTACATACTGAGGGGACCACCTCGTCTTAGCCTGCTACATAGTCTCAACCTGCTACATAGTCTCAGCATGCTACACAGTCTAAGCCTAGCACTCAGCCTTTTACCCACTCTTGGAGCCAGTAGCCCACAGTTCTACTCAGCAGACCCCCGATTTCTTTAGTCAGATCCCGCACATAGTACTCCTTTCTACTCATGCTACGCACCCCCATCTTATGCTGGTGCCCCTCCTACTTATTCATATCGACCATATGTTCCACCATACTATCCTCCACTACCCCATCAGCTTGTTATAGCTGGACATTCGATACCAGTTGGACCTTCGACACCAGCTGCACCAGAGCAGGCGACAGATGGTCGAATGTTGATAGAACCTGAGGGTGACAAGTACATACATTTTCTTTTATTTAAGCTAACAAATATTTTTATTTTATATTATATATGTGTTTCGCATAACCTTGTTTTTATAGGTTTTAATCATCAAAATAACCGACACATGAAATACGGGACATCATACGGAGCAGGTTTGACGCTCCTTATGTTTCATGGAAGAAAGTCCCGAAAGAAGTCCAGGAAATATGATTTAGAGAGTTTGAGGTATTTTTGGGTATTTGTTTTTATGTTATGTATAATTAAATGATTTATTCTTTTTTATTTAAGCTAAAAAACCTATATATTATATATTGTATGTATTTGAATGCAGAAAGATTTTTGTTGGCTACCCAACACAATGACAAAATTAGAAAGAATTTTGAGAAGCGTGGATCCACTCGGATGCACGACATGTTCACAGACACTAAAAAGTCTGGCAAGCGACCATTATGGATTGGAGGGATTATATAGGCTGAGTTGAACACTGCTTGAGGCAGCACATAGTATAACAGGAGGAGGTATCAAAATCGACAAAATAGAGCTTCTGATGTTGGGGGCTTGGGTAGTTCCCTTCATACTGGCGGCTCCATTCCACATACTGAGCAGAGGCGACAATTGGTAATGAATTTTAAATATTTTTTAAAATTGTTCTTTAATACAAATATTAATAGAATTCTCTTAATTCTAACAGAAACAGATGCTAGGTAGAGAACCAACTCCTGTGGAATTGCATAGTCACACTCATAAGCGACAGGATGATCAACAATGGATTGATGAGAGAGCAAGAAAAGCTCATGTAAGTATATGTGTTTAATATTTTCTATTTTTAGTTTAATTATATATATTTATATTCTACTTTTATAGGAGGAATAGTGAGGGCTCTTCTGGCGGCTCTGTGGAGTTTTCTGAGTATCGCATCTGGTCGCAAGCCGTTGGAGGAATGCAACATGGCAGAGTTTATGGTTTAGGTTCGCAAGCTCAGGCATACGAGGGGGATGACCTCCTCTACTGCATCCAGCTTCGCATCCAGTTCATATAAGTCCTTACATACTCAACAAATAACTACCCTTCAAGCAGAGCTAGAACAAGTAAGGAAATCACAAGCTGATTGGCAAGTTTAGTTACAAGCACAGGTTCAAATGCAGATGCAGGAGCAACATAATCAATTGTTGGATGAAATGCGCAAAATGAGGGAGCTGATGAGTGGAAAAGAGGTAGCTCCAGCTGAGGAGTCTACGGATTCAGAGTAGTTTAGTTTAGTCATATGAATTTGTTTATTTCTTTGAATTTGTGTTATTGAATAATATGTGATGTTTTTAGTTGGTTGATGCTATTAAACAATTTGTTTTAATGGATATTTATGTTTTTGAGTATATGTTGAAGTTCTTGACTGTATTTATATATGTTTGCAGGTGTAGAAATCTGATTGTTGGCTGGGAAGACATTTTTTTTTCATTGCTACAGGTTTCTGCCGGATTTGGCATCAGAAATATGACGGAAATGACGTTACAACGAATCGGTGCAATCATGCTGTTGTTTTTTTTTTCGTCGGAATTGGCTGGCAGATAATGCGCCGGAACCTAGTCGTTGCTTTAATTCTGGCACGCCTTATGGCGTCTTATCCATCGACTGTTTCCGGCGCTTTTTCTGCGCCGGAGTAAGGTATAGCTTAGTTACGGCAAACCTACGGCATTTTATCCGCCGGTATTTTCCATTGTATTTCTACGTCGTAAACTACCGACGCATATATCGCCAGAATATTTGGTTAAGAAACGACTTTTTGGCTAACATATTTTGCGCCGATAAAGCGCCGGAGAGTGCGCCGAATAGGTTTCCGGTGTCTTATAAACATCGGAAGACATTTTTCGACACGTACCAAACAGGGGTACAAAAATCCGACGGAAATGCGCCGGAACCTAAGGACTTTCGTCATATTTTAATGGTTACCGGCGAATATGGTCCGCCGATAATAGCGTGTTTTCCTGTAGTGGCGTGGGTTCGGGCTGACTGGCAACTCAAGTGGGAGGGCGCGAGTCGGGCTGATTGGTAGCTCATGTGGGCGGGCGTAGGTTGGGCTGGCTGGCTCGCTTGCTGGCGAGCGAGTTCGAGCTGGCAGGAGCGCTGTTGGGCGAGCAGGTTCGGGTTGGCAGGCTCGCTGGCGGGGGGCGGTTCGGGCTGGCTGGCGGGCTTTCTTGGATGAATACTTTTTCGTTAGAAAATTCGTCAGTAATATATGATTTTCCTGTAGTGCTAGAATAATTGACTAGGATTTATCAAAGCTATTTCAAATTCGATACTCCTTTAAATGACAAAGGTTTATACACATTAAATTTTTTTGTGTATTTTTGATTGTTTTGAAAATCGGATCGGACCGGCCGGTTCAACCGTGAACCGTTCTTACGGCCGGTTCGGTCCTCCCTAAAAATCGGGCTAGCAACGAACCGGTCAAAACCGATTTGAACCGCGGTAGAACCGTCCGACCGTTGAACCGATTCGTTTCTTAAGAACCGGCCAGTTCAACTATTAAAATATTTAAATATTTTATTTTTATATAAAATGTTTAAATAAATATTAAATTAATTTAAATATCATATATTTTATTTAATAATATGATTCCAAAATTTTAATTATATTATATATTAAATTAAATATAAAAAATATAGCTCACGTGATGCCATAATACCATAAAAGCTCTTAGCACATGGGTACAAAAAAAGGTATATAAACAACATAAAATAAAACTCCTAAGTGATGTTGGACTAAACAACTAGTAATTTTTTGTTTCAACATTCAACAATGTATGCATGAGACTTTTTTGAATGAGAACTTATTGGAAATTTTTTTGTAGAATATTCAAATAAAAAATAATAATAATAATTTTCAAACTTTTTAAATTTATTATTAATTATATATTTATAATTATTCAAATAAAAATAATTATTTATAATGTTTAAAGTTCTAAAACCTTTTCTAAAAGCGAAATTAAATGATAGAAAAATCGAAAATTGAAGATGTTTAAATTTAAATTTAAAATTAGTAATTATTTATATTTAAATATATAACATAAATATAATTATTATTTCTATTTAATTTTAAAATTATGTAATATATTATATATGTATGAATTTTATTTATTTTTTTAGTTTAAAAATTCTCAAAATTATAAAATTTTTAAGAATAAATTGTCATTATTATTATGTTAATTTTATTACTTTTAATTATATTATTATTTATTATGTAATCCGGTTTGACCCTGGTCGAACCGGTCGAACCATGAACCTCTCATTCTTCCGGTTCGTTGTCCGGTCCGATTTTCACAACCTTGGTATTATCATTATATTGTACTTTTAATCTAGAGATGAAACAATTTCTCCAAATTATTTTCATCAATCTAACTTTTGAAACATATCTAGATATCTTTTTTCCAGTGATTCACACTAACAATCCACACTGGTAATGACTATCTTAGTTCTTAATCTTTTTTTAATGACACAATTAAGATATTAATTAGACATTGTAACTAATTTCTAGTTTTAAATTTCTTACGAGCTGAGGCCACCTCGGAGCGATAGTCTTCTATAAATACCAACTTTCATACCAGTCCATGCATAGCGGCAACGCAGACAACAAAAACACAAGCAAACCCCTTAATTTCTTGTTTCTTCTTCCTCCAAAGTCAAGACGCAATGGGAAGCCTCCCCACCGAACCATTCCATCCACTAGACCTAGACCTCTTCTCCAAAGAATCCAAAGCGGTCGTCGACTTCATCGCCGACTACTACCGCGACATAGAACGCTTCCCCGTTCGCAGCCAAGTAAAGCCGGGCTATCTCCGCAACCTCATTCCCGACACCCCTCCCCTCTTCCCCTCACCCATCACCACCATTCTCCATGATATCAAAACAGACATCTTTCCCGGCCTCACCCACTGGCAAAGCCCCAATTTTTATGCCTATTACCAAGCCAACGCTAGCTCTGCCGGCTTCGCCGGAGAGATGCTCTGTTCCGGCCTCAACGTCGTCGGATTCAGCTGGATCGCTTCCCCTGCCGCCACCGAGCTTGAAACCATCGTTATGGATTGGATGGCCAATATGCTCAAACTCCCACCAACTTTTCTTTCTGGCGGACTCGGCGGCGGCGTCATCCACGGCAGCACGTGCGAAGCCGTGGTTTGCACGCTTGCCGCGGCAAGAGATAATGCTCTGAGTCAGAGCAATGGCGAAGGGATCACAAAGCTGACAGTATATGCATCTGATCAAACGCATTTTACATTTCAGAAGGCGGCGAAGCTGGTTGGAATTCCGGCCAGAAACTTTCGGGTGATATCGACGTCGGCAGAGACAGGGTATGCGCTGACGGCGGAGAGCGTGAGGGTGGCGATGGATGCTGATGTAGTGGCGGGGATGGTGCCGTTGTATTTGTGTGGAACGGTGGGGACGACGGCGGTGGGGGCGGTAGATCCATTAAGAGAGATCGGGGAAGTGGCGAGGGAGTTCGGCGTGTGGTTCCACGTGGACGCAGCGTGCGCCGGCAGCGCTGCTATTTGCCCGGAGTTCAGGCGGTACTTCGATGGATTGGAGACGGCGGATTCATTTAGTATGAATCCACACAAGTGGTTGCTTGCGAATATGGACTGCTGCTGCCTTTGGGTGAGTTTTTACTAATGGCTTTTAGCAGTAAAATAAACTCATGATTATTTACATAGATTCAATGACTTATCTTCAATCATGAAATAAGCTCAATTTCTTTTTTCAAAAAAAAAAAAATTGTAAGAAAATATTTGGGTCATTATCAATTTCAAAATCACTAATTATCAATTCCAAATAATCTTCTAATTAACTTAAATTTCTAACAATCTTTAAATTTTTACTAATAAAGCAATATTGTCGAACTCAGGTAACGTGCAAGACGAAATTGATAGACTCGTTGTCAACTAAGCCAGAGATATTGCGGAACACCGCAACTGAAGTCGGCAATGTGATCGACTACAAAGATTGGCAGATCGCACTGAGCCGAAGGTTTCGCGCCATGAAGTTGTGGGTGGTCATTAGACGTTTCGGCCATGCTAATTTGATGGAGCACATTAGGAGTGATGTAGACATGCAAAGCATTTCGAGATACTTGTCGCGGAAGATGAGAGGTTCGACTTGGTTGTGCCACGACGATTTACGCTTGTTTGCTTTAAATTGAGAGTTGATAAAAATGAGGGGAAGAAGTGTAGGGAGATGAACAAGAAGCTACTTGATTTGGTGAATGGAAGCGGGAAAGCATTTATGACACATGCGGTCGTTGGTGGGGAATTCGTGTTGCGGTTTGCGGTTGGTGGGACGCTAACGGAGAAGCAGCATGTGGAAGCAACTTGGAAGCTGGTTCAGGAGAAGGCAAGTGAATTGTTGATGACTGGTTGGAAGTAAAGGGTATAGCTTAATTCTACTAGTTCGTGATATGTAATAAAATGATAAAAATAAGGAATTATTTGATATGAGGAAGTGAGATATAATTTAAATATTTTTAATAATGCTGTAATGTAAACTCTTAAAAGTTAATATATTATAAATGAATTATGCATTAATAATTTTTAATAAATCAACTAATTAGTTTAGAGTTGTAAATGAACGTGGACCAGTTTGGTCCTGGTTTCACTCGTGAGCAACTGATCGCACGAGCCACCCCTTTCCTTCGTTCAATTGCCACAAAATTGTACACTGCAACCACCCCATACGCTCGCTTCGGTCTCTCTCTAATCACACGAATCACATGATTTTTGTCACCTAGTGTTGGATTCTCCTTCTCCCGTCAAAGAAAGAATCAAATTTCTCTTTATTTTAATTATTTTTTCAATTGTTTAGCAACGGCTATCATTGACAATCATAACTAACTAAATATATATATATATATATATATATATATATATATATATATATATATATATATATATATATATATATATATATATATATATATATAAACAATGAACATAATAATTATATTAGTGATATATCATCAAAAAATTATCTTGATCGGGCACAAATCTAGAGGCAAAATCAACCCGGAAATTTCAAAAATTAAATTCGTGATCATCTAAACTCTGATTTCAGCAAAACTTATAGTCAAACTGAGCGTCTCGGAAATACGAACCCAACGACACCAAATTCAACTTAATCTGAGCCCAAATCAAGCACCCAAAGTGTTGTTGGAAAGTTCATACCGTAATTTGAGTTACCAAATGGTCTCCGATTTTAACGAGCTTATATTCGAATCGAATGGCTTGACGAGACGAATCCAACGAGACCAAGATCGCTAAATTCCGACATCATTAAGACCTTCAAATGTCTGACGAACGGTGCGCAATTAAGGGATTCAATATCAACCGTCCATTCGACCACTCCCTATTTGCCCCTGATCTCACACCTATTTACAAGCTATGTCACTCTAGAAAATCTATAAATAGATCCCTCATTTTTCTTGAGAGGGGACCGAAACAAGAAGAAGAAGAAGAGAATAATAGGAGGGAAGAGACTCTTCCTCGACCATCGTCGGAGTTCCTCCTGACTTATGTCGCCCGTCGACTACAATCTTTATGACCTCCATCGCCCGCCGACTACGGTCCTTCTGACTTACGTCGCCCGCAGACTATAGTCTTTCCGACATCCGTCGCCAGATAACGGTCTTTATGACCTCCGTTGCCTGCCAACTACGGTTTTTCTGACCTCCGTCACCAGATTATGATCCTCCCGACCAAACGAACACGTCAATAGTGACTCTTTATATTCACATCATGTAATGTACTTTATAAAATGTACATCAAGTTAAGACCTTCTCTCAAGGAAGGGCCTCATTTGTAATCAACTGCTATACTAGTGGATTCATTCAAATTAGGCTAGGCTCCGTGGTTTTTCCCCCTTTCAGGAGTTTTTCACGTAAAAATCTTGGTGTCTTATAAGTGTTAGATCATCTCTCTTATCTGATTGCGTGCCGGATTTTCATACAACGCTAAGACATTAAACTTTATATTTCTCTACCGCCGTGAATACTCCTGGATGCAACAATTAGTATAGTCAATTAATATTTACATCTTAATTCAAAGTTCAAAAGCATATACAGAATAGCCACCACATACTACAGAAGAATACATATTTAATCAAAAGCTATAAGTAAAATTAAACTAGATCAAGCCATCACCACGATATAACCTTACTTTGCAAACTCCTTGCATTTACCTGAAATAATATAAAACTGTGTAATGAGCATAAAAGTCCAGCAAATAACCAAAACTTGCCACTGAGTTCAATGTGAGATAAAAGAATCAACATGCATGTTTCAGTCAATGCTAATATAAATCTGTAAGCTATCGGTGTGAACACTACACAATCTACTAAGTCAATATCAATCAATAGTAAAATCAATATAATCAATAAAACTAAAAGAGGTCTATAACACTATAATACAAAATGGTACAGTACTCGATCCATCAATATAACATGCCAATATATTATACTATGTTGTATCAGTATCAATGATAATTTGATCTGTTTTATATCAGTTATATCTATCAAAACAAATCAACGCCTTATCATGTAAATGTAACCATGAGTATTATTATAAAGAGAAATGTAAGACATCCAGCTTTGTTGAGGTGTTTTCCTCCTTCCACCCGAACTATCAATTATTTAGTCATCAATATTTAATTTAACCTTACTGTCAACTAGTTGATCATTAAGTCTTTATCATAAAATTCATTGGTGGATTTCAATAAATCTTTAAGATTCAGCACTCTCTACCCGTCGGCGTAATCAATAAATCGATTATAGGCTACAATCAAGATCATATTACGAACCTTTTATTTTTAAGAAAGTTTGTTGGTCTACTCTCATGCGTAGGGTGTTATATTTTAAGACCTAACACATATTAATTATAGTGTTAACAATCATCCTTACTTTTTTTAAATGTGAATGCCACATTTATCTCATATATCAGTTACATCATTTTATCTATGAAATATATTTTCATGTATTAAATGCAATAATTCATGAAATATAGAAAAATTTGTATAATATGTAATAATTTTAGAAAATCATAAATATCAATTTATCCAATGAAATTCAATAATATTACTATCAAAATGCTTGTTATTACCTCATTTTTATATGTGGGGATCATCATACATTATCTAGACTCCTGATTGTCAATCTGATGGCTGACAACCATCCAGCTATCAATCATCTAGCCTACAATCATCAGATCTACCATTACCCAGTTGCTGACCATCCAATCTACAATCAACACCCCAATCAATCACATAACCATTTCAAGTCAATCATATAGTCTCCAGTTAGACTTCAATCATATTCAATCAATCATCTAATCAACTCTAAGCAATCAATCAATCAACTAGCCTGCACAATAGCAATCAATCAATCAATCCTATAATCAACAATCATGCATTCGATTAAGCTTCAATCAACCCTAAATAACCAGTCACCCTGATCAATCATCACTCCCAATCACCTAGACAATCAACAGCTTTGCATTATAATTAATTGGCCCAATGCACTGCCTTACACAGTGCAAGTTAGCTCACTATGATTTGATCAAACCCACATTCATATCCATTCATTCACTCAAGATTCATTATTATAACACTAAACCCCTCATGCTAAACTAGTTTATATGGTTAAACTCTTGCTTACATGGCATTCCCCCTCATGTTAGACCATCTAACCACTTTTATTGGACTCTAGAACTTTCCTAGACCTCACCTAAACCAACCCTAAACTCTGGTTAACCTTAAATCAACCTCCAAGTGGTTCCCTCCCCATGTGAGGACAAAATAAAGTTTCCACCTCATTGTACCATGCCTTAGTCCTTTTTTTTTGCCCTCTAACCACCTGGGAGATACTTGGCATCATCTTGGAATTCCTCCAAACCAACCATGGCCATCTAAATGAGTTAGGGCATTTAAATTGAGCCAAAGGGACCAAAACAAGGATGTTAGCAATTAGACTCTCTCTCACTACCTACGGTCTAGCTCTCTTTTCATTTCAGCTCTCTAAACGTTCCTTCAGATCTCTAAAGTAAGACCCTGCCATTTGCAAGCCGCCAGCGATGAACTCCAGCCACCCTTGCCCAAAGATCTGTCCAAGGCTAATAGCTAGTGATCCAAACCTTCCTAAGCTTCAAGTCCTTCAAGTAGATTGTTCTGGACATCTCAAAGAGAAAAATGAGCCTAACTTTGGTCATTTACGTCCATTGAATCAAGGTAAAATCTAAAATTTTCCTAAACCCTAGTTAGAAAATTTTAGATTTAATTAAGCTTTTACTAAGCACGTTTTAAACTACCAAACCAAATCCCCATTATTCATTTGATCTTGATGAAGCTCTGTTTAAAATTTTGCAGCATTTCATCCATTATTTTCAAAGATATTTGCATCTGCACTCGGTATCGCTCGGTATTTGTCCCGATTTCTGATTTTTTGTCCGGACGGATCTCCACCTCATCAAAGTATTGCCTGAACTCTGGTCAAATAGCAGCGCTCCTGGCGCACGCTGCGTCCATGTGGAACCACACCTCGAACTCCCTCGCCACTTCCCCGATCTCCATTAATGGGTCCACCGCCCCCACCGCCGCTGTCCCCACCGTTCAACACAAATACAACGGCACCATCCTCGACTCCCCGCCACTATATGTAATAACATGATAAAATTAAAAAATTATTTTATATCATATATAAGTTGAATTCATCAAAAAAGCTCGAAGATTAGCAACCAGAAGCTTCTAAATATTTTGGCGAGCAGTATTCCATAGTCACATATGAAGAAGACCTATCAGATCCGAGACTAAAATCTTAGAAAGCACTGAGGGGCTGTTTGGTATTGGATTTGATTTACTAAATCTCTAAAAAATCTGGATTTAGTAAATACTGAAGTTGTTAAATCTTGAAAATTGTTTGATATGATAAATGTTAAATCTTGAGAAATTGTTTGGGGCTGTTTGGTATTGGATTTGATTTACTAAGGGGTTGTTTGGTTGCATGAAAAGAAAATGCAGTGTAAAGTAAATGCAATGTAATGTAAATATAGTGCATTCCAAATATTTTAAGCATGTTTGATTGTCTGCGAATTAAACACAGGAGAATTATTTCCCTTGTTTGTTTAGGTAGACCCAAAGTAAAATAAAAATATTTTTTTTAATAATTTATTTTTGGCATTACAACTATTATATTAAGAAAAACACTGTATTTATAATAATTAGTATTATTTTGTGTTATAAAATGAAATAAGTGTATTTATTTATTGCACAATCTTATTATATATATATATATATATTTTGTTATAATAAATTTTAATATTTGAACTTTTAAATAAAATTCTTTGAAAATATTAAATTTAAATATACTTGTGATAGAGATAAATTTTATTTTTAAATTATTTGAAAAATTTAAATTCTTTTTATTTTTCAAGTAATTTAAAAAAAAATGCAGAAAATTAAATTTTATTTTCTTTGAACATAAGAATTCTACTTTGAACATGCAGGTTGAATGAAGATAAATCCCATTACACAACCCGAGTTGTCTTCAAAAGACTGGAGAAGATTTCATAGAAGATTAAACAAATTTGCTTAATGAATGCAAATGATTTATGAGGCCAACTGAATGTTTTCTAGATTCAAATTGTATAAATGGTTCACGAGCTAATTTCTCTAACTGAATGTTTTCTATATATATATTTGAATTGAAAGTTTGAGACAAGCAAGCAAAAAATGGCTTAACACAGATCCACTTCCTTGCACCGAGACTTCTCATGAGACTTCCAACAAGATACACTCAAAAAGGGATCAGAAGAAATAACAAGTAAAAACTGTCATCCTAAAAATCCTCATTTGAGATAAATCACAAGTACAAATTAGTAACTTATAGTTAAATTCATAAAAAGGAAATCAACAAATCTAGTAGTCATCATTTTGCATGCGAGTCCACGTGAATTGAGCAATTTCATCTCTTTTATCTAGCCATTCTCGAGAATCATCTATAGCAGCTTGATCTCCTCTTCTACAGTGACTTCTCCTAGCCCATTCATCCTCGGATTGAATAAAATCATTGCCACCTTCTCAACCATCTTTGTAAGAAATTGAAGTTCTGAATTTTGTAAGTTGTAATGAATTTCACCTAAATACTGGATGCAAACACCAATACCATACATCATTACAGTTCAATGCAAGCAATAAGAATTCTTTCTATGCATAATAATATACGTTATGTGATAAAGAAACATCCCATTCTCCAAACAGATTGAACGAAATACAATTTTTGGATTGATTAATAACTTTGCTAGAATTACAATAAAACAATAATACAAACTTAACATGGTTTGCAGCCAAAAAAGCTGAAGATGAACAAAGCACCTCAGAAAATAAAACGTAAACAACAAAATGCCTATAATTCTTTTCCGGAAGTCACATATTTCAGCAACCATTTTGATCGCTGAATATCTAATAATGGCATTGTGTCGTTGTATGGAGGTTAAGGATTCTAAAACTACTTACAGATATGAATGAACAGTAAGTACATGGCATACTAAATATAAGTAATGACATGATAACTGAACAAATGAATATATAATAAATCACCTATGAAATATTAAAGAAAACAAACTTAACAAGCAAACTAAATGGCAACAAAGGGATTAAAAACGATACAAATAAACAAACCGGAGCAATTGAGTCATGCTGCAATGCCAAGGTAGTATTATTAAAACTCAATAAGCAGGGAAAATTAAGAGCAACTAATTTTCAAATCATACAAGAAAATCAAGGCTAGTTCTTTTTTCTTAGATATAAAAAGTAATGAAAAAAAAGGGTTTCAATTCTATACATGATTGCTGACAAAAAAATTGTTGAAACTAAAATATCAAGTTTCCCCAAAACAGAAACAAGATAATTGATACTGCAACAAATTCACCTATGATAAAAAAAGAAAATAAATTTCAAATCTCTTGACACCAAAAAAATTATGAATCACTCCACGAAGGACCCTGCACCTACCTGTAAATGAGCAAACTAAATGGCCTATAATTCTTTTCAGTCCTACAGTTCAGCGATTTTACAGAATTTGGAAGAATAAGATCGCGGAAGGTAGAAAGTTACCGATTAGGAAGGCAATGACGTCGACGGGACGAAACAGAACAGCGACAAAGGTGGCAAAGAGGCTTACGACTAGGGTTTCCCAGTCAGCGAACTCTCGTCTGGCCTCCGATCCAAATGTCGTATCTTCCGATCCGATCGGAAAGGGACGCCGTCAAAGGAGCGAAGTCGATCATCAACAAAGGAGGAGGAGAAAATAGGTAGCTGGGAGAGAAGGGTTCGGCTTCGCGAGAGAGATTCGATTCAGCGGAACCATCACGCGTGAGAAGAACGAAGACGAAGGGAGCACTTATAAGCTCATATTCCACGAAACCATTGCGCGCATAGGCTTTCGCATTTTTTTGCGCGACGGAATTTCTAACCCGCTCAATTTGAGCGGGTTTTGATATCGCGCAAAGGACTGTTTGTAATACACCGCTAATGCTGCCGAAGGCTTTTTTATGTTCCGCTCAAAATTAATCAAAAAACTTAATTTGAGAAATGCAAGAGATTATTTTACTTTACCCTCCTAATTTAGCATACCAAACAGCTCCTAAATCTCTAAAAAATCTGGATTTAGTAAATATTGAAGTTGTTAAATCCTGAAAATTGTTTGTTGTGATAAATATTAAATCTTAAGAAATTGTTTGGCAACATATTGTAGTATTTAAAACAGTTAGAGATTTAAATATGAAGGAATGATATAAAATAACATCAAAATATGTAAATCCAACTCTATATGGGATTAGGATTTACCCGGATTTACGCAGATTTGCGGCGTAAATCCGTAAATCCAATATTTATGTCATCATTGGATTTACAGTCACGCAAAATACAATTTGGCTGGATTTAGCGTAAATCCGACTTAAATCCCGTTGTAAATCCGACACCAAACAGCCCCGGAGAGAACTCAAAATGATCAATTATATGAATGCATCTCTATAACAAATAATGAATATACCACATCCATTAAGGATGTGAAGAGAAGTACAGAGCACAATCTTTTCTACAGTTCAATGTACATAAAAAAAAATACAGAGTAAACAGGGAAAGCTTTAATACAGAAAGTGAGAACCTGAAGTTTATGAAGAGAGCATTTCTTTACATGATTGTCAGCTCGTGGACTCTCATTCGGTTTCAGCAATGAAATTTGGAAGCTCATCCTTGCAAAGGTATTCATCGCAGTGCGATGCAACTCCCCATCCTCTTCTTAGTCGTAGTATATCTTCAGTAAATGTCGAGCCAGAGGCTCCTATGAACACAGTAGACATAGCTGATATTGTCTTATCAAGCATGGCCTCAACCTTCAGGAAACAAAATGAGAAGAGGAAAACAGTTAATAACTTTAAGATAGCTATAAATTTTTTCTTTCAACCAATGTGTTACGCCGGTCCAGCTTGGACCGGCTCATCCTGGACCGGCCCAGCCGGTCCAGTTTTACCGAAGGCGGACACGCCAGGCGGAAGAGAGAGGGAGCCAGGGAGTGGGGTCCACGTGCAATTCAAACTTGGATTAAGTATTTTTGGAGGGAGAAGGAAGGGTAGAGTAGTCCTTTTGCTTTTAATTTGAATTAGATTGTATTAATAGGGAGTTATGAGGGAATTAGGTTTTGATCTTGATTTTGAATGTGATTTGGAGATCTAGGTTTTATTTCTTTTGGGCTCTAGGCTACGGCTAGAGATTTGGAGAGTCTTTCCTTCCTCTCGAATCGAAGGAAAATTGTATCTTTCTTGTCTTTTGCATCGACTAGTGGAATACAATCGTTTGCTATTGTTTTCCTATTATTTCCTACGCGTTCTCTCAGATTTTTCCGCTGTTTTTGGTGTGTGGTGGCTGTTTTCCCATAGAAAACAGTGGGATACTTGTGATTTGGCTTAGATCCGATAGGAATCACTTGAAATATTCAAGTGGTACCTATCAAATTGGTATCAGAGCAAGATCGGGCGGTAAGGGGCTGCTTTTCCACGGTTTCGCAGCAGATTTTTGCTGAATTTTCCTGGATCCGAAGACATCTCGTTGGTTCCCATGGCATCTAAGCGTGTAGAAGTCTTGGAGACCGAGATGGGTCGACTTAAGGCGGATCTGGAGGAGAAGATGGCCACATTTAGTGAGAATGTGAAGGGAAAATTCATGGCTCTGGAAGAGATGATGAAGAAGTTGCTGGAAGGGCAAGCAAGGGCAGTGCCAACGGAGGAAAGAGGAGAAGGTAGTGGGAGCAGAGGTAAGGAGAAGGTGAATCCAGAAAGGGAGGATGATGTGGAGCTGCTTGACAGCAACGGAAGGATGCCACCTAGGGAGTCCATCAGGAGGGAAGAACAGGATAGAAGGAGAGACTTCCGTGAAGGAAGAGAAGAGGATTGGCGACGACGGAGGCCCGACCCATTGGACCGACCTTGGGGAAATTATAACCACCATGGCGAGGTACGAGGGGAAGATGGCTACCGGCGGCCAAGGAGGGAGGACGAGCCCCGTTATGGAGAGAGGGGAACGTGGGAAGATCCCATTGCTTGGGACAGAGGAGGTCATGGGGGAAACAGGGCGTACGGGGTGGACACTAGGGCCAGGAAGCTGAAAATGCCTGTCTTCGAAGAGGGAAATGTGGATGAGTGGATCCACAAGGTGGAAAGGTATTTTGCAGTGAATGGCCTTATGGAGGAGGAGAGATTGATGGCTGCTAGCATGTGCTTGGAAGGGGCGGCTTTTGCCTGGTTCAAGTACATGGACAAGTGGGATCGGTGAGAACTTGGAGAGATTTCAAGGAGGCCATCAGAGAGAGATTCAGGGGGGCAGCCCATGGGAGATCTCCGAGCAGTTCTATGCCCTCACCCAGGAGGGAACAGTGGAGGAATACAGAAAGAAATTTGAGAGTCTGGTGGGAGATATGGAGGGCTTATCGAACAGCACGTTGGGGGGAAACTTCATGAAGGGGCTCAAGCCAGAAATTAGAGATGCTGTGAAGGTCATGAGACCTAGAGACCTGAGGGAAGCAATGGAGTTGGCTCAGCTGGTGGAGAACCAGAAGACCAACGCACGAAGTTGGAGGAACAACCACTCAGGAGGTCCCACTAGGACCACTACCACTTACTTGGCTCCAAAAGGGCCAAGCCCTAATGTCCCTAGAGAGAGTGGAAAGGAGAAGAGCGGGGTGACCAGATCTGCTGGAAGCTTCAAAAAATTGACTGAGGAGGAGATGCAGGAGAAGAGGGCCAAGGGCCTTTGTTTCAGATGTGAGGAGAAGTTTGTTCCAGGACATAGATGCAAGGATCGCGCTCTTCGGGCTCTCACCGTCTATATAGACGAGGCGCCTGAAGAGGGTGATGATTCTGATGAGGAGCAGATTGATCCACAGTTGGAGGTAGCCGAGGTCTCCCTCAATTCTGTGATGGGATTCACTCCTAGCCATACGATGAAGGTGAAGGGGGAGATTCTGGGGAGAAAGGTTGTGGTTCTGATTGACAGTGGGGCAACCCACAATTTCATATCCACCCAGGTGGCGGAGGAGCTAGGGATGGAGCCTACTGAGACAGGCAGCTACGGGGTGATGATGGGGACCGGGAAGATTGAGTCCAGCACCGGGATCTGCAAAGGGGTGGAGATGAGGCTACAGGAGATCAGGGTGGTAGAGGATTTTCTACCCCTGAAGTTGGGTAGCACAGATGTCATTTTGGGCATGAAATGGCTACAGACCTTGGGTGAAACCAAGGTGAATTGGGGGACCATGGTGATGGAGCTGAGCGTAGAGGGGAAGCAGGTGAAGCTGAGAGGAGAACCAGGATTGTCCAGAACTGGAGTGTCACTCCGATCCATGGTGAAAATCATACAGGAGGAAGGAGGAGGATTCCTGGTGGAGTTGCAGAGCTTGGAGGAGCAGGAGGAGGGGAGGAAAGACCCATCCCCGCTTTGGTTCAACCCCTGTTGCAGGAATTTGAGGATGTGTTCCAACCTCCAGTTGGACTACCACCTGACAGAGAACAGGAGCACCAGATTATCCTGAAAGAGGGAGTATCTCCTATCAGTGTGAGACCTTACAGATATCCTCAGGTGCAGAAAGATGAGATAGAAAGGTTGGTGGGAGAAATGCTAGAAGGAGGGATCATTCAGCCCAGTGTGAGTCCTTTCTCTAGTCCAGTTCTGCTTGTGAAGAAGAAGGATGGGAGTTGGAGGTTCTGTGTAGATTATAGAGCTCTCAACAAGGAAACTGTGCCTGATAAGTTTCCTATACCTGTGATTGATGAGTTGATGGATGAGCTACATGGAGCAGCCTTGTTCACCAAGGTCGATCTGAAGTCAGGCTATCACCAGATCAGGATGAGGAAGGAAGACGTGCAGAAAACGGCCTTCAGGACTCATGAGGGTCACTACGAGTTTCTGGTGATGCCTTTTGGCCTCACCAACGCTCCGGCAACATTCCAAGCTTTGATGAATCGGATCTTCAAGCCACACCTACGCAGGTTTGTGTTGGTATTTTTTGATGACATCCTAATTTATAGCAGGACTGAGGAGGAACACCTAGAGCACCTGAGAGTGGTGTTGGGTGTGCTGAAGGAGCATCAGTTGAAGCCAACTTCAAGAAGTGTGACTTCGCTCAGGCACGGGTGGAGTACCTGGGGCACGTGATATCCCAGGAGGGAGTGGCTGCAGATCAATCCAAGATAGAGGCAATGCTGGCGTGGCCTCAACCCAAGACTTTGAAGGGACTCAGAGGGTTTTTGGGACTGACAGGCTATTACAGAAGGTTCGTGAGAGGATACAGCACCATAGCATGGCCTCTGACAGAGCAGTTGAAGAAGGACGGATTTTTATGGGGAGAAGCAGCTTCAGAGGCCTTTGAGAAGCTGAAGAAGGCCATGACGACGGTGCCAGTGCTTGCTCTGCCAGACTTCAGTCAGGTGTTTGTGGTAGAGACAGATGCTTCAGGCTATGGATTGGGAGCAGTGTTGATGCAGAGGCACAGGCCCATAGCTTACTTCAGTCAAGTCCTATCATCCCGGGCTAGACTGAAGTCAGTCTACGAGAGAGAGCTGATGGCGATTGTACTGGCCATCCAGAAGTGGAGACCTTACTTATTGGGCAGACACTTTATTGTCAGAACTGATCAGAGGAGCCTGAAGTACTTGTTAGAGCAGAGGATGGTCACAGAGGAGCACCAGAGGTGGTTGTCCAAGCTGTTGGGATATGATTTCGAGATACACTACCGACCAGGGCTAGAGAATAAGGCAGCGGATGCCTTATCACGCTGTATGGGGGAACTCCAGGGGATCGCTGTATCAGTACCAGTATTGATAGATTGGGGAGCCATTAAAGAGGAGAGCATTCAGAATGAGGAGTTGAGGAAGATCAAAGAAGAGGTGTTAGCAGATGAGAACAGCCACCCCGGCTATTCAGTTGTGGGAGAAAGACTGTTCTATCAGGGAAGGAGTGTGATTCCTAGGTCTTCCATCCATATTCCTCAGCTGTTACAGGAGTTTCATGAGAGTGCCATAGGAGGGCATTCAGGAGTGCAGAAAACTTACAGCCGGTTAGCTGCTGAATTGTACTGGAGGGGGATGAGGAAAGACATAGAGGAGATGGTGGCTAAGTGTGATACTTGCCAGCGGAGCAAGTACATGACAATGGCACCAGGGGATTGCTGCAGCCCCTAGCCCTACCAGAGAAAGTTTGGGAGGAGATTACTATGGACTTCATTGATGGGCTCCCAAAATCAGAGGGCTACACAGTTATACTGGTGGTGGTCGACAGGCTGAGCAAATATGCTCATTTCATTCCTTTGAGACACCCGTACACAGCAGTGTCGGTAGCAGCAGCGTTTGTGAGGGAGATAGTCCGCCTGCATGGGGTACCAGAGTCCTGAGTCATTTTTGGAGGGAACTGTTTAGGATGCAGGGCACCGTATTGAAGAGGAGCACAGCCTATCATCCACAGACTGATGGTCAGACGGAGGTGGTGAATAGGAGCTTGGAGACATACTTGAGGTGCTTCGTGTCAGATACACCAAAGCAGTGGGCCAAATGGCTAGCCTGGGCAGAATACTGGTACAATACCTCGTCTCATTCGGCTACTAAGATGACACCTTTCAAGGTGTTATATGGTAGGGATCCCCCACATCTGGTACACTACAGCCATCAGAGCACTCCAGTATCTGCAGTGGATCAGCATTTGAAGGAAAGAGATCAGGTGTTGGCCGAGCTCAAGAGGCACTTACTTAGAGCCCAACAGATTATGAAGAAGCAGGCCGACAGCAAAAGGAGAGATATACAGTTTGGAGTCGGGGACAAGGTCTATTTGAAGCTCCGACCATACCGACAGAGGACTATGGCCCAAAGAAGAAATGAGAAACTCACAGCGAGATATTTTGGCCCTTTTGAAGTGGAGGAGAAAATTGGGGAGGTGGCATATAGATTGAGGCTTCCTCCAACAGCCAGAATACACCCCGTTTTTCATGTCTCACAGTTGAGGAAAGTGGTGGGGGAGCATGCAGTAAGCCCAGAGTTGCCCAGCACATTGAGGGAAGACATGGAAGTGACACTGGAGCCTATAGAAGTAGAAGGAGTGCGCATCAATGCGAAGGGGGAAAAGGAAGTGAAGATTAGGTGGAGCGGCCTTCCAGACTATGAGGCCACATGGGAGCCACTGGAGAGGATTGCTGAGCAGTTTCCGACCTTCCACCTTGAGGACAAGGTGGTACTTTGGGAGGGGGGTAATGTTACGCCGGTCCAGCTTGGACCGGCTCATCCTGGACCGGCCCAGCCGGTCCAGTTTTACCGAAGGCGGACACGCCAGGCGGAAGAGAGAGGGAGCCAGGGAGTGGGGTCCACGTGCAATTCAAACTTGGATTAAGTATTTTTGGAGGGAGAAGGAAGGGTAGAGTAGTCCTTTTGCTTTTAATTTGAATTAGATTGTATTAATAGGGAGTTATGAGGGAATTAGGTTTTGATCTTGATTTGAATGTGATTTGGAGATCTAGGTTTTATTTCTTTTGGGCTCTAGGCTACGGCTAGAGATTTGGAGAGTCTTTCCTTCCTCTCGAATCGAAGGAAAATTGTATCTTTCTTGTCTTTTGCATCGACTAGTGGAATACAATCGTTTGCTATTGTTTTCCTATTATTTCCTACGCGTTCTCTCAGATTTTTCCGCTGTTTTTGGTGTGTGGTGGCTGTTTTCCCATAGAAAACAGCGGGAGGGATACTTGTGATTTGGCTTAGATCGATAGGAATCACTTGAAATATTCAAGTGGTACCTATCACAATGTTACAGGTCAAGATTGAGGCTTCATTTGGGATGGTTTTTTTTATGCTTCTTAAAGCAGTTTTCTAATACAAAAATTAATTTTTTTGTACTAAAAAGATGCTTCAAAAAGCAGCGAGAAAGTCGTTCAAAATGAAGCCTGAAAGAGGAGGGAACGCACTTGAGGATCTCCACCAATATGGTTTCTGTAGAGCAAAGCGTCCCATTTCTCAACACTATTATGGTTCGGTCGCTTGACCAAGGGAACAAGCTTGTTGTCGAAAACAACCAATGATTGTAGAAGGTTTGCTTCACTTTCACCTGCATCTGTGGAAAGATAGATCACGGGAACATTGGCTCGCTCAACTACCCTGAGTATGCATTCGGCAGCCTGGGGAATGGGATAGAAGCAGCTTTCTTTTTTCACATTGCTGCGATCAAACAAAGAATGCATATCAAATTGTCAGCTCAAAACTATGAATGAATCGCAGTGTCATGTACCATTTAATATCATAATAAGAATGCTCATGGATAAGAAGCTACAATAAAAAGACTAAAGTTTCATTTGGGATGGCTTTCTTCTTGCTTCTTAAAATAACTTTTTAGTACAAAAATTAAAAAATTTTAACTAGAAAGCTGCTTTAAGAAGCAGTAAGAAAGCCGTCCCAAACGAACTATTTTTTTGTTGCTTCTTAAAGCACCTTTCAAGTACAGAAATTTCAACTTTTGTACTAAAAAATTGTTTTAAGAAGTAGTAAAAAAGCCGTCCCAAACAAAGCCTAAATTGCCGGTAGTTGATAAGAAATGTTGATTGAGGAATTATGAAGTGATAAAATGTGGAATTTGTTATTGCTTTATAACATTGTTGCGTAACATAATTGGTTTGATGATTGATTTCCAATATGAAACAATAAATTAGAAGAAAACAAAATGAAGCTCATATAACATGATGATTTTAAATTTTTGAACAGAAAATGGGACCATTTAAACATCGTTAAATAAATGAAAATGGATAATTCATAGTGACAATCTCTATTTTGTGAATATTAACTTACCTGTAACATTTCACCTAACAATTTCCAGGCGCTATAGGGCCTTATCGTTTGCATATACAATCACTTTATTGAGATGGACAAGATGAGGCAAAAGGAAAATAAATTAAGAATAACTAGACTTTTGTTCAATTCTCAATAATCATCAATAAATCACTCCCATGCAGGAAAAATTAGAGACAAGAAGCATTCATAGGGTATCTTACTAATCAATAGCATCAAGATCTTAGAATTCTTAGTCGATACACACATAAAGCATATTGTCCATGAAAGGGGGAATTGTCCATGGGTTAATCGTAAATCCCATTATTAAAAAAAGGAAAAATGAAAAACAGAGAACTTTCAGGAGGAACATTGCATGTAAAAGAGTGCTCCATAAGTGGGAATGCCAAATACAAGTTGAGATACCATAAAAGCTTCCAAAATTAATTACAATATCTTAAATCCTACAGAATCGAAACAATAACTTCGCGCAAGTCATTATATATCATAAGCATAGCATATGGAATACAGAACTTCTGAGTAGCAAACAAATGACAAGCTAGATTGTATAGAAAACCAGATAAATCTCCAAATTTGAGTTTATTTTTTCAAACAAACATGTAAGATGAACATTAAGTAAAAAATCTATGCATGCAATCATCACGAAGAAAACTTCCCCACAAATCCACCTTGATGCATTAAAAGTTCTCATCTATGTGCCCCTGCCAAAGCTTTAATTTCCACTCTTCTAAGTATTCTTTCTTCCAAGTTGACAGTAATCCTTCAAAATCTTTGTATTCCTCCTTTATCTTCAAACAATGGTTAACTTTTATTAAACTCTAGAAGCTAGGCTACTAAATTCCTTCTATTATCCTCCACATGCCTTTCTTGAGCCTTATTTTTCAATGCCAAATTTATAGAAAAATATGCAATTGTCCACCCAAGGCATCAATATTTTCACAAACATAAAATGATTTTGAAACAAATGTTATTAATGTTTAAAATATATAAATCAGAAACAGTGGAGCACCTTATCAACGAATTAAATTTTGATAATTCTAAAAAAAATCCATTTTCTTTTACTCTTTCTAGAAACATAAATGATAAAACCATGGCCTCATGCATTTCAATAAGCTGATCTTTTATACATGGTAGAATGACCATTTTGATACAACAGCAACAACATCAAGCCTTTAACCTACTACGTGATGTAGCCTGCATGAATCCTTTTACTCCATTTTGTCATGTTAGGAGTCAAATTCTTATTCAAATCTAATAAACAAAGGTCATTTTTAATATTTTCAAACCAAGTATTTTTAGGAATACTTTTACTTTCTTAACATAAGCCAAATTTAATACATCTACTCTCCTAACCGGGTCATCGAAAGGCAACCTTTTTATGCAACCAAATAATCTAAGGCAACTCTCTCTAATCTTATCTGCCACT
This sequence comes from Dendrobium nobile, assembly GCA_022539455.1. Lineage (NCBI taxonomy): Eukaryota > Viridiplantae > Streptophyta > Magnoliopsida > Asparagales > Orchidaceae > Dendrobium > Dendrobium nobile. Next base: position 36,551,151 of record CM039732.1, on the reverse strand, counting down.
GGAGCTACTCCAACCTTTTCGTTTCGTATCCTATTTCTTACAGTAAATCCACTCATCCACCTAAGCATCCTCATCTCTGCAACACTTAACTAGTTAACTTAATCTTATGCTTGTCTTTCTCTTTTAATGGCCAACATTCTGCATGTAGGTCTCACCATCATCTTATAAAATTTTCACTAAAGTTTGAGGGGTACTTTTCCATCACAAAACAAGCCCGATGCATTCCTCTAGTTCAACCATCAAACTTGAATTATACTAATAATATTCTCATCTATTTCACCATTACTCTGAACAAAAAACCATTTTGATATTAGAAAAAAAAAACTCTAAAAAGGATATCACACTAAGACAAAACAAATTAGGGAATGCAATGGGACTAGTTCATTTGTTCTTTCTTATAATAATTATTTTTATCTCTAGTTTGTTTTAAACCGCAAAAAAATTATCTTTGAACAAACTGCATTAAAAGTTCTATGAAAAAGCTATACAAATATTCATCTAATACAAGAAGCTCAATGTTCAACTAAATTACTAATTTCCTCACAAAACAGAGAGTTTCACACCTTAATGTCCTCTGAAGCTTGGAGCATTCAAACTTATGAGGTCTCAAAAATGCTTTTCGACATTGTAAAATGAGAACAAGAATAGGAACTTGGTAAATATTGCTTCAAAACTATTAGGCATTATTAGCTACGAATAGGCAGAACTAATTATAAATTTTGGCATTTGATCAAATCAATTTAATCATTAAGCCTAATGATAAAAGTTTAATAAATGCTTCATGGATCATTACATTAGATTCCAAGTGAGATCTAAGTTTGAATTCTAACTCCTAGTGAACACAATAAGATAAAAATTAGACCCCAACCTGAAGAATAAATCAGATATAGTCAAGTAACAAGTTGCTCTGAAATTTCAAAAGATTGGGTTATAGCAAATAGGGATTATATGATTACTGGCATATAGTAGCTCGGTTTCAAAAACAAAATTTAAAGAAGCGTGATCCGAGAATGAGACTTTACCAGAACTTCAAAAACCCATGCCTTCGAAAATGTAATGCTATGAAATTGCTTCCCAAGAATGTCTGCACAAACCGTTGTGCAGTGAGGAGGATCAACCTATTCGGTTGGATTAGAGCTTTACATTTGTGACCAATGGGACCACCAGGCTGCATAACCCACTCCTCCTCCACATCAGCATAGAACATGTCCCCTATTGCAATCACTTCATCATCAGAAGAAAATTTGGGCATAATATCTGCTACAACCCTCTTCTTTTGCATCTTTAACTTGGCATCCTCGGACCAAGCAGCTTCGATCTTTCCCAATGAAATCCCCATATTCTTCAATCTCTTGACGTGTTCTTCATCAAGATAACAGGGGGGGTTTGCAATGTAACATATGAACCTATCTATCTTCAACTTATATTTCATCTTTACCACAAAATCATCATAGGAGATGACAACTTCCCTACCCAAACACTGATTTATATGATTAATGTCCAAAACTTGGCTGTAGTCATAGTCCAATTTATGGCTCGGGAAGACCAGAACCCGACCAAGAAGTGCAGCAAAGAACATATGCTTCTCTAGGCATATCAAATGGTTGGACATCTGACCTGACAGACATATCGCAAACAAAAAACGGTCTTTCTTTGGCTTCCACTCAATCGTCCTCCGATTGGTCGGTCGATCCACCTTTCTACAAACACCAACCCCTGTTCCGGATAAGTAGGCATCCACATTGTCATCCACAGACTCTAGTGACGCATTTCTACCCCGGTGAGGAGAAAGTAATGCGGCCTGGATCTGCTTGTTCAACTTGATCTGCTCCAACAATGCGGATCTGAACTCCTCCAGCGAGGCCGGCACGGGAGTACCAGGCAAATCGGCTATAACAGTAGCGGAACTCGAATTATTACTAGGAGGGGAAGGAATTGAGGGCAACGACGCCCTGGATCTAGGAACAGTCTGATTCCACAGATGCAGAAGCCCTAGCTCCTGATTCCGGAGGAGGAAGAGAGCTCGTAGCTCGGCCTCCCGCATCCGGTCCCCAGGAGAGTCCGCACGAATAATGGTGATGCCACGGAATAGACGGCCGAGATCGAGGGAGAAAAAGACGAGAATGAGTACAAGAGGCAGGCAGATTGCCAGGAGATACCACTGCCATCGGCGATAGCGAAGCCGACGGCTGATCCGGACTCTAAGGCCATTCGCGATCTCCAAAGCACCGAATTGGCGCTGGTCGTGGCGCGGCGACAGAGGTGTCACCTCGTGCTCGGGGACGAGTGCTTGGTTATCGTCCTCTTCGTCCGAAGAGGCTTCTCGGACCATTTTTTTGAGATTATGATTTTCTTTCCTGAGATGACTGTCCCGGCGTCGAGTAGTTCGAGGGTTCCAATAATTTTGTTGGTTTGCGGTGGTTAGACTGCGGTGGTCCGACAGGAAGGGAAAATCGTCGAAGGAGCGAAGTCGAACAGCAACGAAGGAGCCGAAGAAGCAACTCGTGCAATCTCTACCCCTCCTGCGAAGGAATTTTTATTGCCTTAGGTTATCTGAGCCAACTCTAAGTTCGGTACTGCTTAAAAATGACCTCTTTTATGCCGATCCGATCCGGCCAAGATTGGGTATATGACATGATGCAGCGCGTAACACCATGTGCTCCCAGAGAGCACTTTACTGCTTTTTCCGTTATAACCACCAGACGCACGAACCAATGATGTGCTAGCTTAGTAGCTACAGCACTTTTACCTTTTTGACCGTTTGGCCTTTTTCAAGTATTTTTCTTTTAAGTAATTAGAATTATAGGATACTTATACACCGGTTGAAAGAGGAGAAAAGATAACTTTTGTATTTGAAAAACTTTATCAGAGCTCTGCTCCTAAGAATACATTCTCGGGTGTGAATATACCTTGGGATTTACTGTTACATTGGCTCTCATTGCTCTCAAGCATTTTGCAGGTCTTTGGTTTGCAGGTCTCTCCGGCGAACTCCGATCAGGGATTCCATTAGCTTGGTATTAGAGCTAATCCGGCAAGATGACCGACCGAGGCAAGGAACCGGCAATCTACAAAGCTCGGAGTCTTGAAGCACTGTGGACGAGCCAGGCCAACATCACACGACAATTGGAAGCATTGTCGACCGATGTCCAGCGCCTCTTTATTGATATGCGCCGCGAGTTCAATCTCAATAAGGCAAGGAATACACACCAACACCAACGTCGAGGGCCAGAACCTCCTGTGGTTCGTGGGGGGCGACGGGGTGTGGGCCTTGAACGGAACGGGCGCCGCAATCCCATACCCGCTCCAGATCATTCAGATTCAGAGGCGGAATCGCAGATGTTCAGGAATGATGAGGATCCTCAGGAAACTGATGACGATGACGACGAAGTTAGTCAGATAGAAGAACCCCACAGGCAGAGGCGTCGTCCCGTGCAATACCGAGGTTATTCTGAATTCAAAGTTAAAATTGATATTCCGTTTTTTGATGGGCATTTACACATCGAGGATTTCCTCGATTGGGAGAAAGCTGTTGAAATTTTTTTTGAATACATGGACATAGATCCCACGAAGTAGGTGAAATATGTAGCTTGCCGTTTAAAAAGCGGGGCAAGTGCGTGGTGGACGCAACTCTTAATGACTCGCCAGCGAAAAGGAAGAGGACCCGTGCGCAGCTGGGCTCAGATGAAGCAGTTGCTTCGTGCCCAATTTCTCCCTACAGATTATGAACAAATCCTCTATATGAAATACCAACAGTGTATACAAGGCAATCGAACTATCAGCGAATACACTGAGGAGTTTCACAGACTCAGCGCCCGCAACAATCTGTAGGAATCAACCAACCAGCTCGTTGCTCGGTAGATTGGCGGCTTGAGGTATAATATACAAGGAAAGCTGGAACTTAATTCCTTATGGTCTCTTTCTCAGGCAATCAATTTCGCACTCAAGGTCGAAATGCAGCAGCACCGAGTTTCCAGATTCGGGAATTCACGAAGACCGCCCTTGGAAGCTCACACTGACCACACTAGAGGAACTTCTACTTTGAGTAAGCCAACTGTTGCCCCACCGTCTCCGTCTTCCAAACCATCTGTTCAAAGCCCCGAGAACAAGACACTGCCCAGGGCTAAAATTGCATCCCCAAGCAATCCCTATGCTAAGCCATCCAACTTAAAATGCTTTCGCTGTTTCCAGCCCGGGCACAAATCCAACGAATGTCCCCAGCGACAGTAGTTGCAAATCCTTGAAAATGACGAGGGAGATGCCCTGGATCCCAGCAGTACCCGAGAAGAGGAAGAATTTGAGGATGTTGAAGGCGATGACGGCGAACCTCTGATGTGCGTCCTCGAAAAATTATTGATAGCTCCTCGTCTTGTTACGACGTCTCAACGGAATGCCATCTTCAAGACCCGCTGCACCATTAGTGGAAAGGTCTGCGATCTCCTCATAGACAGTGGCTGTACTGAGAACATCATATCGCGCTCAGTCGTCCAAGCCCTCAAATTGAAGACAACGCCCAATCCCGACCCCTACAAAATTAGTTGGGTAAAAAAGGAATTGATATACCGGTAACGAAAATGTGTCAAGTTACATTTTCCATTGGGCGGTAGTATGTCTGCGAAGTGCTCTGCGATGTGTTAGACATGGATGTATGTCACGTAATCCTTGGTCGACCTTGGCAGTTTGATGCTGGTGTTATGTACAATGGTAAAGCGAACGTGTATTCGCTAGAATGGAAGGGAAGACGCCTTCGTCTATTACCTGGAGTTCGTGATAGTCCGCAGTCCGCCTCCAAAAGCAATCCTGCTTCAGTGATGCAGATCGTATCTAGACCGAACTTGTTATTATCCTGGAAAGAGTCTTCTACTCTATGGGCACTAGTAATCACTGACGTCTCACCCTCCCAGACAAGCATAATTCCCACTGACATCACAGAACTATTGGAGGAATTCCAAGATGTATGCCCGCAAGAACTCCCTGCAGTTCTTCCCCCACTACGAAATATTCAGCACCAAGTTGATCTCCAACCTAATGCCTCTCTGCCAAATCTTCCACATTATAGGCTTAACCCTATGGAACAACAATTTATGCAGGGAATTATTGAAGAATTGTTAAGCAAGCAACTTATCCAAACCAATATCAGTCCCTGCACAGTCCTGGCTTTGCTTGTCCCTAAAAAGAACAATGAGTGGCGACTCTGTGTAGACAGTCGATCCATCAACAAAATAACAATCAAGTATCGATTCCCTGTACAAAGGATAGATGAGCTCATTGAAAAACTAGATGGAGCTTCAGTTTTTGCAAGCACGACCTACGAAGTGGCTATCACCAGATTCGAATACGTCCCAGCGACGAATGGAAAACTGCCTTCAAAACTCCGTTTGGTCTTTATGAATGGCTTGTAATGCCCTTTGGCTATGCAATGCGCCATCGACATTCATGAGAATGATGCAGTAGATACTCAAACCTGTGTGGGGAAAATTTTGTATTTCATACTTTGATGACATTCTCGTTTACAGCAACTCCATGGAAGACCACCAAGAGTATCTCCGTCAGCTCTTCATCATCCTCCAAGATAACCAGTTATTCCTCAATCTTCCGAAATGTGAAATTGCCACCTCCAGTGTGTTCTTTCTCGGGTTCGTGGTCTCCCAGGATGGTGTTAAAATGAATCAAAATAAAGTTGAAGCAATTTTGAACTGGCCAGTTCCGCGCTCCTTTTTCGAAATCAGGAGTTTTCATGGCCTTGCCAACTTTTACCGAAAATTCATAAAAGGATTCAGCATTATAATGAGCCCAATTACGGATTGTTTGAAGCTAAAAACTTTCCAATGGGGCGATCTTCAACAACGCAGCTTTGAGGCGATCAAGACGACCTTGACTTCAGCCCCCGTTTTGGCGATCCCCTGCTTCGATAAGTTGTTTACTGTCGAAACTGATGCTTCCGGAGTTGGTATTGGCGTTGTCCTCTCTCAAGAAGGTCGACCCATAGCTTTTTTTAGCAAAAAACTCTGTCCATCTCGACAACGCTGGTCTGCATATGAGCAAGAACTCTATTCCATCATACGGGCTCTCAAGGAGTGGGAACACTACCTCCTACATCAGGAATTTATCCTCTGTACAGACAATCGAGCGTTACAGTTCATCAATAGCCAGAAACACGTGAACCGTATGCACGCTCGATGGGTCTCCTTCCTCCAGAAGTTTACCTTTCTGCTCAAGCATTAAGCAGGGAAGAACACATTGTTGCAGACGCCCTTAGCTGAAAGAACTTATTATTAACTCAACTCCAAACTGAGTTCTTGGGTTTGATATGTATTCAGCAACTTTATCCCAATGATCCAGACTTCGGTAGTATCTGGACCAATTGTCAGCAGGGTCAAACAATTTCCGGGTACTGCATTCGCCATGGTTTTCTTTTTCATAACAATCTTTTATGTGTTCCTTTGTCTTCTTGGCGACAGCACATAATCCGGGAGGCTCATTGCGGAGCACTAGCCGCACACACGGGATGAGACAAATCGCTGGCTCAAGTGAGAAGCAGGTTTTATTGGCCGAGACTCCACCGAGATGTCTTTCGGTTTGTCGACCACTGCTCGGTCTGTTAAAACTATAAAGGAGGTGCACAAAATACGGGTCTGTATCTGCCCCTCCCCGTCCCCGACTCCATCTGGGAGGATCTCAGTCTGGATTTCGTTCTTGGCTTACCCCGCACAAAGAAAGGTAACGACTCCATCATGGTATTCTTTGATCGCTTCTCGAAGATGGCTCATTTCCTGTCATGTAAAAAGACGGCCAACGCATTGCACATCGCACAACTTTTCTTCCATCAAATTGTGAGGCTTCACGGTGTTCCGAGAAGTCTCACATCCGACAGAGACGTCAAGTTTATTAGCCACTTCTGGCAAGAGTTGTGGAAGCGTTTAGGCATGGATTTACAACTCAGCTCAGCCTACCACCCCCAAACTGACGGCCAAACAGAGGTAGTCAATCGCACTCAGGGAAGCATGCTCCGTTGTCTAGTGCAAGACTACCCGAAACAATGGGAAGATATGCTAACTACAGCTGAGTTCGCGTACAACTCTATGGTCAATCGGTCCACGGGTAAGAATCCCTTCAGCATTGTTTACACTAAAATTCCAAATCTTGCTTTGGATGTAGCTGTTTTACCCAAGTGTAAATCTGGTGCCGCTACAACATTTACAAATCAATATTCCAAGATGCTTTATGATGTTCACCGTCAACTGACTCAAGCCAACCTGAAGTATAAAGCCGCTGCTGATCTCCACCGTCACAGACCCTCTTCAATGTGGGCGATCTAGTCATGGTGCGTCTTCGACGGGAAAGATTTCCCCCTGGTACTTACTCCAAGTTGAGTCGCCGCAAGGTTGGCCAGGTTCCTATTACTGCTAAAATCAACGACAGTGCTTACACTGTAGAGCTACCACCGGGTTACCCCCCCCCCCCCCCACACCTTCAATGTTACCGATTTATGTCAATATCATCCCCCTGATGATGCCGCCATTGTGTTAAGCTCGTCGGAGTCGAGCCTTCCGACGTTGGGGAGGACTGATGCAGCGCGTAACACCATGTGCTCCAAGAGAGCACTTTACTGCTTTTTCCGTTATAACCACCAGACGCACGAACCAATGATGTGCTAGCTTAGTAGCTACAACACTTTTACCTTTTTGACCGTTTGGCCTTTTTCAGGTATTTTTCTTTTAAGTAATTAGAATTATAGGATACTTATACACCGGTTGAAAGAGGAGAAAAGGTAACTTTCGTATTTGAAAAACTTTATCAGAGCTCTGCTAGCTCCTAAGAATACATTCCCGGGTGTGAATATACCTTGGGATTTACTATTACATTGGCTCTCATTGCTCTCAAGCATTTTGCAGGTCTTTGGTTTGCAGGTCTCTCCGACGAACTCCGATCAGGGATTCCATCATGGCACATGCGAAATTTAAATTTGACGGCCCGACCAGCGGACCCGAAAAATACCCCGCGGACCCAAAAAATATGTATAATTTTCAAATAAAGATCATCGTCTTTCACTTCAGTCATCATTTGCTTGCATATACTTCATCTTCTTCCACCGGCGATACTTCATCTTATTCCAAGTTCCAAGCTCTCCGTATTTGTGTTTCATACACCAGCGATACTTCATCTTCTTCCAAGCTCCAAGCTCTCCGTATTTGTGTTTCATATACTTCAGACATATAATGTCTCAGGTTAGTTCATTTTCTGATAAACAATGCCTCATCATCTTCTTTTTAAATATTTAGGGTTAGGGTTTACCGAGTTAAAGTCGTATACCTGCTGAAATTTGAATGTTCGTGACGAGACAATTACTCGGTATAGATTAGTAATGCTCGGTATTGTTCGATACCGAGCAGTACCGGCAGTTATAAACACTCGTACTGCTCGGTACCGAGTAGTACCGAGCCTTACTAACACTCACAATTACAATCATGACAAAATCATTTACATAACAATACTCACAAAATCATGTTAGTAAGGCTCGGCTGCCAGGTGTCGCGTTTTTAAGCAGTACTGAACGTAGAGTTGCGTCAGGTAACCTGAGGCAATAAAAATTTCCTGCGAAGAAACGGAGCCGAACAGCACCGACGAAAACAGAAGATGAAAGGCAAACTCACGCCTCTAAGTTATTATTGATTAACTTAATTAACATAATGTAAAATATTAATAATTAAGTAAATTAATTAAATAATTAATAGTATCATTAGTACATAAATTAATTATCTAATTTAACTTAATTAAATAATTAATAATATAATTAGTAATTAAATATTAATATAATTTGATTAATTAATATAACTTGAAATATATATTATTAAATATATAATTAATAGTGTAAATAATAATTAATGAGTAGTTGAATTTTTAAGTGATTAATGAGATAATTAATAATATAATTTATAATGAAAACTAACTAAATAATACTTAAATAATTAATAAATTATTAGTTAAGCAATTAGTTATTTCAAAATGATTAGTAGGATTAAATATAATTTCAAATAGAATAATGATTATATATTGTTATAAATAATAATTAATTAGTATTTAAATATTTAAATAATTAATGAGATATTTAGTAATAGAATGAATATTAAAACTAATTAAATAATACTTTAAAAGTAATTAAATTATCAGTAGGAGTATTAGTTAAATAATTAGTTATTTAAAAATTTAACTAATTAATTATATAATTATTAATATAATTAGATATCAAATACTTATTAGATTAACACATAAACAAATAATTTAATAAATAATTTAATAAATAATATTATAATTAGTAAAAACCCACCAATCAAATGTCGCCGGCGAGCAAATTCCGATAGTCCAAGGCCGTTTATGTCTTACTCGTTTCATTTGCAATCAAAACTTCATAAGCCCTTGCTCCTTCAACAAACTTGTGCTAGTAGATTCAGGCTTGGTTTGTTTGCTCGTTCCCTGTGCTTTTTCCGTTTCAAAACGACAATTTTTTTTTCCCGTTTGAATGTGCCGCGCGCACGCTTTTTCCAAAACTCCATTTCCTTACTGTTTTGAGAAGCGATATGGTTTAGCTTTTTCTGTTTAAAAACTCCATTTCCTCTAATGATGTTTTTGAAACGGAGAAGTTCAAAAAACCAAACGAAGCCTCAAGGAGTGAGAATAACGATCAAGCACCCTATGAGAAGCTTCTTATCAAGCTGTTTCTCAAACTTTTGCTTCACGTCTAAGTATTTAAATAACTTTTTTATACATTGAGCTTTAAAAACACCACCCCGCTCTTCATCTATCCCTAAGGGATCTCTGTTTCAAAATTTAGCCCATTTGATTGAGTGACTAGAATTTCTCAGCCCTAATGCATGGGAAAGAAATTATTTGAGCCATTAATATCCTATGTTTTAAATAATGGCTCAGATCTTGTCATTGTCTGTCATTTAAATTGTGCGAGAGGCTTCGTCGCCTCCATCGTTTGTTTGATTTCATCCAAACCATTGATCCAAACAACGTGGATCCAACAGTTCAAATGCGATATGATGCGGTTAAATCAGCCTCACCATTGCTCTCGAGTTGATGTCATTAGATTAGTTTAATGGAATAATTAATAGTATAATTATCATTAATAATTTTCATAATTGATCATATAACATAATTTACATATTAATAATTAATTAGATTAATTAAATAACTAGTAGTATTATTAGTAGTATAATTAAATAATCTAATTTAATTTAATTGAATAATTAGTAGTATAGTTAACATTAAATTAGTTTAATTAATATTTGTAATTTATTGGTTATTATGGCTATTAGTAGTATAATTGTCATTAGATTAGTTTAATATTTAACTAATTAATTAAATCATTAGTATAAGTATTAGTCAAATAATTTATATTTTCAAAAAATAATTAACTAATCAATATTAGTTTGTCAAGTGCTCTTTATTGATTTTTCTGTTATATTGTATGAATTTAAGTTGTATTTTTATGTTGTATGCAATTATCTTGAATTTATAATTATCTTCTTCACATTTAAATAACTAATTATTATAAATCCTGAAATATGTTATCAAACAATTTCTCAGAATTTAGCATTTATCATACCAAACAATTTTCAAGATTTACTAAATGCGGATTTACAAGATTTACTAAATCCCACTAAAGTTAAATCTCACTTTTTGCCAAACAACCCCTAAGCCTGCTTCATAATGTTTTCAGACTTTGTTTTTCCTAATAGTTTGACAGATTTAAGAGTTTTTGGCGAAAAAATGCGCTAAAGAGGTGAAAGATCGTTACCTTTGCAACGGCGATTTCTCGTCGTTACTTCTAATCCAACATCGTCGAAGCATCATAGCTTCCTGTCCGAGAGGAAAGAACGACGTCCAAAGAGGCCAAGAAGCTAGCGCCTTGTGCAAACAAAGTCGAACATATCGAAGGAGGCGAAGAAGCTAGCATAATCGAATGGCAATGAAAGGGTTGAAGGGTGCTGCTCTTATAAGATAGTTTATATTATATTATTTTTTTCATGTTAATATAAATTTAAAAATAATTTTAAATTATTTAATTGTATTATAAGTTTTATCATTATAATCATAAAAATATTAAATTATTTTTATATTAAAGTTATGTATATATTTTTTATTTTAAAATTTTTTTAAGACAAACTAATAAAAATAAAAATTTTTAAATACTCTCATTTAAAATTTCATCTAGCTTAATTAATCATATATCTGTTGCTTATCATTTATTTGTATTCTTATTAATAAAAAAAATTGAATTTATACTTAATTGAAGTTCATAAATATTTGTTATGTAGTTTGAAGAATTTCAAATATTAATAATAAAAAATTTTAATCAGTATATCAAATGTTGTTGCCATATTTATAACTCTAATAATAAGATAAATATTTTATCACTCTAAATAAATTATTAATTAAGTTACAAATAAAGAGTTTTACAATATAAATAAAGGAACAAATTAATATTCATGCACAATCAAGATTATTCTCTACAAAATATCGGATATAAATTTGACAGCTTTTTTCGATTCATGATCTTGTCAAGATATTTATAGCATTTAATGGCCGGAAATTAATATTATTTCATGATTTTTTCTTTGAGCAATGGAATGTCTTATGTCTGCCCGATTAGAATGTATTGGAGAAGCTTCGATACCATGGCTGCAGATGGCCCATCTTTAGCTCTGGCTTGTTCTTTCTCCTCAGCTTCTTCCACCGCACTTCCGTTAGGCTGTTCCTTTCTTCCTTACCTCCCAGCTCCGGTTTCCTCACGCAGACGTCGCTCTTTGCGCTGCTCTGCCAGCTCATCAGACCACCAGGAATCCCCTCCCCTGCTAAAGTCAGCCATCAGTGGGTTAACCGAGCTCCTCAGGACCCTTTCCCCTAAGAAAAAAAGGTCATATCTGTGTATTTGCTGGCTGTCTCTTATACTCTACCTTATTGATTTTTACAGTATATAATGTTTTTTTTTTTTCTTTCTTTCTTCAAATTGATGGGGAACAGGGATGATACTGGGCTCGATGAAGCTCCTGTGGCTAGCAGCGTGGACGATGTACTTCGAATTCTTAATGTAGATTATAGTCGTGCTTATTTTCTCACAGGCAATGCCCAAGAACTATGGCTGATGTTTGATTTAGTTATCTTTTTTTTTTTTTCATTAATTTGCTGTTCCTGTATGAGTTTTATTAGTTGATTGATGATGGCTAACTCCCATTTCTAGATTAGTGCGACTTAAATCTTGATGATTTTGATAGTTTAGTTACTTGTATGGTGTAATGGTATAGTGATACTTCAGAAAATTAGGCTTTGCATTTTTATAAAAGGGGTAAGTTAGGTTTAACTTGGAAGTCGGTAGAGTTTTTTAGGGCATCACTTTCTGTGATGTGACACAACATCTTATTGTGATGACTGGTGAGAATTATTGTAGGGTGGCTGGGATGTCAATCACCGCTTATGTAACACAATTAAATCCAATTGGTCATAGGACAAGGAGTTGGTAGACTCAATGATTAGAAGGCAAGCAATTATTTTAGATTTGCAAGAAATTGAATGAAAATGAAAGTACTCTTAAACATATATGGGGATGCTATAAGCAATTTTATTGGGAAGGTTTAGTACAGAGATAAAGTATGTATAATAGGAATATGATCTGAAAGATGAAATTGTTGGGGTGAAGAAGAATAAGTCATTTGTTAAGGAGTTATAAGAGCACTTAATCACCTGTAAAAATTTATTTATTTTAGTAGAAACTACTCATTTCTTTACTTCAAAGTTTTTTTTTTAATACTATCCAAATGAAGGTTTGACCATAAATGTCGAATAGAATTACTGATATATATCTTAGAAGTATAAAAAGATAATTGCTTGATGCCTTGATCTACATTAAGACAGTGAAACTTAAACTGTGAGTTGTTAAACTCGCCAGTCAACTTTTTGAGAGAGATCGGTCAAAACTTTAAAATTGAACATATATTGTTGTAAATGGTTAGTTTAATTAGGATTATTTTCATGTAAGTTTTTGGTGAGTGTGCAAATTGGTTTGAATGAGGAGATGCATAAGGTTATTAAGGATAAGAAATCTGGTTTTTGAAGATTTTCAAGAAAATAGATAAAATACACTATAATTACATGGGCTAGAAATTGGGCAACAACCAAAGCTAAATATTTAACTTTAAACCATTAAATAAGTAAATAAAATTACTGTCAAGGGATTCAGAAGGAGAATGGGTAAACCTAAGGTTACATGGGTAAAATTTACAAAATGATTTGTAAAGAATATATTTAAAACTTTAAACATTACTTGCCAAGAATGACTGAAAAATGAGGATTCATAAAGTCAACCCAAAATAGTTGGGATAACGGTAATGATGATGATGATATATGCTAAGGTGATTCGTGCAAAAAGGAAATATAGCTAAAGTGGTTATGATATAGTTGCGATAATAGGATTTCAGGAATGAGATTTAGTGATTTTTATTAAGTTAGATTAGATATAATAGAGTTGAAGATAATAGGATGTTGGTAGCGATGATGAACAATTGAACATCAAAGAGGGATGGAAATGTTATTTGGAGGAATTTTAGATTAGATTTTAAAGGAAATTATATATTTTGATTAGCCAAATTGAGGTAATCATAAAATTTAATATAGATTGATAAAAAAGTAGTGAATTTGGGTGGACAGTGTGCATACAAGCAAAGCTTATGTTCATATGAGATGCTTTAAATAATGTTTAAAGGGCATATTTAAAGATAAAATTATTTTTTAAGGAAATTACTCAATGTCACCCTTTTCCATTGAAAAGAATTTATCTTAGACATTTTTAATTGTAAAATTTGTGCTTTTTGTACTTCACAGGAAATTTCACGTCGAATATTTATGCCAAAGATTGCCTATTTGAGGACCCCACTATTAAATTCATTGGTAAGAGCATATTTTATTTATTATATCGTTTTCTTACATTGCTCATTTTAGTCTTCCAATTTAGCAGCAGCAGCAGTTGAAAATTTTCCAATCATGATATTTTTTATATCAATTTTCTCAAAAGTTTAATCTATGTTTTGTGTATTCTTGTATATTGAATTTCTTCCCTATAATAGGCTAAAATTATAATTCACTCAAATATGCATAAGTGTTAGTGATTTGCCTTCCAAAGTGGAGGCTAATGTATCAAATCTCAAAATAATAAGCAAAATTAGATGGTATTGGAAGTGGGCGGTGCATGATGGGTTTTTGCTTGGGCATATGAACTTATGTAATGAATTGCCATGTCATGGAAATCATGTTGGTAGCTTTAATCTTTCAAAAGACTAATTCCCTCGAATGAAATTTCATATGCTTAACCCATGAATTAAAAGAGTGGATTAAACTCTTCTGTTGTTCATGCACTCAACAAGCTACATTAATTTTAGATTCCCTGAGCTTGTCGAGGTTAATCATTTTCAGTTATTTTATCTCCACTAGTGTTGTTGAATTGGTTGGATTGCACCTATAGCTTGGAATTTGATGTTGGATTGAAAGAATTCTAATTGGGATGAGTGTCTTTGTTCCAAAGACCAAAGAAAGTGCTGTTTAATCCATCATAGGAGAGAGAGAGATGTCATTCTATACATCCACAATGTAGCCAAAACTTGTCAATCCAAAGACCTTGTCTAATTTCTAGCCTTTTCATATTAAGTGAATTATCTTATTGATAACCTGAATTTATTTGTTTGTCTATGGGTGGCTTCTGATTGAAGAAAACTTTAAGGTAGTCATATTCTCTTTGTAGACTCGAATAACTTAGACTTAGCGAATTTTGGATTATTGTCAATTGTGATGGCGTTGGGACAACCATAATGAGTGAAACTATTGTCCTGTAGGAACTTGATATTGATAATAGTAGATTATTTAGCTAATAATATGGCTTTATCTACTTGTTAAAATAATCTAATACGACTAACAAGAATATCTTCTTCCATGGCCTTCATAATAGGCCTAAGGATGTCCATATGTGCACGACAAATGCCTATGGGCTTGTTATCAAATTGAATTTTTGCTTGATTGATGGATTTCTATACTAGAATTTGTGCGTTATGCTTTAATTTGGGCAGATAATACCCTTGTTGAAGTGCTTTCTTTGTCAATATATTACCAATCGCATGTCTGCCACACTTATTTATTTCTATGAATATTTGCCAACACCTCATGGAATTAGACAAGTGAGATATTTTTTACTCATTCTCATCTAGGATTTCTTATAAATGACCCCATTAAAAATAAATTTATCTTGGATCTTACTTTTTCATCCTCATTGCTTTGACGTGGTTGCGTGGCCGCTTCTAAGTCATCTAATAATTGAAGATCTTGATGCACCAATGTTTGACTTGGTCTATTTGTATCGACTTAGATTCATCAATAGATGGGGGTCTCCATTGCTTTGATGGAAGAGGTGTGTGTGTCATCGTACTTCTCAAACTTTGTGATCACCACATCGGCTTTACTTTAGTTATTACAATAATGTTCTTGTTGACTTAGTATATCTCTAGTTGTGATTATTTCAAGACAAAATTTCTTCACTATTAATACTGGTCTATTTATGTATATATGGTTTAACTTTATTTCATAAACATGTAATGCGTTAGATTCTTGTCTCTTTGATCTCTTTGTAAATTTGCATCTAATGCTATGCCAAACCTCTTTACACTTCTTGTTCTTAAATCTATATTTAATGATGAAATTGTGTCCATTACTAATGCTGGATTTTAGAGATAATTCATGCATTGGTATGGGAAACTGATAGGAAACGCTTGTAGTTTTCAAGCAAAACTTATCAATATTAGAAAATCAACTAGAAATCTCCACAAAATCCCAATTAAAACCAAAAAAAACAATTGATATTTTTATATTATTTGATGAAAGGAACAGAAGAATACCAAAATACAAGCGATACTCAATTCGAGAGGAGGATCAATCTCTCCAAAACTCTCTAGACACCGCTAGAGCCCAAGAACATCTAAAGCACTCAGAAATTAGCCACAAAAAAGATGCTTTAACCCTAATACAAACTTCTACTTAAAGCCAATAACAAAAATAATGCAAAAGGACTAAATAGCCCCCCATACAAACTCCATTAGGTAGTGGATCCCACCTAAGGGGGGCGGTAATTGCAGCCTGCGGCTCAGCAGGCTTACACCTGCTGTAATATCGGGCTGGTTGGACCGTTCCATGCATATCAGAAACCTATTTTTGATGATTCTTGGATTACTTTGTAAAACACATAACATTTATGTCTTGATATGCTTGATGAATATCATTTGTTAAATTCATTAAAAATGTCATGTAAATAAATTATGTGCAAATGTAATTTAGTTTCATTAATTGTAAGTTATTTTATGTTATAACTTTAACTTTAGTTTAAATGTTTAAACATGCTTGTGATGATTTGAACTATCAAAATGAGATGTGTTTTTTATTATTCTAATGTTTGCAGTTTTGTTTGCTATGGACTCAATGTTGATAGGTGGTTGAATATATGGCTTGGGATTTACTATTATGTTAGCAGTTTGCTACGGTTTATTGGTTGGTTCAATAGTCTTTTGTTTATGGAGTTCATTGTTTGGATGTTCCTTACAAACATTTAAGATATTTGTATGTATGGGTACTATGGCCATTTGTAATGCGTTGATCCTTGTTTATTCTTATCTTTATTCTTGGAGTTATTGCTATTCTATTATTAGTAGCAACGAGACAAGCACCAGATTTCAGGCTACTCTTTCCTTTGCCTCATCCACATGAACTACCTAGCTATTTTAAACTATGATTAGTCTTGAAAATTGTCGAACTTGGGATATAAATCAAATGATCATAAATGTCATACAAGCCATATGATGAAAAATTTAAATTCCTTTTTAAATTTTTATGCGCGCTCAGTTTGATTTTCGTTCTGTCGATTTCGGTGCAGGTGCAATTACCAATTTCAGTGAATTCATATCTGGTACCGTCATGCAACATTGATTTTCAATGTGATCCGCTTCATTGTTCTATTTTCTTCTACTTCATTCGTTTTTGGTCTTTGTGGCTGTTCTTAATTTTAGTCAAATCGTCTACAACTGACATGCCAATTGTGAGAAATTATCAGGCCATGCAAATGTCTGATGTAGCGTTTACGTTCGAAGTAATGGAGTACACAGCTGTGTACTACTTGTGTGCTACATTTTTTTGAGTGTTGTGCAAGTACACAATTGTGTACCCAAAAAAAATGGAGTGCACAGTTTTGTCCTCTTATGTTCCACACTTAGAGCCATGTTCATTGCCCACAACGAATAATTGTTCATCAATTTTGTTGTGGATTCCAATTGACTTAGAGATTTTATATTGGGGTTCAATTTATCAATGTTCCTTGGTTTAATTATTCTTTAAATTGTTATTTATTGTGGATTTCTCTTATTTTCATATAACATCAAATAGAGATAAATTCTTGTTTTAATTTGTGGTATTTGAAACTATAAATACCAATATGTTTTGTGTGATTTTTATCTGTTACATCGTTTAGATGCATTAGAAATCCTAGATCCTGAAATATCCCACATCAATAATTCTAGAGTGTCCCTTATCAGTTTTGCGCAATGCTAATTCCTGGAAAATCTGTATTAGTGTTTTCCCTTGATGATTTTGAATTTAGGTAAATATAATTTGTAATATTGATTAATCAAAGAAGACTGTGACTCATTTTTGGATATATCTAGCTTAGATGTGATACTTGATAATTATTATGTGCTCTAATGCGACTATTACACTTTTCTTTTCGTTGCTAACCTTGAAGCATTCTTGATGAATATGCCTTGCCTTCAGAAAATAAAAGGATTGAATGATTAATGCGCTCTTTTTCTCGTTTCTAGGTAAGGATCAGTACTCACAGAATCTCGACTTGCTTGTGCCTTTTTATGATCGCCCTTCGCTTGTTTTGCAGAAAATTGAGAAGGTAATAATTCCTTCATGACAAAATATAAAATTGAATGAGTGAAAGTCATTCTAATGTGCATTAAATTTTAAGGTCAGTGTTTGATACGCTTTTACAATCACATGCTATTTCCAAGAGTTATTTGGACTTTTAAGTTTCAGAATTTTTTTCTAGCATCTAACTCGAATTATATATATATATATATATATATATATATATATATATATATTAATCTAACTCGAATTATATGATTTTACTGGTATACTACACAAATCATTGACATCATTGGTATGTTACCCTTACTAATGAGCCACTCAATGAACTCGCTTTATCATAATTTAACCTTAGACAAGTTAACTAACTCTAGTCAGATCTAAATATAGGCTTAAGTAGGTACTCGACACCCAATTGACTTGACCTAATCAATAATTGTTTTGGAATGATTTTATGGTCCAGAAGCTTAATTTAACCAAGCCCAGCTCATTATGGTTATACTTATGTTTTAGGTTTTGGTATTCAGGATTCTACGGGACTTGACCCGACTCCAATTATGACTGATTGGGTGGTATGTCAGTTAAATCCATGTTTAGAGTGGTATGCTGGTAAAAATTTCTTTATATCGTTAGAGAATTTCACTTCCATTCATAGGTTTCCATCATGGAATTGTGTATAGGAATACTTTTGGTTGGAGATGCGATGGGGACATCAGATTTCGACACGTGTACCATCGCCGGAGACGCCGATCGACGGCCATGATTCAGAGTCTTTATTTTTGATGATTTATTTTATTCATGTCATTTATATTTCATGTTTTTTCATTTGTACCCCTATGAGGGAGTTAGTGCTTGTTGTAGCCCAAGGGCATTGTCGTCTTTATGTTTTTTTTTTTAATTTTCGGATAGCCTATATAAAGGCTTTGTCATTGTATTTGAGGATTATTGATGAATGAAAATTTTCTACTCTTATGTTCTCTTTGTGAGTGCTTGAAGATCTCTTGGTGAGTTCTTTGTGTGAGATCTCTTTGTGAGTTCTCTAGGTAATTACAATCATAGTTCTTCCCCTCTTCCACAAACTACCACAATCCAACCCAAGAGTTGGAAGAATTCGGCCTCCTCCATTTTGCCACCACCTTTGGAGCCCCCACCCGTCGGCCACCCTAGCTCCACCGGCCGGCCACCTTGCCGCCGGTCCCTCCCCTCCCCCATCCTCCCACCACCACTCTCTCCCTAACCCTTTTGTTTTAAATTTGAATTTCAAATTCAAATTCTTTCCAAATTTGGAAGTTCCAATTTAGAAAAGTTTTAGAATTTTTGAATTCAATTTCATCTCAAATGAAATTGGATTCATGAGAAAATTCTTTCCTAGTCATCATCCCAATTTGGAAACCCCCTCCTCCTTCTCCAAACTCCTCCCCATCTCCTTGATGCCGCCGGCCCCCCTTCATTGGGCTTCCCATTAATTGCCCAATTAATGCCCCTTCCTATTTTGAAATTCAAACTTTAATTTCAAAATAATTCCCTCCAATCTCACTTAAAACTGAAATTTATTTCAGTTTTCCCAAACGCTAGCCCCTCATTGATGCCGCTGACCCCCCTATTGGCTCTCTCCATTGAATGAGCAATAATCCTCCTCTTTAATTTGGGAATTCAAATTAGATCTCTAATATTTTCCCTCCCAATTTTCTTAAACTGATATTAATTTCAATTTTCTAAAACAAACCCCATCCCTCTCCCTCTCTCTACCGCCGGCCTCCCCTCCTCCTCTCCAAGCCGCCCCTTTCTCCTCTTGGAACTTCTTGTAGCGACCACTCATCTTCATCTCCATGTCGCATGGCGGATCCCGAACTAGAATGGGGGCTTGTGTTCGACGCCCACGGTAATCTCGACGTCCTACACTCGTCGTTCTTCGACGCGGGATTTGATCCGATGAAGACACCGTTGGAGCTTTCTTGGATCGGATCCTCCCGACCCTCATACAAGTCATCGACAGACAACGTCCGGACTACGAGTCGACCATCGACGGCCGACCTTCCACGCCACCTCCACATCCTATGCCTTCCTCTCCATCACTACGGATCGCCAACACCGTCTACCTCGGAGTGGTTTCATCCCTTGTGTGGTTCTTCTTCTTCCGACAACCCTAGACATAGACGAGTGAGCTTAAGCCTCAAGGTGAGACGATCGCTTTGTTTACCGCCGGATTCTAGTTGGCTTTTCATTGTCATCACTATTAATTGTCATCGTTATTTTATTGATCTTGCTAATTTAGCGGTAACAACTTGCCTAAACTTGGTCAAAATCTAAGATCTTTTTTGAAGCATCAATTGTGAGAATCATCAAGATTGTATTTTCATTGTTTTAACGAACTTTTATTAATTTTCTAAGATTCAATTCCTGGTTTCACATCAAGATGTGAATAGTCTGCCACTTCTCTGACAATGCATAGCTGAAGGATTTGTTTATCAGGCTAAAAATCCTGGTTAGAATGTTGGTATATTATATCCAAGAAAGGCCATTTTTGAATTCGAGAATATTTGGGTGAAGGAGAAAACAAAAATGGTATTTAGCTGATCCAACCATAGTGTAAGCCTACAAGCTATTTGGCATTTTATCTTAGAAAACTAAAAATCATCCTTTGAGGATTCTGTTTTGTTAATACTTGTTTGATATCCTCATAGCCCCTGAATTAGTGGAACCATCCTTTTAAATTAGCCTGACAACAACCATCCCCAAGCGTTTAGCAATTATCCCTTTTATTATTATTATTATTATTATTATTATGTTTTTGTGTCTTTGCCAGTTGCATTGGCATTGCTGATCCTTCACTTTAATATCTGTCGAAGGCTTGATTTGACCTGCTGCAAATTGGTGACCCCTTTTAACTTAGATTTACTTATCTTTAGATCAGTTGTAGTTATCGAAGGAGAAACAAACATTTTGCCTCCTTTAGTTTATAGGATGAAAGTCACTCCAAATTCAGGCTAGAGAAATTTCAGATCTGATTTGCAGACTCTAGTTAGTCTACAGTTGGCCTTAGAATTTTCACTTGGCTTGTTTGGTTTTGCATCGGCATACTATGCTACCATCAGCTGCTAAATGGTTTGATAAGTATGAGAAAACTGAACTTAAAATGAGATTTCTTTTATTGGGATTGCATGAGAGATTAGAGGCTTTTTTGTATCGATGGTACCAGTTCCATATCAAAAAAACATGCAATATTAGAAATTCTGGATTTTAGGTCATATATGATTTATAATCTGTGGCCTTCTGCCAGGATGTTATGACATTGGTGATTGTTGCGTCCTGGAGTATTTGCGGTGGTAGAGAAATATATAGTTTAACGTCTTAGCATTGTACTGTGAGAAAATATTTATTTTATTTTTAAATATTTAAATTTAAAAATACTTTTCTTTCTCACGTGATTTGCTTTATTTATATTTAAATAGATTTTCTTGAGCCCAAATCAGAATAGTTTAACATTATCCCGTCATTAAGGATAGATTAATGTTTTGCTATCGATTTGAAATAAAGAAATGTATAATTTATTTCTCTAATCAGAAATAATATAGGGAAGATACAACTCATCCGGATGGATGATAAATATCTTCTCCTATCTCTCTAATTAGACAAATAAATTACATATTTATCTCCATAATCAAATATAGAGGATATTTGATCCGCTTGTAAGAGCAAATCAGGCATCCACCTATCCTTTGATTATGGAATAAAATTTTAAAAATAGATAAAGCAGGATCTGCGTTCACAGATCTTTCCCCTACCTTAGAAAGGAAACTAAGATAGGGTTTAGATTATTCTGGGTTTAGACTCCCTATAGAGGCAAGCCCCTATAGTTAATTACATCTCCTAAGAGAATACTCTCGATTAAAGTGAAGGCTAAAGAATTTTAAAAGATAAACGTAGATTTAATAGAAATGTTTGGGTTATGAAAATTTCAATGTATAAGCTTTAAATTATAAATCTCCAAATTGAACTTAGATTATTGAATTTAGAAGTGATAGAAAAGATGTGTATAAGAAAAAAACTCACTACACCGAGGGCTATGACCCGGTGGTTCTGCCCGTAGCACCCCCATCGGAATGAATAAGGGCGACTGAATATTCTCTAAATTGCTGTCCACGTAGCTCCGATGTACCTCGCAAGCAAAGGCAAAGAGAGAAAGAAATGGAGTGAGAGTATGCACCATTCAAGTATAAATATAATTAACCAAGAATCAATTTAAGACAATTAAGATTTATAATCTTTAAAATTTATATGAAGCATATGGAAAAGTGAGCATGCGTAAGCAAATGATATCAACAGTAAGCATAATTGACCATCAAAGTAAACATGTGACGTAATGAAAGAAATATATCCGATGACTTACATAGATATGATATGAAAAACAATGTCACGGCCTATGTGCATGATATAATGACATCACATATACATATAAAAAAAATGAAATTCTCAAAGGTTGATCAAAAGAGAATGTGAATGGACAATTAGGTATTTATAATTTTTGAAACAATAATCGTATCGGGAAATCATATCAATAAAGCAAATCAAGTTCTCTAGCCATCATGACTGAAATATGACTGAAATATGAAGGGAGGTTATAGGAGACTACCTATATATTTATAAATTTTATTACAATTAGGTATAACATGAATATATGAAATGAGATCTTTACAATAATCTCAACTTTATTTAAAACCCAACTCATAAAAATAAATAAACAATCATAAAAATTCTACTAATAAAAATAGTGTCGAATGCAATAATGAACTTGTTTATATGAATAAAAATTTCTTATTTACAAATTTAGTTGAGAGAAATAGATGTATAGGATGATTTATAAAGTTATATACATGTGTATCATATGAAAGTAAGAATACGGGTAAAGTATCACAGTTATAGACTTACAAACCTTTTGATGAACATAATTATCATCCAAGCCGAATGAATGTAAACAATTAAAAGATTTGGAGAAAGAACTCGCTTCTATATAAATTAGCTTAACCGTTCAAATGATATAGCTAAGAGCTGTATTTACATAATAAAAAATCTGTACCACAAAGGTATATATTGATCCTTCATAAAAAAATGAAAAATTATGATTTAAGTAAAGCATATTCGCATGGGACCTATATATAGGGAGAGAGAGAGAGATTATAGAGCAAGACTTTTATATTAAAAATAATAATTCCATACTAAACTTTACAAAAATAGTGAGGAGATATTATAGAGCGTGGCATATTTTTATAAAAATTTTTATACTAATCTTTACAAAATAATGAGAGAATCTCAGCCAAGGAAAACACATTTATATAACAAAAATCTCCATACTTACATTTACAAAAAAATAAAGAGAAAATTTCAGGAAATAAAGCATATGTCTCTCCACCCAATTATTATCTACAACTAACCTTATACGAAAATAAATGTTGAGAAAGTATCACTTTAAAAAAATAACAATAATAATTTGTATTACAAAAATTTTTAATCTGTAAGGATTTGCACACAAAAAAAAAGTAGGAAATCCATCCAGGATGTGTAAAGATTATATACAAAAATAATGACAAATCCATCTAGAATAAATATATATATATATATATATATATATATATATTTATATATATATATATATATTTAATAGTATCTTTGTACGTACACTTACAAGTATATCTTCCCAACTATTAAGATAAAACAAGATACAAGAATCTCACAATAACAAACCAATATGTACAGCTAATAAAGAACTCTCCAAAATTCTTCTTGAATCAATGATAACATAAATCATAATATTATTTAATAAAGTCGAATCTCTAATAATAGAGACATCAAGGTAAAAGTAATATTTTACTCCTACCAGAGAAGTTAGCGACGAACGCAAAGAAATATGTGTCGAGCTTAAAAAATAAATTAAATAACTTCTACAATAGCTAAGAGGAAATCATTACTCATTGATATGATTTCTTTTTTTTACTTCAAACAATCTCTTACAATAATGGGTTAACAATATAAATAATATTAACGACAAATAGTCATAAAAGAATTTTATACTATTGAACTCATAAAAGTTTATATACAAACTTATTAAATTCCTAGAAAACATTTACATCCATGGGTTTACAGTAACAATAGAATAATAAATTCTAAATGAATTATTTATTAAATTATTTGTAGACACATACATATAACACAACTATGAAATTAATTGACGAAGAGTTATATACCTTCTGACATTTCTAGAATTCTGAGAAGGCTGCCATGAAGTTGCAACCCTCATTTGAACTCTTCTTCCTGAATCATAAACTTGTCGGTTTGCTTGTTCAGACAACACCTTACATGCTTCTTATTTTTAGCAATTTCCTTTGCTCTGGTAGCCTCCTCATTATTTGCAGTCCATTTTGCTCAAGTGAGATGCAACTCAGCAGTCTGAAACACACTATTTACCATCTCTCTTGGAATGAAGATGCCATTAGTCAGGTTGGACTTCCTCTGACATAGTGAATAAGGTTTCCTAGGTGCCGGCAGAATGAAAAGCTAAAAAAACAGAGTTGGATCTAAGCATCTTTTCAACATTCAAGTAGAACTAAAAGCAGGAGCTGCTTAGTCTGTTTGCCTTAACCAACGTCAATAAATGCCACATTAAGTTGATCATTCTCCAGTAAATCAGTCCTATAAATCCCATAAGCTAAAGTGGTTGTCGTTGTCTCATGGTGGCACAAAGAAGGTGCAAACTCGAGAACGTGACAATAGCAAACACAGCTCTCCTCTCTTGAACGTGGTACCCGACCAGCAGCTCTCCATACCTTAATCAAAATCTGCTGCAGCTTGCTTGGTCGGATGAAGAAATAGAGAGGAATGAAACCTCCTTAAACGATCAAGCTTCAGGATCTCTTGATCGGACATCTCGTCCCCCATGTTTCCCCTGGCTAATAGACAACAACTCTGGCTATTAGGAGGAGAAGCAGCTGCTTAATCTGTTTGCTGGAAGGGTTTCACGGCAGAGAAAGGACATTGGAGGTGGATGGCCGAAATCTGCTATAAGAGCTGGTTGAAATCTGCTGTACAAGGAAAATGCTGGCTAGATCTATGGATAGACCTTCTTCTTCTTCCTCTTGCTTGGACGGTTGGAGACGAGGAAGGAGCAGCTGGAATCATGAGGAGAGCTTGCCCGGCCCTAGCGGCTGCGAAATGAGTAGGAGGTCTCTCCAAAGGGGGCGGCTGCTTGTGAGAATGAATGGATCGTGGAATGCAGCCCCTTGCTCATGGCCGGTCCTTGCACAGAGAGAAAAGAAATCTGGGAATGAGAACAAGAGATCGCTAGGGCTTGAAGGAAAGTTGTCGAATGCAGCCCCTTGCTCATGGCCGGCCCTAATGCTATTAGCAGGATCAAAAGACTATCTCCCTTCAAAAGATGATCGGATGGATAATATTAAAAGCTAAAATCAAAGACATTTAGAGAGTTAAATTAGAGAAAGAGGACAGCATTATACAAAACTAAATTAATGATGTAATATTTTGACTTAAATGGGCCAAGTTAGTTTGTAATAATCAAAAATTAATTTGACTCGAGAGACATTAAATTGAGTCGATTAAAGCCATGAAGTTTTAAATTGAGTACGAATTGGTCGGCTCAAATGCACAATCGACGGGTAACATCGAGGAGAATCGAATTAAAAAATAGATCAAAGAGAGGTCGATTTGCAAGATTGATTATATGCTCAAATGATTGTAGCACGAGGTGACCTCATACAAAAATGAGGTCAACATGTACGAAGATCCAACACACAATCAGATAAGTGAGAGGGTGTAGCGTTCATAAGAGACACCAGAGTTTTTACGTGGAAACCCTGAAAAGGGGGAAAAATCACGGGGCCTGGCCCAGTTTAAATGAATCCACTAGAATTTGCAATCGATTACAAATGAGGCCCTTCCTTGGGAGAAGGCCTTGGCTTGATGTCACAAATGTGCATCATATAGAATGCATTACATAGTGGGAGTTGAAATAGATATGTTTGTTTTGTCGGCACGACCATAGTCGATAGGATGGAGGTCGGAAAGACCGTTGTCTGGTGATGGAGGTCGGAAGGACCATAGTAGGCGACGAAGTTCGGAATTCGGCAGGAGACCGGGGTCAGAAAGACCGTTGTCTGTTGATGGAGGTTAGAATGACCATAGTAGGCGACGGAGGTCAGAAGGACCGTAGTCGGCAGGAGACCGGGGTCAAAAAGACCGTTGTAGTAGGGCGGTACTCTGGTAGAACTTTGGGCTTCAGGTGGTGGCCCAGCAGAAGTCCGGACCTCAGGTGGTGTCTTAGTGGAGCACATGGCCTCAAGTGGCGGTTCGGCGGAAGTGAGGGCCTCAAGTGGTGGTCCGGCGGAGCAACGGTGTCAGGCGATGGTCCGGCGGAGGTAAGGGCCTCAAGTGGTGGTATGGCGGAGCAACGGCGTCAAGAGGTGGTCCGGTGGAGGTGAGGGCCTCAAGTGGTGGCCCGACAGAGGTTAGGCCCTCAAGTGGAGGTCTGGCAGAGCAACGGCGTTATGCGGTAGTCCGGCGGAGGTGAGGGCCTCAGGTGGTAGTTCGGAAGAGCAACGGCGTCAGGCGATAGTCCGACGGAGGTGAGGGCCTTAAGTGGTGGTCCGGCGGAGGTGAGGGCCTCAAGTGGTGGTCCGGCGGAGCAACGGCTTTAGGATGTGGTCCGGCGGGGGTGAGGGCCTCAGGTGGTGGTCCGGCGGAGCAACGTCGTCAGGCGGTGGTCCGGCGGAGGTGAGGGTCGGCTGAGCAACGACGTCAGACGGTGGTCCGGCGAAACTCCGGCTGTGATCGAGGAGGAGCTTCTTCCTTCTCTTCTCTTCTTGCTTCGATCCCCTTTTCAAGAGAAATGATGGGTCTATTTATAGATTTCCGGGGTGGCATGACCCGTAAATAGGTTAGAGATCAATGGTAAATGGGGAGTGGTTTGATGGACGGCCGATATTGAATCCCTTGATCATGCACCTTTCGTCAGACATTTGAAGGCCTTAATGATGTCAGAATTCGGCAATCTTGGGCTTGTTGAATTCGTCTCGTCGAGCCGCTCGATTCGAATATAAGAACGTTATGTTAGGAAACCGTTTGGAAATCCAAATTGTGGTTGGAACCCTCTAATAGCGCTTCAAACCATTGGTTTGGACTCATTTGGGCTCGGATTGAGTCAAATTTGGTGTCGTTAGGTTTGTATTTCCGAGACATTCAGTTCGACTGTAAGTTTGCTGAAATCGGAGTTCGGATGGTTCCAATTTTAATTTCGGAAGTTTCCAACTTGATGTTTCATCGAGATTCGTGCCCGATCAAGATAATTTTTTGAGAACGTATCAGTGATGATGATTGATGATTCTCTTTGAAACTATTAATTGATTCTTAGTGTTAAGATAGAGTAAGCATAATTATAAGTTCTTCATTTTATTCTTTATATTTTACATGATATGTTTTGTTCTTGCGCTACCATCGTAATCTTTTGTTTTATGGTTTTGTAGGGCTGTAACAATGGAACGAACTGCATTATTGCAAAATGGAAACTAAGGTCAAAATTAAATCCTTACTGCTTCATTATATGTTGTTGTTGAATTGGAGTGTTGGGGAGGAAATTTTCTCGTATTTTCCATATTGTTTGTTTTGAATAGCGGACTTGTGAATGAAAGAGCAAGAAGTCCTCTACATTTTAACGTCACCATGTGATATGAAGTAGCGATTTTGTTGAGTGCACTATTATATATATAATTCCATATTCTGTCATGATTTCAATATTTCATAGCATAAATAAATTGTTTACCATCTCTAATCTGCACCTCCAGGGAAACATCATAGGTATTATGATGTTTAGTAGATCAAATTTGTATTCTACCATCATTTGCCAACTTATCAATCAGCATTAACAAGCCATAACTTGTATTAAAAACTGAAGGGATTCTGATGTGGTCATCATTTTAATTGACATGGTCTCAACTATTTGGTGTTGGCCATATGAATAATTTTGCCCTTTATTCTTTTTTGAACGTTGCATGTGGTATGAACTGTGAATCGTGAGTTAAACAAGTTTTTTTTTTTTTGGTTATTTCTGATCATATTACATTTTTTCTAACCCCTTGCATCAATTCTACTCTGCAAGTCCCCACATCCATTTTAAGAATCTTAGGCCTTTTCCTCATTTCTAATTCTCTTACATATTTCACAAAGGGTCTATTTGGTATCATTTTTTATTAAAAAAAAAAACATATTTAATATTTATTTTTTAAGTAATTTTGTTTTTATTAGGACACAATGGAACAAAATGATTCATGTAGACAACCCCACGTAGTGGGATAAAGGCTTGATGATGATGATGATGTTGTTGTTATTTTTGTGGTTTGTTTTTATTAACCGATCAAACTATTTTTTAAAATAATTAAAACACTTTTTAGAAATATTATAGGTGTTTTTATTATTTTCAAAATGAAAATCACCTTGGCTAGCCGTCACTGTTGGCTTTCGCCACCCAGTTGCCATTGCCCACCACCAATACGGCCACAACCCTTCCACTACTGCGGCATAAATTGACTAACATGACATTCAATAAAAACAAATGCACCATATATTTATGATATCACATATATTTTTATTTCATATATATAAGCATATACAAAATGAAAAATAAAAATAGAAATTCATCTCAAACTTAGTTGTTGTTGTTCTAGGATTAGATGGGAGTACTTAAATAACGCTAATAAAAATATTTTTAAGATTCAAAATCTCAAGATTTGGATTGTTCATGAGGAGGATTATTGTTATGTGAGAAAAACTAGTCATGAAATTTAAAATGTTGCAAATTGTGCTTGGAGAATCAAAGGAGAAAGTTCTTAATTATAAAAATAGCTGGCGGTAAAATCAAAATGTGCAAGAAAGAGATAAAAAATAAGAAGCTTTATTATAAAAATTGGTTTAGATTTAAAAGCTTGAAAAATTCAGAATTATATAGACTATAGAGAGGCTTGCTGGGACTCTAAGAAATCAATATACGATGTAAAAAATTTAGCTTTTAATTATTTATATAATAGATTAGATACTAAAGAGTATAAAAGATGTATATATAAGTTAGACAAGCAAAGATATAGGAAAAATAAAGACCTAGTTCAAGTGAAGTGCATTAAGGATGAAGATAAAAATACTTTTCTTAGAAGAGGGTTTCAGCTTATGTGGATGAGATATTTCAATAAGCTTTTCGATGAATATTGTAAAAAAAATGATTGACTTTCGTGACCTTAACACCCTAAATAAAATTGGTTTTTTTATTGTCGTGTTGGTAAAACTGAAGTTGAAGAGGTTTTAAAAAAAAGTTAAAGTATTGAAAAATAGTAAGACCTGATAATATTTCAATATAGGTGTGGAAATGTTTAGTAGATCAAAAAATTTCTTGGCTTGCTAAACTTTTCAATATTTTTTTGAAGACTAAAAAGATATTATATAAGTGAATAAGGAGTTTGTTGGTCCTTTTTTTAATATAAAGTTGCACAAGAGTATGCGAATTATAGATGAATTAAGTTAATGTGTCATGCATTAAAGTTATGGGAGAGAGTACTTGAGCATATGTTACGATGTGATAGTAATATTTCTTAAAATCAATTTGGATTCATGTTGCATAGATCTACTATGGAAGTTATATATTTATTGAGAGGTTTGATGGAGAAGTAGAGAGAGAAAGGAGGATCTACATATGACATTTATTGATTTAGAGAAAAATATGATAAAGTTCTCTTGAGAGTTCTAGAAAAAGGAAGGAGTTAATATTGCTTATAATCAAGTCATTAAGGATATGCATGCAGGTGTTATTACTATTATTCAAACATAAGGTGGTTTGACTGAGTATTTTCCTATTTCATTTGGATTACATCGAGGATCAACTTTAAGCCAATATATTTTTTCTTCAGTCATGGATGTTGCAAGAGGATGTATCATGTTGTATGCTTTTTACTAATAATATTTTTCTTGTTGATAAAACTAGAGAGGGAGTAGAAGGTAAACTTGAATTATGGAGGTCAACCTTCGAGTTTAAAGGTTTTCATCTGAGTTGATCTAAAGCTAAACACATGGAGGGTAATTTTACTAAAAAAGATTTAGTAGTATAATTGTGGCTTTCGATGACCAAGTTTTTAAAAAGAGTGCACGTTCTATAATCTATTGTTTAAAGCGATGGTGAAATAGATGGCGATATTATTAATAGAATTCAAGTTTGATGGTAGAAATGGAGGAATGCATCGGGCCTATTGTGTGATAGAAAAGTACCCCTCAAACTTCAGAGAAATTTTTATAAGGTGGTCGGGAGATCTGTAATGCTTTATGATGCAGAATGTTAGCCATTAAAATAAAAGAATAAAAATTAAGATAGGTGATGTAGAGACTAGAGATGAAGATGCTCAATTGGGTGTGTGGATTTACACTTAGAGGTAGAATGCAAAAAGTGTATATATGTGTCAGGTTGGTGTAGCTTCGGTTGCATATAAGATCAAAGAGAGTTGCCTTAGATGGTTTTGTCTCATAAAACGTCGGCCTTTTGATGATCAGGTTTGAGGAGTAGATATGTTGGATTTGGTTTATGTTAAGAAAGATAGAGGTAGACCTAAAAAGACTAGGTTAGAAAAATATTAGAAATAAAATTTTTTTATTAGATTTGAATGAAAATTCGACTTTTAACAGCACACAAAGGAGAAAAAAGATTCATATAGTTGACCCTATGTAGTGGGGAGTAGATATGTTGGATTTGGTTTATGTTAAGAAAGTTAGAGGTAGACCTGAGAAAGACTAGGTTAGAAAATATTAGAAAATAATTTTTTTATTAGATTTGAATGAAAATTCGACTCTTAACAACACACAAAGGAGAAAAAAGATTCATATAGCTAACCCTATGTAGTGGTATAAAGGCTTTGTATTGTTGTTGTTATTGTAACAATCAAGATTAAAAAAAGGTGATATCGGGAATCCAGACGTTTTGGCTTAGCGAGGTGAGGCGTAAGTTTCAAAACAAAAAAAATTAAAGTACTAAAAAATTATAAATAACTCATAAAATGATAGAATATTAATTAAATTATGAACATAATGGTTTGTTTGAAGATAAATATTACTGGAATACAAGATTCAAAATAAATACTTACAAAAATTACACTTTTCTTCACCCAATTTTAGCCTGTCTAAATGATGCCTCCATAAGATTCAATCATATAAATTTAAAAAAAGATATTGATATGAAGGTAATTCAATCATATAAATTTAAAAAAAGTGAAAGCTGCAGCAAAAACGATTCAAATGATAAAGCATTATTCATGGTGAAATTCATTGAAAAACATGTCATTGCAATTTAAGAGCCCTGACAGCTAAAAATTGCGTATTTCTAAAGAAGAAAGCTATAGTAAATAAAATTTATACCTTGGTGCTTAAGAAATTATGAAAAAAAAATTATCTGTGGTGACCAATTGTTTACCTCCGGCTTGACCTAAACTAGAAAAAGTAATAGAAATTGTAAAGCTTTAACAAATATAAATTAAGCTAATCTAACTTCAACATAAATGCTTCGTGTAAGAAATATGTCTTAAATTTCATAATTGCTTCTCACAAAGCTGCCAAAGCCTACACGGGCTCGAAAGGGAAGATGGATTGTTATCTTATAATGAAGAACTCATCCTGGCACGAAGCAAGGCCAAAGCAGTCGAGGCCGAAGCAGTGCATACGTAGCTGAGAGAGTATTTCCTTCGCTACGAGCTGCAGATGGGGTGCGAAGATTGTAACAAATGTTTTGAACCGACGAAGCCCTAACTCTAATAAGCGCTTTCGACTCTTCTGAACTAAAAATAAAAAATAAAAAAATTGATTGAGGCAGCGCCTCATACTTCCTTGAGGTGTTACGCCTCAATGAAGAAAATCGTAAACCTCGGCCAAACCACCGAGGCTTAAGCTTCGAGGCGTCTAAGCTGCACCCCAAGGCATATGCTTCAAACGCCTTCTTAAACCATTGTAACAATTATGTATTGGGAACATTTGGGTTAAACAGTTATGCTGAAATAAAATATAATTATGCTGAAAAATGGAACCTCGTGAGGCTAATTTAAATGAGTACAATGGTTAAAAAAACCATGATTTTAATAGGAAATCAACGCAAGTCATAATAAGTAATTGCACTTTATCTGATGTACTTAAGGCTTTTGAATGATCTTAAATTCTGCTCAAGGGTGATAATAAATCTTGGATGACCCAAGAGGGCTATAATATTCTCTTGAGGATATTAAATCACCAAAGGGTTCGTTCAAGGACCAAGCCATAACTCAAATACATTCAATAGATTTAGTTGAGCAAGTAGAAGGCCATAGTTTGATCCTATTACCAATTGATCCAAGGGTTCTAGAGAGTCATCATCGTAATATGCAAGTTAAAATGTATGTTACATCAAAATCGTAAAGAAATTTAATAAAACATATCGCTTTGCCTATAGGGTCAAGTTGTATGACGAACCATACAAATTTTTGTGCTTAAAAGGTTAGGTTGGAAGACTCACCAATCAGGTTGCTTTGCCCATAGGGAGAGATTGTATGAATTACCATCAGGCTACATTACATATAAGATAATGATATAAGACTAATTATTGGGGTTTTCTCATGCTTGGGATTGCAAGGCCCTATTTCAATCAATTTGGAACAACACAGCATATAAACATATCACATCATGTTTAATTCTCGAGTCTTCTAATGGATGTAAGTCAAACCTAAATTAATTTTCGGTTAGCTCTCATATTAACAAGCCCATCAATAAATTTCAAGCTCATCAATCAAACATCATGTTTCTCGGACATGGTTATTCAAGTTAAATCAAAACTCATGGAGAGTTAATGGATGTGCCATTCCTCTGATCTCTAATTGATTGCGTTTTTATTCAGTGAAACTTGCATGACCAACCCTCTATTAGTGAATAATGAGTTGGCATCACCCTCCAAATCATGTTTTCAACACATACTTTCTTGATTTGCTTGAGATATTTGAAATGAGGCAACCCATGGTTGCTAATTACGCTCTCGAAAGTTATGGCTCATATTTCTCTGACATTGGTAGCCTGAGTCCACTAGTATATTCGAGAATTTAAAACTATATGATCTTTAAAATTTACATCCATTTCTAACTGTTCTCTACTTATTTAAATTCACACGTAAGTATCAAACTTGATCCTAAAAAAAAAAAAGTATCAAACTTGATCCTAAAATACAAACTTAAGAGACCTCTTTAATCAAGTAATCTGATAGGAAGTGGATGTAGAATTTGTAAAATTCCTTAGTTGAATTTATAATTTCAGCAAAACAGAAATCGATAACTAGTAAACAAAGAAGAATAACACTCGAGAACACTTTTTATTGGATTATATATGAAAGAAAAGACAAAATACAGTTGGATCTTCAATTGGAGAGGAAGATCCGGCTCTCCCAAATCACTTGACACCGCTAGAGCCCAAAGCACCCTAAAAAGACTAATTTCAGCAAACAAGACTTACCCCTAACTCTAGGAAAATCTCCTACTTAAAGCATATAATAAACAACAAATACCAAAACAGCCCTCCTCAATTCTCTCCCAAATCTATCCTATTTCCTTAATTATTGCCCATCCAAGTCAACCCCTAAATCTGCCTTCTTCAATTAGGCAATATCTCCTATTTAATGCCCTCCAAATCAACTCTCAAATCTTCTCTCTTCAATTAGAAAATATTTCCTAATTAATTATCTCTAAATCGGCCCCCAAATATGTTACCTTTAATTAGGAAACATCTCCTAATTAATTATCTTTGATTAAGAACCTTCCTAAACAGCTCCCTCTTGATTATAAAATTTCTTAATTCCCTCCCAATCAAATCAGCTAGTCCATCATAATCTCCTGTGCGTGAAAGGTGTAATTAACTATGAGAGTTTATGCTTATAGGAAGTATCAACCTTTGATCTAAATAAATATTGATTTAAATTGAGGGGAAATTTACTTAAATCAAGCGTAATCTACATCAAGTAAAATTACTCTCAATTTCTCTTATACATTGAGGTTGCCCAAGGGTAAGGTGTTGGCTTTCCCCGAGTAATCATAAAGTAAAGAAAACTCAGGTCTCAAGTTGATACAAGAAGAAAAGTTATGTTGGAATTAGGGAATCAGCCTTATACTAGACTCAAAGGAATCACATATCATAATTTGCTTTCATAATATTGCAAATAGAAATCTAAAATTTATAGATTGAAAGTTATATGCCTATGATTATATGTTTATAAACATCTTATCCTTAATATCCTAGTCTATTTTGCCTGGAAGTGGATAAGATCTTAGTATCAATGCATCATACAA
The DNA here is from genome assembly GCA_022539455.1 of Dendrobium nobile. Lineage (NCBI taxonomy): Eukaryota > Viridiplantae > Streptophyta > Magnoliopsida > Asparagales > Orchidaceae > Dendrobium > Dendrobium nobile. The sequence continues at coordinate 36,516,808 of CM039732.1, read as the reverse complement.
CAAAAACAAAATCCCGAGGGAAACCGTATACCATAAGCTAAAGGAAACCCATCAGCTAAAGTTGCGTGGATAAGCATTACAGGAACCAGACAAATCACCTGCAACAATTGGCTTAGTAAACAAGCGGAAATCCAACAGCAAGGTCGAAAGTCACACTGCAACAGATAAGCAATAGAGGAATGCTACAGTCCTTCAACAGAAATTTGCCACACATACAGAGAGAACAGAGATTGTATAAAGGGTAGGGTCTAGAATTGGAACCCCTGCAATGTCGATGATGGAGATTCCACATCAAGAAATAGAAAGCAGTTTTGATGAGGGGTTATTAATTTCGTATTCTTGCTGCACCGCTTCTTTTGAAAAGAGTACTGTAACTTCTCCAGCAGTTTAACAAACGAATCAAAAAGCTGCTCTATATTTCTACGTTTAACTGTTCTCCGTGAGGGAGATGTCAAGAAGTTGAATTCCCTAATGTTTCATTATATAGGACTGCTGTCATGGATTTCAAACATAAGGATTCGTTTGGGACGGCTTTTTTACTGCTGCTTAAATCAACCTTTTAATATAAAAATTAAAAATTTTGTACTAGAAAGTTACGTTATAAAGTAGTAAGAAAGTCATCTCAAATGAATCCTAAGGGCATCTCCAACCGAAAATCTCATTTTTCACTCCAAAATGCAGTAAAACTCAAAAATGCCGTGATTCATCTGCAATCAAACTTCATTTTGAGCGCTTCTTCGGCAAATCCAGTTGAGACATAAAATTGCGTAGGTGAACAGTGCAACGCCAATATTGACGTCGCACTGTTCACCCGCAAGCAAATTAGGGGAAGATTTGACGTTCGGCTGGAACGACCGAACGACGCCATACGCATATTTGACGTTCGGTTGGAGATGACCTAAGAGCCAAGTCATACCATTTGTTGAATACAATTATGAATTATGTCTTCTTTATCGAAAATTAGTTATTGATTTATGTAGCTTTACCCATCTAATGATGGATTCCATAATTCTTTTGCAGGACATATTTGAAATTTCCATGGAGGCCTTTCATTTCAATTCTAGGGACAACAACCTATGATTTGAATGAAGAGTTCAAAGTGAGACCATTTTTATTCTTCAAAAATGTATGTTGGCTGGCTACCTACAATTTTATTTGGATGAAATAAGCTCATCTCTTTGCAGATTGTTAAGCATTCTGAAAGTTGGAATATATCTCCATTGGAAGCAATTGGCCAAATTTTTACTACTGGTTCTGGACAGGTTGACGAGTAATGAACTATTTAAAATATAACATTCTTGGAAGCAATTGGTCAAATATTTACTCGTGGAGAGGTTTCTGAGCAATGGGCGTAGTTATCAAACCAGAATTTTGTGAGCGAGTTGAAGGAAGAATGGAAAGGCCATTGTGCAGTCATGAGCTTGCTTATTAGATATTTGGATATCACAGGCCCGAAGTTATAATTAAAGCTGAAATGCTTCAGAGAGCTAATTTAGCAATTATTAGTGTTCGTTTGAATTATTACGTGCGGAGTCCGGACAAAAGAACCGTCCGAATTTGCTGCGTATTTACTGAGTCTTTATTGAGTTGCATATTTGTAAATACTCATTTGTGACTTGTGAATATTATTGAATATTTTATGAGTATTCATTGAGTATTTTATAAGTATTTGTTGAGTATTTTTTAATTTACTGCATATTTAGTATTTATTGAGTATTTCCTGAATATTTACAAATATTCAATAAATATGGAGTAATCCTATATTTACAATAACAATTTCACAATGAAGTTTGCAAATAGCCATTAACTTTTCAAAATAAAGAAAGTTATCATTAGGTTTTCAATCTAGATTTCATTTGATATAGCTTTTTAATTACTTTTTATAGTATTTTTATACTATAAAAAAATTTAGTTTACAAATTTTTATATTAAATAATAAATAGTTGTTTTAGAAATTAGTAAAGAAGTTGCAAATGCACCTTTAGGCTTCATTTGAGATTGCTTTTTTCTTGTTTTTTTGTAAAAAAATTTTGAATTAAAAATTTTTATATTAAAAAGATTATTTTAAAAAGCTGTACGAAAGTTGTTCCAAATAAAATTTTAGTGTGTACATTTTAAAGGCCCTTACAATAAGAGACCTATGTAAATCTGCCCTATAAATGTGAAGGCTTTGATGACTAAGAATATGTTTGAGATAATTATAGTTTTTTTATGAATTTCATTATGAAATTGCTTGAAAAAAATGATTTAGCTACTCTTATTATGGAAAGTAGTTTTTTATATTATTTTTGAAAAATAGTGAAAAAGCAAAAAAGAAAATAATAATCACATGAAGTTATGTTTGTTGTTTGAAAAAAAAAAAAAAAAACAGAGCTCAAAAGTTATCCCAAACAAATGCTACAGGCACTGTTGGACAGTTGGAGCATAAAAAATCTTTGGTATTTCCTAAAATTTTAAGGATTCTAATGTAATTTAAGAAAATAAGGCAACAGCAAGATGCTATCGGTTTGCGTTGTTCTTACTGAAGCAGCCAGCCATCCATCATCAATGTTGCCTATTTAAAGCTCTTGATTCAGTCAAAAAAGCATTTATATTTCTGACCCATACTTCTATCTAGGGAGAAATTATTACGTGTTATTATTGGACTCTATATGGAGATCAATTAGGATGCGTCACGTCACTAATATATTATGTATCATCACTATGTACTATTATATATCGGGTGACTTGGTGCATCCTGATTGACCTCCTGATAGTCTGGTGACCGCACATAATAATTTCTCTTATGTAGGGTTGTGTAAGCAAGTAGAGTCGAGTCAAGTTTAGTATTTATCTATTTTTCTTGGTTTTTTTTTTTTTTTTTTGAGAATTAAGGGACAATGCTAGATCTCTTGATGTAGTGGATCGTCGGAAGTCGATACCTGCAAGAAGGATTTGAAAACTCCCAATCCAGGGAAGAAGAGAAAGAAAGCTTTTCAAGCTTCAAAAGGTGTATATATCATTCAATACCTCATTCCTTACAATAACTTGAATATATAGTCATAATAGAAGACTCTAGAATCATAAAGGATAGACTATTCCTAAGGATTAATTTTACTAAAGATGTTCCTACATCATCTCTCACATGCACACAAAATATATATAAGACTCAAACTCAAGACTTATTAATTGATAGGAAAGCATCTAACCAATAGACCAAAAATAGCCGTGCACGTTTGTAGTTTTTGAGCATGGGATTCTATTTATGCCACACGTGTGCTTTTATCAGGATTTGTCACTTGGTTCCCTGCAAGTCTTCTTTCATATTTGGTAATCCAATTCACTAAAGACAATCTCATAGCCTTAATTTCCTTTTTTCATCTCGGCATTATATATATATATATATATATTAAAATTATATTAGAATGAATTTTAAAACTATTGGATTTATTTTTTATGATTATTTATTTAAAAATTATTGAATTTATTTTGACATTAGTCTTTTATGTAAAAAATTTGCATTGTATTAGTCTAAAGGCATTTTTAATGTTTTCACAATTCATAACAGAGAGACATTATGATTGATGTATCATCAAAAAATTATCTTGATCAGTCACGAATCTAGAGACAAAATTAAGTTGGAAACTGCAAAAATTAAATCCGGGATTATCTAAACTCCGATTTTGGCAAACTTACATTCAAATTGAGCGTCTCGGGAATACGAACCCAACGACACCAAATTCAACTCAATCTGAGCCCAAATGAGTCCAAATCAAGGACCCGAAGCGATGTTGGAAAGTTCAAACCATAATTTAAGTTACCAAACGGTTTCCAAACACAACTTGCTTATAATCGAATTGAGCGGCTCGACGAGACGAATCCAACGAGCCCAAGATCGCCGAATTTTGACATTATTAAGACCTTCAAATGTTTGACGAACAGTACACGAGGGATTTAATATCAGCCGTCCATCCAACCACTCCTCATTTACCCCTGATCTCTAGCCTATTTATGGACCATGCCACTCTATAAAATCTATAAATAGACCTCTCATTTCTCTTGAGAGGGGACCCAAGCAAGAAGAAGAGAAGAGGAGAAGATTAGGAGGGAAGAAACTCCTCCTTGATCATCGCTGTTAGAATTCTGTTTGAAAGATGCTGGAATTCTGTCCGAACGACACTGGAATTCTACCCGATTTCCGAATTATGCCAGAATCCTACCCGAACAACGGTGGAATTCTGTCTGATTTCCGAACGACGTCGGAATTTTGCTTGATCTCCAAGTGACGTCGGAACTCTGCCCAACGTTGTAACTGGATTTCAATCTAGAAGTGTTTCATTGTAATCTGATCGTCCTAAAATTTGAGGACGAGTCAGCCTCTTGTAACTCAAATAAACAATAGTTGTACTTTTTCAACTGGGCGTGACCTCGTGATTTTTCCCTTTCCAGGGGTTTCCACGTAAAAATCTTAGTGTTATTTCATTTCATGTTTGTGTGCTTGATATCCGTACATCATATAACGCTGAGACGTAAACTTTCTAACTATATCGCCACGTATATTCTAGCCCGCAACAATGATATACTTTTTTTTTCTTTTTTCTAATGCAAAAATTGGCAAGCTTTTCTCAAAAAGATTTTATGTCATAATATTTTATCAGAATTTATTTAAAATATATTTTAAATTTATTGATTTATATTTAGATGTATATAATAAATATAAAAATAATTAAAATTTTTATTTTAGTTATATTAAAATAAATTTACTAATTTTGAGATTCATTTCATATAGCAAAATTTTTTTTCTCCTTATTTGTTTGACAAACAATTTATACAATACATCAAAACTTAACCCTAAAAAAGCTAAATTTGATATTGAAAGGAATATGAATTGGTAAATAAAAAATAAAAAAATAATAAAAAATTTAAATGAAAAGGAGTATGAATTGGTAAGAATACTCTCGATTAAGGAAAATAAGAAAGAGCATGAATTGGTTAGAAATTAACAAAGATGTGCTAACAATATTCAAATATTTCTTGTTTATTTGTTTTTTGTACTTAATAATTTAATTTTATATTACCTTAATTAGGGACAGGGTTAGAACCAGGAAGAGCTCAAGATGAGCAATTATCCACTCTAAATTTTTTTAAAGAAAAATAAACATTTTAACTATTTTACCCACTTTCAATAATTACAGTTGCACAAATTCTCAAATTTTTTTCTATTTTATATATAAAATTATACATTTCATCATCTTATTTTATCCACCCTTAAAAATGAGGTCAGTTTTTCCTTGATTAGGGATTAGAAGGATATTTAGAAGTGTTGGAGCTTTCCAAGTCATGTTTGAGGATAAGAGTGTGAACTTTAAGTTTTCTTAATAAATTGATTTATTTGGTGAAATACTTCAAGACCTTATGAAAATCTCAACTAGAAATCTTAACTAGGATTTGGTCCTTGATATAAACTAGTTGGTTTTAAACCACTTTTTTTTTTACCACTTAATTTTTTCTTTGTTTGTTAGTGTTGAATAATTTTATGGTATGAATCTTTTAGGTGTTGTTGGGGTTCATTTTTTATTTTTAATTTGTTTTATTTATATTTTAGATTGAAGTACAATATATATTGAAAAATATATTTTTTTATTTATTTATGCTGTGGTGGTTGTGATAGCTGACAGGGTGATAATCAACTATTGATAATGATTTGTGATGATGATATTGCCAATATTTGGTGGTGTTTTTTATTTTTAAAAATGCCTAATGCATTTAAAATTTATTTTGAATTATATATATATATATATAATAAATATATGAAAACACACTTAATAAATATATTTATAAAAGAACAAATAAAAGATCCAAACATTCCCTTTGTTTTTAGTTCTTACACTTTCATCATTTGTATTATATGCCATCATATACTATCTTAACATTTATTTTATACTATATCATATAAAATTTGTATATTGCTAATAACCAAAAGTCTTATGTTGGTATAACTATTCGGCATATATGAGTACTAACATTAAAATTATTTTTATAATATGTTAATAAATTTTTAAAATTTTGAATTGTTCAGCCTATAATTTCTCATGAATATATAAAGTAAAAAATATATGTTTTTTTTTTGCATATATATTTTTTTCTTCTTTTTGTTTGACAAACAATTTATACAATACATCCAAACTTAACAATTCTTTAATTTTAATATTTAATTATATATATAATATTTAAGTTTATATTTATTTTTTGGTCATTTCACACGTATTTCATGGAAAATTAAAGAAGCACGTGGGTAATGGGTCCCTTCCCTAGTATTTACTTCTAATACCCCTTTTAGCGCGCGCGCGCGCTCTCTCTGTCACTCTCTCCTCTTTCTAAAATAATATTAAATTTACTGTAACATTTTATATTCGGATGAGCGGGGGAGGCGGAAAGGGATCAATTAGATTCAAGATTCCCAATAAATTACTTTACGCTCAGGTATTTTTCGTTCAATCTCTGTTAAAGGTGCTGCCTTTCAAACAAACAATGGAGCGTGGGAGGAACTGCCTCAATGAGCGTTTTATAGATCAACGGAGATTTGTTGCTGCCAAGTATTTGGTTCGAAAGTTTTCTGATTTATGATTAACATTAACTTCGGCGAAATTCCGATATTTCGTTTTCATTCGAAAGAGTGATTTTGATCTTTGAGGGTTTCTTCCATGGGGATTTTGATAACTTTATTGAGTACTGGTATTTGATTGGAAACGAAAACCCATTGAATTCTGTTATTGTAGGTTTTTTTCAACATTTTTTTTTGAGTTATATATTATGATTTCTTCGACTCTGTGATGGATCATTAGATGCTTTTTTTTTTCATGTTGCACAGGTAATTGAGTGATTTCCAATGTCTTCTCTGGGGAAGGCCACAAATATCTTTTGGCAAGAGTGTTCGGTTGGGAAGCTCGACAGGCAGAAGCTTTTGAATCAGAAAGGCTGCGTTGTTTGGATTACTGGTCTTAGTGGCTCAGGTTTGAGGTCTATAGTTATCTTTTTTTATTTTTTTATTTTGACGAAAATGGAATTTATGGTTTCTCTTTTTACTTGAGTTTTTCTTGTGCTCGGTTCTTATTGTTAATTTTTAATGTGTTTCATATGATATGAATCAGTATGTCGCAGGAAAACATATTGATAGGCTTCAAGAAAAAGGAAAAAAAAAATCTAGTTGCAGCTGTTTGGTATTCTAGTCTAGGCAGCAGCATTTAATTAGAACAAATAAAATTTTGGAGACTTTAAATTCTATTGTTTTGATAATTCCTGTTTTAGCCCATTATTAGTTAAATTCAAGATTTGTTATATCCCACCATTCACATTATTTTTAGCAGATTTAAAGATTTCTCCTCTCAGAAATGAAAGAGAGACTAATACTTCTTAATATCTTTGACACTCACAGCTGAGCTTAGGCCTTTGTTAGACTGAAATTGGTGTTTGTGAATCTTTTGTTTGTTCTTCATCTTTCTGTTACAGTACCCATATTTTACTAAACTTAAGAAATTAATAATGAAAGCCTTGCTAGATCATTTAGATGCATGAAAGGCCTTCAACCAGCATTAAAAGTGCACTAAAAGTTTTTTTTTTTCATTTCCAATTGAAAAAGCAGTCTTATTTTCTTATATTAAGTAAAAGTAGCCAGGGTTGCAAACCACTAAGAAACTTTAAAAGTGCAAAACCATGGTGGAGATCTTAGTCTAGAACCTAAGCTGTCTTTATTTTATGCAAAGTCATGTTTTCCTTAATTACTAAGGCTTCTATCCTGTGATAGGAATTTTCTTGCTTTTTGTTTTTGAGGGAAAAAAAAAAAAACATTGTGCTTTAATTGTCTAGCAGGTTTCCTTCGGGGAAAAAAATGATAAGCAATTCCATATAGAATCTTCAAGAAGGAATTCATTTTCATCATCCATTTTCACATTGAAAATTGTTTTCATAACTTTATATCTGTCATAGATACTCATACAGAAAGAAACAAATCACCATGCAAAATGGATAAGGATAATCCATTTTGTGTTAAGATATTTTTTTTCTCATATGGGTTTTTTCAGATTCTTTGACCAAAGTTGATTTATTCTCCTTGGGGAATCTATCTAGGTATTAACAAATCTTAGTAGTACCCTAGTCTCCATTACGGAGAGTTAGTAAATGTATTATTAGCTTGGCCATAAGGGTTTTTTTGTTATGCTGCTGCTGTTCTTACTGTTCAAACGTAAAACAGTATTGATTTGTGTGAGAAACATGCTATGAAAACTCATATGTTGAGCGTGCACCTACTCCATAGTTTCACATACATGGGAAAGGCACTTGAAAACAGCCGTTCATTTATGTGAGACCAGCGGTGACTTTAATTTTTACAACACAATAACACTACCTTACCCCTGCAATGTTTTATGGTGTCGAATGTTGGCTTTTAAAAGAGAAGCATAATACTAAGTTAAGTGCTGCAGAGATGAGGATGCTTAGGTGGATGAGTGGCTTTACCCTTAGAGATAGGATACGAAATGAGCATATACAAGATAAGGTTGGAGTAGCTCCAGTAGAATATAAGATTAGAGAGAGTCGCCTTAGATGGTTTGGTCACATTAAATGGAGGCCTTCCGATGACCCGGTTAGGAAAGTTGAGATATTAGATTTGACTTATATTAAAAAAGGTAGAGGTAGACCTAAAAAGACTTGGTTAGAAAATATTAGAAATGATTTTTCTTTCTTAGATTTAAATAAGATTTGACTTTTAACATGTCACAATGGAAAAAAAGGATTCATGTAGCCAACCCTACGTAGTGGGATAAAGGCTTGATGATGTTGTTGTTGTTGTAATAACACTACATTACCAAGTGCTAGTTTTGAAAAAAAAAAGCATGTTCCTTCAGAAGATCACAAAATGGCCAAACCATACATCATGCTCTTCAGAAGAACCCTTAGATCATAATTAGCACAAAACCAATCTTATACAATATTCAATCTCCAGCTTATCTCTTTGACATCTAATTCTACCTTTGGACCAGGGAAAAGCACATTAGCTTGTACTTTGGGCAGAGACTTGCATGGTAGGGGAAAGCTCTCTTACATCCTTGATGGAGATAACCTCAGACATGGGCTAAACAAGGATCTTGGCTTCAAAGCAGAAGATCGTGCAGAAAATATACGTAGGGTTGGTAAGTATGGTTCTAAATCTGGACATCTACACTTATTTCTTCAATCCTTTATATTTCAAATTAAGCTTATGCAAAATTCTAGGTTTATATCAATTATCAGAGGTTTTTATAGTTTTTTTCTTCTTTCACAAAAGAAGTATTTGTATAGTGTGAATATCATCAAGCGACTGTAATTTTCTTGATTTTATGTTGTCTTTCTATGTAGGCGAGGTAGCTAAGCTCTTTGCTGATTCAGGCTTGATCTGTATTGCTAGCCTGATTTCTCCTTACAGGAGAGACCGTGATTCTTGCCGTGCACTGTTACCGGAGTCTAGTTTTATTGAAGTAGGTGCTTTATGAATTTGCGCATTTAGTTGACAGTGATAATGATTTCTAAAGCAGCTAGTTTAATCTCTGAATTTTCTTAAAGGTTTTCATGAACATTCCTTTAGAGATTTGTGAAGCAAGGGATCCAAAAGGCCTTTACAAGCTTGCCCGTGAAGGAAAGATAAAAGGTTAGATTTAATGAAGAATGCTGCAGCTAAATTAGTTCTTTAATGTTGATATCACCTTTATTTTTTTTAAGAGATACAAAAAGTTACTTTTGTATAGGCCATTTCAGTGAGATGAATGCCTGGACTTGGGCTAGTTGTACTTGCTAATAATGATGCTTATATTGGTTGATTTTAATGATGAGAGCCTTTGATTTTTTTTTTTTTTTCTGATAAAGATAAGTCGATGGGATCAAAATAGCATTCTACAAATGTAGAACAATGCTAACTATTTTAAGAAGATCCTGAGGGATTGTTCTCAAGACGAGACAATGAGAATAGTTTTCCAGATGATTATATAAAGTTTTTTTGAACCTCTCACTAATTCAAGTATTTGATCCATTTTATTCCATAATAACTGTGCAATATAGAATCAACCTTGGAACAATTCCACTGGTCAATATCCATGTAGCTCATTTTGGTATATTAATTGAGAGCTTTGATTATCACGCAAGAGGTCTTGGATTTGAGTCTTGTGTATGTGATGTGTGTGTGAGTGTCTTAATTGGCCAAATGTCTAAAAAAAATTGAGAATATCCTCAATATTAATTCTTTTTATTTATATTTTTTGTATTTATATATCATCATCCATTTAAATTTAAGGGAAAATTTTATAAGATGGTGTTGAGTTTATGGCGCAGAATGTTGGCCATTAAAAGAGAAGCATAATATTAAGTTATGTGTTGTTGAGATGAAGATGCTCAAGTGGATGAGTGGATTTACTCTTAAAGACAGGATACGAAACGAGCATATCCGTGAAAAGGTTGGAGTAGCTCCAGTGACAGATAAGATTAGAGAGAGTCTCCTTACACGATTTGGTCGTGTAAAACGGTGGCCTTCCGATGACCCTGTTAGGTGAGTAGATGTGGGCTCCGAAAATTCGGCCCCGGCCTCCGCTCGCTTTTCTTATTCGGCGAGGGAGTTTTAACTGAATAGGTTCCGAGGTAAATTTTGGAAGGCAGATGGGTTTGTAGATAAGACACTACCCAGAGATTTCGCCCTCATTTTGCGAGGACTTTATGATCTGAGTTCTGGTTTCCTATAGGCGCAAGCCCCTATAGTTAATTACCCCTCTCAATCATGAGAGAGAACTTTCGATTAAGGCTAGTCGTCAATCAGATACGTAGAATATACGTGTTATCTGGCATATAGTAGCAGCAATGGTTTAGATTTGGAAATTTGGGGATTTGAAGGGTTGAGAGATTGATATTTAAAAATAGAAATTTCACCATCGTGCATTTAAAGCGGAAGGTGGGGGAATGGATGATGGGCCCAATCAAGATCCCATGGTTCCGTCGTCCCGGGCCATCGTGGTCCCTGGTCTACTTAGTCAGAGGAGGTAGTCGACCCAACCTGACAGAAGGATCCTTGTCAGCAGCCATGGGTTGCTTCGTCCAAGGGGACCTTGTAGACCTGGGGGGGGGGGGAATGTTTGTCTAAGGGGACAAATTTGAATCAACCTTAGCTTACAGAGGGCTTTGTGCCCTATCGATCATATCCTATTGATTCATATCTCAAGGATTTGATGTCAATAAGGAGCGTATTGGCTCTGGTCATAACCGCTATCTGTGATGCCATTTGGCGGCAAAACCACTCGGTTCAGAGGGCCCCGGGTCGTCGTAACCGTTTATCCTGCGGTGCCATTTAGCGGCAGACCGCCGTTTAGAGGACACGTACCACATCCTTATTGGCAGGAGATTGGTTTGAGAATGGATCCTAGTGATATTTTTGACTAGGCATTTTGCTCTTTTGTGAGCTGAAGTAAATTTTAATTTGTCCACCCCGGCAAACTGTTGCGGAGGGTGGATGGATTTTTGTGCTTTAAGTGGTTGATGGATTGATTTCAATTTTAAATATTTAGAATTGAGATTTGTAGAATTTTGGATTTTTGGAGTTTGATAAGCATTCGAAAATATTTGGAATGGACCCCTCCGGTTGAGATAAGCAATCAACACGGCCATCATCGGGGTGTTTTGGGGTCATTTCCATTTATTGATTGAACCTTGTCGACTCGGCCGAGCTGTCGACCGAGGATCGGGTTCTTGTAGGCTTTGTGCCTTTTGTTGAATGAATTTTCTTTGTTGAAGGCCTTGAAGGCCTAATATGAATGTATAAAATAAATATTTCGGTCAAATTCATGACCGCATATTTATCTGATGATTCGGACCCTGTCTATCCCTATTTGCTTGTTTAGGAGGATCGGGTTTCATAGGCTTTGTGCCTTTTATTAGTAAATTCTTTTGATTGTAGGCCTTGAAGGCCTAATATGAATGCAATAAAACAAATATACTAGCCATCACGACTGTATATTTGTTTATTGGTTCGAACCCTGTCGATTTCTATTGACCCGTATAAAAGAATCAGGTTCGAACTTGAATTCACTTGTCAACCCGCGTAGCATCCCTAAACGTCACGTGTGTACCAATAACACGCTCGCCGGGGCCCATACGAGTGTTTGGCTGTATACCCATTTAGTGTACCTATGTGTATACAATTTATAGTGCACGTGCGGGGGTATTTGAAATAATTGTAGTTGTGCAGATATCTGCCATTTGAATGCACAACATTTGATTTCAGAGCTTGTGCACGCCTTCTGTCCGCTAATACGAGTGTTGCGGATCCGGTGGCGTTGCATTGTTGTCTTGATATTGACTCCCCCTTTTCTCATTCACCGGGGAAGGTTCTTTCGGACTTTGAAGTCTGTTGCTTTTGAAAAGAACTTCTTTTGGGATCATCAATGTAGTAGACTCGTTATTTCCGGTGTCTGTGGGCACCAGAGCTATTTTCTTCTTAAGTATAAAACTAAGAAGAGACTTTGAAACACCAGGAAGTTTAGTTCTAATTTGTTCAAACATTTCCTCCCTTATGCTAGGAAGCGTTCTTTTTCGTACATCAGATTACCCTTGTACCCGACGTACTTGACGATTTTGATTACCGTTGTCATCGATGATATTCATATTTGTGTCCACAGTGATTCGTTGTTCTTTCAATACACTGTTGTTATCCACAAGTATATATTTGCAGGGGACCGCTGTATCCACTACGACCTCCTGAAAATGTTTGTAGAAGACCCATTGCTTCTGCATCATATCCACCCTTTCACCAATCTCGGGTGGTTGACGATTGCACTTGATTGCGGGGGGTGGATCTTTGATTGCTGGTCTCCAATATTGCCATCTCAATCAACAGGCACTTTGGAACATCAGGAAGTTTGGTTCTAATTTGTTCAAACATTTTCCCCTTTTTGCCAGGGGGTGTCCTTTTTCGTACATCGGGTTATTCTTATACCTGACATATTTGTAGATCTTAATCACCATTATCGGAGGTGATATTTGTACTTGTGTCCACAGTGGTTTGCTACGCTTAGGAGGTTCTCACTGTTGTTATCCACAAGTGGTTTGTACTCATTTGCAGGGACCCGTACTTGTGTCCACAGTGGTTTGATATGCTTACGATATGCCCACTGTTGTTATCCACAAGTAGCTCATATTTGTCTGTAGGCTTCTGTTGTATTTGTTACGACCTTCTAGAGATGTTCGTAGAAGACCCACTGTTCCCACATCATGCCCACCTTTTCACCCTTCGCAGATGGTCGTTGATTGTACTTGTTTGTAGGAACAGGTCATCCGCTGCCAAATGACAGTTTTGCCTTCTTCAATCAACAGGCGATCGTAGGCATCACTCATGCATTCTGGAATCATTCGTTGATCTTGTAGGTACGATGCACCCGATCTCGTAGAGAATGTTGAAAGAGTTCACTACATTCTTTGCTTGCATGCATTAAGGTCTTGTAGTTTGAGTTTGCTCGTATCTTGATTCGTCGTATGTCTTGTAAGAGAGCGGGGCACTCATTTACAATCAAATAATATTGATTGTGCAAAGTGTGTATTTGCTTTGGATTCTTCAAATGCACATTCTTTGTTAGCTCGTTGTATGTTGGATTCTCTTGTCGCTCGTAGATGAGCCTCATTGCATATGACAAGTCCTTTGTTGTTCGAGTTTATTTTGGGTCTAGGTGTTCAAGTACAGTTTGCATTTACAAGTCTTGGCACAAATCCTTGCATATTCGTTTGAGTGCACTGAGGGCTTGATTCAAATCAAGTTTGAGTTCATAGTACAAGTTCAAATTGATTGTCCAGGATCCTCTGAAGTTCTTTGCAAGTTCATTTTCTTGTTCAAATGATTTGAATTTTGGTTCCAGTTTGATCTTATTTTGTTTGAATTTGGCTTTTAGAAATCATTTTAATTGTGGTTCTAATTTAGGCCCACTGTTCACCGTACAGGTCTTCTGCACGTTTGGTTCAAATTCTGTGCATTTCTATTCAAGTACAGGTCCTTTGTATTGTTGCCCAAGAAGGTCTTCAAATTGTTTAAGTCTTTGTGCACTTCAGTAAAAATTTCGGCAGCACCCCGACATATCCCCCATTTGGGGGAAAATTAGGGGAGCTGGACCTTCCCACCACGCTACTAGAGCGTGTATGGTAGGTGTCCTTGGACACCGCGGCCGTACAAATTTTCATCCCACCACACTACAAGAGCGTGTATGGGGCCTTCAGCAGTACCCGTACAGTAGAACAACAGTGACTCCCAGAACAGCAGTGACTCCCCACTACGCTACAAGAGTGTGTATAGGGCTCTCCCACCTCGTCGTATGCATCGCACCGGGCTCCCTCCTACCGTGCTACAAGAGCGCGTATAGGTGGTTCTCCGGTCCGCTGCAAACGTCGAGAATGGGATTTTGGAACATCATACCTTTGCGTAGCGGTGTCGTCGGCGGTGTCGGTGTCGAGGTCGAGGACCGTCCCCACCACGCTACAAGAGCGTGTATAGGGCTTACCCGTCTCGTCGCACATGTCGCACCGAATTTTCCCCCACCATGCTACAAGAGCGCGTATAGGGGATCCACCGGCGCGTCAAGCGCGTCGAGGGCGGGATTGGAGTTAGAAATTATACCTTGGAAGACCGGTGTACCGGCAAGGAGTCGTCGGCGACTATCGGCTCGAGGACCGAGGCAAGAGCAGGCACACATTTTTTTAATTAATTATAATTAACATTAATTAATTAAAATTAATTAATAAAAATATTTTTAATTAATTATTGATAACTAATTATAATTAATTAATATAATTAATTAAATTTATCAAAATTAATTAAAATTATTAGTTATAATTATAATTAATTATAACTAATTAAAATTAATTAATTTAAATAAATTATAATTAATTAATAATAATTAATAATAATTAATCGTATAAATTATAATTAATTAATTTTAATTAAAATTAATTATAATTAAGTTGATTAATTATAATAATTTTAATTAAAATTTAATATAATTAATTATAATAATTAATTAAAAATAATTAATTAATTAATTAATTAGAATTAACTAAAATAATTATAATTAAAATATTTAAAACACATTTTTTTTTTTCTTTCGGTCCGGCAGAATTACGGGATTTGGCCGGAGTTGCGCACGGGAGAGAGACAGTTACCTTCACAGCGAGCAGCTCCCGCCGCCAGCTCCGATCAAAATGTCGTTGCTTCCGAACCAACAGTAAGGGAACGTCGTCGAGGGGAACGAAGTTGTTCAGCCAAGTTGAACCGAAGAAGCGGCGAAAGGAAGAAAGTTACCTTCTCAGTCGACGAGCTCCTGTAGTTGCTTCCGATCAAATTGTCGTAACTTTCGATCTCACAAGAAGAAGAGAAAGTTGTCAAGGGAGTGAGGTCGAACAGCACGAAGGACCGGAGAAGTGAGCTCCGCTTCTTGCTTCCGATCAAAAACCCGTAACTTCCGATCCAACTGGAAGGTCGGCAAAGGAACAGAGTCGATCGGCCACGACGATGCCGAGGAAGCGGCGGTCGCTGGGTTCGGACGAGGGGTAGAAGTCGAACAACGACGAGTTCCAGTTGTTGCTTCCAACCAAAGTGTCGAACCTTCCGATCGACTGGAAGGAAGTCGTGGAAGGAGCGAATCGAACAACCTGAAGGAGCCGTGAAGCGACGAGCTCGCGTCGTTTTGTCCGATCAAACTGTCGTAACTTTCGATCTGGCGGGAAGGGAGTCGTCGAATGTGCAAGAGATCGTGAGAGAGCGAGAGAGGAAAAGAGAGAGCGTGAGAGCCAGAGAGAGCGGGAGCTTGCGAAAGAGTGAGAGTCGTCCCGAGCGCCTCGTTTCCTCATCATTTAACGACGAGCAGCGACGTGCAAAAGTATGGTGAGATGAGACGTCGTCGTGCGAAGAGCGGCGCTAAATCGTGCGTAGGTTGTGACGTCGCGCTGAATTCGGCGCCGGACAGGTTCTTAAATAAATTTTTTTTTGTATACAATTACGGGTCAACAGTAGATGAATTAGATTTCGTCTATGTTAAGAAGGGTAGAGGTATACCTAAAAAGACTTTGTTAGAAAATATTAGAAATGCCCTTTCCTTATTAGATTTAAATGAAAATTTGACTCTTAAAAGAACACAATGGAGAAAAAGGATTCATATAGCTGAAAGTGGGATAATAGCTTGATATTGTTATTGTTGTATCCATTCTATTGTGAGATAAATCATATTATTTTCAAATATTTCTCAACATATTTTCTTGCCTTTCTTCTTGCGACTAGTCCAAGAAACAATTTGAACTAAGTACTAAAAATATTGTGTCATACTGGGTTGGGAAATTGGTTACAATAGAGTACAAAACATTGAAAAGGGAAGTAAAATAATTTTAGATGTTTTGGGCATGCAAGGCCAGAGTTTCACCTGCCTTGTGGAAAATTTTTATCTTAGTTTGAGTCATCTAACCCATTAACGGAGACAGAACTTAATGGGCATGATATGATTTTGGGTTAATTTCATACAAGCCTATTTGTGGTCAAAAACAAAATCAGGCACAAAGACAACCTAATAGGACTTGTCATCTCGAAAATTAATGTTTGAACAATTTCAACACTTTTATTGATTCTTCATTAATGTCAGTACTTTTGCAGGTTTCACTGGAATAGATGATCCATATGAGACACCTTTGAATTGTGAGGTACATATCCAACTTCTTAATTAATTGAGGCAGTCTTGAACACCTATTATTGACAGATGTAATTGTGTAAAATCGACTTACCCTTCAATTCAACAATAATCTGTCAAACCTAATGCATTTCTAAAAATCAAATTTATAAAGATTGTAGCGCAATTAGACTTGTTTTGTTGATGGATTTTGATAGCCATAGTCATGCAGCGTGCTAATTCAAGTTAGAAATTGATGTTTTGCTCAAGCGGTTGGATTGCATCCCATGTAAGTGGTGCAAATCTTAACGACAATTTTTAGTGGACCTTCTTAAACTTGCAGGACGCTTGCATCTTTCAAGTGGTGATTTCTATCCTTATTTTTTTCATCTATATATTCTTTGATGATTTTGTATATGCGGTTGAAATTTGTTTATTTTAATTGCATGCTGGTTTTATTTTGCTAACATAAATCTTAAATCATTGCTTAGTTCTCATTCCATTTTAGATTTTTTGTAAAATTCTGTTTTTTTTATTTAATTTATTGTTCTGAGTTTTTTGAATGTATGTTATAGTTTTGCAACAAAATAGATTAATCTTTATCTATACTAAGGGCTGGGAAACTATGTATTGTGATCTTTGAAGTATTATTTTAGTGCATCTCATCCTAAATTTATATACATATCCTAATTGTAATCCTAGGACATCCTGCATCACTGCGCATTATCCTTTTTTTTTCTTGATTTTACCCCAGCTATTCTGAATTCTTGACTCATCTAACTGTACTCAATGATTCAAGTCACAGTATTATATACATTCACTTAATCTTTGATTCTTTGGAGGTTATACATGAACAGTTATTAAGTTGTCAGATACTACTTTCATATGCTATGCACTACAAGCTTATCTGATGACTTAGGCTTCGTTTGGGACGGTTTTCTTATTGCTTCTTAACGCAATTTTTAGTTAAAAAATTTAATTTTTCACTAAAATGTTGCGTAAGAAATCCGTCTCAAACAAAACCTTAGTGGAGTGCTGCATTGCTACTTCTAACAATTTATTGAACTAAAATAGACCTTTGGCAAATATTATTGCAGCTCCTAGCAGGATAAGATATCAAACATAAAGGAAAATGATCACCAAACTGTTATTAGCAACTTCTTTTCTTGACCATATCTGATGATTATGAAGGCGCAGTAGTTTTTTTCTACATTAAACTCAGAAGGGAATTCTTTTTTTTTTCTTCAACGCAGATAGAGATCAAACCACAAGATGGGGTATGTCCACCTCCAGCTGCCATGTCAAGCCAAGTTGTTACATTCTTGGAGGAAAGGGGCTTTCTGCATGCTTGATGAGATATGAACATGTCACAAGAGTTTCCAGAAAATAGTAATTAACAGTTTTCTAACCAATCAATATTTACCTTTTAACCATATGCGCTTTATTCAATTGTTGTCTGCAGTGACTATATTTATCATTTTATTCACTACAAATATATTCTTATAAGTTCTGGATTATGTATTTGTCTGCTTCTCCAGGGCAACATCTTTCTTTCATTTGGTTCCCATTTATTATGAAATTTAAAGTCTAGTGGATTCTCCTTTAGCCAGTGTTCATGAGAATTTGCTAAAACTTGCTAACATATGCTTGTTAAAATATGGTTGTTTCGAGTTGTCTTGCTTAATGTATATTTTCATTCATATTTTTTATTGAAATCATTTGCTTCATTTTTTGGCACTTAATAAAGGGTGTATTAGGTCGATTCATCATGAACCAGCCCAGCCGGCCTAGAGGCCGACTATTGTTTATAGGAGGCGGACAAGTGCCACCTCCCATTAATGTGCCTCCTTATGCCGTGGGCCCCACTAGAAGCAAAGCAAGGAAAGAGAGAGGGGCGGCTAGGGAGAGGGAAAGAATTTGAATTAGGAAATCAAAAAAAAAAAAAAAATGAATTAGGAAATCAATGTATTAATAGTATTAGTTTTTTTAGGGTTAGGTTATGCATGTTTTGTTTTGGTTTTTCTCTTGGAATCCTTTGGCGTCTTGGCTCTAGATTTCTTAGTCTAGATATTGGGAGAGAACGATCCTTCTCTCGAATTGAGGATCACTTGTATCTTGCTTCGTGTTTTGTTTGGCTTTGATTTCCTTGTTGCAATATAACATATTGAGGCTGATTTCTCCCAGATTTTTGCATTATTCTCGTTGTTTCCCACCAATCGGTGATAGGTTTGCTTGCAAACTCAAGTATTACAGTAGGGCTACTTGAGAACTCAAGTATTTCCTATTAGGGTGTTGCAGCATTAAAGGTACAACTTCCTTTTTTATGCGTTTAATAGCAAGTTTGATGTTGTTATTTCTATGTCCTATGATTTTCTTTTTTATGGCTTCTCCATTTATATAGATAAGCTTGGACTATGCTTCTCATTAATGAAGAAAAAGAGGAAATATACAAAAGATTAGAAAATATGAATGATACACAAAAATATTATGGCAAAAGAATCTCAACATATCTGGTAAGGTCTTTAAGATTATCTGGGAAGCCAAGGCTTCTCATATTTTCTTTGATAGTATCCGCTTTATTCTCATTACAATTGTAGACTAGAAGTAGGCTAAGGAAATGATGTATACTAATAATCCTCTTAGAGTCCCCTTTTCCTTTAAAGACCCTTAACATTCCTTTATTTAAAATATTTCATAATGCTGAAAGAATGAAAAGCATCTTAGAATTGAATATGGAAGTGATGCAATATATTGCTAGAACAACATTGCAGTTAAGGAAGACATAAGAATCAGTTTCAGAATTAAGGTTGCAAGTGCAATAAGCATTACAGGAAACTAAATTCGACTAGAGCAGGAAAGATTTGTTTGCAATTTTCTCGAGGAAACCATCCAAGAGAAAGCACAGAACTTTAAGAGAAGAAATAGGCTTCTGTATTCACATGTGATATGTAGTTGTGCAAGTAAAAGGATTTCAGGCTGAGTTTCCCCATATTCAGAGCTCTGCCAGGAGAAACTTTAGAATCATTGATAGTGATAGGATTAAGAAGAGAGTTTAAATGATCAATTTCATAATGCAAATATTTAGGGGTAGTCAGTAGTCTTAATACAATGAATCACCGATCATAAGTAGCAGCAAATTGAGATAAGAATGCAGTAAGGATTCCAGGCTATTAAAACAAAAGTCTTTGAAAACAATAGAGGAAGGTAAGCCATTTATCATTTGAAAATCTAATAGAACAATCATTATTAGCTTTCCAGAAGATGCTAACATAAAGGGTTGAATGATTTTCTTGGTCCCTGTAATAAAAGCTAGAATAATTTAAGGAGCTCTTCCTCCAAAATTCCGTAGGGTATTTAGCCTAAAAATAGTTATCGAGAATAATGCATGCAATTGAAGACCCATCAACGTTGATGGTTTTCCAAGCACATTTAGCAATAAGAGATGACGAAAGATAAGATTACCATATTTCTTAGGCTTTCATATTTTCTTCCAAATGAGAAGATGAATCCCCTTTCATCAATGTTGGAACCCAAATTTATCCTTGAATGGTACTCAAACTGATTGGCTGACTGATCTATGAGTGAGTGGTGGCATGAGACTTATGAGAATAGAGAGAAAGGGAGCTGCTAATAAAACCTCTAAAGCAAATACTTAGAGCTCAATCAATAGACCAACAAAAGATCCAATGTCTAGCGAAATGATTCAAAATGCTCATCTTCACCCCTTATTTATAGGATTATGAGGTTTACAAGTAAGACTACACCCAAAAAAGTAAAAAAAAAAAAAAAAAAAAAAAATTGCAATATTGCACAAACTACCTTGTACAAATTTTGCCTTTTGATTGATTGAGGGAGAGCAGGGGGTGCATAGCTATGATGATCTGTCTCTGGCTTGCTCAGTAGTGTCGTGGCTTGCTCAATAGTGTCGAGTATGCATTGAGAGAGCTTAGTAGTGCCGAGTAGGAATGGGTGAGCCTGCGAGCAAGTAGGAAGTGCGGTTGTTTGATGGCTAATTGATATCTAGGAGCTACTGGCTACCTTTATTGGGCCTTCGATCATCAAAGAGAGAAGGCAAGTGAGTTGAGGAGGCTGAGGTGATGACCTCAGTGGTTGGCTGGTAATGGCACATGGATGGAGGCACCCACTTTGGGTAGGGGTGAGTTGTTGTGATGGTTGTCACTTGGCCGATGAAGTCTTCCATTACCTTCGAGTGGGGCGACCTTCCTTCATATGCCCGAGCAAGTGGGTTTGACGCTCTTTGGGCAAGCTCCTCCATGGTGTTTATTGGATATGAGTCCTCCCCTTGTAATATATTGACTACCTGCTAGATATCTTTGAAGGAATATGCAAGCATACAATCAACATCCAATTTCTAAAAAAACCCTTTTCTTGATGTAATTACTTTTTCAAACAAACAAAACATGATTAAATAAAAAAAAGATAAAATGATATAGAGGAAGATTGATTATAATAAAGTAGATAACAGCCAACTTTCCACTAGAAAGCCATCTACCCATCTGGATAGAAAGATTGTTTTGGATAGTTTCAATGATGAGATTTATTTTTTATTTTTTTTTAATCTTTTTGGAGCCAAGGGGGATATTAATATACATGAAAGAAAGGGACTTCATAGCAAAACCTAGGTTATTAGCAAGATAGTCAACTCGATTTGAGATTCTCCAATGATAGATAGGGGAAGACTTAGGCTTCGTTTGGGACGGCTTTTTTATTGTTTTCTAAAACGGAGTTTTAGTACAAATTTTTTTATTGTTGTACTAAAACTCCGTTTTAGAAAGCAATAAAAAAGCCGTCCCAAACAAAGCCTTAGGATTCGTTTGAGACGGCTTTTTTGTTACTTCTTAAAGCAGTTTTTTAGTTAAAAATTAAATTTTTTATACTAAAAAACTGCTTTAAGAAGCAACAAAAAAGTCGTCCCAAACGAAACCTTAATCTTGAGATCCATAAGCTTTACAAAAAAGAGTAGAAGACAATGTTTCAAGTATAAACCTTGCAGCTCAATAGCTCCACAAAAGAGGAATGCGATCAGCAAATTGAATACTATTAATTGATATTGAGTCCTTATTAATGCAACACTAACCAATCTTTTATTTTTTTTGGGAAATAACACTCAACAATCTAATCATTGAAAGCAACGGTACTTGAAAGAAAACTATTCCAAACGAAGTCTTTGTTGCGATAAAATTTATTGCAATTCAACAAAATTTTGCAAGTTGAATTAAGTGACGGAGTTATAGCCATTTATTTGAACATTGATTTCAAACTTCTTTAGAAATGAATTAAATCCTCATTGTTTCTCTTGTGATGGCTACCACACAATTAAAAGAGAAAGAGTGAATGAAATGTTTATTAAAAAAATTATATATATTTTGCAACCAAGGACTCAAAGCATATGTTTTATTATTTTAGATTAAGTGCAATAATAGTAATGAAACCACAGAATAATACATGTATAAAAGAATAATCATGATAATAAAGTAATATTAAATAACAAATAAATGTATACACAAGTAATGAAAATTAAAAAAACACAAATACATACGATAATTTATAAGGTTTGATCCGGCTTGATCTATGATTTATCTATTTGGCTATAAGCATGTAAGATTCATTGACAGTTTGATACTATTAGACATCAAGATCAAGCCCCAACGGCCTTAACGGCTAACTCAGCTTATATCCAATAGGACTCTTACACGTGTATAGTTAAATGTATTTATAGTTGCCTTTCTCTGTAACCGTGACAAGGTGAATAAGACAATTCCTTTTCTTACCTCTCTGGTTTTCTTGTCTTCTCCCTCTCCGGCGTCCTCCACCGACCGGAGCTATCTCCACATTCGTTTCTACATGGTATCAGGCCTTCTTGTTCTCTTTCACAATGACGACATCACACTCCGCCTCCTCCTCTGCGGCCACCGAGCAAGTATCCGCCTCCCCGGCGGACTTATCTCCGATCTCTCCAGCACTCAAGTTCGTCGTCTCAAATCTCAAGACCCTTGTCCCAAATCAATTGTCGACCGACAATTACCCGATCTGGCGACATCAGATCCTAAAACTACTTCGCGCCAACGATTTTGAGCAATTTCTTGCTCCGCCTCCCGCCTCCGGCGACACCTCTGATCAAGTCACCGCTCTCAAGAACTGGCGAATCATTGACCAAAACCTACAGGCGGCCATTTGCTCGACGATATCCCCGCCCGTCCTACCCTATATAATTCATCTCGACACAACTTACGACATCTGGCAGCTTCTTGAAAGCCAATTTCAAGCTACCAGTCGATCCAAGGTCATCCAGCTCAAGAACGAGCTTCACCACGTCTCCATGAAGAACTCAACGATGATCCAATATTTAACCGAGATAAAGAAGATCGTCGATCAAATTGCCTCCGCCGGATCCACCATAGATTCCGAGGATATCATCCTATACATCTTGAACGGATTACCGCCCGCATATCAGTCCTTCAAGACTTACATTCGCAACTACCCTGCTTCCATTCGGCTCGAGAATCTCTACGCGATGCTTATCAGCGAGGAGATCCACGTAAATGCTGATGCAGCCCGTCTAACCAACGAAACTGTTCAGCAAACCGCTCTCTACGCAGGCAGGGGCCGCGGTCGTCGAGCTAGAGGGCGTTCTACACAAGCTTCTAGCAACACAAATCGCTCCTCACAACAACTGACTGCTCCTACCTGCCAAATCTGCCTAAAGAAGGGTCACACGGCTGACGCTTGTTGGCACCGTATGAACGCCAATTACATCCCATCTACTACCGGTCCTAAACAGAACACCGCACTGATCGCCAACCCCGAAGTCCCATCCGGCGACTGGTTTCTCGACTCCGGTGCCTCCTCCCACATGACCAATACCGTCGACAATCTCTCTCAACCAGCGTCCTTCACTGGCTCCGACGGCATCTTCCTCGGGGACGGAAGAAACATTCCCATTG
This sequence comes from Dendrobium nobile, assembly GCA_022539455.1. Classification (NCBI taxonomy): domain Eukaryota; kingdom Viridiplantae; phylum Streptophyta; class Magnoliopsida; order Asparagales; family Orchidaceae; genus Dendrobium; species Dendrobium nobile. The sequence goes on along the minus strand of CM039732.1, from coordinate 36,493,158 downwards.
CTCACTCGGGCACGGGCATTCTTCCTACCCCGAACCGTAAGCTGTTCTTATCCAACTTACTTCATGTTCCAAACATTTCGCATAACCTTTTATCTATTTCTAATCTCGTTAAAGATAACAAAATTTCAATTACTTTTGATCCGAGTGGTTTCGTTTTTAAGGATCTGATGACCGATCAACAGTTGCTTCAAGGACCCTGTAGCGGCGGCCTGTACAAGATACCACACGCCTCCGGATCCCAGTATCTTCCAACCGCTCTTCAGGCGTTCAAGAACTCTTCGTCTACATGGCATGACCGCTTGGGACATCCCCATCTCCGAACCCTGCAGCAGATCTCTCAAACAGATCCGTCACTACGCATTTTTACTTCTTTTAAAAATTGTAATACGTGTGTGCAATGTAAAACTCATAAGCTCCCTTTTGAGCACTCTCAGTCTAGATCCCAAACACCGCTACACATTGTACACGCCGACGTTTGGGGCCCGTCTCCGGTCCCCTCTGTTCTCGGCTGTCGATTTTTTCTTCTGCTTATAGACGATTTCTCACGTTATTCATGGCTCTTCCCTTTACTACATAAGTCTGATGTCTTCAATGTCTTTATACAATTCACTACGCTTATTGAAAATCAGCTCAATCATCGTATTAAAATTCTTAGAACAGATGGCGGGACGGAATTCGCAAACAATCAGATGAAGTCGTTTCTCTCATCCAAAGGCATCAAACACCAAATTTCTTGTCCCTACACACCTGAGCAAAACGGCGTGGCTGAAAGGAAAAATCGCCATGTCGTTGAGACTACTCGATCCCTTCTTCACCGAGCCACTGTTCCGCATCAATACTGGCCCGAAGCGTGCTCTACGGCGGTTTATTTAATCAATAGGATGCCTTCGCCCAACACCTACAACAAGTCGCCACTGCAGCTGCTGTTCAACATCAAACCTGATTATAAGCAATTGAAGACATTCGGCTGCGAATGTTTTCCATTGCTTCCTCCTCATACGCATACCAAACTCGAACCAAAATCAAGATCTTTCATCTTTCTTGGCTACTCCGACAGTCACAAAGGCTACAAGTGCCTTAACAGGGAAACTAACAAACTCCTCATCTCAAGACACGTTACATTTTTTGAGCATTCATTTCCGTTTGCTAACAACACTATACATCCTCAGGATACACCCAGCAACCTTCCTCCCGCTATGCTGCTACCGACATCAACTGCCCTCGAACGAAGACTTCCACCAGTGACATCTGCTCAATCCACGAACCCAGAAACTATCCCTGCGCATCACTCGATTCTCTCATCCAGTCCAGAGGTTCATACCGACCCTCCACCTCAAACTCCAGCCACCGAATCCCAGTCTCACCCGTGCCCAGCTCGGCATCCCATGATCACGAGAAACCAAACCGGATCACTAAAACCAATTGCTCGCCTCAATCTTCTGGCTCATAGCTCCCCGAGTTCCCTTCAAGATCCCGATCCTACAAATTTTAAAGAAGCATTCAAGACACAGGAGTGGCGACAAGCAATGGCAGAAGAATTCCTAGCCCTCCAGCAGCAGGGCACCTGGCGTCTTGAACCACCCCCTTCCAACGCTCAAGTGCTCGGCTGCAAATGGACCTTCAGAAAGAAGTTCAACGCGGACGGTTCCATCGCTCGCTTCAAAGCTCGACTCGTGGCTTTGGGAAATCAGCAAGCATATGGAATCGACTACGCAGAGACATTCAGTCCCGTGGCTAAAATCCCAACCATTAGAGTTCTGTTCACCGTCGCTCTCTTCCACGGTTGGCCGGTTCAACAATGGGATGTATCCAACGCCTTCTTGCACGGTCAGCTCAACGACGTCGTCTATATGGTACAGCCGCAAGGCTTCACTGACAGAGATCATCCTAATCACGTCTGTCGATTACTCAAGTCCATCTATGGCTTGCGTCAAGCACCCCGTCAGTGGTACACCACATTCACCAACCATCTTCTCACTCTTGGTTTCGAATACAGCAAGGCCGACCCGTCCTTACTCACGCTACGCCGGGGCAAGACAAGCATATTTTTACTAGTCTACGTAGATGACATTCTCGTCACCGGCAACGACAATTACGCTATTGCCTCCGTCCTCGCCAACTTACAATCAAAATTCAACATGAAGGATCTCGGCCCCGCTCATCACTTTCTCGGCATCAAGGTCCAGAAACAATCAGATAAGTATTTTCTTTCCCAATCCTCCTACGCCGAATCCATATTGAGCTCTGTGAATTTATCTAAATGCAATCCATTATCTAATCCCTCCTGCACCAAATTACCTGCTCAGATACCCGACGATATTGTTCTCTCCGATCCTGCTACCTACCGAAGAGTCACGGGATCTCTTCAATATCTAACTCTCACTCGACCCGACATCGCGCACGCCGTAAATGTTCTGTCTCAACACCTTCATGATCCAACACCGCAGCACACTTACCTGCTCAAGCGTCTGCTCCGGTACATCAAAGGTTCAGTGCATCTTGGGCTACCCATTCTCCCAGGACCGCTCACTCTCTCTACATACTCCGACGTTGACTGGGCGGGCGATCCGGACACTCGGAAGTCCACTACAGGGCACTGCACATTCCTCGGCAATACTCTAATCTCATGGACTGTCAAAAAGCAGAACACCGTTTCTCGATCATCCACTGAGTCGGAATACCGTGCGCTCGCAGCCGCCACCGCCGACACCATCTGGCTAAAGCGCCTGCTCACGGACTTCTCCATTTCATACAACAAACCGATCGACTTGTTCTGCGACAACATGTCCGCCATCGCCCTGGCGCACAACCCGGTCTTCCACGCTAGAACCAAGCATATCGAGATCGATCATCGGTTTATCCGAGATCATATCCACAACCAAGTGATCAGGCTGCTTCCGATCAACACTATTCATCAGCTAGCCGATATCTTCACTAAGCCTCTCTCCACAGTTCGATTCAAGGAGCTGCGAACCAAACTGAGCATTCAAGACGAATCCCCAGTTTGAGAGGGGATATTAGACATCAAGATCAAGCCCCAACGGCCTTAACGGCTAACTCAGCTTATATCCAATAGGACTCTTACACGTGTATAGTTAAATGTATTTATAGTTGCCTTTCTCTGTAACCGTGACAAGGTGAATAAGACAATTCCTTTTCTTACCTCTCTGGTTTTCTTGTCTTCTCCCTCTCCGGCGTCCTCCACCGACCGGAGCTATCTCCACATTCGTTTCTACAGATACTTTGATTAATATTTCAAAATTTTTAATTATGTTCAAGTGCTTGATCTATACTTGTTCAGACTTGGACTAAATCATTCTTGGCATCGATAAATTTGTCTCATCAAGACCTTCAACTTGATTATAAGCTTGCCGAAATCAATGTTTTGATAACCCAAATGTAATTTTAGAAGTTTTCAATTTAAAAATGTATCGAGAATCGTTTCCAATAAATTTGATTTTTAATGACTTATCAAATCTTACTAATCAAAATATTATGCTATTTTTAGTTGTACTTGTCCCTTTAAACCTTTTTTTAATTATTTTTTTTTATTATTAGTTCTAGTTCACTATATTGTTTCTTCCTTGAAACTTGCTTTTTCCATTCTATAACAAAAGAGAGACAACAAGAACAACAATGAATGTACAATTCTATCAATATTCTCCTTCAAAAAGAAAAAAAAAAACTTTCATTACATATCATTTACATTCAACTAAATTATTTAAATTAATCATATTAATTGTACTCTATAATACTAAAATATGTAACACTCTAATGATTTACCTCTAATGGAAAGAGGATGCAATTATGCTACTAATAAATTAGAGCACTGAAATGATTAAAAAATAAATAAATAATATAAAATATTTCTTAAAAGAATTTAAGTCTTCTTTAATCTCATAATAAGGATATAAAATATTATTTTATATTATTCAACTAAAAATATTTTCAGCATTCTTTTTATGTAGGGGTGTCAATTTCTGACACGACCCGAACACCCGACCCGAACCCGACCCGAAAAATTCGGGTTCGGGTCAACCCGTTTGTTAAACGGGTCGGGTCCGGGTTTGAATTTTTGACACGTTTAGAAAAACGGGTTGGGTTCGGTTTGACCCGACAACTCGCGGGTTGACCCGTTTAACCCGAATTAGCTTGACCTAACCCGGTTTCCAACCCTATCTCGCGCTGGAATAAGCTTCGCCGGTTCGCCCCGCCTCCTCCACGCACGTTGGCGACTGGTCTCGCACGATTGCACCCGTGGTCAAGGTGTCACGCACTCACGCCGTAACCCACGCCACGCGCTTGTCGCGCTGGCTTGATGGCCTCAGACCTCGCCGGCTCGCCCCGCGCAGCAGCTCGCGGACGTCGACGTCGCCCGAGTTCGCCTGTCCACGACAGCCACGCGACAATTCAACACGGGTCACGGGTCGGGTCGGTTCAACCCGGGAACCCGCGCAGGTCGAGTCTGGGTTGAAAAACCTGACCCGTTTGTAAGAATGGGTCGGGTTCGGGTTGACCCGTTTAAGGTCGGGTCAAGTCGGGTTCGACCCGAACCCGACTCGTTGACCCGAATTGACACCCCTATTTTTATCCCATATATTATTAAAATGTGATATTAAATCATTATTTTTTAATATATCATATTACTATTTTATATAAAATGTCAAATAAAAAATTTATTACAAATATATCAAAATTTAATTTTTTCAGAGAAACATTAAGCCCTGTTTCAGGTTCCACTTACGATCGGACCGGGTGGAGACAAAACCAAAGGTCTGCTACGAGAGATGGACGGTCCAGATGTAACCAACCTCCAATGTAGACGATTCTGATTCTCCAAAGAGCTGGCTAGAAATTAGAAATTCCTGCCCATCTGATTATGTTCAGTTCTCCGTTCCCTAATATCAAACGACAGAAGAAGAAGAAGACGCTCGTGAGCTAGATTGAGCTTCAATGGTCCTCTCGGCAATCAGCCGGTGGCTCGTGAATCCTCGAAAAAACCCTTTGGCGGCGGTGCACCAGAGGGTCATCTCCAAGCGCCTTAGGAATTATGGTAATTTATTCTTCCATCGATCTCCACAACTTCTAGGGTTTCTGAATGCAGTGCTTTGTTGATTAGCTGTTGTATTAACTCTTCATATCGTGTTGATATTTAGGCTTACGGTATGATGATCTGTATGATCCGTACTACGATCTCGATATCAAGGAGGCCCTAAGCCGTCTCCCGCGCGAGGTCGTGGACGCTAGGAACCAGCGCCTGAAGCGCGCCTTGGATCTGTCTATGAAGCACGAGTACTTGTCCGAGGAGATGCAGGTCCTGCGCCTTTCCCTGCTGTCTATCTATATATTGCTTTTTTGGTTTGTTTTATTGCTCCGCAATTGGCGGTTTTGGGAAGTGTTTTTAGGTGATCTGATTTGCCCCCAAAAAAATAAGCGTGATTAAAGCTTTCTAATCTTCTGATCCGGGGTTTTGAAAGAAGTGATGATGCTTAAATTTGCGAGAGAATAATGTCTATGAAGATCTGGAGGGCTTTTTATTTGTTAATCATACGTACCGAGAGGAAGGACTACTCTTTTTGATTAAAATACCTACTATAGTATTGCTGGTGGCATGTCTGATTTTTGAGCTTCATGATCTATGAATGGGTTCCTGTTTCCTTTTATGAACGAAGGAAAGATTTTTTATATTCTCGGTTGATATGCCGCTGACCATGTCACTATGCCTATTAGTATGATCTATGAGCTTGTTAGTTGCAATACCAAAACTTGCATTTTGTTTAAGCAGGAAATTTATCCATAAAACCTTTGGAATTTAAACTAGAATTTTCTGTTTTTTTTTCCTTGCAGTAGTAAAAATGCATGCGCGTGAAGTGTTCATGAATTCCTGAAATTATTTATTTCCGAGTATCTAACCCCAGGTGGTTTTCAATTTTGAGATGCTACAAAAGCCGACCATAAATAAAGGGCATGCCTACTTAACCAATTAAGCTCCTAAAAAATATGAGAAGTAAATAACTATATAGCAGTTCGTCCTTATCTGTGCCCTGCTTCCTTGTATGAACTGTTAAATATGTCAATAATAAATTTTGAACTACCATGTACTATATACTGGATGAATGTCTTGAAATTTATGCATTTATTTTGCTTTTTTCTTGCTCCTACTCTTGCATAGTTTGTTTGTGAAAAAATTGTAGTCGTGAATTGTTTGATTACATAAGAAGACAAATGAATAAAAAGCAACAAATTAATAGCTAAGTTTTATTTATTATGGAATCTGTATGTACCATCTGATGTGGTGCATCAAGTCTTATACGCCGTTTTAAGTATTATTTGGCTTAGTTATTTTTATATATATATTATATCAGTTTTATTTAAGTATTTCCAATGTCCGTTAGTAGTGGCTGCTCCACTAACTAACTTACTTCTTTTAGCCGTGTGCAGGTCTGTTTTTACCCTGCCTTTTAGCCAGTTGCTATTTTGAGTAGAAACCTTGCTGTATTTCTTCTCTACCGGAGAAGATGAAGTTCTCAGTTGATGAAATATATCCTTTGGCTTTTTCCTTTACTGTTATATTGCCCTCCTTAGTTTTACCTCTTGTGAACCTGCTTCTTCCATTGTATACCGCATCATTTTGGTATTAGAGCCAGTGGCTTGGAGAGATGGCAGAGTCCAGCAAGCGTGCGACGAGCGAGGATAACCGAAGTCTGGAGACACTTTGGGCTGCGCACGCTTGAGTCGAGAAATGGTTGGATGAAATAGCAGCTGCGGTGGAACGTCTAACTGCTGCGGTGCGACGAGAACTGCCTGTTGCGCGAATGGGAGAGATTCCATTTCGAATGGGAAGACCAGCACAACCCATCATCACATCAGTTGAGGAAAACCGGGGATATTAGAATCGAGGTCGACGGCGTCCGACATTGATTCCGGAACTCTCAGATTCGGAGGAGGATCGAGGAAGCTTTATGCCCGAAGGATTTTCCGACTCAGATGCAGAACTTGGAGATCGTCGTCCTCGGCGGTATAATGGGCGAAACCGGCACCAGGGTGAATTCCAAGTGAAATTGGATATTCCGTTTTTCGACGGAAGGCTGCACATCGAGGACTATCACGATTGGGAAAGGTCAGTAGAAATTTTTTTTGATTATATGGAAATTGAAGCGGAAAAACAGGTCAAGTACGTGGCGTGTCGACTTAAAGGAGGAGCTAGTGCTTGGTGGTCACAGTTGTTGCAATGCCGCCGTAGGGAGGGACGCGGACCTGTACGCAGCTGGCTGAGGATGAAACAGTTGTTGCGGGGACATTTTCTTCCAACTGACTACGAACAGATGCTGTACCTAAAGTACCAACATTGCACACAGGGCAATCGCTCGGTTAGCGAATATACAGAGGAGTTCTACAGTTTATCCGCAAGAAATGACTTGAATGAGACGACCAATCAGTTAGTAGCAAGATACATTGGAGGACTGAAGGAAAGCATTCAAGACAAACTGGAGCTGAACTCAGTTTGGTCGCTCTCGCAAGCAGTGAATTTTGCTCTCAAGGCGGAAATTCAGTTGAGCCGTCATATGCGAAGTGGTACACACCGGAGACAGATTGTGGATGCCGTTGATTTATCAAAGCAGCCAAGCACAGTTGTGCGTAAGACTCCGTTACCACCAGACAATAGCTGATTGTCTCATTCGCCGAAGCCCAATTCCGACCCCAAAGCTCCTGTTAAACCCAAATTTCCCGTTAAAGATAACCCCTATCCGTGGCCTCAGGGACTCAAATGCTTTCGTTGTTTTCAGCCGGGACACAAGTCTAACGAGTGTCCCAATCGCCAACAATTGCAATTATTAGATGGTGAGGGGGAGGATGCAGCGGACCAGCGAGAGGAAGAAGAGGAAGTGGAGGATGTAATCGGCGATGAGGGGGAGCCTTTGGTATGTGTATTAGAGAAACTGCTCTTGGCTCCACGAAAAGTCGTGGATTCTCAGCGGCATGCCATATTTAAAACCAAGTGCATCATTGCCGGCAAGGTCTGTGACTTACTTATTGATAGCGGGTGCACGAAAAATGTAGTGTCAAAAGCGGTTGTGCAAGCCTTACAGCTCAAGACGGCAAAGCACCCTCAGCCATATAAAATCAGTTGGGTTAAAAGAGGAATGGAGATTGCTGTTACTGAGACTTGCCGTGTTCAATTTTCGATTGGGAGGCACTATACATGTGAGGTGGTGTGCGATGTTGTAGAAATGGATGTTTGCCACCTGATTCTTGGCCGCCCCTGGCAATATGATGTTGGTGCTATTTATGACGGGAGGGCCAACACTTATGCCTTGGAATGAAAAGGAAAACAGCTTCGATTATTGCCACACTCCACGGGAACAGACAATAAAGTTGAAGCTGGACGACCATCACTTCATGTAGTCACGGGCAATGGATTGCTAGCCTCCTGTGAAAAGGATATGCCTCTCTTTGCTTTGGTCATCTGGGAGGCCAAACCCTGCCATGACAATGGTGACCGTCGGTTGATTGAACCACTGCTTAAGCAATTTCAGGATATACTAAATAGTAATGTGACTACACTACCTCCCCTCTGTTCATTACAACACCAAATCGAGTTTGTGCCAGGATCAACACTTCCCAACTTACCTCATCACCGCTTGAGCCCGAAAGAGCACCAAATTCTCCAGCAAATTGTAGACGATTTATTGAAGAACAATCTAATTCAACCGAGCCTCAGTCCTTGTGCGGTGCTGGCACTCCTGGTCCCAAAAAAAGACGGAAGTTGGCGAATGTGTATGGACAGCCGCGCCATCAACAAGATCACAGTGAAGTTCCGTTTTCCGGTATCGCGAGTTGAGGAGCTGTTGGAGAAGCTGGCGGGAGCTACTGTATTTTCAAAACTCGACCTCCGAAGCGGCTACCACCAGATCCGGATTCGACCAGGCGATGAGTGGAAAACGGCATTCAAAACTCTCCACGGGCTCTATGAGTGGCAAATCATGCCGTTTGGGCTATGCAATGCTCCCTCTACCTTTTTGCGGCTGATGACGGAGGTGCTCAAGCCATTTTTGAATGTCAGATGTGTAGTGTATTTCGATGACATTCTTGTCTTCAGCGTGTCGTTGACTGATCACTTGGCGCATTTGACTGAAATTTTCTGTTCTACAACAAAATCAGCTATTCTTGAATCCGAGTAAGTGCGAATTCGCTGCTTCTACAGTTTATTTCCTTAGATTTGTTATCTCGGCTGCAGGTGTCCAAGTCGATCGGCGGAAGGTGGAAGCCATTACGAACTGGCCAATTCCGAAGACGTTCACAGAAATTCGTAGTTTCTATGGGCTCGCCAACTTCTACCGCCGGTTCATCAAGAATTTTAGCTCAATTATGGCACCAATCACTGACTGTCTAAAACTGAAGCAATTCCAGTGGGGTGATGACCAAACAAGCAGTTTTGAAGAAATCAAATTGGCGTTATCGTCAGCTCCGGTGCTAGCCTTACCCAACTTTGAGAAGCCATTTCATGTTGATACTGACGCTTCAGGTATCGGCATTGGGGCTGTCTTAAGCCAAGAGAACCGGCCTGTGGAATTCTTCAGCGAGAAGCTATGTCCTTCTCGTCAAAAATGGAGCGTGTATGAGCAGGAATTATACGCGGTGGTACGGGCTCTCAAACAGTGGGAACCATATCTATTGCACCAAGAGTTTGTTCTGTGCAGTGACCACCGGGCACTTCAGTTTATCAACAAACAGAAGCACATTAACAGGATGCACGCGAGGTGGGTCTTATTCTTGCAACGCTTCTCGTTCGTGTTAAAGCACAAGTCGGGACAACAGAATGTTGTAGCGGATGCGCTTAGCCGTCGCAGCTTGCTGATTACTCAGCTCCAGATAGAAATCACTGGACTAGAATGCTTAAAGGAATTATACGCTACCGATCCAGATTTCAAGACAGGTTGGGAGGATTGCCAACATGACAAACCAAATGCGGAGTTCACCATTCGACACAGTTTTTTGTTTCATCGCAACCAATTTTGCATTCCGGAATCGTCTTGGCGGCCCCAACTAATAAAAGACGTGCACTGTGGCGGGCTAGCAGCCCATGTGGGACGACAAACACCTACTTGCAGCTTCAATCTCGTTTTTACTGGCCGCATCTGCATAGAGATGTCATGAGATTTGTGGAACGGTGCCCCATTTGTCAAAGCTACAAAACCGGAGGCCAACTCGGAGGCTTATACCTGCCACTTCCCACGCCCGAGACCATTTGGGAGGATTTGAGTCTTGATTTCGTAATGGGATTACTCCGAACTAAGCGTGGGCATGATTCGATCATGGTCGTGGTCGACTGATTCTCCAAGATGGCGCATTTTGTGCCGTGCAAAAAGACGTTTGATGCATTAAACGTGGCACGCATTTTCTTTGCGGAGATCGTCAGGTTGCATGGCTTGCCCCGGAGTTTAACTTCTGATCGTGATGTTAAATTCATCAGCAACTTTTGGAAGGAATTGTGGAAATGACTGCACACCGATATCAAGCTAAGTTCAGCTTATCATCCACAAACGGATGGACAAACCGAAGTCATCAACAGGACCTTAGGAAATTTGCTTCGCTGCATAGTGCAGGATCATCCGAAGCTGTGGGATGATGTATTTGGGCAAGCCGAGTTTGCCTATAATAGCATGACGAACCGTTCAACTGGGCGAAGTCCGTTTGGCATCGTTTACACTAAGCATCCAAACCACACTGTTGATTTAGCTGTGCTTCCCAAGTGCAACAACAGACCAGCTGCTGATTTCGCAGAACAGTTCGCCAGAATGCTGGAAGGAGTTCGTGACAAACTGATAGAGTCTAATGCCAAATACAAGCAGCATTTTGATAAGAGAAGAAGAGAAAGATCTTTTGCACCAGGAGATCTCGTAATGATCCGAATTCGACGAGAACGGTTCCCGCCAGGAACTTATTCCAAATTAAGCCCACGAAAAATTGGTCCTTATGCGGTGCTCAAGCAGATCAATCCTAATGCATATGTCGTGGACTTGCCCAAACACTACAACACGTCATCAACCTTCAACATTGGCGATCTTGCTGCTTATCACCCTCCCGATACAGCTGAAACTGCCATGGTGTCATCCGAGTCGGATGCTTCTGATGGTGGAGGAGAATGATGCGGTGCATCAAGTCTTATACGCCGTTTTAAGTATTATTTGGCTTAGTTATATTTATATATATATTATATCAGTTTTATTTAAGTATTTCCAGTGTCCGTTAGTAGTGGCTGCTCCACTAACTAACTTACTTCTTTTAGCCGTGTGCAGGTCTGTTTTTACCCTGCCTATTAGCCAGTTGCTATTTTGAGTAGAAACCTTGCTGTATTTCTTCTCTACCGGAGAAGATGAAGTTCTCAGTTGATGAAATATATCCTTTGGCTTTTGCCTTTACTGTTACATTGCCCTCCTTAGTTTTACATCTTGTGAACCTGCTTCTTCCATTGTATACCGCATCACCATCACTAGTCAACTTGGGAGGAGTCACATCACTTTGCTTGTTCTTGGTGATTCATCAAATGTCTAACCTGATGGCATATTTGATTTACTAACTAGTAACATTTTATTTTTCAAAAGGTTTGCGCACTGAAGGCTGAAGTATGGAATCAGTTTTGCTATGAATTCAATAGTTTATACTATAAACATAAGTTCCAAATTCTGATATATTGTAGGCATGAACATTTAGTATCATATTGTATCATGTAGATGGTCTTCTTTGGAAAATTCTATAACCTCATAAATCCTTATAGGTCAAACTTGACAAAACATTTTTTGCGTCTCTGATTTTTTTTGTCCAACTGCACATGGACCACAATTATAACTATTTGATCATTATTCATTGCCAACTTTAATCAACGCCTTAAAGTATTCACAGAAATTATGAAGTAAGTATAATTTTATCATTCAAGAAAACAACCTTAATGAAAATTTAAATGTAGACTTTGAATTGAAAATATCCATTATTAATTGTAGTGATTTTATGACTTGGGCCAATGAGAGTCTTCTACTGCAATCCTTATTCATGAGTTCATATTGTTTGTTTAGATTGTATTATTTATTTTTCATGCTTATGTCATTGTATTTAAGTAGAGGCTCACAAAATAGAGTACTAGAAAACTTAGTGCACAACCAATTGAACTATTAAAGGAAGAAATTTTTAGTCCAAATTACTAAAAAACTAATCAAAGTTTAGAGGATCCAGAATAAATTATTTGCAATGACAAATGTGCGAGTATACATGGTTTGATTGGGTTGGATAGTGTGGGCTCCGAAAATTCGGCCCCGGCCTCCGCTCGCTCTTCTTATTCGGCGAGGGAGTTTTAACTGAATAAGTTCCGGAGTAAATTTTGGAAGGCAGATGGGTTTGTAGATAAGACATTACCCAGAGATTTCGCCCTCATTTTGTGAGGACTTTATGATCTGAGTTCTGCTTTCCTATAGGCGCAAGCCCCTATAGTTAATTACCCCTCCCGATCACGAGAGAGAACTTTCGATTAAGGCTAGTCGTCAATCAGATACGTATAGAATACGTGTTATCTGGCATATAGTAGCAGCAATAGGTTTGGATATTGAAGTTTGAAAATTGGGTTTGAAAATAGTTAGAGAATTTGGGAATTTGAAGAGTTTGGTTGTTTGGAAATTCAATATTTAAAAATAGAAATTTCACCATCGTGCACTTAAAGCGGATGGTGGGGGAATGGATGATAGACCCGATCAAGATCCCATGGTTCCGTCGTCCCGGGCCATCGTGGTCCCTGGTCTACTTAGTCAGAGGAGGTAGTCGACCCAACCTGACAGAAGGATCCTTGTCGGCAGCCATGGGTTGCTTCGTCCAAGGAGACCTTGTAGACCTGGGGTGAATGTTTGTCTAAGGGGACAAATTTGAATCCACCTTAGCTTACAGAGGGCTTTGTGCCCTATCGATCATATCCTATTGATTCATATCTCAAGGATTTAACGCCATTAAGGAACGTATTAGCTCTGGCCATAACCGCTATCTGTGGTGCCATTTGGCGGCAAAACCACTCAGTTCAGAGGGCCCCGGGTCATAACCGTTTACCTGCAGTGCCATTTGGCGGCGAAATTGCCAGTTAGAGGACACGTACCACGTCCTTACTGGCAAGAGATTGTTTGAGAATGGATCCTAGTGATATTTTCGACTAGGCATTTGGCTCTTTGTGAGCTAGAGTAAATTTTAATTTGTCCGCCTCGGCAAACTGTTGCGGAGGGCGGATGGATTTTGCTTTAAGTGTTTAATGGATTTATTTCATTTTAAATATTTTTGGAGATTTTGAGATTTCGACTTTGTGGATTTTTGGAGTTTTACGGGATTTTTGGGTAGAGCTTTGAAATATTTGGGAAATATTTGGATATTTGGGAGACATTTAAAAATGTTTGGGAACCCCTCCGGTTGAGATCTGCATTCAACACGGCCATCATCGGGGTGTGGGGTCATTTTCCTTTGTTGATTGAACCTTGTCGACTCTATCTGACTGTCGACAGAGGATCGGGTTCTCGTAGGCTTAGTGCCTTTTGTTTAGTGAATTCTTTTGATTGTAGGCTTTGAAGGCCTAATATGAATGTATTAGATAAATATTTCGGTCGGCTTTGTGACCGCATATTTATCTGATGGTTCGAACCCTGTCTACTCCCATCTGATTGCTTAGGAGGATTGGGTTCTCGTAGGCTTGGTGCCTTTTGTTAGTGAATTCTTTTGATTGTAGGCCTTGAAGGCCTAATATGAATGTATTGAAACAAATACGTCGGTCGCCACAACCGTATATTTGTTTGGAGGTTCGAACCCTGTCGACTTCTGTTGATCCTTATAGAAGGATCAGGTTCGAATCTGAATTCACTTATTGACCCGCGCAGCATCCCTAAACGTCACGTGTGTACCAATAACACGCTCGTCGGGGCCCATGCGGGTTGTATGATTGCTTTTACCCCTTTGTGTACCTATGTGTATACAATTTATAGTGCACGTGCAGGGGTATTTTGGAAGTATTTATAGACGCCTTCTGTCCGCTAATACGAATGTTGCGGATTCGGTGGCGTGACGTTGTAGGTCATGGACGCCTTCTGTCTGCTTTCATAGATGTTGCAGATCCGGTGGCGCTGTGGTCTTGATGTTGTGGACGCCTTCTGTCTGCTTGCATAAGTGTTGCAGATCCGGTGGCGTGGCGTTGTAGGTCATGGACGCCTTCTGTCTGCTTTCATAAGTGTTGCAGATCCGGTGGCGTTGTGGTCTTGATGTTGTGGACGCCTTCTGTCTGCTTGCATAAGTGTTGCAGATCCGGTGGCATTTGATTTTGATGTTGACTCCCCTTTTCTCAATCATCAGGGATATTCTTCTGGACTTTGAAGTCCACTGCTTTGCTTTGAAAAGATCTCCTTTCAAGATCTTCGGTGTGTTGGACTTGATATTGACTCCCCCTTTCTCATTCATCGGGGAGATGACCTTCTGGACTTTGAAGTTTGTTGTCTAGCCTTGGAAAGATCTTCTTTCAAGATCTTTAGTATAGTAGATTTATTGTATCTGATATTTATAGATGCAGAGTTGTTTCCCTTCATGAATACAGGATCGAGAAGGTCTTAATCACCGTTGTCGTAAGTGATATTTGTACTTGTGTCCACAGTGGTTCAATATGCTTACGAGGTTCTCAATGTTGATATCAACAAGTATTCATTTGCATTTGTAAGGGATTCGTACTTGTGCCCGCAGTGATTCATTGTACTTGCAACATACTGTTGTTATCCACAAGTATTTGTGTGCATTTGTAGGGGACTCGTACTTGTGTCCATAGTGGTTTGATATGCTTACGACATGCCCACTGTTGTTATCCACAAGTAGATTTGTACTCATTTGCAGGGACCCATACTTGTGTCCACAGTGGTTCGTTGTATCTACGATGTACACACTGTTGTTATCCACAAATGGCTCATACTTGTCTGTAAGGATCCATTGTGTTTGCTACGAGCTCCTAGGAATGTTCGTAGGAGACCCTCGTTTGTCTACATCATACCCACCTATCACCAATCTCAGGTGGGTTTTCGATTGCATCTGCTGTAGGGACAGATCTTCGATTACCGATCTCCAATATTGTCGTCTCAATCAACAGGCAAAGTTGCTAGTGTTGGAGGGTGATTTCGGGTGCATGTAAGAGTGACACCAATGCATCTCATTCTTTATGGTACAGTGCTCCCGGTTTTGTAGAGACTGTTGTAAGAATCCAATACATTATTTACTGGCATGCATTGAGATCTTGTGTGTGGTTCTTGGAACTTCAAGTCTTCTGAAACCTTGTTCAATTCATGTTAGAGTTTACTTGAGCTCGAGTTCTATGTTCGGGTCCTTCGATATTCAAGTCTTCAAGTTCAAGTACATGAGTGCTTTGTTTAGAATCTTCTGAAGTTCTTGCAAGTTCAATTGAATGTTCAAGTTGACTTGAGTTTGGTTCAAGTATGATTTCATTTTATTCGAGTTTGGATTCTTAGAAATCTTTTGAATTTTGATTTTGATTTAGGTCCCAAGTCCACTGTTCTTGTTCATGTTCAAAGTTCACTTCTCTTTCTTGTTTGGTCCAAATCATTTGTTCTTTTGAGTTCAAACAGGTCCGAGTGTAGTAACATTTCACCCGAAATTTCGGCAGCCTCCCGGCGTCTCCCCCGTTTAGGGGAGAACTACGAGAAAATTGGGCCTTCCCACCACAGCCAATAAAGGCGTGCATGATAGGTGCCCTCTTTCGAGGACACCTCGGCCGTGACTTTTATTCCCACCACGGCCAATAAAGGCGTGCATGGGGTCTTTGACGGTACCTGTTACAAGAAGAGCAGTTGATTTCCCCCCGCCCGGGGGTACTTATGAATTATTCCGGCCGCGCAAAGAAAATGGTACACCAGGCTCGCCTAGCCTCGCCGTGTGCGTCGAACCGGTTTCCCTCCTACCACGGCCACTAAAGGCGTGCTTAGGTGGTTTGCCGGTCCGACACGCATGTCGAGACAGGAGGGCGTGGGTCGCTCGCTTACCTCAACACAGGTGTCGTGCCGGTTGCCCTTCCTACCACGCTCAATAAAGGCGTGCATAGGTAGACCGCCGGCCCGACACGTTAGTCGAGATAAAAGGGCGAAGGTTGCTCGCTTACCTTATCGTAGGTGTCGCGCCAGTTGCCCTTCCTACCACGCTCAATAAAGGCGTGCATAGGTAGACCACTGACTCGCCACACATGACGAGGTAAGAGAGCGAGAGGAAAGGCGACTGTCCGCCTCGTCGTAGGCGTCGGACCGGGGTCCCATCCCACCACGCGCAATAAAGGCGTGTATAGGCGGTCTACTGGTCCGTCGTACACGTCGAGGACGGAAGCCTGAGTTTAGGGGTTATACCTTTGGGGCCGGTGGACCGGCGGTGTCGGCTCGTCGATCGAGGCAGGAGGGCAAGCATACAATTCATTATTATTCATTATTATAATTTATATTAATTATAATAATAATAATTAGATAATTATTATTGATAATTAATTATTAATTAATAATTAATTATAATTAATAAATTAATCATAATTATAATTAATCAACGACTAATTATAATTAATAATTAATTAATAATTACTAATTAATTATAATTAGATAATTAATTATTATAATAATTAAATAACTATTATAATAATTAAATAAATATTAAATATAATTAATAATAATTATAATAAACATAATAATGGATTAAAATAGGATTAGGGATTTAAGGCTTAAATCCCGTATTTACTAAATCCCTAAGTTCAGTGGATTTATGGGATTTGGCCGAAGAAGCACCCGAAAGGTAGAAAGTTACCTTCCCAATCGGCGAGCTCCTGTTGTAGCTTCCGATCAAAATGCAGTAACTTCCGATCCTTCAGGAATGGAAAGCCGTCGATGGGAGCGAAGTCGCACAACCGCGACGGGATCGGAGGAGAAAGCCGCACAGGGCTGCGGCTTGTTGAGGTCGGATAGGGAAGGTGGAGGCCGGCTTCAGGTAAGGACCTCAACTCCTCTCTCTCTCTCTCTCTCTCTCTCTCTCTCTCTCTCTCTGTGTGGACGGAAGAGAATCGGGATCAAGCCCGACGGGAGGAGACGAGCTCGGCTTGGGGAGGAGATCGGAGGGAGAAGTCGAACGAGGGAGCAGAGTGAGAGCTCGGAGCGGGTTCGTGAGCTGGAGAAGAGGAAGTAGCGATCGTGGATGTCGAAGCCTTCAATTGGTGCGGTATTTAACGACCTCAATGGGTAACGATCGAGGTGAGATGCGGGATTCGTGGGAGGCGACGCGAACGGCGCTGCGTCCACAGTGTTTCAGCGGGATTCGTCGAGTCCGAGGTTTGCGGGATTTCTGCTCTTCTCTTTTGGTCTTTACATGGAGGTCAACAGATAGGCAGTAGGGCATTTTCGTTGTTGTCAATTGACATAAAACCTTTGCTTTTATTGAATCGTCATCTGTTAGCTAGTAGTCACCGAATTTGCTTTATTAGGTTGATTTTTTTAAGAGCTTTATTATTAAAGAGTGTTTGAATAAAATTTTTAGTATTATGTGTGGCGTGCATTCTTTCCTTGACCAAGAAGTTGACGGGTCAATTGAGTATCATTGATAAGTTGAGCCTAGTTATAAAACTATGTTGGTTTAGACAATGTAGGTTTTGGGTTAATGCCAAGTGACCCTAAGTTGGAGTTTATTTTTAACCTTTTTCGTTGGCCTTAAATGGAACAAGATGCCTTCCTTATTCATTATTTCATTGACAGCAAGTGTTTGCTCGTTATTGGTTTCAACCATTGTGGCAAATCTGGGGTTCTCTTATGATATAATTTTAGATCCTGCTAAAAATTTCATAAAAATCTTCTCAACAAAAATAATCATCTTACCCCACACTAGGTTTAGCTAACTAAAGAATTCCAATTTGTCTCTATTAGCAACCTATATTGAAAGATTAATAATTTTTCACCATACAAATCTTTACACATGATGCTAAGCTCATACCTTCTTTTGATTAAAATCTTTTAATGCTCTAAGGATATAATTACATAACAATTTATCTTATGTTATGTCGTCAACTTACTCCTAGAATTATCTTATAATCTTTTGTAAGAAATTTTTTTTATTCCAAGAAAGAAGAAATCCATTTATTATTTAATAGCTCTAATATTGCAAGTAACCAAATACTCTTATCATTTTTTAAAGGATTTGTTCACTATTACAAGATCATAGGCTATCACAAAATTAGAGAAAATGACAAAAATGATACCTTGACTCTTTATGAAGGATCAAAATGGTCCCCCCAACTATATTAAAGGGCTGTTTTGGGTGGGAGATGGACGGGAAGGGCGGTGTGCAGAACCAGAGCCGCGTGAGCTAGATCGGCCGAGTGCGGGCTCGATCATATTCGGACGGCGAGGTCGGAGGCCGAGTCGGCGGGTGGAGCGGGTTTGACCTGGTCGGCGGGCTCGACGATTTGCTCAGGCTGGTCGGCTTGTGCGGCAGCCGGCTAGGGCTTCGATTTGGTGGTTGTGAGCAAGGCGAATCAGAGGCTAAGGAGGATCGATGCTGCTTGTGGTGTAGGAAGGAGATGAGAGCTAGGTAATTCCAGAATTTGTTCGTGCGTGACTTCCTCTATGCGTGTGATCCCGTTTCTACTGCGTGAGAGAGTTTTTGTGTGTTGTAAGTGAGATTGTGTGGAGCAATTGTGTGATCATGGGAGAATTGGGTCGCAGGAGCATGTGTGACTGGGTCCGATCGTGGGTTATAGGTCGACAGTTCTTTAAGCCTCAAAAGATTTTTTTAGAACTATGATTGAGTTCTTGGGTATCTACAATGATTTTTTTGCTTATCTTGTTGATAGTGGTGGTGTTCTTCCCCTTTGTCCTTGCGTTATCTCCTTTTCTTCTAGATGCATAATTCATTTCCCATGTCTTCTTTGGCATGAATTATGCTAGTTTTAAGGCATAATGGAGGATCTCCAGTTCTTCCTGAAGTAAAATATCAATCCTTTAAAGCAAAGTTTTTTTCAGGCTTTGGTAATTAATGAATTTTGACTTATCTAAGTTAGTCCTTTGTCATGTATTTGTATTTTCATATTATTTAATGTATCATATATTCATATTTGTGTCATCACATTTATTTGTCATTTTGTAATTAGATTTTGTTGTCCATGTGATTATGACTAATATCATATATGCTAAACTACCGTTAGGTGGCAATTAGGATGGTTGATCATGGAATAAAGAAAGGCTTTCTTCTTTTATCTCCTTTGTGTATCAACTTCTCTCTCATTTTTAGTTTCCTCTCTCTCTGCTTCTTGCCTCTCTCCTATGAGGGATTCATTCATCTCTTTTTTCTAGTTACCTTCCTGATTTTTCCTTTACTTCTTATTCTTTTCTTCAGAAATTAAGGTAACAAAGTTCATTATGGTCTTTGCTTTTGCTACCAAGCCTATGATCATTCCCATGTGCTGATCTAAGCATATGTGAACCATCGTGAGGAATCTCAGAAGTTTGGGCATATTCAGATCTCTTTATAATTTATGTTAATTTTGATCAAAACACCTAAGTTAATAATAAACATCAGGACAATCGACACATAAAATGTTGTATGACTACAATGTGCCATGTTCACCATTGTATATCATACAAGAGGATGCAAATCAGTACAAGTAGCTTAAAAATGGTGGCAACATGAAGAGACATAACCGCCTTAAATAAGCTATGGTCACACAATGCTCGGCAAGTAGGATGGCTACTATGATGAACAACTAAAAGTAACATCAATTCCGGCTACCCTTTCATGTATGTTATATTTAATAGTACTTTATTAATTAGCATATTAAGTTCAAGCGAAAAGCATAATCATAGCTAGCATGTTCAAGTTATTATGCAAAACTTTCTAAATTGCATGCAAACCTTTCTTGTTATCTAGCACATAGAAACCAAAGTTGAAGGAAGAATCAACACATAGAAGATATTTGTTATTATTTCAATGTCAAAAATGTCTAATTAACATATCAGAAAAAGTTCATTTCCAATTACTTGAAATTGTTGGAGCACATTGCACATAGAATCCAAATGTGTGTAAAGAAGTATCACGAGATATTTGTGTAGTTTGTTATTGTTTTTCCACTATGATGAGTTGTCGTTCTATGGGATGAACTCCTTCGATAAAATATCTTATTGAAAGCAAGGTTTAAAAGGCATAATTTGAGATGTTTTGTCTCATTTAGGTGAGGTGCATTAAGGCTCAAAGCTATGACCTAAAAATAAAATGACTCATAAAATTAAATATTTTATAAATATATCATAAACCATCAATAAAAAGTTAAAAGAAAAATAAAAAAATTTAAACCCTAAAAAAACAAAAACAAACAAATTAAAACAAAAGAAAAAGGAATGTCAGTTTAAAAGAAAAAATAAAAGTTAATAAGAAAATCATTTTTATCAACCATACTATATCTTCTCTCTTTCACATTGGTTTTATGGTATAATCTTTCATATTTCTCTTCCATAAGATTTTTTTTTTATATTCATGAGATTTTAATGTTAGGCATAGTTGAAGTCACTGAACTTATGAAATAAACAATGTGTGATCACTGTTTTTACTTCACGATCAGCTGGGTCAACTGTGGCTTAGCTCAAAATCTAATTGTAGTTCCTAGAGTAAAATGGGTTTGTGTTCTGCATCTCAGTATTCAATTCACCTTGATTGGTGAGAACACTTTCAAGGTACATGAAGGCATTGAATGTATTTCAACTTCTCTGATGTTTTAGAAACTTCGTCATCAATTCAGGACACAAAATGAGTTTGATAGTTGGTTTGGCCATATATGTTTCATAACCTTGTCTTTTTGGGGCAATTGAGACTTTATTTATTTTTCAGTTATTCAAGAATCCTGTGCAAGATCTGCCTTTTCCATATCTGATGCTTGGCTTATCCTTTGTATAACCTTTGCCAGTCTATCTTTTTGTTATTGCGTACTTAGTCCTTTGGGCTGTACCAGGGCACCGGGCTTAAATTTAATTCCCGCCTTTTTAATTAACCATGTGTTATATTTCTCAAGCAAAACTAGTTTGGATTAATGTAAGAAAAAATTTGAAGTATATGGCCTTCAAAATTTCATCGTTATCAAAATAGCTCATTTTCACCTCAATCTCTGCATAAGATCCAGTGCCATTGCTAAGATTGAAAAGATTATGGAATATCTTGGTTTTGGCATTTATGATTGTGTTTTAGCTGCATATGCGTTGGTTGCTAGTTTAGACCGAGATGAAAGTATGTATTCATAATTTTCCTCTTGCATAATGCCCTGTGTTATAAATAAATTTGTGCTACTTGTTCGCTGTTTAACATGTACATTCCTTTTATTGTTTTTTGTTTTTTGAATAGTGATGTATTTCAGCCCCTTATTGGGCTTATATATGATTTGAAAAATTATGGTTGGTTGAATAGCACAATGGTGTCTTAAAAGATATATATATATATATATATATATAAAACTCAATACTCATTTTGCTTTGATCAGCAATATGATATTCTTACCATCTGTATTTTCTTATTTGTCACAGAAGCTGCAGACACCATTTAGAAGCTATCTTCGGGATATGTTGGCTCTTGTAAGTTATAATATTTGTTTGATTGTGTTATTTGTCTGTGCAAGAAGCACAAAGGAGCAATCAATGAACTAAATATGCTTTTAGAACGTGCATATCACATCAAATTTCTTATGAGGCGATTGATCTACTGCATTTGTTTATGGCTACAACGGATCTTTATTTAAAGAAGATCGTGAATATATTACAATAAAGCCATTTTCTTAAGCAGATTAATTTCTTGATGTATTTTTGTTGTAGGTTGAGTTGCTAATGATCATGTTTCACGTCACGTCTTATAATATTGTACTGAGGTTGAGCAATTACTTGAATTTTATTAGGGTGTTATTGGAATGCGTTGGCCGAAACTGTCCTTGTATAGCTGCATTGTATGAATCAATAACAGCGTGTAAATTTTGCATTGTGATAAATTATGTGTGCGGGTGTGCGCAAATAAAATTTATGCAGGTGTGTGCATGTAAAATTTCTTAGAAGTTTATACAAACTTATTCATGGAATATTAATGAGGGCATTTGTTAGAAATCGTGCCCCATAAACTAGGGTTTATCAAGTAGTGGATGGTGACTCTTTAGACTAAAGGATGATATGATGCTGAAGGAAAACTTCTGAGCTTATTTGAAAGTTCTAGTGTAAGGTTTCATTTGGACGGCTTTCTTCCTGCTTTTTAAATATGTTTTCTAGTACAAAAATTAATATTTTTATACTAGAAAGCCTGAAGCAGTAAAAAAACGGTTCCAAGCGAAGCCTAAGAATCAAATCTATGCTAGTCTTAGAAAGCCATAAAATCCACCTTAACTTTGTTGATACCTATGAAGAAACTAATTTATAGCCTAACAGAATATGCTAGACTATCTTGCGGAAGATTACAATTGAATTGTAAAGTATTGTTGGATTTTTTTTTTTTGATGTTTCTTATCTTTTTTTATCTTTTTTTTTTCAGCGCTTAATCGTTCATTGCTCACTGAATTACTACAACAACATCAACATCAAACCTTTATCCCACTACGTGGTGTCGGCTACATGAATCATTTTTCTCCATTGTGTCCTATTAAAAGTCAAATTCTCGTTTAAATCTAATAAAGAAAGGTCATTCATAATATTTTTTAATCAAGTCTTTTTAGGTCTGCCTCTACCTTTCTTAACATAAGTCAAATCTAATACCTCTGCTCTCCTAACCGGATCATCGGAAGGCCGTCGTTTTATGTGACCAAACCATCTAAGGCGACTCTCTCTAATCTTATCTTCTACTGGAGCTACTTCAATCTTTTCACGTATATGCTCATTTCGTATCCTATCTCTAAGGGTAAAGCCACTCATCCACCTGAGCATCCTCATCTCTGCCACACTTAACTTAGTATTATGCTTCTCTTTTAATGGCCAACATTCCGCACCATAAAGCATTGTAGGCCTCACCACCATCTTATAGAATTTTCCCTTAAGTTTGAGGGGTACTTTTCTATCACACAACAAGCCCGATGCATTCCTCCACTTCAACCATCCAACTTGAATTCTGCTCATAATATCCCCATCTATATCACCATCACTCTGAACAATACATCCAAGATATCTAAAACGTGTACTCTTATTAATGACTTAATCGCCCAAAGTCACAATCACCTCACTAGGTCTATTACTACTAAAATTACGCGCCATATATTCTGTTTTAGATCTACTCAAGCGAAAACCTGTAGACTCTAAGGTTGACCTCCAACTCCCTCTCTAGTCTTATCAACAAGAAGAATATCATCAGCAAAAAGTATACACCAAGGTACATCCTCTTGCAAATGTCTAGCGAGAAAGGTTAGTGGTCAGGCAGTAAGAGTGGTTTATGATATTAAAGGGAAGGTCTTTTGATTGAATGGAAAGAAAAAAATGAAATTATTTGCGGAAATGTGTGGAAATTATTTATATTTTCTTTATTTCATAAATTTTGTTACATCACCTCGAGTATCCATTTCTAGAAATTGAATAAACAACTAAGTTTTAACATTTGTGTGAAAAAAATTGCGTACTGCTGTTTTTTTGTATGATTCGCTTTACTTCTGATTTCTTTAGGTACATAGTTTTGGCTCGTATGCCTCAATACGACAACATGGTTTACCTGAAATGGTGCATTTATCAGCCTACTGCAGACCCACATTTTCTTTGCCAGTAACCCCTCTTTGTTACTGCAGTTGGTGTTTGTTCTAAATTAGGGAAAATTTTAGGTTTGGCTTTTTGCATCCTTCATTCCAATTTCTTCATGTTTAAAATTGCATTTTGATGGGAATTCTGATTTTGGGTTGTACTGCTGATTTACTCCCAAACTTTTTGGCTCCCCCCTGTGATCTCACTTGAAGGTCTCGTTTAGTTGGCCGTAATTTCTCCATCTCCGGTTTGAATCGGTGAAAAAATTAATGTTTTGTTATTTGTTAAGACGGCTTTTTCAAAATACCTTATCCTGAACCTCCCTGTATCCGCCGATTTGAGAGGAAAAAACTTTCTCCGTTCCCTTTTCGATACTTCCATTTAAAAATGAAAATAAGGAGCGGGTAAACCAAATGAGGCCGAACTCCCTTGTCCCTTGTTTTTTTTTTCCTATCATTTCTATAGTTCTGATCCCATCTGTCTATTCCTGTGTCATTTTTCTAGTAGAAATTAGCTAGAAGCTATATCCGTGAATATGTTTTCCGTGTTAGGTTCTTTAATATTGTCATAACTACTCAAGTTTTTCTCCTAGTATATATTTTTTGTTGGATTTATCGCATGGTGATTAATGAAAGAATAGAAACAGCTTGTGAAACATTATGTTAGTCAACTATATAATTTTGTCTCTCTTCTAACATGTTGTTTGCGCACTTGAAACTGTCATTAATTGTAATTCGCATTACTCAGGGCCAGCCAGATTTCACACCCTTGACGGGCTTATAATTTCTGTAACAGGAGACTGTTTTTCTAAGTTCATGGTGAAATTAATACTTCATTTTAGTTGTCTTACAAAGCCCTACATGGGTCCTGGTTGGGTATGCATTGGGTACAAATGCTTTACTCGGACGGGCTTCGCCCACCCACGCCCACCCATGGTGACTTTCAGGATGTCATACCCACCTATACCCACCCACTTTCCATGCTTTTTGAACGCAGTCTACAACGGATTGATGACATTGAGGCTTGTTTCCCTTTGCTATGATTGTAAACTTTCAAGACGCATATCAGAATTTATTGTAGTCGCAGTGTGGTTAAGTGTTGCAATTACATAGTGAGGATTGCAGTAAATAAGATATATGGTGATTAGCAATGTAAATCGATTTATCCCCCGATGTTGAGTACCCACCCACAAGACCATGGGCATACCCATACCCACCCATACCCATTGGGTATGAGTGGGTGCATGGGTGGGTGTGGGTACGGGTACCCAATGCGGGGCTATGTTGTCTTATGATAATGATTAAAAGGTTTTTAGATCTGATCATTCTTGAATCTGTTTGTTCAATGATTTTGATATTGTAGAGGACCTGATGGTTGTACTATTGCAGGTCAAGAAGGAGAGGGAGGAAAGGGAGGCACTTGGAGCTCTTCCCCTCTACCAACGCACCATTCCATGATACTTTTCAAGCTCCTTTCCTTCTGTCCGATATCATTAAATTGTAGGAAATAAATGACTCTTTAATGCCCTTTCCTTTCTTGTTCTGTCTTTGATCTGGTTTACTGGATGTTATGGCCCAGTAATTATAAAATACAGTGGGTTTCTAATTTGGAATACCCTGTTGGCCAGTTTATCTTTGTTAAGTTCATTTTCGAAGTATTTTTGTAAGGATTTTCAGCTCTGTTGTTAAGAGTTTATTTTGTACTTACATTATATATGCTCTTAGTAGCCCAGTCTTTATGCTCTCTTGTCTTGTTTTGCTGATGGGTGGGGGATGAGACTTGAGCATCTCTACTATTCTCTAAATCTATATTTAAATGAATGAATAGTGAAATATTATTTAGGATCTGTTGGGAAAGTTATAATTGTTATAGAAGTAATTGTATAATTGTTTTTAGAAGAAAATAAATTTGGAAATTATTGCGAATATTTAGATTTTTTTTTTCAAAAAAAAAAATGAGTAACTGATTATTGTAATAATCACATTTATGCTGCGTTTGATGATGACAATAACAAAAAAATCAAGTCTTTATCCTGTTATGCAGGGTCGGTTATATGAATCATTTTTTTTTATTGTGTCCTATTAAAAGATAAATTCTCGTTTAAATTTAATAAAGAAAGATCATTTTTAATGTTTTTTATTCTAACAGTCTTTTTATGCTACGTTTGACACATGTATTTTTACTGTTAAAAAAATAGTTATATATAAATATTTAAAAGTATAAAAAAATAGTTGCAAAAAAGCCTTGATAGATAAGATTGGAAAAGATTCTTATCACATAAATTATTGAAAAGGACAGAAAGCTCTACTTTAGTAAAGATGTTAAATAAAATTACGGTAAATCAGGGCTTCAAAGCTCACCCTGGTTGGGATTTGATTAGTGAGATTTTTTTGGGGATAATTTTTTTTATTGTTTTTTAAAGTAATTTTTTATATAAAAAATTTATTAAAAAGTTGATTTAAGAGGCAATAAGAAAGTCATCTCAAACAAATGGAAAACAAACTGTTAATTTTAATGATGAGCTTATGCTTATAATGTGCGAGGAAAGAAGATTTTATGGAAAATAAACTCTTCTCACCATTGGGTTCTCCTAATTAATATGATGATGCTTTCGTTTTCATTTATGTTTCCTATAGTCCTTAACCTGACAATTTTCTCGTATTAAGAATCACATAAGAGAGAAGATCAGTCCCACTTTAAAATTAAAATAAAAGTTAAGTTTCTGATAAAAAGATATATAGTTACCTCTACTTATTAATATAAAATTTGGAATTGTTTGGGTCTATATGCTGCTTAATGAGCTCAATTTGGTTCATAATATTCTGATAAATTTTTTTTTTGTCTTATATTTGGCATTTAATCAAAGAAGAAATATCTTTTATAATCTGCTGATGGAACGGGGTATCCACCCACTGTCATTCTCGAAAGGGTGTTTGGCGGCATGACTAATCCTCGGCTGACCTAGAAGAGACATCCATCCCAGAAACCTCCTGGCCTACACTTGATTGAGCCACATTTAAGAGACGCTACCACTTGAGGGAATCGAGCACGGGTTGGAAGGCCAACTTAAAAGATGCGGAATCGAGCACGTACTCGTTCCCCAAATCAAGCCTGTCCTGAAAAAGCACACGGGGATATGACTCTTTTCAACTTCCCTACAATTCGTTCACCAGAAAGCCCTTTTCTGTTATTGGAGACTGTTAACAATAATATGTTCAGGTGATATCATTGGATTCCCTGAACTTGGCTCACATGAAGCTCTGACAGCTTTCCGGCTATGATGTACAAAAACGGACACGGCGACACGGATACGACATGAAACGAACACGGGAAACGTTAATTATTGAAAATATAGGACACTGACACGAGTTGAACACGGTATTATAGTTTTTATATTTAAAAAATAGTGTATAAAAATTAAATAAGTATAATTTTAAAAATAATTTGAAAATAATAAGTCATTTAACTAGAATTTGTATTTAAAATTATTAGTATTAGGATATCGAGAGTTAGGCGTCGATGCTGTTTATCAGTCACCGAGAGAGGAGATGAAAATACTGTCACTGCCAAAAAGAAATGAAAATAAAAATATTCGATGATTGGGTATTAAGTGCGGACGTTAATTTGATGTTGTGGATAGGAAATAAGAAATTTAGTTTAAATTCCGCCAAATACAAGAAATTATATTTAAAAACAATCCAAAAATATTTAAGATATGCGTCTCGGATACGCATGTCCAATTTGTATTTAATATTTTTAATCGGACACGTTTTCGGCGTGTCCGACATGTGTCGGAGGAGTGTCGGACGAGTGTCGTGTCGGATACAGAGGCGGACACTGCACGCCTCTTTGAGGAGAAGTGTCGGTGCATCATAGCTTTCCGTTCACTGTATAACGAGACAAAAAACTGAAAGCCCATGAAGTTTATCTATAATTCATGCTTGGCATCCAAAATAATATACGGTTTTTAACTTGGCTGTCTACTCTATTCGCATCAATGACAAATGTAGAAACTCCTATCATTTCCATCTTCTCTTTGACATTTTTTCTGCTTCTACTTACTCATGGTATATAAATGTCTCTTTTCTCAACCATCTGTTTTTTTTTTTTTTTTTTTTTTTGCTGTTTTTACTAAAATTTTCTTTCCAACTTGGATCTGATCATTAAATTCAAGTCACAGCATGCAAAATTCTTTCATTACAGAAATTCAGTGCTTTTAATGCTTTTCTTATGGTAATTCTTTGGAGGAAATATGGAGGTGATGAGAAATCAGGTACAAATCTTGTACTTTTTTATAGATTTAGGATTTTTTTTTTCTTCTTGGTTAGAACAATACATGTTAAGATATATGTTAGCTCGGAAAAAGTTTATACATCTTCCTAAATGGTTCTAACTGTTACTGAGAATATGTTACTAAGAAGATTCTTCATCTATATTTCTGATCAGGCTATGGCAGGTGCAGGTAGGAGTAGTAGCAATGATTGATTTCTTCAGAAGTTTGGAACTATGGAGAGTTGTCATTCCAGTTTCTTGCATTGTGTTGTTATCGTTGTTTAGCTCCTATATATGCTGTATGTAGGTACAAGTTTTGAAGAACTCCATCTATAGTTAATCTGACTGATGATTTTGTTTTCAATTTTTATTACCTTCGCCTGAATCTAAGAATTATTTAGTTATGAGAAGAAACTGCTCAAGGTAACCCCAGCTCTAAAAGGACTAACAACTCACACTATCAAAAGATAAGATTTTTCGCAGCAGAATGGTCGTGGTTAAAAAAAGAAATTAAATTCTGGACTTTTGTGGCCGTTTTAACCACCACAACATATCAGAATGGTCATGATTAAAACCGTTACAATTCTGAATATCAATTTCATTTGGAGATATTAGTGGCAATTATAACCGCTGCAAATCTGATACTTTGTGGCGGTTATAACCGTTGCCAAATCTGTCACTTTGCCCAATCTACCTCGCCGGTCATTAAACCGTTGCGGAATGCCGTTCCAGTGTATAACAATTACAGTGGGGGTGCAATGGTTTTAGAACCGCTGCAAATAAATTAGTGACTGTTATAACCGACGGAATAACTCAAAAATTGTGCTGCAATAGCCTTTTTTGGGTAGTGTCGCTCGACGACCAATCTTAATAGCTTGAACATATTTGTACCAGTTTTTCAGTACCTTCTCCACGGATGGCAAGCATGTCTGTTTGTTTAATAGGAAAAATTCTCTTACAACTACTTTGTCTATTTCCTAGAAATTTATGAAGAATAAAGCTAGAACATCACAAGATATTACAAATATTGAAGAATAAAGAACATCACAAGGAAAAGAAAAATTATTACGTGTGATGTCCGGATAGGTCCGGAGCCCAATCAAGACGTGGAACGTCATCCAATGCGATTCAATGCAAATGACATGGAGCATCCGAATTAATCTCCGGACGCGTGATGAAAGGGTTGTTGATCCATTATTGAATCACGAGGCTCCACTAGAAGATGAATTGGGAAATGAAAGCTGAAAGAGATTTCCAATCTCTTCCATCACCGAAGGCGACAGATTGGGCCTTAGCTAC
The DNA here is from genome assembly GCA_022539455.1 of Dendrobium nobile. Lineage (NCBI taxonomy): Eukaryota > Viridiplantae > Streptophyta > Magnoliopsida > Asparagales > Orchidaceae > Dendrobium > Dendrobium nobile. The sequence continues at coordinate 36,463,816 of CM039732.1, read as the reverse complement.
GGTTCCGTGGCAATTTTGTAGAGATCCTTAAGTTACAGTTACGTGATAACTTTGAAGAGCCATTCTCTATTTAGAAAGATTTCTGTATTTTTATGATTCGACATTTCTGATTTAAGCTGTTTCATATTTAAATGGATATACAAATAGTAATAAAAAACATGGATAAATGGTTACCTAAACGATTGAAATATTATTGCTTGTTGTGTTGGGTTTTAGGACCAGATGGAACTCTGATCTTTTACTTAATAAAGAACTGATGGAAGGTGATTGCTTCAGTTAAACAAACGAATTTATGTTTTGCTCGGCTTTCTCGCTGTTTCTTTAAGCAGTTTTTTAGTACAAGATATGAAATTTTTATATTAAAAAACTGTTTTAAGAAGCAGCAAGAAAGTCGTCCCACAAGTTTTTCGCTACTTTATAAAACTGATTTTTAGTAAAAAAATTTTAATTGAAGAAATTTTTGTATTAGAAAATCATTTGAGAAAGCAGCAAAGAAGTTGTCCCAAACGAAGCCATAGTTGTATTCAACATAATTTGTTTTTATGCTAATTAATATGAATAACTTGATGATAAAATTTAGCGTTCGTTGGACATAATTTTTGGGATGTATTTCTTCGAGAAATAGAATAATAAATATATTTATTTAATTTTGAATATAATAAGACATGCCAAATATCAAATTTAGATTAATTAAATTTTATTATTAAGTTACTCTTACAGTGAAAATCAAATAAAGGAAAGAAAAATAGCCCATCAATTTAGTTATATATACTTCAATTAACTTTTGTGTTTATTGACATTGACATACATAGTAATTGATCCATAATTAGGCAAGCATTTTTAATGTTATAAAGTTAGACATATTTATCATATGGAAAATTTCTGTATCATTTTTTACCCGTAAATAAAATGATGATAGATTAAGGTTTATTTGGGACGATTTTCTTACTGCTTCTTAAAGCAGTATAATATTTGTACTACGAAGCTGCTTTAAGAAGCAGTAAGAAAGTTGTCGCAAACATAGCCTAAGACTTTATTTGAGATGATTTTCTTACTGTTTTGTAAACTTATTTTTTAGTACAAAAATCTCTTAAAAATATAGAAAAAGTAATGGTCTAAAATTATCTCAAGCAAAGCCTAAGAATTTTTTGATATAATTTGCTAATTATTTTGTAAAGCAACTTTCTAATATAAAAATTTTATGAATTAAAAAATTTTGGTACTAAAAATTGTTTTAAAAAGCAGTACCAAAGTTGTCCAAAAAATACAAAAAAAAAAGTATTATTCCACAACCTCTAAGATTGGATTAATTATCATGCGCGGACCAATCAGAATGTGCCACATCACTCCTATGCTCGGTAACGCGACTCTGTACCAATGACATAGCGCATTCTGATTGATCTCTAGATGAAGTTCTGAGTCCAATGTCCACAGAATAATTTCCACTTCCAAAAATGTATCAGATAAATTTCTCATATTATTCTATGTGGTATAATTCAGAAATCATATACAAAATATATAGATCTTTCCTCCCATTTTCAATTGTTCATCAAAGCAATCCACGCCCATAAAATAGATTAAAAAATATTGAAATATTTCATTCAGCAGACCATATAAACCATGAATAATCAGAGGCCATCGTAGCTGCCACCGAAGGATATTTTCGCTGTGCGCATCATTGTTGGGGTCCCCCTCGCTGCTGCCAGCGCTTGATTCAGCCTGCTTGCTTGTTCCACCAATTGATTAACACTCTGCCAAAAAATAAAATCTTTTACATATTTATAAACTTTTTTACCAGATTATAATGTTTTTTGGCGCATCATGATTCGTGCAACTAAGGCTTCGCTTGGAAGGACTTTTGTAATCAGTTTTTTAATACGAAAATTTAAATTTTTTACTAAAAAATTAGTTTAAGAACCAATAAAAAAAGAAGCCTAAGGCTTCGTTTGGGACGGCTTTCTTCCTGCTTTTTAAAGTTATTTTTTAGTACAAAAAATTTAATTTTTGTACTAGAAAGCCGCTTTAAGAAGCAGGAAGAAAGCCGTCCCAAACGAAGCCTAAGTCTTCGTTTGGAATGACTTTCTTACTGATTCTTAAAACTTCCTAATATGAAAATTAAAGTTTTTTTAATCAAAAAGTTGCTTTAAGAAGCATTAAAAAAGCTGTCCAAAAGAGAACTAAGGCTTCGTTTGGGATGGCTTTTTTATTGCTTTCTAAAACAAAGTTTTAGTACAAAAATAAAAAATTTTGTACTAAAACTCCGCTTTAGAAAGCAGTAAAAAAGCCGTCCCAAACAAAGCCTAAGACTTTGTTTGTGGTGACTTTCTGGTTGCTTCTTAAAGCAGTTTTTTAGTATAAAAATTAAAATTTTTATACTAAAAAGCTGCTTTAAGAAGCACAAAAAAGCTGTCCCAAATGAAACCTAAGGCTTCATTTGGGATGGATTTCTTTCTACTTTTTAAAACAACTTTCTATTAGAAAAAAAATAATTTTTGTATTAAAAATCTGCTTTATGAAACAATAAGAAAACCATCCCAAATGAAGATGAGACAGCTTTCTTTCTGTATCTTAAAATAGCTTTTTAGTACACAAATTAAAAAAAAAAACGTTCCCAATGAAACCTAAATTGAATTAGACTATAGTGATCCAAATTTTCTCTTTTTAATGAATGAAATAAACAAAGTGTACAGTTCATACAGCAAGAAGAATTTATTGTGGCCAAAATTGATACATCGAAATAAAATGAAAATATCCTGAGTACTTTCTTAGGAGAATTATTTATAAGAAGTGAAATGCTTAACGTATCCACTAAGTCAGCCTATTTTTTATATTATCTATGTGCAATATATTATAAAAAGTATAATATTCACATACTATTTATATATTTCTTATGTTTCAAATTGTTTGAAACTGTTTTTTTTTTTACTATTTTCTAAAATAAAATTTTAATATAATTTTTTTTATACTAAAACCTTATTTTAGAAAACATAAAAAATTATCTTAGTCTTAAAAAGAAATTGATTTTATTACAATAATTATATTTATACATTGTAAGTGTGAGTGAAACCATCTGATGATTCTGATTGGTGGTGATGAGCAAATAGAATCAGGTGAATGTTATACGCCTAATTACTTAGAATCAGATCTCTTCACACACACGCAAATCATTCCGATCAAAGTTTGATCTTTCACGTACAGAAAAGATTTTTTTTTTTTTAGAATTACCGTCGAACTGCTCGAACAGCATTTAATATGAACAAATCAAATCTGATCTATAAATTTACCCCAAATCTTGGCGGTATGTTACCGATCAGGCAGTAAAATTCAAGAAAATAAATAAAAAAGCAAAATAGCCATTTCTGAAATACTCACCTGGTCTTCATTATGAAAATGGAACTGAAGAAGATTGCTCTGATGCTGGTGACGACGATACGGCGGCTGCTTGCCCTCTCGCCCGCCGAACGCGACCACGCATATGGTAGCAGCCGCCGCCGCTCCAATGGAAAACAGAGCACCGACACCCATAATCCTCCATCTCCATATTCTAATCCCGATCCCTTCCCACATCGCCTTTTCCTCCTCCCCCTCCTCTTCCGTTAATTCTCCCTTTTCCGCCAAATTAACCTTCTCTTCCATCAGATAGACCGAAGGCGCGGCCTCAATCTCCTCCACAACAACCTCCACTGTACTCTGCTCTAGTTCATAGCTCGGCCTCTTGAGCTCTCTGATTTCCTCATCGACCTTGGGATTTATCATCTTGAAGAAGACATGGGAGATGCTTATATCCTTGAACTGTGAATCTTCTTCTTGATTATGGGCTGGAGTTTGCTGGATGAGCTTCGGTTCTTCTCTGAAGTAATCAGTGTAGATGATTTCGTTGGAGATCAGGTCTTCGATATCGTCGAGACCGAATTCAAGGAAGGAGGAGTTGTCGGGTAGAAATTCCCATTCTTCGAAATTTGTTTCGAGGGGATCTTGAAGGGTTTTCTCCATGGTGGAAGATAGGGTATGAGGCAAGGAGAAGAAGGGAGGAGAAGGCGAAGGGGGATTGGGGAATTGGTGCAGATTTGAGGGAATTGAGGATCCAGCCATTTCTAGTTACTCCCCTTAATGAAAGAGAATCGAGTGAATAATGGGGGAGCTCGGGCTCGCCCCGGGCGTACTGATATACTCATTCAAGTAGATCGTTAAAAAAAAAAAAATTACGTTCAAGATAATATAGCTTTTAAAATTATGTCATCTATGTTGGGATGAAGAGGAGTGTTGCGTGCTAGAATATACGCGGCGGTAGAGTTTGTAAATTCACGTCCAAGCGTTGTACGAGTATTCAGCATACAAACAGAAAAGAGAATACGAACACTAGAATTTTTACGTGGAAAACCCAAAAAGGGAAAAAACCACGAGGTCTCGCCCAATTGAAAAATTCCACTAGTGTTTTGCAAATTACAAATGGCTGATTCGTCCCACAAGTCGGGGTAATCAGATTACATTTCGTTTCTTCAAGCAAGTTTACAAAGTTCTGCAAATTTCCGGCGTTTCCCAAAAATCCGATAGAGTTCCGGCGTCTTCAGGCGGCGGGAAGAGCTCCGGCGGTGGTCGAGGAGGAGCTTCTTCCTTTTCCTCCTTCTTCTCTTCTTCTTCTTTCTCTTTACTTGAGTCCCCTTTGTGAAGAATGAGGGCTCTATTTATAGTTTTTCTGGAGTGACATAGCCTGTAAATAGACGTGAGATCAGGGGCGAATTGGGAGTGGTTTGAATGGACGGACGATATCGAATCCTTTGATCATGCACCGTTCGTTGGACATTTGGAGACCTTAATGATGTTGGAATTCGATGATCTTGGGCTCGTTGGATTCGTCTCATCGAGCCGCTCGATTCGAGTATAAACTGGTTAAAATCGGAGACCGTTTAGTAACTCAAATTGCGGTTTGAACCTTCCAACAGCGCTTCGGGTCCTTGATTCGGACTCATTTGGGCTCGGATTGGGTCGAATTTGGTGTCGTTGGGTTTATATTTTCGAGACGCTTAGTTTGACTATAAGCTCGCTGAAATCGGAGTTCAGATGCTCCTGAATTTAATCTTTGAAGTTTCCAACTAGCTTTTTGCCTCGAGATTTGTGCCCAATCAAGATAATTTTGTGATGCCGTATCAAGGAGTAAACACCACAATGAAATAAGTAAGAAAGTAAAATTAATGGAAAGTAAATAACATTAGAATTTAATGGGGAAAAACTCAAATTAGGAAAAAAAAAATACAGAGCCACACCAAATCAAGAAATTCACTATCAAAATTGGGAGAAAAGAGTATAGACCTCTCTATACTCAAAAAACCACGAGGTCTCGCCCAATTGAAAAATTCCACTAGTGTTTTGCAAATTACAAATGGCTGATTCGTCCCACAAGTCGGGGTAATCAGATTACATTTCGTTTCTTCAAGCAAGTTTACAAAGTTCTGCAAATTTCCGGCGTTTCCCAAAAATCCGATAGAGTTCCGGCGTCTTCAGGCGGCGGGAAGAGCTCCGGCGGTGGTCGAGGAGGAGCTTCTTCCTTTTCCTCCTTCTTCTCTTCTTCTTCTTTCTCTTTACTTGAGTCCCCTTTGTGAAGAATGAGGGCTCTATTTATAGTTTTTCTGGAGTGACATAGCCTGTAAATAGACGTGAGATCAGGGGCGAATTGGGAGTGGTTTGAATGGACGGACGATATCGAATCCTTTGATCATGCACCGTTCGTTGGACATTTGGAGACCTTAATGATGTTGGAATTCGGTGATCTTGGGCTCGTTGGATTCGTCTCATCGAGCCGCTCGATTCGAGTATAAACTGGTTAAAATCGGAGACCGTTTAGTAACTCAAATTGCGGTTTGAACCTTCCAACAGCGCTTCGGGTCCTTGATTCGGACTCATTTGGGCTCGGATTGGGTCGAATTTGGTGTCGTTGGGTTTATATTTTCGAGACGCTTAGTTTGACTATAAGCTCGCTGAAATCGGAGTTCAGATGCTCCAGAATTTAATCTTTGAAGTTTCCAACTAGCTTTTTGCCTCGAGATTTGTGCCCAATCAAGATAATTTTGTGATGCCGTATCAAGGAGTAAACACCACAATGAAATAAGTAAGAAAGTAAAAATTAATGGAAAGTAAATAACATTAGAATTTAATGGGGAAAAACTCAAATTAGGAAAAAAAAAATACAGAGCCACACCAAATCAAGAAATTCACTATCAAAATTGGGAGAAAAGAGTATAGACCTCTCTATACTCAAAATCCCCCCCCCCCCCCCCCCCAAGTCAGCACATAACAGAATAACTCGATTGATCAACACGTTCATAACAATATACTTATTGAACATTTAAATTTTATTATTTATTCATATAATATTAAAGTTTTTTTAATAATAATAAAAATAACAGCCTTCTTACTTCTTCGTTAAATCTAGTCACTGAAATCTTCTCTGAATGCTTCATATCATAGGTCATAATAATATAAAATCCTCATTTTCTTTTTCTTCTTTCACACGCCATCAATCTCATCAATCACCATCCTAGTGAGATTTCATTGCGAGTTCCTCCTCATCATATTCCATGCATTGTCTCTCCCACCAATGCCCTTACTAGTTGCTTGGGAGATTCTATCTTCATCTTCTTTGTCGTTCGCACGCCGTTGATCTCATGATCTCATCTATGCTATTCTCAATGAGAATTCCTTGTGATTTTCTTGTGGCTTTGTTGCCCTACAAGGGTTTTGTATTAACAAAAATTAACATAATACTATATTATGTAAATAATAAAATTTAGATGTTAAATATATAAATGATATAACTTAGAGTGCTATATATGTAAATGCCCCTTAAAAATGATCTAAACAAAAATAGATGGTTCCATTTGATTTAATTTTGAGAATTTCATCTAATTAGAATAAATATTTGATTTTTATAATTTGATCCTCATTATGTTTAGGTTCATTATTAGAAAATGTCCGATCAGATAGAATTTTGGGTTAAAGATAAAAATGGATAAAATAATTTTGAAAAGGGAGAATTTTCTCAATTTTAGAGAACTCTTTTATTAAAGTTCATGCAACGATACTCTAATTGAACTAATTAGAATGCAAATTACATGCTTACTCATACCCATGGTCAATTTAGTATTGGCACACCATCCAAAATTGATTTAATTATGCACATATTTTAATAAAAAAATTTAGAATTTAAATTAAATGCAATCCGATTTCAACGAATTTATAATTAAATTGAATGTCTCGACAAGATGAGCCCATTGACATATAAAATAATCCAAGCCAGCTCCAAATAAGCTTAAATCAAAAACTTAAAACATAATAGGCAGTTTTGGAACTTTAATTGGAGGATCTTATGACCTCTAAATCTTGCCAGCTTTAATTCAAATATAGTGTTTTAATGAGATGAAACCTACAAGCCTAAAACATTTAATTTTGACATCATTAAGACACTTGAATGCTAAAAGAATAGTGTATGATGAAAAAAATTACTCCGATCTATTTGGAGTGTTTCAGTTTTTACCTATATTTGTGGAGCATGTCACTCTCCAAAACTATAAATAAACCCTCACTCTATACATGAGGTGAAATTATTTTGTGCAGATACGGACGCTGTTCGGAGGTGAATCAGAGCGTCATGTCACCCTTTTGCAGTGTGCCGCGACTGTGTACCCACTGTTTACCAGGTGATATGGGGCATTCTGATTCGCCTCCGGCCAATCCAATGTTCGTACAAAATAATTTCTCTCTACATGAGATAATAACATTATCTTAAAATTAAAGAGAGCTCATAGATTGAGAAAAACTAGGAGCTCTATTAGACCACTGTCGTCTCAGTGACAGTTTTGTATAGAATATCTTAATAGTTTAGTTAGAATAAATTTCAAAATCAATATAAACTCCTCACACACACATAAAGTCTAATGATTTTAAGGCCAAACTAATGAAAGTAAATCCATGTTATTGTCTCCCTGATAAGAACTGTATCAAGATTTTACAATTCGGGATCTAGTCCGCCCCCCCCCCCCCCCCCCCCCCCCCAAAAAAAAAATTTTATTATAGGATTTTTTAGGTAATTTATGCCCCGTTGTCTATTTTTTAGTCCTTATTACAAGGGTTTTTAGGCAATTGCCTCCTCTAAAAGTTTTGAAATACTATAATCTTTGGGCAATTGCCCCAAGCATAATTAAACACGTTTTGTAGAGGTGTTATTATTAGGGAACAATGAACCAAATACAAAGAGAAATAGTTATAAATAGAATCCAAAAATATCCTTACAAGCGCCCCCGGAAACCCCCGCAGGGGCGCTGCCCCTTGACCTCGCGACCTGATCGCTCAGGTCGAACCCCGCAAGGGGGCGCTGCCCCCTTGGACCCCCGGCATATATGTGAAATATCTATACTTTTACTTATAAATTTGTTCCCCCTAAAAATTAAGGCTGGTTTCGCCCCAGCTCATAAGAGCCAGAATAGTGTTCTTCCTCTTCCCAATGAAGCATAACTTGCATGAGATGGAGAAAGTATTATTCAAGTGAACCCATAATTCTGTTTGCTCGCTAACGTTGGGGGTTATCTTTTGGTTGATTATCATTCTATGTTTTTCCTTTGACTGGTGCTTGTTTCAATTTTTTTTTCTTGATGTGGTTGGTTCTCTTATGGTTGAAATGTGATGCTGGGGGTTTGGCTTTGCAGTTCTAGCAATTTTTGGTAGGCTATAATGTGACTTTTTACTTATGAACGGGGCTTCCGTGGCTTATTGGCAACCATTGGTGATAAATCTTCTTATTCTTTTGGTGGCCTTATTTCGGGTGTTAGATGATGTATGTCTTTTTTATGTGCATTGTTGGTTATTTCCTCCTCTGGATGGTCCGTGCCTGACATCTCGGTGGTAGTTGGAAGCTTGTGCCAATTAATGAGCCCGGCTGACTTGTTTGCCTTCTTTATTTTTTGCTTTCTCTTCAATTCTATATTTGTTGGCTCAAGAAAAATGGCACGAGTGCACAAATCCTGCTTTGCAACCTTAGGATTCCATTTCCCTTAAGTCAGATTGAAGTTAACCAGATTTCCCCTGAGGGTAGTATCAGGGTTTATAGATCTGGGGTTCTTACTTCCTATGAGCGCAAGCGCCCATAGTTAATTACCCCTCTTACTACGTAAGAGAGAACTCTCGATTAAGGATGAATAAATTTTTGATATTTTTAGTCTCAATTGTGGGGAAGATGAAGGTAAACCCGATCAAGATCCCATGGTTCCGTCGTCCCGGGTATACCATAGATTTCAGTCTACCAACACTAACAATCATTGAATGTAGTGTCCAGGGAATCTGATTAGCAGCCATGGGTTGCCTCCTCTCAGGAATCCCGAGTAGACTGAAGTGGTTAGATTTAAATTTTAATTTTGATTTAATTTGAGTTGGGACTTACTACTTCCTTAGAAGTTGCCAGTTAATTTTGATTTAGTTTGGGGCTTACGGCTCCATTAGGAGTTGCCCGGATAGTTTTGGTTGGATAGGTCTTATGGCTTCCTTAGAAGTTGCCTAACGGTGGGTCTTACGACCTAGCCCTGTAAGCTAAGCGGCCCGAGTTGTGGGTCTTACAACCTAGTCCTTTAGCCTAGGATGCCCAAGAATTTTAATTATTTGGGTAGGACTTATGGCTTCCCTTAGGAAGTAGCCTGAAAAGCGGGTCTTACAACTTAATCCTTTTGACTAAGAAGCCAATAGGTTTGAATTTTAGTTTGTTTAAGGTTTAGGATTATTGTTATTTATTTTGACAATTTTCCTAAAATGTAGGGGCTTACGACTTCAGTAAGAAGTTGCCCGAAAGCGGGTCTTACAACCTATTCCTATAGACTAGGATGCCCAGGTGAGAGGTCTAGGTTTGTATTATCACCTAAACACTTCCCTCAGATGTCGGACTTACGACTTCCATTAGAAGTGTCCGGGGTTTTAATTGGGTTTTTTAGGGGTTAGGTCAATTTCTACCTAAAACATTCCCCTAAGATCGGGCTTACAGCTTTCCTACGAAAGTTGCCGGGTAGTGGGTCTTACAACCTAGTTCCTATGAACGAGGCTGCCCATAGGTTTTGAATTAGATTTGAGATAGGTCTTATTATTTCCCTTAGGAAATTGCCTGAAAAGTGGGTCTTACAGCTTAATCTCTTAGACTAAGATGCCCGCATGATTTAAATTTAGGTTGGGATTTACAACTTTTGTAGAAAGTAACCCAAGTGTTGGGACTTATAGCTTTCATAGAAAGTGGCCCGTTAGTGGGTCTTACAACCTGATTCTTATAAATCAGGCTGCCCATAAGAAGTGAATTTGATTATTTGTTTGTTGAGTTTGACACCAGTGTCTTGTTTTGAGAGGTTTTACACTTGTGTTAGTGTTTTCTTTGTTTGTTCTGTGCTTGTAGCCTTTTTCTTACTACAACAGTTCAGTACTTTTCCTATTTTCTTAACATTTCCTGCTTTTCAGTTCTTTGTTTTACTTGCAGTAGTTGGATTTACCATTTTTCCGCATTGATTTAATTTATTTATGCTGCATTAATTTTTTGATTGCTTGTTTGCAGGGGGCTCGTACATGAGGGACCTTTGGAGAGCTTGCAGAAAGTGTTGCGTAGAGTTTCGTTTATGGGTGCAATTTGTAAATATTAATTAATGCAAACAATATTTCTTTTACTGCATTTTTCTTTCAGGATAAATTTAATTAATCAACTAACCAAAAAAATAAAAATTTTCTAGTTAATTGTATTAATTTTGATCTTTAAAATTCTCAAAACTTTAAATTTCTTGTATATACATATATATATATATATATATATATATATATATATATATATATATATATATATATTTATTAATAATTTCATTTTGAATTTCAAACTTTGAATATTTTGAATTTCAAAGGCCCTAAAAAAAGTTTTGGATTAGAGGGGCAGAAAGAGAATGAGTGCTTATAAGTTCTCCGCTCTCGCGCATTTGATGACATAGGAGATCTCAAAGATCTCAATTTGTCAATTATTTTGATTGATCTTAATCAATCAATTTTTATTAAATCATAATTAACTAAATGAGTTAATTAATATTTAAATGTCAATTTTAACATTTTAGTTAAATCAAAAATTCAAATTGAATTTCCCTTAGAAATTTGAGGAAATTTCGGCAGCCTCCCGGCGTCTCCTCCCCACCGAGGGAGAAATCGGGACGGCACTGCCGTAATTTCTTCCTACCCGGACCTAAGGTCGACGGCGTAGGGTCTTCGATTTCAAACCATCTCACCAGGATCTAAGATCAACTGCGTGAGGTCTTCGAATTGTAAAACCATCCGCCCAGATCTAAGATCGATGGCGCGGGTCTTCAATTTTAAAACCATCTGTACGGATTAATAATCAACGGCGCAGGTCTTCGATTTCAAACCATCCCGGTCGGACCTAAGGTCGACGACACGAGGTCTTCGATTTCAAACCATCCCGGTCGGACCTAAGGTGCGACGGCCGGGGTCTTCAACATTTATTTAGATTTCAATTTTTTTTATTCTTTCCCTTCCTTTTTTTTATAACAATATATATATAACATTATATTATTTTTTTAATACGATTATATAATATATAATATTATATTATCATATCATATTATATATATAATATTATATTATCATATAGTGTATGATGTCATAAAAGGGAAACGAGCCAAAGAAGCGATGGTGCTCTGCACCTTTAGCAAAGCAATGGAGCCGAAAGCAAGGAGCCGAAAAAGTTGTGCAATCTCTATTCCTCCCGCCAAGCAAAGGGAGTCGGACAATAATGAAGGAGCGGAAGAGGTGTCGCGTGCATCCTTTCCCTCTCCAGTGAAGGAACAAAGTCGGACAGTGAGGAGGGAGCCGAAGTCGCACAGCCTCAGGGATTTGAAGAAACAACCCGTGCAATCTCTGCACCTCTTTGCCAAGCAACGAAGTCGGGAAACGACGAAGGAGTCAGAGGGGCGAAGTCGAACAGAACCGAAGGAGACGCAGAAGCGACGGTACAATCTCTGCACCTCTCGAGAATTGGCGAAGTCAGACGGCAACGGGTAGAAGAGGCGACTCGTGAGATCTCCGTCTCCCTAGGGCCTATGTGAAGCAACGAAGTCGAACGGCAACGTCCGTAGAAACAACGTCGAATAGCAATGGTGAGCCGCGAGAAGACGGGATCGGCGGCGTCGGGTGCGGGTCAGGCGTGGGGGTAGGACGTCGAGGTCGGAGAAGCGAAGTCGGACACAATGAAGGAACCGAATGAGCAATCCGTGGGATTTCTCCCTCTCGAGCAAAGCAACGAAGTCCAACAGAAACGGAGGAACCGAATGAGCGAGAGCCTTTTTTTTTTTCACGGGATTCCTTCATTTTTATCGCTTTGAGTTGTTGGTGTCTCCGAAGAGGTGTGTTTTTTCGGAGACGTGGGGACGACAGAGGTGGTTGCTGGTCTGATTTTTTTTTGTGTTGTAATTTAATTTAATTTTTTTTTTTAGTCAACAATATTTTGTCTTGTAATATTAATTTGTGTTAGTTTGGTCTTGATTGTAACCTTCGCTCTTTTGATGGAATCACAATTGACAAAAGCTTTTTCCACGGTACTATATTGTTCATACAATTGTAAAATAAAGTTCATTTAATCTCGTAGTCAAATTATAAAATTTTTTGTCCAAATTTTAAGAGTGTTTTAAGATCTAAAATTTGTGACAAAATTTGAGCTTAATCATATGAATTTAATAGTAATATATGGGGATGAAACATATTAAGCATTATTAAACATTTAATAAGTTATCTAATGTGATCAGAGATAATTAACAACTAAAACTAGAGATTAACAAGCATAATAAAAACTCGTAAGGCTATGCAATCACCAGACTTTATTTACTCAATCTCCCAATGTGAAAGCCTTCCTAATGAAAAATTATTGTGTCCTCCCACCTGACGTAGAGTTACATCAGGTAGCCTATGATATGTCGCCACGTGCACTTACTCTTTACCGCGCGGCCCGACGACCCGACTCGGACCGTATCCGGGATTACTATGTTCGCGTATTGCTTGGTATTTGCTCGGTATTGCTAGGTATTACTCGGTATTTGCTCGGTATTGCTCGGTATCAATACCGAGCAATACCGAGCAAATACCGAGCAATACCGAGTAATACCTAAAAGAACTCGGTATTGGTCTTCACATAATAGTATTTTTCGTTTTTGTCGAGCGAAATCGACCAATACCTAGTAATACCGAGCTACGCAAACTCCCGGGTCCGTTACGGGTCGGGTCGTCGGGCCACGCGGTAAAGAGTAAGTGCACGTGGCGACATATCATAGGTTACCTGATGTAGCTCTACGTCAGGTAGGAGGACGCAATAATTTTTTCTTCCTAATAGAGTCAAATTGGTTTTAGCAGAAAAATTTCTTTCCCTGGCTTGTCCAAGTTATTTCATTCAAGCATGCTTGTCCAAAACTGGAAAGAAGTTTCTAAGAGCAATTATTAACTCCACAATTCCTATAGAACAATTGGCTTACTACTTCTCAAGGAAAGCTAAATTTGATTTTTTTATTCCCTTTCTCTTTGGTTATCCTTTCCCAATATACATCACAGTCATCACTGCTGCCCAAACTCCCTTCACGCAATAAGAAAACTATCCCAGTACTAAATATATCTCTGGAGTATGCTAAATTCATACTACTAAAATGAAAAAAAAAAAAAAAAAAACTCTTTCCTTGCGATAAAAAAACATGAATTCCAATGGACATAGCAACTTGAATATTCGTTCAATTCCAGCACTGAATCCATTAATCTCCAACAAATAACCCTAACTTAATAAATGATTACAAAAGGATTAAAAAAAATTATAGTTGGTAAGTAACTTCTTCAATACAATTTACTCGTTTTAATCTATAAAATAGAGTAATAAACTTTTTCTAAATAAAAGATCAAAACAAAAACAAGCTCACGGCAGAGCCATGAACAGTGGAAAACTGCTTTGTAAACAAACCTAGTTTTAGGCTTCATTTGGGGCGGCTTTCTTAATGCTTTTCTAAAGCAGCTTTTTAGTATTCTTGTTCAAGAAATTTTTATAATCTTAAACTGTTCTAAAAAACAATAAAAAAGTCGTCCCCAATGAAGCCTTAGTTGAATCCGATCGCACAGTGGGGAAAGTGTCACTTGCGATAGGTTTGCACTCTTATGCTAGAGCTTAGCGGTGGAAAATCAGCTTCAGTTAGCTGCACAGGTCTTTGTAGAGTAGGCGATTGTAGAACTTTTTGTGCTTGCTGAGCTTTTTGAGCTTGCTCAAATTTTTGTGAAGGTTGAGCATTTTTAGGTGGTTGATCTTGCCGGAGTGGAAGAATGCTGGGATGTTGTTGTCCTCGTAATGACAATGGATAGAGATTTTGCAGGTCAGGATCAGGAATGAAATCATATGGGATCTTGGAGTCATCCATCTTCCTAAATGTAATGGAAATCCTGCTCAGAAATTAAATGGTTGTTAGCAAAAATGAACTCAATCACAAATACAAACTATGAGCTTAATCCAAGCATATTCACCTTCGTGAAGATACAGCAGGAACACAATGTTTAACAACATCAGCACCATTTCCATTCAAAACAAGAACAGAGCTGTATGCCATAACAATAATTCAGATTTATGTTGCAAAACTTGATTTAATACTAATTTGTGTTATTTCTTCATGAATACTTGGAATATGATGCAAGTTATTCAAGTTTAGAAGTTGGTGTAAATACCCTAAAGGCAAAGGAATGGAGGCAGAGCCTGAGAAATCTCCTGGTCCATTTATCTTCAACTCCGTTCCAAAAACGATGTTGCATTCACTCAAGAAAGAGACCGTGCAAAATGGCCGAACAAAGTCATGGTGATCAATGTGAGGAGGAATGCAGTCATCCTTGTCATAAATGTTGACAATGCAGCTGTTGGGGATGCATGATGGTGGGAGAACATGCCAAGCAACCATTCTCTTGATCATTTGTTTCAATAATGGTGGGATAGGATCGACTTCCTCATCACGGATTATGCCAGGGGGATTACCATTACTGTCCTGTAATTTGAATTGGTAATGAGTGCATCAACATATTAAGAAACAAACAAGATAAGAAAGATACATATAGGGTGTTACCATTGCATAATTGTAACAACAACCAAACTGTATCGTGACACGTCCTTTGCCTCGCATCCACTTTCTAGGCTCTGAATATGTGCGCTCTGCAAATATAAGTAAATTATAAGGATCAACTCATCAAATAGGCATAGGAAGCAATATTTAGAAGCTGCTTACAAATGAAATCATCAAGGAAAGTAAATTTGTGAACTTAAACCTCATTTTGTAGTATAGGAAACTTGAATGATTAGGAGGTGGGGTTTAATGGGCGATGGTTTTTTATTTTTTTTTCATTTTACATAAAAGAGGTAAACCATCCATATGATGAACAGATGAAGACAGTGAACTAATTTTCTACACTATCTAATTTTAGTTCACTACAAGCAATGCAATTGTACTGCTAAAAAGTTGGCATTTGAACCTGTTGGGGCATCATTTAGTAGAAATGTTTTTATGAATGCAAAGTAATTTGTAACTTAAAAAAAAAATTAATATTGTCATTTTGATAAGACTTCCAAATTTCAAACATTTCCAATTTAAAATCAATACCAACTACATGTTTATTTCATACTCAAAATGTCATGCTAAAAGAAAATAGAGTGCTTGATTCAAGAAACCAAGATAACTACACCTCCTCATTTCTAAACATAGTATATTAACAAACCAAAGCTGCCCTGAGGCCTTATGTGCAATATCTTACGCACCTAAGGTTGATCAGCATCAAGATAGAAGGAGATTCACCAAAACATAGGATCTAAAGAGAAGCAAAGAGTAACACTTTCTATAAATCTGCACGCATCCATGAATTGCAACTATTTTACATCACATAGGCAAATCTATCCGCAAGCAAATTGTCTGATACATCTCATATTCACATTAATCAGGTCAATATTACAAGTTCCAATTGATGGCTGAACAATTACTTATTTTAGATAAAATTTCGGCATATATGTCTTTCTAATCAAACATGCCCATCTTAATAGATGTAACTACAAATCATCAATCTAGAAGATTAATACACATGTATGCTGTCCCGACGGACTAAAGAATAGCGAAATCAATAGACCTATAACTAAAATCAAGCAATTTCATCTAAATTATGAAAATTTCAGAAAAAAGCCTAGAACACGATTAATATACCTCTAAGCCGGCCCTTCCGCCCCTTTTCCTGGAAATCATAGACGCAATCGACGATCCTCCGCTGCTCGGCGGCGGAGAATACGCCGGTGTGGAGTTCAAGACCGTCCAAGATGTTGATCAGTCGTCCCCTCACCCTCTCCCAGCGCTTGAAGTCATTCTTCCTCACGTTAGCAAGCCGGACTGCCTCATCGTCCTCATCCAGCAAAATCCCTCCACCTCCACCGCTGCCTCCAGCGGTGCCAAGGAGTGAAAGCGATTTGAGTTCTTCGGAGATTTTGTTGACGGATCGGCCGGCGGCCATCGCTTCCCCTTTCCTATCTGCTCGCTTATCTTCTAATTTTCGGGATTTTGCTCTTCTTTACGATCACAATTTATTTATTTATAAGCCCGTGGATTCAACTAAACAGCCAGCGGCATAAACGAGTAAAGACTAAAGATGTTGAGAATAATTTTTTAGAATTTTTATTGGGTCAAATAAAAAAAAAAGAATAATTAAATTTGGCAATTTCTAAAAATAAGTTGAGATTGTCCGGCGAGAACGGACGGTGACGCACGTGGTTATACGTCCGAGTTTTAATCTGAATGGCCAAAATTTATGAAATTACGAAATGACCAATTCTTTTTAAGGTTATGAGTGATAAATCTCTCTCTATCTCTCTCTCTCTATATATGGCTCAAATTTACAGTAATAGTAGGGCCATAAATTTTTACCGATAATATTTTTTATCTTTATTATTTCAACAATATAGTGAAAAATAAAAAAATAGGAAAACATTATTTTAAAATTAATATAGTTTACGCTCTTCATATATAATACTAATCTTAAAGCAAATTTATTAATTTTCAAGTACAACATTATATGATTTATATTAGGATATTTTTACACTTTTTTTTAAAATCTTAAACATATAATTGGTTTAATTGCGAGCTATATTATGCTAAGATAAATTAAAAAAGATAATGATAAATTTAAATAAAAAAACATAATATTCTCCCACATGGTAAATTCATTTAACCTAATGATTCAACTAAATCCCATTGATTATCCTTCTTAAAAATAAATAAATTATATATATATATATATTTCCTCAAAATAAATTAAGGTGCACATGAATATGATAAATATCAAAAACTACTAAAGTTTCTTTCATAGACTAGATGTATACAATTATAAAGTGAAACAAAGATTTTAATTTCATATGAATATAATTGATTACTCTAAGCCCCAAAATGAAACTCTATAACCATAAATCATATGAAGTACTCTTAAAATAGGGAGAAATTATTAGGTACGGAGTGCGGACGGGAGAACCGTCCGCACACTAGTATAAAACCACGCTCGGTACCGTTCGGTACCACTCGGTACCACTGGGTACCGCTTGGTACCCTGTGTCTGTGCGGACGGTTCTCACCCCGTCCGCACTCCGCACCTAATAAAAGAGGTGAACTCTACTTCCATAGTAGAAGTGGACATTATGGACTGTTTTACACTCCTCAATGAAATAACTCTTTTGATGAAGGTGTTCATTGTTATTTTGGAAGATTACTTGCTAAAAAATATTATGAGTATTTATTTTAATATTTGAGGAAGTTTTTAGAGTTTATAGTGGAATGATGAAGACTTCAAAGAGGTATACTAACAAGAATTTCAAGATTAGTCTAATTTGTGCTTATTTGGTAAATCATTTTAGTGAGTGAGTTTTATTTAGGATAAACATATGAAAAATGATGGTTAAACATTAGCTTATGATGTATGATCTAAATTTGATGGCAGAATTTGACGGAGTTTAAGATAGCGGTGAATTATGTGAAATAAGACAATGTCCTAGTGTCCACTAATTAAGGCTTCGTTTGGGACGGCTTTTTTACTACTTTCTAAAATGGAGTTTTAGTACAAAATTTTTTATTTTTGTACTAAAACTCCGTTTTAGAAAGCAATAAAAAATCCGTCCCAAACGAAGCCTAAGTTGAGAGCTATATTAAAGTGTTTAATAATTTTAAATCTTGATGTAATGCCTTAGAATTTAATAAAAGGATTGAACATACTTAAACATATATTTAAGTAACTCATCAACTAATTATAGACAATCAGAGCTACTAAAAATTTTCATGATATAAAAGTGGTATAATCAATTTTTATCTCATAAAAATATAATATAATAATCAAGATCATGAAAGTTGACACATCAAACAATTAAATATTGGATTACAAAATCATACCTTAGGAATTAGGATTCAAAATCCTGACTTTACAATTGATTTACTCGATAGGATGTTTATCTTTCCCTGAAACATTAAAAGAATGGAATGAGCATAATTAGCTTAGTAAACTTCATATCTGATTCATTTTAGTTATTAATATTCAAATTTAAACTGTAAGTCTGTAACTACAATATGATAAAAAATATAATAAGTAAAAATGAAAGCAATAGGAAAGCAATAAGCCAATAATATATTTCTAGAGCATACTCGACATTTTTACTTACTTACAACCCACTTGTACAAAGATTTCCAAGATGCTTCGCATAACACTTGGCCTCAAAAGCTCACTTGCACTTGACTTTTGGACTTCTACTTGACTTTTAGACTTCATTAGAAGATGTACTGAGTTTTAGACCTTCCAACATTCATTTCATATTATCATTTATACTTAATCCATTATTAAAAATGTAATGCAATGATTATAATACACATATCTATCTCGATGACTACTTATAACTCCACATTCACTTCTATCTCCATTTATCTCTCATAATTACACATGGAAAGTGTGGCTAGATTCTCTCTCAGTTATGTCTCAGGCAGATGGGGCAAAAAGAATACTTATAGTTTTACTTAAGTTCTCATACCTGTTTTTAGTAAGTGGGGCTAAAATCTCTTCTATGTTTGCATCAAGTAGATGGGGCCAAATTGCCAGAAGATTGCATTCAAATATGGGTGTCAAACTAGATTTTTGAATCAAGTTTTGATTCAAACCGAAATTAACTTGGCTTCAACTCGCCTGACCCGAACATGACCTAATTAGTTAAATAGGTTAACGACCCGAACTCGACTCGCTAACTCGAGTGCGAGTAGGTGAGATGCGCGAGTGCCATGCAAAAGCACAGATGACAAAGACAAAAATACAATTGGGTAAGAATTTAAAACTAGAACCTTACTCATTTCTCAAATGGGTTAACTCAAACTCGAAATTTTTGGGTCGAATTTTCAGGTTGTGCTGAATATTGACACCCCTATATTTAGGGTGCTTATAACATAACAGAGATTGCAGTTTTCCCCCACATCAACACATAACCTGATACCATGTAATGCATAATGCAATTGCAATAATAGTAATTAAATTAAATATCTCATGTAATACTTAGATGATGCAAAACTTTCTAGTAAAATGCCACATTGCTTGTAAATTAGGATTCTCACTAAACTTTTATTTTTCATTTTTAACTTCAAAATAGCATTCACATGAATATTTTAAGAATTTTATACTAAAAATTTTATATAGAAAAACCAAATTTAAAAAATTTGATTTCATATAGTCAAAATGTTCATAATAAGGAGTACATTGACATATAAAATAGTACGCGGGTAAAACTTCGTAAAACCTATATTTTTGTTCATAACTTTCAAACTTAATGAAATTGAAATAAAAAATAAGGGTTTAAGAGTATATCTCGAGCTCTACAATTTTCTAAACTTGCCCAACGGACGAATCCCATAATTTTGCCTATGAGTCTCTCTCCCTTCCTTTATCTTTTTCTTCTCTTCCTTTCCATCCTTCCTTCTTCGGGAAGTCGCAGGAGTAAATGAGAAGGCCAAATGATTTTAGATACTTTAATATTATATTTTCACTATTTTGACCTCACGTCACGACGCCCAACTTCCCAGCGTCGTAGTGCTCGCAAAGAATTTTCTAAATGCTTTCAGAATATGCTCACATGAAAATCAGCACCGCTACGCTTAGCCAAACTTAGTTTTTTGTCCAAAAATCCATCAGCTCAACGTCGGGGATCCACCAACCATGGCGCCGCAGTACTCGTCAAGTAATTTCTAACTTTGTATTTTCACTTCTCTAATCAAAACCTCGGTTCAATTAAGCCCCAATACCTTCTAAAACATATTATTACACATTACATCAAATATCAACAAGTATTTAACATAGCGACTTGAATTACCTGAGTTTCTGACGACGGGTTGACATTACACTTGGTTGTTGGTTATTTGTCATTGGATGATAATTATGATGTGGAGGAATATATTTCAAGATTTTGGAGCAAGTATTTAATTAAGAGGAGTAACAAGTTACTTAAATAAAATATAAAGATAACTAAGTCTTCAAAGACAGGCAAAATATTTGAAGCCACCATGCAGTAAGCAAATAAAGAGTACTTCTCCACAAAAATATTTCATTTGTCAGTAGTAAAAAAAAATTCATCTCGTATTTATAAGCGGTACAAGACTCTTATGCAGACACTAGATTGACATTAATGAGGAAGAGTTCAGCCAGCTATTTTTAAATGTTTCATCCATATCAAATCATGTCATGGCTAGCTATACAAAATTCTAGCATTCCAGCAGCAAAATGGTTTCAAACACAACTAAGCTTATAAACACCAACCACAAGGTGATCTCCATAGTAGAGATCCAAGTTAAATCCTTTAAAGAAAATAAAATAAAATTAATATAAAGAATGTAACCAAATTAATTATGTACAGCATTTTTTTTTTATGTACAGCATTAAACATCAAAATGTAATGATAACATGATTGTTTCATACTTAAAATGCCTTAATAAAAAAGAGAACTCAGCTTATGGTTCAAAAGGCCAAGATAATAACCACATCCCTCAATTATAAATCATGATAGATAAACAATAGAAGAGTATTTGAAAGATTACATAATAAATTTTAGGGATTTTTACATACATAACACCTAAGACAATTGAAAATACATATCTAACACCTAAACATTAATATTTACTTATCTACCACCTAAAGTCTCAATTTTCTTCTACTCTACCACTCCGTTTGTCCACGTCTCCTCTTCCGTTCGTTCGCGCGAAGGAAGTGTACAACCCATCGGCAAATCAAAATAGCTCAAAGTAACTCACCGCCGGAAGTGTTGGCACAGGCATCAGAACATCTCCATGCGTCTTCTTCCGTTCCTCTCACTCCCTCTCTTAATATCTTTTGTCTTCCTTGCTAGCTATTTTTCTCTCGAGCGCGCTGGGCTTGCGTTGTGGTGGAGATGATATGGGCACGAGAAAGTGGTTGGCGCTTGCGAGGAGCTAGACTCACGTAGGCGTGTTAATACTGGCAGTGGACCTGTTTGGGCTGAGATTTTAGCTTGTAGTGTAGCTTGGCACTATTGCTCCCAGCAAATTCCTTGGGCTCCAAATCCCATCTAGCAACCCACCATTGTTGCCAGATTAGTATGCTTCATAGCTAAGAGGGAGAAGACTATGCGAGGAATCAGAACAAGAGGAATTGAGATCAGCGACGGCATCGAGGATGGAGCAGGCCTTGGAGATGCAGGCTAGGAGGGAGAAGGCTATGTGATGCTGCTGCTGTTGGTACTATCCTCAATGCCATTTCCATCCAAACGAATCCCGCCAAAGAATGATTTGACGCAGAATTTGCCGCTTTGAACTCGGCGACGGTAGACACGACCAAAGATGATATCGAGATTGGAGAACTGGTTGAGGGCGAATTCAGACAAGGTGTTCGGCAGCGAGTCGTAGGCGGTGCAGGAGACTTTGTCGCTGCAGTCACTAGTTTTGAAATTGCCGTTTCTGGAGGCGTCAAAGGAGCAGTCGGTGCGGACCCACACGCGACCAGCGGCGGTCATGGCTGGGACATCGATGGTCCAAGTTTGGCCGCTGTTGAGCTGGATGCCACAGCCAGAGGGCACTGTGGTGAAGGTGGCCACTGAGAGTGACGGGATGTGACGGTATGTGTAATGGAGTGGTTGATAAATATTAATGTTTAGGTGTTAGATATATATTTTCAATAGTTTTAAGTGTTATGTATGTAAAAGTCCTAAAAGTTATTCTCATTCAATACTATGATAGAGATTATTAACCAATATGATTGTAGAAAAATCATTTTTTTATGACACATGCTAAATTGATTTTAAATTGACCACTTAACAACTATTATGGTTTAGTTGTTTTGGGGGGGGGGGGGGGGTGTTGGGGGCAATTGCCCCATTCAACACTATACAGCTCTGCCCTTGATGGGCACGTTGTAATTTGTAGAATTCTATTATGAGATTAGTGGTGTTGAAAGATGTTTTCATTCAACACATGATATCTTAAATTAACCCTTTTAATCATTTGAACATGGACTTCATTTGTCTTTATGTAGTCATAATGAATGGAAAAAAAGTTTAACTATTTATGAAGCTTAAATGGATTAGTATAGCATAGCTTGCTTGAGATGGAGAAAGTATTAATTAAGTGAACCTAATAATAATACCACAATTGAAAAAGGTTCTTCCCACAGTATTATATTGTTCATATAATCTCATAGTCAAAATGAATTTTATAGTGTTTTAAGATCTAAAATTTTAGAGTGTTTTAAGATCTAAAATTTGACAAAATCTGCTCTTAATCATATGAATTTTAAAGTGATATATCGGGATGAAAAAATATTTAGTAATATGAAACATTTAGTAAGTTATCTAAAGTGATCAAAGATAATTAACAACTAAAACTAAAGATTAACAAGCATAATAAAAATACATAAGGCTATGCAATCGCTAGACTTTATTTAGTTGGATTTTGTTTGAGATGACTTTCTTATTCTTTTCTAAATCAACTTTTTTAGTACATAAATATATAGTTCAAAAAATTTTATATTAAAAAATTACTTTAAAAAACAGTAAGAAAATTATCCCAAATGAAACTTTAATCTCCCCATGTGAAAGCCTTCGAAATAGAGTCAAAAGAGGTTTAGCAAAAAAAATGTATTTCGAAGTTATGTCATTCAAGCATGCTCGTCCAAAGCTGGGAAGAATTTTCTGACAGCAATTATTAACTCCAAAATTCCTATAGAACAAATGAACATATGTAGAAAATAGTAGGAAAATTAACCCAAGGTTTTATTTATAAAATTATTGTAGAGAAAATAACTTTTTAAAGTTGTTGTAAAATAAACTCTTAGAACAATTTTTTTTTAGAAGTAGCTAAAAATTTTTGGTCAAACAGAAATTGTGATTGCAATTTAGAAAATAAAATAATAAAAAAGATTATCCAAAACCAAACATAAATATAATCAACCCGAGATCTCATATTGACAACTCAACTATTATAACAACACAACCTAGTAAAATGATTACAAAAGGATTACAAAAATAATTATAGTTGGTAACTAACTTCTTCAATACAATTTACTCTCTTTGACCTATAAAATAGAGTAATAAACTTTTGCCTAGTAAAACAAAAAAAAAACAGCTCACAACAGAGCCATGAACGGTGGAAAACATTTTTGTAAACAACCACAGCTTCAGTTGAATCTCATCACACAGGAGGAAAAGTGTCACTGGCGACGGAACTGCACTGTTGTATTGGAGCTCAACGGTAGAAAATCATCTTCACTTAGTTGCATAGGTCTTTGTAGAGCAAGCGATTGTAGAACTTTTTGTGCTTGCTGAGCATTTTTATGGGGTTCATCTTGCTGATCTTGTTGGAGTGGAAGAATGTTGGGATGGTTTTGTCCTCGTAGAGACAATGGGCGAAGATTTTGTAGGTCAGGATCAAGAATGAAATCATATGGAATCTTCGAGTCATCCATCTTCCTAAATGTAATCGAAATCCTGTTCAGCAATTAAATGGTTGTCAGCAAAAATAAATTCAATTGTAAATGCAAACTATGAGCTCAATCCCAACATATTCACCTTCGTGTAGGTACAATAGGAACACAATGCTTAGCAACATCAGCACTATTTCCATTCAAAACAAGAACAGACCTGTATGTCATAACAGTAATTCAAATTTATGTTGCAAAACTTGATTTAATACTTGTTGAAATTTGTTTTATTTCTTCATGTATACTTGGCAGGTTATTCAAGTTTAGAAGTTGGTGTAAATACCCTAAAGGCAAAGGAATGGTGGCAGAGCCTGAGAAATCTCCCGGTCCATTTGTCTTGAACTGCGTTCCAAAAACGATATTGCATTCACTCAAGAAAGAGACAGTGCAAAATGGCCGAACAAAATCATGGTGATCAATGTGAGGAGAAATGCAGACATCCTTGTCATAAATGTTGACAATGCAGCTGTTGGGGATGCATGATGGTGGGAGAACATGCCAAGCAACCATTCTCTTGATCATTTGTTTCAATAATGGTGGAATAGGATCGACTACCTCATCACGGATTATGCCAGGGGGATTCCCATTTCTGTCCTGCAATTTGAAATGGTAATTAGTGCATCAACAGAATAAAGTTTTGTTTGGGTCAACTTTCTTGTTGCTTCTTAAAACAGTTTTCTAGTACAACAAATTTAATTTTTTTACTAGAAAACTACTTTAAGAAGCAGTAAGAAAGCCACCCCAAACGAAGCCTAAGAGACCAACAAGATAAGGAAGAATTAGATAGAGTGATACCAATGCATAATTGTAACAACAACCAAATTGTATCGTGACACGTCCTTTACCTCGAATCCACTTCCTAGGCTCTAAATATGTGCGTTCTGCAAATATAAGTAAATTCTAAGGATCAACTCATCAAATAGTCATAGGAATCAATATTTAGAAGCAAATTACAGATGAAATCATAAAGAAAAGCAATTTGGTGAACTTTAACCTCATATTGTAGTATGGAAAAGCTAGAAGATTAGGAGGTTGGGATTAATGGGCAAAGGCTTTTTTTTGGCCATTTTACATAAAAGAGGTAAACCGTAAACCAATGCATTTTTTTATTATTATATAATATATATTTTTCTTATAACAAGTCTAATAAATAAAGATTTTTAAAACCTGAATGAAAAAAAAATTGATGACATTTTTAGCAATCATAATTGAGCCAAAAAAAAATACCGCTCCGCCACTGAATATATATGTATTCTGTCCCGATGGAGTAAATAATAACTATAGAAAAAAACTTAGAACACGATAAGAATACCTCTAAGCTTCTCCTTACGCCCCTTTTCCTGGAAATCATAGACGCAATCGACGATCCTCCGTTGCTCGGCGGCGGAGAATACGTCAGTGTGGAGTTCTAGACCGTCCAGTATGTTGATCATTTGTCCTTTCACCCTCTCCCAGAGCTTGAAGTCCTTCTTCCTCACGTTAGCAAACCGGATTGCCTCATCCTCCTCATCCAGCAAAATCCCTCCGCCTCTGCCGCTGCCTCCGGCGGGGCCACGGAGAGAAAGAGATTTAAGTTCTTCGCAGATTTTGTCGTCGACGGATCGGCCGGTGGTCATCGCTTCCTCCTTTCCTAACTGCTCGCTTCTCTTCTAATTTCTGGATTTTTGCTCTTCTTCACAGTTTCAATTTATTTATAAGCCCGTGGATTTTTTAGATTTTGGATTGGGTAAATTTATACAAAAATGAATGAATAAATTTGGCAATTTCTAAAAATAAGTTGAGATATTCCGGCGAGAGAACGGTCATGCATGTGGTCATACGTCCGAATTTTAATTAGAATGGCACAAATTTATGAAATTACGAAATTACCCCTTTTTAAAAATTCTAAGTCATAAATCCAAATAATATATGTGTGGCTCAAATTTACAGTGAAAATAAAAAATAAATAATAGAAAAATTTTATTTTAAAATTTATTAATTTTTTAAAAAATTAATATAATGTAAATTCCTCATATTCAATACTAATCTTAAAGCAAATTTAATAATTTTCAAGTCCATTATTATATAATTTATATCAGTATATTCTTAAACTTTTTTTTTTTAATTTTAAATTTATAATTGGTTTAATTGCGAGCTATATTATGCTATGATAAATTAACCAAAATGTTGATTAATTTCACTACTTAGTATTTAATGCAGATATATTTGATAAGACTCCAACTTTTATTATTATAGTCATAAATGTAGCATCTGAATTATCTAAAAAATATTTTAATTTCTTATGAATATAATCAAGTACTTTAAGCCCCAAAATGAAACTCTATAACCTACATCACATGAGGACTTAAAGAGATATACTAACAAGAATGTCAAGGTTAGTCTAATTTGTACATGAAAGAATGAATAAATTTGGCAATTTATTAAAGTAAGTTGAGATTGTCCGGCGAGAGAGAACAGAACGGTCTAACGTCCGAATTTTAATCTGAATGGCACAAAATTATGAAATTACGAAATTACCTCTTTTTAAAAATTATGAGTGGTAAATCTAAAAAATATATATGTGGCTCAAATTTACACTAACATTTCAGCCATAAAATTTTTCCCATAATATTTTTCATTTTTATTATTTCAACAATTTAGTGAAAAATAAAAATAAATATTCAATACTAATTTTAAAGCAAATTTAACAATTTTCAAGTCCATTACTATATAACTTATATCAGGATATTCTTATATTTTTTTTATTTTAAAATTATAATTGGTTTAATTTCAAGCTATATTATGCTAAAATTTTTCATAATATAAAAGTGGTATATTCAACTTTTATCTCATCAAAATATAATTATAATAATCAAGATCATAGAAGTTGAAACATCGAAATTAAAATATTGGATTACAAAATCATTCCTTAGGAATCAGGATTCAAAATACTAACTTTACAACTAACTTACTCGGCGGGATGTTTACCTTTTCCTGAAACATTAAACGAATGGAATGAGCATAATTAGCTCATTAGATTTCTTATCCTGTTCCATTTTTATTTATTAATATTAAAATTTAAGCTGAAGGTACAATATTATAAAAATGCAATAAGTAAACATGAAAGCAATAGGAAAACAATAAACCAATATTATACTTCTAAAACATACTCAACATTTTTACTTACTTATAATCCACTTGTACATATATTTCCAAGATGCTTAACAAAACACGTGGCCCAAAAGCTCACTTGCACTTAGACTTTTAGATTTCATTAGAACTTGTACCGAGTATTAGACCTTTCGGCATTCATTTCAGATTATCATTTATACTTAATCCATTAATAAAAATGCAATTCAATGATAAAAATAGGCATATCCCGATGACTACTTATAACTCCACATTCACTTCTATCTTCATTTAGCTGTCACACTTACATATGTCAAGTGTGGCTAGATTCTCTCCTAATTATGTCTCAAGCAAATGAAGCAAAATGAGTACTTACACTTTTACTTAATCTCTCATACTTGTTTTCAGTAAGTGGGGCTAAAATCTTTTCCATGTTTGCATCAAGCAGATGGGACCAAATCGCCAGAAGATTACATGTAGGGGGTGTCAAAATGGATTTTCGAATCAAGTTTGGATTCAACCCGAAATTAACCTTGTTTCAACTCGCCTGACCCGAACATGACCTAATTAGGTAAATGTGTTAGAAGTTTGGACCCAAACTCGACCCATTAACCCGAATGCGAGCAGGTGAGATGCATGAGTGCGATGCACAAGCACAGATGACAGAGCCACGTGATGACGAGACGAGCACATTTTTAGGTTAATCCGAGTCAATTTTTAATTTTTGGGTTAACCTAAGCATGACCCAACAATACAATCGGGTAATAATATAAAACTCAAATCTTACTCATTTCTCAAACGGGTTTACCTGAATTCAGAATTTTTGTGTTGATTTTTTAGATTGTGCTTAATATTGACACCCCTACATTCATAGTCCTTATAATATAACAGAGATTCACTTTTTCCCCAAATCAACACATAACCTGATACCATGTAATGCAGAATGCAATTGTAATGGTAATTAAATAAAATATCTCATATAATATTTAGATGATGCAAAACTTTCTAGTAAAATGCCACATTACTTGTAAATTAGGATGCTCATTGAACTTTCATTTTTCAATTTTTAGCTTCAAAAAAGCATTTACGTGAATATTTTAAGAATTTTATACTAAAAATTTTATACGGAAAAACCAATTGTTAAAAACTTGATTTCATATAGCCAAAATGTTCATGATAAGGAGAACAACGACAAATAAAAAATTACACGGTGAAAACTTCGTAAAACCTGGCAAAAATATATTTTTGTTCATAACTTTGAAAGTTACTGAAATTAAAATTAAAAACAAGGGTTTAAGAGTCTGTCTCAAGCTCTACAATTTTCTAAACTTGCCCGACGGACGAATCCCATAATTTAGCCAGTGAGTCTCTCTCCCTTTATCTATTTTCTTCTCTTCATTTCCATCCTTTCTTCTTTGGGAAGTCGCTGGAGCAAATGAAAAGGCCAAATGATTTTAGATATTTTAATATTATATTTTTACTATTTTGAGCTCGCGTCACAACACCCAACTTCCCAGCGTTGTAGTGCTTATAGAGAATTCTCTCGATGCTCCTAGAATGTGCTCACCAGAAATCAAGCACCGTGACACTCACCCAAGCTTTTTTTTGTTCAAAAATTCGAGAGCTCAACACTGGGCATCCACCAACCCTGATGGTGCAGTACTCGTAGAGTAATTTCTAACTTTGAATTTTTCACTTCTCTATTCAAAACCTTGGTTCAATTAAGAGCTAATACCTTCTAAAACTTATTATTACACATTACATCAAATATCAACAAGTATTTATGCAATCATGAAAAAAAAGGGCTTTGTAGAGTTTTACCTCTTTTTGCATTATAGGAAAGCTTGCGAGTAGATATGACAAAGATTGAATACCTTTTACTGAACATGTTAACATGACCATATACTTATACAAACATATTTTCTAATAATCTGGAAATACAATGAAGCATTAAGATTTGATTTCAAGAATAGAAATAGTTTATTTATTTATTTTCTTGCACAAAAGTGACATTAGATATTGTAATGTAATGCACCGAGTGTGATTATGAAATCAAGTTGACAAAAAGCAGCTCTAAGGACTATAAAAGACTAAGGCTTTGTTTGGGACGGCTTCCTTATTGCTTCTTAAATCAGTTTTTTAGTATAAAAATTAAATGTTTTGTACTAAAAGCTGCTTCAAGAAGCAGTAAAAAAGTTGTCCAAAACAATGTCTAAGGCTTCCTTTGGGACAGCTTTCTTGTTGCTTCTTAAAACAGGTTTTTAGTACAAAATTATAATTTTTTGTACTAAAAAACTACTTTAAAAAGCATCAAGAAAGCCGTCCCAAACGAAACCTAAGCCTTCGGTTGGGACAAATTTCTTAAGGCTTTTTAAAGTAGTATATTATTAAAAAAAATATTTTTTTATTAAAAAATTGTTTTAAGAAGCAATAAGAAACCCACCCCAAACGGAGCCTAAAATCATGCATTCCAACATCTAAATGGTTTCAAACACAACTAAGCTTATAACCCCCAACCATAGTAGAGGTCCACAAACATATTAATTTAATGAATGCAACCAAAGTAATTATTTACAGCATTAAACATCAAAATGTAAAGTTTTCATACTTAAAATGCCTTGAGTAAAAAAAGAAGAACTCGGCTTATGGTTCAACAAGCCAAGATAACCACATCCCTCAATTATAAATCATGATAGATAAACAATAGAACAGTATTAGAAAGATTACATTATTTTCTCATGCATATAACATTGATCTACAAAACCAACAACTTGAAATCATAAAATGTTTGCAGAAAAATAAATTTTAAGTTGTTGTGCAAGTCCTAAAAGTTATTCTCATTCAACACTAGGATAGATATTATTAACCAATATGATTAGTGGTGTTGAAAGATGTTTTCATATGAACATGGACTTCATTTGTCTTTATTTAGTGATAATCAATGTCAAAACATTTAACTATTTACGAAGCTTAAACGGATTAATGTATTAATCAAGTGAACTCAACCTTAATACCATAATTGAAAAAAGTTTTTCCAACAATATTATATATTGTCATACAATTACAAAATAGAGTTCATATAATCTCGGAGTAAAATTATAAAACTTTTTTGTCCGCATTTTAGAGTGTTTTAAGATCTAAAATTTGTGACAAAATTCGTGTTTAATCATATGAATTTAATAGTGATATAGAGATATATAGGGATGACAAAATATTAAGTATTATGAAACATTTAATAAGTTATCTATTGTGATCAAAGATAATTAACAACTAAAACTAAAGATTAACAAGCATAATAAAAACTCAAAAGGCTATGCAATCATGAGACTTTATTTACTTGGTTTCCTTTGAGACGGCTTTCTTATTATTTTTAAATCAGCTTTTTAAGTACATAAATGTATAGTTCAAAAAAAAATTTATGCTAAAAAATTATTTTAAAAAATAGTAAAAAAAATAATCATAAACAAAATCTTAATCTCCCCATGTGAAAGCCTTCCAAATAGAGTCAAATGGGTTTTAGCAAAAAAAATTATTTCCATGGCTTGTCTAAGTTATGTCATTCAATTATTAACTCCAAAATTCCTATAGAACAAATGAACAATGGGCTTCCTACTTCTCAAGGAAAGCTAAATTTTGCTTTTTATTCCCTATCTCTTTGGCTCCCAATATACATCATTGTAGGCCAAACTCCATCGGCTAACTTCAAATCCCAATAAAATTTAGGAATTTTTACATACATAACACTTAAAACTATTATAAATACATATTTAACACTCAAAGTTTTTATTTACTAATATACCACTTAAAATTCATTTTTTTCATATATTTTAACACTCCGTTTGAGCCCCATCAAAAATCCCGTCTGAACCGCCTTCTCTGTCGCGTCAGTTCAGATCTCAGCAGCATTCTGAAGCTTCGAAAAACAAAAGCTTTCAGTTCCTTCAACTCGAGCTCTTCTTTCCTTTTCTAGGATTTCTTCCGCTTTTTCTTCCGTAATCGTCAATCATGACCTTTTGACTTCCCATTTTAGGCTAAAACATTACAGGTGGAGCAAAAGGAAATCCCTAAATTACAGATTTCGGAAATCAGAACTGCCACGAGTAATTTTGACTTCTGCAAGAATTCTTTTTCTTGCCAACTTATTTGTTGAATATTTTTGAGCTATCCGTGGACATTATGGAAATCTTTCTTCCTTTTGCAATTTGGATGTTTTAGAATCGCCTTGCATCCGTTGTTGCCTACACTTTTTTTCTCTCTCTTTATTCCCTTTTACAAATGTCTTATATATGTGTTTGGATTGAAGGAGAATGAAGGAAATGAAAAGAGGAAACTTGCCACTGCAAATTTTGAAACTGTAACAATTGATTTTGGTGATTTTTATGACCAACACTTTTTTCCATATTTTGGGACGGGAGGCTCAAATGGGAGGCAGTTTACCTAATCGATTTTGTTATGTTTCAGAGGCAGAACAGACAGGAAGCTAGACGGGAGGCTCCGACGGGAATGGTGGGCAGTGTTTCGATGGGAATAGATAAGCGTTTTGTTCTTGGACGAAATGGAGAAGATGAGTAAATGCAGAAGGAAGATGAGTTCACGCGCAAACAGGATATTGGGCGGCTTTTCACGGAAAGGAGGAAACATAGTGGTATTTTAGAAAGGTAAAGAGCTTTTTAGTGGTATGTGTGTAAATATATAAGTTTAGGTGTTAGATGAGTAAATATTATAGTTTTAAGTGTTATGTATGAATATTTTTTTAGTAGAAAGCTAATATAAAAAATAGCAGAAAAACTATCCTAAGTTTTGTTTGGGACGATTTTATAAAATTATTATAGAGAAATTAACTTTTTGAAGTTATTGTAAAAAACCACTTAGAGCAAATTTTTTTTAGAAGTAGCTAAAAAGCATTGGCCAAATAAAAATTGTGATTGTGATTTGAAAAATAAAATAATAAAAAGATTGTCCCAAACCAAACATAAATATAATCAACCCGAGATCTCATATTGACAACTCAACTATTATAACAACACCATCTAGTAAAATGATTACAAAAGGATTACAAAAAAAAAATTATATTTGATAACTAACTTCTTCAATGCAATTTACTCTCTTTGACCTATAAAAAAGAGTAATAAACTTTTGCCCAGTAAAACATAAAAAAAAAAAAAAACTCACAGCAGAGCCATGAACAGTAGAAAACAACTTTGTAAACAACCCCGGTTTCAGTTGAATCTCATCACATAGGAGAGAAAGTGTCACTTGCGACGGGGCTGCACTGTTGTGTTGGAGCTCAGCGGTGGAAAATCATCTTCAGTTAGTTGCATAGGTCTCTACAGAGCAAGCAATTGTAGAACTTTTTGCGCTTGCTGAGCTTTTTTAACTTGTTGAACTTTTTGTGAAGGCTGAGCATTTTTAGGTGGCTGATCTTTCTGATCTTGCTGGAGTGGAAGAATGCTGGGATGTTGTTGTCCTCATAATGACAATGGGCGAAGATTTTGCAGGTCATGATCAGGAATGAAATCATATGGGGTCTTCGAGTCATCCATCTTTCTAAACGTAATTGAAATCCTGTTCAGAAATTAAATGGTTGTCAGTAAAAATAAACTCAATCGCAAAATGCAAACTATGAGCTCAATCCAAGCATATTCACCTTCGCGTAGGTACAACAGGAACACAATACTTAGCAACATCAGCACTATTTCGATTCAAAACAAGTACAGATATGTATGTCATAACAATAATTTTTCATGTATAGTTGTAATATGATGCAGGTTATTCAAGTTTAGAAGTTGGTTTAAATACCCTAAAGGCAAAGGAATGGAGTCAGAGCCTGAGAAATCTCCCGGTCCATTTATCTTCAACTCCGTTCCAAAAACGATGTTGCATTCACTCAAGAAAGAGACCGTGCAAAATGGCCGAACAAAGTCATGGTGATCAATGTGAGGAGGAATGCAGTCATCCTTGTCATAAATATTGACAATGCAGCTGTTGGGGATGCATGATGGTGGAAGAATATGCCAAGAAACCATCTCTTGATCATTTCTTTCAATAATGGGGGGATAGGATCGACTTCCTCATCGCGGATTATGCCAGGGGGATTCCCTTTCCTATCCTGCAATTTGAATTGGTAATTAGTACATCAATAGATTATAGTTTTGTTTGAGACGACTTTCTTGTTGCTTCTCAAAGTAACTTTTTAGTATTAAAATTTTAATTTTTTATTAGAATTTTGATCTAAGAAACAGTAAGAAATCCGTCTCAAATGAATCCTAAGACACCAACAAGATAAGGAAGAAATAGATAGAGTGATACCACTGCATAATTGTAACAACAGCCAAATTGTATTGTGACACGTCCATTGCCTCGCATCCACTTTCTAGGCTTTAAATACGTGCGCTCTACAAATATAAGTAAATTCCAAAGATCAAGTTATCAAATAGGCATAGGGAGCAATATTTAGAAGCAGCTTACGTACATATGAAATCATAAAGAGAATCAATTTGGTGAACTTTAACCTTTAACCTCATTTTGTAGTGTGGGAAAGCTTGAAGATTAGGAGGCGGCGATTAATGGGCAAATGCTTTTTTTGGCCATTTTACATAAAAGAGGTAAACCAATGCTTTTTTTATTATTATTATATAATATATATTTTTCTTATAACAAGTACAATTAAAAAAAGATTTTTTAAACTTGAATGAATAAAGTTAATGATATTTTTAGCATTCATAATTGAGCCACAAAAAAAATACTAACTAAAATTCTGAAAATTGCAGAAAAAACTTAGAACATGATAAGAATACCTCTAAGCTTCCCCTTACGCCCCTTTTCCTGGAAATCATAGATGCAATCGACAATCCTCCGCTGCTCGGCGGCGGAGAATACGCCGGTGTGGAGTTCTAGACCGTCCAGGATGTTGATCATTCGTCCTTTCACCCTTTCCCATCGGTTGAAGTCCTTCTTCCTCACGTTAGCAAACCGGTTTGCCTCATCCTCCTCATCCAGCAAAATCCCTCCGCCTCTGCCGCTGCCTCCGGCGGGGCCACGGAGCGAAAGCGATTTCAGTTCTTCGGATATTTTGTCGTCGACGGATCGGCCGGTGGTCATCGCTTC
The DNA here is from genome assembly GCA_022539455.1 of Dendrobium nobile. Classification (NCBI taxonomy): domain Eukaryota; kingdom Viridiplantae; phylum Streptophyta; class Magnoliopsida; order Asparagales; family Orchidaceae; genus Dendrobium; species Dendrobium nobile. The sequence goes on along the minus strand of CM039732.1, from coordinate 36,429,526 downwards.
CTCCTTTCCTAACTGCTCGCTTCTCTTCTAATTTCTGGATTTTTGCTCTTCTTCACAGTTTCAATTTATTTATAAGCCCGTGGATTTTTTAGATTTTGGATTGGGTAAATTTATACAAAAATGAATGAATAAATTTGGCAATTTCTAAAAATAAGTTGAGATATTCCGGCGAGAGAGAACGGTCATGCATGTGGTCAGACGTCCGAATTTTAATTAGAATGGCACAAATTTATGAAATTACGAAATTACCCCTTTTTAAAAATTCTAAGTCATAAATCTAAATAATATATGTGTGGCTCAAATTTACAGTAACAGTTGAGCCATAAAATGTTTCCCATAATATTTTTTCATTTTTATTATTTCAACAGTTTAGTGAAAATAAATAATAGAAAAATTTTATTTTAAAATTTATTAATTTTTTAAAAAATTAATATAATGTAAATTCCTCATATTCAATACTAATCTTAAAGCAAATTTAATAATTTTCAAGTCCATTATTATATAATTTATATTAGGATATTCTTAAACTTTTTTTTTTAATTTTAAATTTATAATTGGTTTAATTGCGAGCTATATTATGCTATGATAAATTAACCAAAATGTTGATTAATTTCACTATTTAGTATTTAATGCAGATATATTTGATTAGACTCCAACTTTTATTATTATAGTCATAAAGGTAGCATCTGAATTATCTCATAAATATTTTAATTTCCTATGAATTTAATCGAGTACTTTACGCCCCAAAATGAAACTCCATAACCCTACATCATATGAAGTGCCCTAAAAATAGGACGTGAAATTTACTTATGTGGTAGAATTGGTAATTATGAAGAGTTTGACACTCCTCGATGAAATAACTCCTTGAATAAAGGTGTTGGGTGTTATAGTTGGGAGGATAATGGCTAAAAAAAAATTATGAATCTTTATTTTAATATTTAAGAAAGTTTTTTAGAGTTTATAGTGGAATAATGAGGACTTTAAAGAGGCATGCTAACAAGAATGTCAAGGTTAGTCTAATTTGTGCTTATTTGATAAATCACTTTAGTGAGTGGGTTTTATGTAGGATAAATATATGAAAATGATGGTGAAACATTAGATTATGATGTATGATCTGAATTTGATGGCAGAATTTGGTGGAGTTTAAGATAGTGTTGAGGTATGGGAAATAAGATTATGTCCTAGTATCCCCTAATTTGGTCGAGAGTTATTTTAAAGTGTTTAAAATTATTTTAAATCTTGATGTAATGCCCAAGGATTTAATTGAAGGTTTTGACTTACTTAAATCTATATTTACGTATCTTATCAACTAATTATAGACAACTAGAGCTACTAAATTTTTTCAAAATATAAAGGTGGTATAATTAACTTCATCTCATCAAAATAAAATTGCTACGTTCTGGAATATTCGCGGCAGTAGAGAAACATAAAATTAATGTCTTAGCTTTGTGCGAAGATCCAACACACAATCCGATAAAAGAGAGGGTGTAGTGTTCATAAGATACACCATAGTTTTTACGTGAAATCCCCTAAAAAGGGGGAAAACCACGGGACATGACCAAGTTAGAATGAATCCACTATTATTTGCAGTCGATTACAAATGAGGCCCTTCATTGGAGAGAAGGACTTGATTTGATATAACAGATATACATTATATAAAATGCATTACATGGTAGAAATTGGAAGAATCTGTATTGATATTTCGTTTAGTAGGCAGGACCATAGTTGGCGAGCAACGGAGGTCGAAAAGACTATAGTCAGCAGGAGACAAGGGTCAGAAAGACTGTTGTCTGGCGGTGGAGGTCAGAAGGATCGTAGTCTGCAGGACACAAGGGGTTAGAAAGACTGTTGTTTTACGATGGAGGTCGGAAGAACTGTAGTAGACGACATAAGTTTGAAGGACCATAGTTGGTAGGAGATAGAGGTCATAAACATCGTAGTCGTAAGGCGGTGGTCCAGCGAAAGTCCGGGCATTATTTGGTAGTTTGGCGGAACTCAGACTTCTATCGATGGTCCGAAAAAAGTTCAGGCCTTAATCGATGGTCCGACGGTCGTTTGGCAGAACTCCGGCGTCAGGCGATCGTCCAGCGAAACTCTGACGTCAAGCAGTGGTTTGGAAAAACTCCGGCGTTGGGAGGTTGTCCAGCTGAAGTCCGGCGTCAGGCGGTGGTCCTGACGAAAGTATGGCGTCTGGAGGTGGTTCGGCGGAACTCCGGTGTCGAGCGATGGTCCGGCAGAACTCTAGCGTCAGGCGGTGGTCTTGACAGAAGTTCTGTGTTAGTCGGTGGTCCGGCGGAAGTCCGCCGTTAAGCGGTGGTTTGGCAGAACTCTGGTGTCAGGCGGTGGTCCCGGCAAAACTCCGACTAAGGTCTGGAGGAACTCTGACGGTGGTCGAGAGAAACTCCGATGGAGATCGGGAGGAACTCTACTTTATCGTGTACCATTTAATGGTCATTTTAATACTATTGGAATTTAATGATCTTTGGTTAGTTAGATTTTTCTCGTCAAGCCGCTCGATTCGACTATAAGCACATCACTTTTGGAAACCGTTTGGTAATTTAAATTATGGTTTGAACCTTCTAAATGCCCTTTGAGTCTTTAATTTTGACTCATTTGGGCTCAGATTGAGTCGAATTTGGTGTCGTTGGTTTCATATTTTTTAGACGTTCAATTTGATTGCAAGTTTGCTAAAATCAGAATTCAGATGGTCTCCGATTTATTTTTTGAAGCTTACAACTCAATTTTGCTTTGAGATTCGTGGCTGATCAAGATAATATTTTGATGATATATCAATAATTATAATAATCCAGATCATAGAAGTCAACATATTAAACAATTAAATATTGAATTGCAAAATCATACCTTTGGAATCGGGATTCAAAATCCTGTCTCTACAATTGATTTACTCAGTTGGATGTTTACCTTTCCCTGAAATATTAAAAAAATGGAATGAGCATAATTAGCTCAACAGACTTCCTATCTTGAACCATTTTTATGCTTATGGACCAAGTGTTCATCATCAATAGATGAGATTTTTTTTGATCTCCTTTAAAAATTGTCAATTTTCCATCCATTTGTTGTAAGTTAAAGTCAAATTGAGCAATTAATGTCAAAGTAATCTGAAGAAAACTTTCTTGAATACAAGAAAATATTTCTTATATACATGCATGATTAATCTCCTTATTTTGAACAAATCTCTTAGGAATGAGTCATGTACCATATCTTTCAATGCAACTTAATAAAGCTTATTTAGGTTTTGTTTGAAACTTTTTTTTTTTATTGCTTCTTAATGTAGTTTTTTAATGTAAAATTTTTAATTTTTGTTCTAAAAAATCATGTTAAAAAGCAGTAAGAAAGCCGTCCCAAATGAAGCCTTAGTCTTAAAAATTCTAATTATTTAGACTGACCTTAGCTTTGGTAGGTAGCTCTAAAAAATCCTAGATATGATTGCTCTTCATGGAGTTCACTAATATTTTAATCCTTTGCATGAAGACAAATTATAATTTTAGCGCCACAACATATAGGATACCTCATTAATATTGATACGTCGTCAAAATTAGCTTGATTGGGCACGAATCTTGAGGCAAAAGCTAGTTGGAAACTTCAAAAATTAAATTCAGGAGCAAATGAACTCCGATTTCAGTGAGCTTACTGTCGAACTGAGCGTCTCGGAAATACGAACCCAACGACACCAAGTTCGACCCAATCCGAGCCCAAATGGGTCCAAATCATGAACCCGAAGCGCTGTTGGAAGGTTCAAACCACAATTTGAGTTAGCAAACGGACTCCGATTTTGACGAGCTTATACTCGAATCGAACGGCTCGACGAGACGAATCCAACGAGCCCAAGATCGCCGAATTCCAACATCATTAAGGCCTTCAAATGCCCAACAAACGGTGCACGCTCGTAGGATTCAATATCGGCCGTCCATTCAACCACTCCCTATTCGCCCCTGATCTCGCACCTATTTACGGACCATGCCACTCCAGAAAATCTATAAATAGAGCCCTCATTCTTCACAAGAGAGGGGTCCAAGCAAGAAGCAAGAGGAGAAGGGGCCAAGGAAGAAGCTCCTCCTCGACCACCGCCGGACCACCGCAGGAGCCTCGCCGGACCACCACCGGAACCTCGCCGGACCACCACCGGGCCTCGCCGGACCACCACCGGAACCGCGCCGTACCACCGCCGGGCCTCGCCGGACCACCACCGGAACCTCGCCGGACCACCGCCGGGCCTCGCCGGACCACCACCGGAACCTCGCCGAACCACCACCTCAAGGCCCGACGTTCAGGCCCGAAGTTCAGGCCCGACGTTCAGGCCCGACATTCAGGCCCTGCCTTCTGCTGAAGGCCCAACGTTCTGCTGAAGGCCCGACGTTCAGACCCGACATTCAGGCCCGACGTTCAGGCCCGACATTCAGGCCCTGCCTTCTGCTAAAAGCCCGACATTCTGCTCGAGGCCAGACCATCAACACCCGATCTTCCAAGTGACACTAGGTCTAACACCTGACTCCTTGTCTCCTACCGCCTACGGTCCTTCTGACCTCTGTCGCCTACTACGGTCCATCCGACCTCCATCAACAGACAACGGTCTTTCTGACCCCGGTCTCCTGCCGACTACGGTCCTTCCGACCGAACAAACATGTATATGTAACTCCTAACATGTAATGCATTCTATATGATGTATAGTTGCTACATCAATACAAGGCCTTCTCCAAAGGAAGGGCCTCATTTGTAATCGACTGCAAATACTAGTGGATTCATTCAAACTGGGCCAGGCCCCGTGGTTTTTCCCCCTTTTAGGGGTTTTCCACGTAAAAAACTCTGGTGTCTCTTATGAATGCTACACCCTCTCACTTATCTGCTTGTGTGCTGGATCTTCGTATAATGCTAAGATGTTAAACTAAATATTTCTCTACCGCCGCGAATACTCCAGGACGCAACAAATATTATACATCTTAATGTTAATATGAACTTGCATTGAACAATAAGTTTTTTTTTTCTTAAATTTAAATTAAAAATATTATTAAAATAAATGCATAAACCCATTCATGATTTTGTAGGTAATTTGTCTCATTCAATTTATTTTTTAGTTTTTATTACTGATACGCCATCGCAAAATTAGCTTGATCGGGCACGAATCTCGAGGCAAAAGCTAGTTGGAGACTTCAAAAATTAAATCCGGGAGCATCCGAACTCCGATTTCAGCAAGCTTACAGTCAAACTGAGCGTCTCAAAAATACGAACTCAACGACACCAAGATCAACCTAATCCGAGCCCAAATGAGTCCGAATCAAAGGCTCAAAGTGCTGTTGGAAGGTTCAAACAGCAATTTGAGTTACCAAACGGTCTCCGATTTTTACGAGCTTATACTCGAATCGAACGGATCGACGAGACGAATCCAAAGAGCCCAAGATCGCTGAATTCCGACATCATTAAGGCCTTCAAATGGCCAACAAACGGTGCACAGTCGTAGGATTCAATATCAGCCGTCCATTTGACCACTCCCTATTCGCCCTTGATCTCACACCTATTTACGGACTATGCCACTCCAGAAAATCTATAAATAGAGCCCTCATTCTTCACAAAAGAGGATCTAAGCAAGAGAGAGAAGAAGAGAAGAGAAGGAAGAAGAGAAGGAAGGAGTTCCTCCTCGACAGTCGCCGGACCACCGCCGGACCACCGCAGAACCTCGCCGGACCACCGCAGGAACCTCGCCGGACCACCACCTTAAGGCCCGACGTTCAGTCCCTACGCTCTACTGAAGACCCGACGTCCTGCCAAAGACCCGACGTTCTGTTCAAGGCTTGACACTCGGTCTCTACGTTCTATCGAAAACTCGACGCCTTGTTCAAGACCCGACACTAAGTCCCTACGTCCTGCTGAAGACCCGACGTCCTACTCAGGGCCCGACATTCAGTCCATACGTCCTACCGAGGACTCGACGTCTTACTTAAGTAATTGATTGTAATCTGTTCACCCCTAGAGGTGATTCAATCCTTTGTAACCAACTCAAAATCTAGTGGAACCATTTTCAACTGGGCTAGGCCTCGTGGTTTTTTCCCTTTTAAGAGTTTTCCACGTAAAAATCTTGTGTTCTCTGTGTGTGCTAGTTATACGTATAACGCTAAGAAGTAGAATCAAATCTCTATCGCCGCGTAATTTCTAGCCCGCAACAATTACAAAGCCTAAGTCAAACCCAGCTAGGGGGCGCTGCCCCCTTAGACCCCCGTTCTGACTTGGGATGGCTCTAATTCTCCTAAATTTAAGCATTTTACTGATAAATTCTATTCTCATATGGATGAGGTTCCATGGCATAATTTCATTTGGCATAAGAAGGCTTCTCTCAAGTTTGCTTGCTTTGTCTGGATTGCTATTATAGAGAAACTTAATTGCGCTGATGTGCTTATCCGGAGAGGTTTATTTGTCTTACCGGGTTGCTCTTTCTGTAATAATTCCCATGAATCTCACAATCACATTTTTTTATTGTGACTTCTTTTTTTTCTGTTCTCACTATGGTTTTATCAGTTTTTGGGATATTCCTGTTTAGGCTTAATCTGTTTCAGGCATATGATTTTCTGGATTCTGAATATTCCACTTCTAATTTAAAGAAAAACTTTTGTTTCTCTATCATGGCTTATATTTTATATCATCTTTGGAGGGAGATAAACAACAGGTGTTTCTCTAATACTTGGTTCTCCCCTTGCGATGACTGATGCTATCAAAATGACTATTAGAGGGAAAGCTATCCGCTGGAAAAATATAGATTTGCTCAAAGAGAAGTTTGCTGATCTCTTCTGAATTTGGTTCAGCTCACTGGAATTTTGCTGCTGTTTTGTTGGTTGGTGTTTTTGGTGGGACGATGATGACCTGGGAGCACCAATTTGGCTGGAGGCTGCTTGGTGGATCCCCTTGGATGAGCTTGTGCATGTTATTGGTCGTTTTTTGCTAGGCTATGGCAACTGGGGTTGTTGGTTTATTTTGGAAATTGGTTCTTCCAGTCAATTATATGATGACTCATGTTATTTTGGGTGCTCTCATTATTCCTGAGTCCCTGGTTTTTTCCTTCCTCCCCCCCCCCCCCCTCTTTGTATTTTCATTCTTGGGATGAACTCCGTTTTTGTCTTTAGAGTTCTTTTCTCTTTCTTTTTCTTTACAGGTTTTTTGGTTTTTACATGTAACTGATCTTTCTTTTTAATACATGAGATGTGGCTCCTAAAATTTCAAAAAAAAAAAAAAAAAAAGGTCACTGTTCCACCCCAACTAAAATTCTTAATGTCTACCATTAAGAATGTTATCACCATTCAACTGACACCAGAAAACCATCTTACCTGGAGGTCGCAAGTGCTGAAAGTGTTTCGAGACAAAGGACTAGAAGGTTATCTTGATGGCACGGTTAAACGACCTCCTCGTCAAGCTACCAATGTCGCTAGTGTAGTTACTTTGAATCCCTTGTTTTCAACCTGGATGTTAATAGATCAAAACCTTGCAGCTGCCTTGTTTTCAATCATTTATGCAACATTGCTTCCTTATGTTCTGAATTTGGATTCCTGTGCAGAGATTTGGGAGACGATTAGTAAACATCTTCAGTCTACCAACCATTCTCAAATTATTCAAATTAAGAATGATCTTCATCATGTCTCCATAGCAAATAAAACAATGCAGCAATATTTATCTCACATTAAATTGAAGGTTGATACTCTTATGGTTGTCGGTTGTAACCTAGATCCAGAAGATGTTATCATGTACACCTTTAATGGGTTGCCAACACCCTATCAATCTTTCAAGACACCTATACGCACTAATTTGTAGCCATTAAGTCTTGATGACTTTTACTCGTTGCTATGCAGTAAAGAGACAAACCTTGCTAATGAAGCCGCATGGGATCTTTAATCTGTGCAAATCTCAGATACTTCATTAGCTCTTGCAACAACGCGTGGTAGAGGTGGAAATCGTCAACCGTTTCGCTCCTCTCGTGGTGGTCGCAGACTATTTTCCCGTCGTGGCGGCTGCTCTACTTATTCTTGCGTCGAATGTCAGATTTGTGGCAAGCCAGGGCATTCTACGATAAAATGTTGGCACATGATGAATTTAAACTACAACAGTAACCCTTCTTCCGCTTTGATGGCAGAATCTGTAGAAACTCTTTCTTCTTCGGCAAACTGGATTTTGGATACGGGAGTTACATCGTATCTCACCAATGATGCAACTAACCTTGTCAACTCTCATCCTTATCATGGATCACAGCAAATTCAAGTTGGGAAATGGCCAATCACTGCTGATTTCTAATACAGGACAAGGCATATTACCCACTCCTACCCGTATGCTTGTTTTATCTCCTTTACTTCATGTCCCACAAAGTTTCACACAACTTACTTTCTGTACATCGTCTAACTTCTGATAATGGATGTGTTGTTTCATTGTCTCCATCTGATTATCATATAAAGGATCGGAGATCAAATTGTTCGATCCTTTCGGGTCCCTAGCGTAAAGGTCTCTACGCTGTTTCTGTGCCATCCATGTCCTCATCTTTTGCCTCCACTTAAAAGGCTCTCGTCACTACTGATGATTCTTCTCATCTTTGGCATGCTCGGTTGGGTCACCCTCACAGCACTGTGTTTTCTACTATAGCAAAGTTAAATATGTCTTTAAATATTACTAGTTCACAAGTCGTATGTTATCTCTGTCAACTATCTAAAAGTCGTAGGTTACCCTTTGCTCAGTCTGAGTCTATATGTAATTCTCCATTTCATCTTGTTGTGTTTGATGTATGGAGTCCTTTCCCAGTTTTATCTTTAAATGGATACCGCTATTATTTTTTGTTTATGGATGCCTTTTCACGATTTTCTTGGATTTATCCTATGCTAAGTCAAAAACCTTTTCCAAATTTATATTGTTCAATACGATGATTGAAAAACAATTCTCAACACACATTAAAATTTTTCGCTCGGATGCTGGAGGTGAATATTCAAGTATACCATTTCATAATTTCCTTTCTACAAAAGGCATTGTTCATCAGTTCAGCTGTCAATACACACCTCAACATAAAGGTCTTGCTGAACGCATGCATCGTCATATAATTGAAACGGCTCGCACCCTCCTTCTTTAGGCCCATCTTCCAACTCAATTCTGGATTGAAGCTGTTCTAATAGCTACTTATCTCATTGATCGTCTTCCTTCTATTACCACAAATTCGTTATCTCCATATCAGCAGCTATATCATAAACCCCCTATATATTCTCATCTCAAAGTATTTGGGTGTTTGTGTTTTCCCTGACTTCAACATTCAGCTCCTCATAAATTTGTTCCAAAGTCTTCAGCCTGTGCATTTCTCGGGTACAACTCTAGTCACAAAGGATACTGTTGTTATCAAATTTCCAATCAGAAAATCATCATTTCCCGTCATGTCCAATTTCATGAACATAATTTTCCCTTTGAGTCTTTTGGTTCCACTAGTTCTGCTTCCTCAACTACTATTCCCACATTCATAACAGCCCCTCTAAGTCTTGTTCCATATACTCTTCTTGATAATTCTTCAGCAGTACCTCAACTTACTGATATTTCTGCACCACATTCTTCCCATATACTACCAATTCAGCAAGCTAACTCCCCTCTACCCGATACATCACCCTCTGTTTTACCTCAACCAAGACATCCCATGGTGACTCGTCTCAAAATCGGCAGTCTAAAACCCAAGCAACAATTTAATCTTCAGCATAAACTTACTGAATTTTCTGATACAACCTGTTATTTGGTGGCCGTTAAACACCAATGCTGGTGAGATGCCATGTCTACTGAATTTCAAGCTCTTCAAGCTCATGGCACTTGGGATCTAGTTGAACCACCGCCAAATCAAGTTGTTTTAGGCTGCAAATGAATCTATAAAACTAAACGACACTCCGACGGCTCTATTGCTAGACACAAAGCTCACATTGTTGCTCATGATTTTTGTCTGGAATATGGCATTGACTATACAGAAACATTTAGTCCTGTGGCTAAATTTTCTACAATTCGTCTCTTCATCGCTGCAACTGTTCATCGTCACTGGCCTATCACTCAATTGGATGTCTATAATGCATTTTTACATGGAGATTTACATGAGTTTGTCTATATGCAGCAGCCACTTGGCTTTAAATATCCTCAACATCCCGATTTGTGTGTCAGCTTCATAAGGCCATTTATGGCCTTAAAAAATCCCCTCGTATGTGGCTTGCGAAGATTACCACACATTTGTAGTCTTTGGGTTTTCGTCATAGTGATGCCGATCCTTCTTTACTTATTTATACTAGTTAGTGCCATCATATATATTTGCTAGTATATGCGGATGACATTTTGTTAACATGAAGTAGTCCAACTGCTATTCAAACTTTGCTCAGTAATCTTCAACACAATTTTCAACTTTGCAACTAGGAGATATGAACAAATTTCTCGGTATTCAAGCTATACCGACTCCTACAGGTTTTCATCTCAATCAGGCTTCCTATGTTTCAGATATTCTTTAACGGGTTGGTTTTGATACTTGCAAACTAGTCGTCGCTCCATTTTCTTTGAAACCAGTGGTGGACAACACATCTCTTTTATTATTTGACAATCCCGAATTTTATCGTCATATTGTGGGTGCCTTACAATATTTAACCTTAACTAAGTCAGATATTTCTTATGCTGTTAACAAACTATGTCAATCTATGCATACTCCACTTTGGCACCACTTTCAAGCTCTAAAACATCTTCTGAGATATCTACGAGGCACGATCAACTTTGGTCTTCCTATCAACAATACCTACTCTTTCTTACGTGCCTATGCTGACTCCGATTGGGCTGGCGATCCAATTGATAGAAAATCAGCCACTGGTTATTGTTTATTTTTGGGAGATACTCTCCTTTCTTGGTATGTTAAAAAGCAACCAACTGTTGCTCACTCCTCTACGGAAGCTGAATATCGAGCATTGGCCACTATAGCAACAGACGTAGTTTGGACCCGGCGGTTACTTGCTGAATTTCAGTTTTCCATTTCCACTCCTACACCTCTATATTGTGACAATGTGCAGCCATTGCCCTAGCTCATAATCCGGTTTTTCATGCCCGGACGAAACATATAGAGGCTGATTACCACTTCATTCGGGATTGTATCAAGTCTAATTCTATTGCAGTTCAACATATCATAAGTGTCTGCAGAAAAATAAATATTAAATTCTCATTCAATACTATGATAATGCCGAACACATTTTAAATGGGTCACTCAACAACTATTTATTTTAGATTCGTGGAATACTTTTTTTTTGGTTTTATCAGGTTTCTAAGTGTATGCATTGTATATTTGATGATGGGCATCATAGGCAGAACAAGCCTTAGTTCTGATCGGATGAAAATAGCTGGAGGCCAAGTGGCTTTCTGATTTTTTGAGAAAAAAATTGCAAGAAAAAATGTCGGCTGTAGGCCTTCATCACTTCACAATTCAGCCCTTGACGGGTTAAAAGATGATTTCATTCAACACATGATATATTAAATTAACCCTTTGAATCATATGAACATGGATTTCGTTTGTCTTTATTTAGTCATAATGAATGGCAAAACGTTTCGCTTGAATAATAATTTGATGAAATCCGCGCTTAATCATATGAATTTTATAGTGAAATAAAAAATGAATTTTATAGTGATATATCGGGATGATAAAATATTTAGTATTATGAAACATTTAGTAGGTTATTTAAAGTGATCAAAGATAATTAACAACTAAAACTAAAGATTAACAAGCATAATAAAAACTCATAAGCTATGCAATTATGAGACTTTATCTACTTAGGTTATATTTGAGACAGCTTTTTTATTATTTTTTAAAATAATTTTTTATATATATAATTATAGTTCAAAAAAATTTTATACTAAAAAAATATTTTAAAAATCAATAAGAAAAATGTCACAAACAAAATCTTAATCTCCCAATGTGAAAGCCTTTCACTTGGCTGTTTGGAAGATCCTTTTGGTGCCGGTGTGTGCCTACCTTGCTGTTTCGTGATGATAGATTCATTGGGCTTATTTTTTAGAGATCTCAGATTTATTTTCTTGTTGGTCGGGCAATGATGTGGCTGGGGCTCGCTTCTCTATCAGTATGGCTCGTGGCAACCTTTGGTGTAGATCTCGTTGGGATGGCTGCATCTTTCCATCAAATTGGACGGTCTGAGCTTGTCTTATGGGAAGCTGGTAGTCTCGGCCAATTACTGAGCCTGCGGGATTGTTTTTCTCCAGTTTTTTCTTTTGCTTACTTGATCTTGTAATCGCCCTTTTGGTTTTAATATAATTTTTGTTTTGAAAAAAAAAAAAAAGAGTCAAATGGGTAGTCAAATGGGTTTTAGCCTTTTAGAAGAAAATTTATTTCCTGGCTTGTCCAACTTATGTCATACAGGCATGCTCGTCCCGAGCTGGAAAGAAGTTTCTGATAGCAATTATTAACTCTAAAATTCCTATAGAACAAATGAACAATGGGCTTACTACTTCTGAAGGAAAGCTAAATTTGGATTTTTATCCCCTTTTTTGGGTGGAAAATTATTACGTGTGGCATCCAAATTTGTTCAGAGGCGAATCCGGACAGGCCACATCACCCGGGGCCCGGTGCATCAGGGTGACGTGATGCCGGGCCCCGAGTGATGTGACGCATCCAGATTCGCCTCCGGACGCCGCACGCAATAATCTCTCCTCTTTTGTTTTCAATATACATCATTGTAGTCCAAACTCTATCTACTGACCTCGAAACAATAGAATAAAGTTTCATTTGGGAATCTCATTCGACAACTATTTTGTTGTTGCTTTAAATATTTTTTTAGCAAAAAGCTGATGTAGAAAACAGTAGGAAAACCATCCCGAAGTTTCACTTGGAACGGTTTTCTTAATGTTTTATAAAACTGCTATGGAGAATGTAACTTTTTAAAATTGTTGTAAAAATTCTCTTAGAACAAATTTTTTAAAAAATAGTTAAAAAGCATTGGTCAAACATAAATTGTGATTGCGATTTGAAAAATAAAATAGTAAAAAGATTGTCCCAAACCAAATATAAATATAATCGACCTGAGATCTCATATTTACAACTCAACTATTATAACAACACCAACTAGTAAAATGATTACAAAAGGATTACAAAAAGAATTATAGTTGGTAACTAACTTCTTCAATACAATTTACTCTCTTTGACCTATAAAATAGAGTAATAAAATTTTGCCTATTAAAACATCAAAAAAAAAAACTCACAGTAGAGCCATGAACAGTGCAAAACAGCTTTGTAAACAACCATAGTTTCAGTTCAATCCCATCACATAGGAGAGAAAGTGTCACTTGCGACGGGACTGCACTGTTTGGAGCTCAATGGTGGAAAATCATCTTCAGTTAGTTGCATAAGTCTCTATAGAGCAGGCGATGGTAGAACTTTTTGTGCTTGTTGAGCTTTTTGAGCTTGTTGAACTTTTAGTGAAGGCTGAGCATTTTTAGGTGGTTGATCTTGCTAATCTTGTCGGAGTGGAAGAATGCTGGGATGTTGTTGTCCTCGTAATGACAATGGGTGAAGATTTTGCAGGTCAGGATAAGGAATGAAATCATATGGGATCTTCAAGTCATCCATCTTCCTAAATGTAATCGAAATCCTACTCAGAAATTAAATGTGAGGAGGAATGCAATCATCCTTGTCATAAATGTTGACAATGCAACTGTTGGGGATGCATGATGGTGGGAGAACATGCCAAGCAACCATTCTCTTGATCATTTGTTTCAATAATGGTGGGATAGGATCGACTTCCTCATCACGGATTATGCCAAGGGGGTTCCCATTACTATCCTGCAATTTGAATTGTAATGAGTGTATCAACATATCAAGAAACCAACAAGATAAGGTGATACCATTGCATAATTATAACAACAACCAAACTATATCGTGACACATCCTTTGCCTCGCATTCACTTTCTAGGCTCTGAATACGTGCGCTCTGCAAATATAAGTAAATTCTAAGGACTAGCTCATCAAATAGGCATAGGAAGCAATATTTAGAAACAGCTTACATATGAAATCATAAAGAAAAGCAATTTTGTGAACTTAAACCTCATTTTGTAGTATAGGATACCTCGATGATTAGGAGGTGGGGATTAACGGGCGATGATTTTTTTTCTTCATTTTACATAAAAGAGGTAAACCATCCTTATGATGAACAGATGAAGACTGTGAACTAATTTTCTACTCTTATCTAATTTTTTAGTTCACTATAAGCAATGCAATTGTACTGCTACAAAGTTGGCATTTGAAGATGTTGGGGCATCATTTAGTAGAAATGTTTTTATGAATGCAAAGTAATTAGTAACTTAAAAAAAAATTAATATTGTCATTTTGATAAGACTTCCAAATTTCAAACATTTCCAATTTAATATCAATACCAACTACATGTTTATTTCATACTCAAAATGTCATGCTAAAAGAAAATAGAGTGCTTGATTCAAGAAACCGAGATAACTACACCCCTTCATTTCTAAACATAGTATATTAACAAACCAAAGCTGCCCTGAGGCCTTATGTGCAATATCTTACGCACCTAAGGTTGATCAGCATCAAGATAGAAGGAGATTCACCAGAACATAGAATCTAAAGAAAAGCAAAGGGTAACACTTTCTATAAATCTGCACGCATCCAGGAATTGTATCTATTTTACATCACATAGGCAAATCTATCCGCAAGAAAATTGTCTGATTCATCTCATATTCACATTAATCAGGTTAATATTACAGGTTCCAATTGATGCCTGAACAAATACTTATTTTAGATAAAATTTCGGAATATATGTCTTTCTAATCAAACATGTCCATCTTAATAGATGAAACTACAAATCATCAATCTAGAAGATTAATATGTATGTATGCTGTCTCAACGGACTAAAGAATAGCAAAATCAATAATACTTTAACTAAAATCAAGCAATTTTATCTAAATTCTGAAAATTTCAGAAAAAAACCAAGAACACGATAAATATACCTCTAAGCCGGCCCTTACGACCCTTTTCCAGGAAATCATAGACGCAACCGACGATCCTCCCCCGCTCGGCGGCGGAGAATATGCCGGTGTGGAGTTGAAGACCGTCCAGGATGTTAATCAGTCGTCCCTTCACCCTCTCCAAGTGCTTGAAGTCATTCTTCCTCACGTTAGCAAACCGGACTGCCTCATCGTCCTCATCCAGCAAAATCCCTCCACCTCTACCGCTGCCTCCAGCGGGGCCACGGAGTGAAAGCGATTTGAGTTCTTCGGGTCGACGTATTGGCCGGCTACCATCGCTTCCACTTTCCCAACTGCTCGCTTCTCTTCTAATTTTTCCGGGATTTTGCTCTTCTTTACAATTACAATTTATTTATAAGCCCGTGGAAGCAGCCAGCGGCATAAACGAGTAAAGATGTTGAGAATAATTTTTTACATTTTTGAGTGGGTCAATTAAAAAAAAAAGAATAAATAAATTTGGCAATTTCTAAAAATAAGTTGAGATTGTCCGGGAAAAACGGACGGTGACGCACGTGGTTATACGTCCGAGTTTTTTTTTTTTTTTTGGGAAAATTAGGGGCCAAGGCCCATTTCATTCAAAATAGAAGAAAAAGGTTACAGAAAGTAAAAAGTCTGCTAGCACCACAAAACGGCAGCAGACACAAAACCCTATCAGCAATTGGCTGCTGAAAAATGAAAACTATAACTGAATTGAGTAAAACAACAAGAAGGACTCAGAATTGCATTACACGTGTATATCACCCAGGCTACAAAATTCATCCAAGAGGATGTTAATTTCCCCTGGTTGCCAGAGGGCCGTCCAAGGGGAGCAAAAGAATGAATGCTCTCATCATCGTCCTTCAAAAATGCATTTCCTGGTTGCCGGAGATGGCCCTCCAGGCAATGCCAATGCACGGTAGGCAACAGGGTCTCGTTTAACAGCAGGGACCAGAAGCAGCAGGATAAGCAGAAATTTGTAGAAGATAACATTGAAACCAAATCAAAAAACACCTAAATCCTCCTCCACTTGACTGTCTTAAGATGCACAGCCCACTTGATCTTAGCAATAATGGTGTTTTGACACTCAATGATGTTACCAAATAACCTGTCATTCCGAGCGCGCCAGAGGTAGTAGATAATAGCACAGAGGAGCAGAAAACAGAGGTTTTTCCTACTCCTATCCATATCCCAATCCTCAATGCAGTGAAAAACTTGCCCAATATTAGGTCTTAAGAGCATGCAGCTGAAGTGAGGAAAAACTTTCATGAGGATCTGAGAAGAAAAATCGCATTCAAAGAACAGGTGGTTGTGATTCTCCTCATTATTATGGCAGAAAGCGCAAATGGGGTTGACATCTAAGCCTCTAGAAAGCAGGATATCCGCAGTTTTGAGACCATGCTTGAGAGCCATCCAAGTGGTGATAGAAAAACGTAGAGCAAAACGTTTATGCCAGACAAGTTTGGACCAGCTGACAGTAGGATGATCGAGAAAAAAAGCTTTGTGAAAGCATTTAAAGACCGGCTTATCAGAACCATGCCAGAGACAGTTACCAGGTTCAGTAGAAATGAGAACAGAAGAGATAGCAGCAATGATATCCTGGGAGAGGGAGTTGGGCAAATTCCAAGTGCCAGATATCAAAGTAGATGAAACCGCCAAATCGGAGGGCTGAATCAAATGATCAAGATTGTTTGCTTTAAGTCTATCCGCAATAGAAATACCATGACACCAAGGGTCCCAGAAAAAAGACAGAGAAGAGCTGTCAGGCTTAAGACTCAAATGGAAGGAAGAAGGTAACCTGGTAGCCACATCACATAAAAACTTCCAATAAGTGCTTTTCTTCGTACTGGCCTTGCACCAAAAAGAGATGTATTTACCTTTCCAGCACTTAAAGAGAGGACTGTTATTATTGAAATGTCTCCAAATCAAAGAACACCCATAAGCATAGTAAAGGGATTCAATGGTGGGTAAACCCAAACCCCCACAGTGTTTAGGCAAGCAAGTATTTTTCCAAGAAATGATGTGAAGCTTCTTCTTAGAAACATCCCCAGAATATAGGAATTTTGCACACAGGCTGTTAATGATTTTGCAACATCCCTTAGGAATAATAGTGCATCTCACCCAATAAGCCAAAATATTGTAGATAGTGTGTTTGAGATACTGAAATCTACCAGCAAGGGACAGACTTTTAGCTTTCCAACCTTCAAGGGCACCTTGAATCCTTTGGATAAGTGGTTGGAAATCAATAATTTTAAGTCTTTTGCAAAAAATAGGGACACCCAGGTATTTGAAGGGGGAATGAACAACAGGGATGTTCAAGTGAAGCACATTGGTGGAAAAGACAATAGAGCTTTTGGAGCTGTTGATAGAGAGGCCCGAACTCTCCTTAAAATCGTCAAGGATGCTAGTAAGAGTGCGAGCATTTTGAATAGTGGCTCTGCCAAAGACAAGCAAATCATCAGCGTAAAGAAGATGAGAGATAGAGACATTACCCAGTTCAGCACCATGAAAAGAATGATTCACAACAGAATCATCAAAATGGTCCGAGAGCCTATCCATAGCAAGGCAGAAGAGGTAGGGAGAGAGAGGGCAGCCCTGACGTAGGCCAGAGGAGGAATTAAAGAACCCTTCCAGAACACCATTGATAGAGACAGAGAAATAAACATCAGTGATGCACCCCCTAATCCAGTTGACAAAGTGGATGGGAAACCCTTTATCAGTCAATTGCTTAAGGACAAATTCCCTAGAAACCGTGTCAAAAGCTTTGTGAACATCAAACTTAGCACAGAACATGTGGGGCTTGTCTTTGGCATTGAAATCCATGAGCAATTCAGAAGCAAGGATGATGTTATCAGAAATGAGACGATCTTGAATAAAACCAGCCTGGTTGTAATGGGTAATGTGGGGCATAACAACTTTTAATCTATTTGCAAGGATTTTAGCAATAATCTTATAAAAAGTATTGCATAAAGAGATCGGCCTGTAATCAGAAATGTGGCTAGCATGAGGTTTCTTGGGAATTAAGGTAATGGCCGTGGCCTTGACCTGCTTAGGAAGAGAGCCCGTGGAAAAGAAAGACAAAACTCCATCACACAGCTGTTTACCAATGGTGTTCCAGGAGGATTTGTAGAACTCAAACGTATAACCATCCGGACCCGGGGCTGAATGGTTAGGGGAGGAGAAAATGACCTGCTTAATCTCATCCACAGAAATAGGCTCAACTAAACCAGGGATAAAGGAAGGAGGCAGTTTGTGAGAGATAGGGAAGGCCCTACTACGGTTTAAGGGAGGAGAGGGGGTGTTGAACAGATTAGTGAAATGTTGAACAATGGCAGTAGCAATCTCAGAATGTTCAAAAATAGTCCCATTAGCAGTGGATAGAGCTTTAATCAAGTTCGAATTATTCCTCACATTGATCCTGGAATAAAGAAAATGGAGGTCATCCTCTCCATTTGACATCCATTTAGCTTTAGCACGTTGGGAAAGCCAATCAGCCCAGTCAGAGTTCTTTTGGGTGAGTTTGTGGTTCACATCTTTAAGATTGAAATTTAAAACAGGATCAAGGGGAGAGTCCTGTAGCTGGGATAAAATAGAATTCTGACACATAGAAAGCTCCTTAATCTCATTGTGAAGAAAGTTAGAAGAAGACCAATCTCTAGACTTGATCTTAATCTTGAGATTCTTGAGTTTGTTGTAGAAGGAATGAATAGGACTGCAGTGCAACTTTTGAGAGAAGATGGAAATAAGGTCATCCCAAAACTTCGGAATAGAGGCCCAGTAGTTTTTAAATTGAAATCTCTTATTGGGAATGCGGTTATCACCATGCTGCAAAATAATGGGTGAGTGGTCTGAAATGAGAGGATCATCCACAATGTAATAAGAGGTCTGAAATTTCTCCAACCAAGCATCATTCACTAACATCCTGTCTAATTTGATGTGAATGGGGTTTTCAGTTCTCTGGTTATACCAAGTAAAGAAATGCCCAACGGAGGAAAGGTCATGAACACCCATGTTAAAAATAACGTTTTGAAAATCTTCCAGCTTGTTACTGTGTAAGAGAGACCCACCAGCTTTTTCATGAGCAAACCTACAACAGTTAAAGTCCCCAAGCACTAACCATTGGGAAGAAATATTAGTGCTAAGAGAAAAAAGGTCATTCCATAAGATTTTCCTTTCATCCATATCATTAGAGGCATAAACCGCAGTAAGGTAAAAACTTTCATTAAGATTAGTAGAGACTAATCCATGAACCATCTGACTAGAGGTAAACAAAGGTTTGAAGTTCACCGATAGTGAATTCCACTTAACCCAGATCCTGCCCGGGGCGGCGCAGGAGAAATTGTGAGAAGAGGCTTCATGAGGGAAAATGCAGTGACTGGAGAGAAACCAGCTATTAGAGGAGTTAGAAGTAGAAAATCTAGTTTCCAACACACAAATAATGTCGAGATTGTATTTTTTGACCAGGTTTTTACAGCACAAAACTTTGTCCGGGTTATTAAACCCGCGGGTGTTCCAAGCAGCAATGGAGGGGAGGCTGGTCATTGGGATTTGGAGGTGGGGGTTGTAGCCTTTTTGGCAGCTTTGGATCTGGTGGCTTTGGCAGTAGCAGAATTGGCTTGTGTCTGTTTCACAGTACCCAGGGTAGAGCCTCCAGAAACATCCCGGCCAGAGGAGGTTGGTTGATCAGAGGAGCTGGACGATGTGGGCTGATTCAAGGCAGGATCAGGCTGATCCGAAAGGATGGCAAATTTGTTGGTAGTAGGGAGTGGATGGGAAGTAGGTGGAACAATGGACAAAGAAGTGGGGGAAGCGGGTATGACGGGCTGGGTTGGAGATTCGGTGGAGGGAGAGTTAAGGTTGGGGACAATGGGGATGGAGTTGGAGGAAGGCAGAGAAGAGGAGTCCGCCAAAATCGATGTTGTGGGAGGAGGTAAAGGTGGTTTTGGGATGATGAGTCTTGGGGGTTGCTTTCGTGGTTTTCGGTTAGAGCTTCTGCCACGAAAAATATTTTGATCCTTTGTGAAAGGTTGGGGGCTAGGATTTTTGGGGCAAGCAGAGGTAGCGTGCATAATAGAGTTGCAGGTGGAGCAGTGAGTTGGTTTCCAGTCGTAAAGCACAGTGAGAGGGAAAACTTTGCCATCCACAGTATAGTAAATCTCATCAGGAAGGGGTGAGATACTGCTAACCTGGACACACACCCTTGCAAATGTAAGCCTGGTCTTAGCAGCCGTTAAGGAGTCTACCGCCAACGGAATCCCAACGCAGCTTGCAATCTTTGAAATTCCTTCGGGTGTCCAACAGGACAGAGGGAAGTTCTTGATTTTGATCCAGAGAGGGATCGACAGGAATTCTTCACGAACAGGGACGAATTCCGGAGTCCATTTTTGCAGGATGAAGGGCTTGCCAAAGAAGAACCATGGCCCACCAGACCAAGCCATATCGTAATCTTCCCTATTGTTGAACTTAAGGAGGAAAAAACCTTCATCCAAAGTCAGCAAGGAAAGGGAGCCCTTTAGAGACCAAGTCTTTTTGATAGCAGAGGATAGGGCTTCGTAGTAAGGTCTGCGACCAACTGAATAACCCACCAGAGAGAGAGCCCACTCCGGAGAACCAGCAGAAAACTGGTCCGAAGTGAAGTGTGCGGTAGCGTTTTCCGTCGGGTGGTGGGAAATCGAAGAAGTGAATTCATTCGAGACAAGGGGTTGTGAAGCGATAAGGCTTTTCCAGTCTTTTGGAAGACCAGAGGAGGGATGGGTGGAAGAAGAAGGAGGGGGCATAGAGGGATTGGAGGAGGACATCCCGTGGGAGATCCTCCCCGGAGAGGAGGTGGAGGCCGCCAGAAATCGCCAAGGAGGGAAAACAAGCAAACCCTAGGCGCAGATCCAATAGAGAAGAAGTCTCTGCTCACTTCATGTGAATCCCACCAATGGGCCGAGTTTTAATCTGAATGGCAAAAATTTATGAAATTACAAAATTACCCATTCTTTTTAAGATTATAAGAGATAAATCTCTATATATATATATATATATCTCAAATTTACAGTAATAGTTAGGCCATAAATTTTGCCCATAATATTTTTCATTTTTATATTTCTACAATATGGTGAAAAACAAAATAAAAAAACAGAAAAACTTATTTTAAAATTAATATAATATAAAATTTTCATATTTAATATTAATCTTAAAGCAAATTCATTAATTTTCAAGTCTATCATTATATGATTTATATCCGTATATTCTTACACTTTTCTTTAATTTTAAACATATAATTGGTTTAATTGCGAGCTATATTATCCTAAGATAAATTAACAAAGATGATGATTGTTGCGTCCTAGAATATTCGCGGCGGTAGAGAAATATATAGTTTAACGTCTTAGCATTGTACGAAGATCCAACACACAATCAGATAAGAAAGAAGGTGTAGCATTCATAAGAGACACCAGAGTTTTTACGTGGAAACCCCTAAAAAGGGGAAAAACCACGGGGCCTGATCCAGTTTGAATGAATCCACTAGTATTTGTAGTCGATTACAAATGAGGCCTTTCTTAGGGAGAAGGCATTGGCCTGATGTTACAAATGTATGTCATATAGAGCGCATTACATTGTGGGAGTTACAATAATCAACATAGACATGTTTGTTTATTTGGAAGGGTCATTATATATGATGGAGGTCAGAAGGACCGTAGTCCACAGGAGATGGAGGTTAGAAAGACCGCTGTCTGGCGGTCGAAAAGATCGTAGTAGGCGATGGAGGTCGGAAGGACAGTAGTCGGCAGGAGATAAGGGTCCGAAAGACCATAGTTGGTAGGAGACCGGTGTCACGACCCGACCCGAGACGAGACGGATCCCGCCCGCGCCGGATCGCGACGGAGGATAGCTAACCAGGATCTGGCTTTGGATTAGGTTACTGAACTGATCTTCCAAATTCTTAACTCAACAGAAGCACACAGAACAACAGAGCTACTAAAAACATCAAATGCAGCGGAACAAAACATCTATCTTTTCATTTCCTCAAAATAATCATCTACAGAACAGTACATGGCTTTCAACAGAAAGAAAGACAGAACAGGAAAGCCATGACTGTACAAAAATCAAAAGTACAAAAGTACCCAATCTGATCAGACTCTGAAATCTAATCCTGGACTTCCTTGCCCTTCCTAGAACCTGAAAACCACCAGAAAGCAAGGGTGAGCTCAACAGCTCAGCAAAGCAACAAACCACCAATCTAAATTCTCAGAAAACAAAACCAAACTTATCAGACAGAAATCAGATCAGAAGTCGGAACAGAATCGGAGATCAGAACTTACGGACAGATATCAAATCACATCAGAGTCGTACAGATCGTATCAGAACAGAACAAATCAACAGAGTCAGAAACAGAAATCAGAATCGTACGGATCATATCATATCATAATCACAATTTCGTACAGAACAGAACAGATACAGAAAATAGTACAGATACATATAGCTAAATGCCCTGACACTGACGGAATCTCTACGGATTCCGGCCCCTTATGCCTCCCTTCCCAGACACTGACTGAATCTCATAGGATTCAGGCCCCTTATGTCTCCCTTTGTGCTCACGGCACCAAAACAGATGTGCTTATAGCACCAAAACAGAATTCATCGGATCCGGAACAGAACATATATCAGATTTCAGATTTAGCTCATTTCAGATTTCCCGTTTCACTAACTGAATCTCATAGGATTCAGGCCCCTTATAACTCCCTTTTTATAGCTTATACACATAGCATTTCAATTCAGAATAAATTCGGGCAAATCAGAAATTACCCAAAAATCGGGCAGCACAACGGCAGTATACGGAATTTACACAATTTTTCCTGCAAAGAAAATTTACCGAATTCGCATAGAATACAGATATCAACATTTCAGAACCTTTATTCTACTGCACAGATAAATTCCAATTTCACAGAAAAATCCGGTCGACTAAAAACACAGTCGAATCAAAAATACCCGGACGAAAATCTTCAGAAAATAACCAAAATGTGCACACTCGGCACGTCAACAATATACAGAAAGTTACGCGGTAAAAACTGAGCCAATCAAAAGATACGGACGAAAATCGCTAACGGAAACAAAATCCGGACAGAAAATACCGCCAAACACGACGGAACTGAAAATTGAGAAAGGCGGAATGTGCCTTACCTCGAGCACAGCAATTTCCTCAACAGTCACTGTTGGCTCAAGAAAAATGGCACGAGTGCGTGAATCCTGCTTTGCAACCTTAGGATTCCATTTCCCTTAAGTCAGATTGAAATTAACCAGATTTCCCCTGAGAGTAGTGTCAGGGTTTAAAGATCTGGGGTTCTTACTTCCCATGAGCGCAAGCACTCATAGTTAATTACCCCTCTTACTATGTAAGAGAGAACTCTCGATTAAGGATGAATAAATTTTAGATATTTTTAGTCTCAAATGGTGGGAAGATGGAGGTAAACCCGATCAAGATCCCATGGTTCCGTCGTCCCGGGTATACCATAGATTTCAATCTACCAACACTAACAATCATTGACCGTAGTGTCCAGGGAATCTGATTAGCAGCCATGGGTTGCCTCCTCTCAGGGATCCCGAGTAGACTGAAGTGGTTGAGTGTGAATTTTAGTTTGATTTAATTTGGGTTAAGGCTTATTACTTCCTTAGAAGTTGCCCGTTAGTTTATTTAGTTTGGGGCTTACGACTCCACTTAGGAGTTGCCCGAGGAGTTTGTTTAGTTTGGGGCTTACGGCTCCAATTAGGAGTTGCCCAATGATGGGTCTTACAACCTAACTCTATAGTAAGGCTGCCCGAGAATTTCAGTTGGATAGGTCTTATGGCTTCCTTAGAAGTTGCCTAACGGTGGGTTTTACGACCTAGCCATGTAAGCTAAGCGGCCCGAGTTGTGGGTCTTACAACCAAGCCATATAGACTAGGATGCCCGAGAATTTTAATTATTTGGGCAGGACTTATGGCTTCCCTTAGGAACTAGCCTGAAAAGCGGGTCTTATAACTTAATCGCTCAGACTAAGATGCCCATAGGTTTAAATTTTGATTGTTTAGGGTTTAGGATCATTACTATTTATTTAGCAAATTTCCTAAAATGTGGGGCTTACGACTTCAGTAAGAAGTTGCCCGAAAGCGGGTCTTACAACCTAATCCTATAGAATAGGATGCCCAGGTGAGGGGTTTAGGTTTGTGTTATCACCTAAACATTTCCCTCAAATGTCGGACTTACGTCTTCTATTAGAAGTGGCCGAGGGTTTTAATTGGAGGTTAGGAGTTAGGTAAATTTTTACCTAAAACATTCCTCTAAGGTAGGGCTTACGACTTTCCTACGAAAGTTGCCGGAAAGCGGGTCTTACAACCAAGTTCCTATAAACAAGGCTGCCCATAAGTTTGAATTTTGTTTAAGTTAAATATTTATTGTTTGACACTGTTGAGGTCAATAATATTGTTGTTTCTGCTTAAGTATCTCAAGCTTCTAAGTATAAGTTGGTCCATTCACTTAAATGCTATGGTGAGGATTTTGTTAATAGTTTGAACTTTCTTTATATATATATATAAATCCATTTTTCTGCTTTGTAGAAAAATGGTAGTCTAATACATTGCCAAACTATTAAACAATAATTTTATATTCATTTAAAGCATCAGATTTATATGCAATATGATTTGTAGATGATAGTTTCAAAGACTTCGACTCTTGGCTTCTCGGATAGGTCGAAGTGACATTAATTTTTTTTATTTTTTTGTAAATCATACAAAACTATGATACTTCTTGCACCAACCTTGTTTACAAATACGATAAGTGTGTGTATATATCTTGTTCATTCGCACAGGTAAGATCATGTGCTATTTGTGTATCAAAAACCAATTGGTAGAAGACTTGGTATTATATATTTTTCCTATTGTTGTTGCCTTATGAAATATATAATCTGCAATGAGCCGATATTTCAATTAAAATAATGACTACTTCTTCAATTTGTAGGAGACAGAAGTTAATGGCTATACATTTACACTTGACTTTCTTAGTATTGGTGCTCCAATTAGAAGAAGGAAGGTTGTGCTAATCTTTCTAATGCATATTATCAAATATGATACCAATGTTTTTATAATACTTTTTTTAGCTGCTTGTGAGATCTTGTGTTTCCACTAAAGGATTATAGCCAGGGGATGTTGGCATCTTGGTGGAAGATATAATTTGATAATGTTTATAGTATCTTTGCTTAATTTTCGTCATTCGAAGTGTTGTTACCTAAAAATTTTGAGATACCTTTTTGCTGCTTTACAAAGATATTTATGATTATTTATGTGAGATTTCATGAGATATTCTATTTATGATAGTCTTAGTTGTGTTAATAGTGGATGAATAGTGCTAGCATGTCTGTTGACATTCTTAAATCATAATGAAGAAATTATTTTCAGATTTTTTTTTAATTAAAATTAATTGATTAATTCTAATCAATTAATTTTAATTAACCAACTAAGTTTAATTAAATAATATCTTAGAAATCAATTGTGCGAGCTCTTCATTTCCTCTTATAAATTTTGGCTTATTTTAGATTTTATTAAATTAGATAAGAGCCGTGTTTAATTATTAAAACAGAAGTTCATATATATTCTGTTTTAATTATTCAAACATAAGGAAATCAAAGTTGTCAGATTTATCAATTCCATTAAATGAAACCAATTTAAATTTCTTGAATTTTGATAAATCATTCGATTGGCAGGAACTCAATTCCATCACTCTCCAACTTTTAGAAAAGTTTCAAAAAATTCGCGGAGGAATTTCGGCAGCCTTCCGGCGTCTCCTCCCCACCGAGGGAGAAATCGGGAAGGCATTTGCCGTAGTTTCTTCTCGCCCGGATCAAAGATCGACGGCGCGAGGTCTTCGATAGTTAAACCATCATACCCGGATCGAAGATCGACGGCGTATGGTCTTCAAAATTTATAACCATCATACCCGGATCAAAGATCGACGGCGTATGGTCTTCAATTTAAATTCTTCCCGATCAGATTTAAAATCGACGATTCGAGATCTTGTACTGATTTTATAAAAATTTGATTTATAAAATTTGTTTTAAAAATCTGATTTATAAAAGAAAATCTGATTCGAAATCAGATTCATAGAACTTGATTGATTTTTTTTTTTATCTGCTTTTGAATGAGATAAAGAGGAATATCCATCATTGCAAGTTGACAGTTGCAGCCAATTAGTCAAGGCTTTTAATATTTACTTATAAAATGGACAGGTTCATGGCAGAAAGTGCAATAATTATGATCTTTGTTTGTTTGGGTGGAGAATATATTCATTGAAGGCGGAAGTGCAGGCTCAACGACATGCAGAATGCATTTAGGCTTAGATTCAGCCGTGAGAGAAGAAGTCGAGTGAAGATTAGTGGCGGGATTAGGAGTTCGCAAAGGGTCGAATGCTTATCTGTGCAGGATTCGGCGGATGTGAGAGAGAAAACGGCTGCAGGCGAAGGGCGGTGAAGGCTTCGCAATAGAATTGCAAAATAAGAGATGAATTTTACCTTCAAGATTGGTTTCGCAATTGAAGGCAGACTCTCGATCGACGGCGAGTTTGCAATGGGAGGCTGCGTCAACTTTGTCCGGCGTTCAATTGGATTTGATTAACACAGAATCAGAGGGAAAGAAAAATGGATCCTTTTTTTTTTTTTCAAGTTTCTGCTCTCCTTTTATTGCTGAATAACCGTTCTGAATCAAAGAACGGCATCGTTTGACGAAGTGGGGCCGGCTCGAGAGCGTGAAGAGATGCAACTCTTTAATTTTGAAATCTAATCTTCTTCTTCTTTTTTTTTCAAAAGACTTCAGTTATTAACACTATTGGTCATAGTTTAAAAGGAGCCTGAAGATGAGATTAAATTATTAAATAAATTATGCTCCATATTTATTTTCGATAGTGATTTTTTTTTTTTTTTTACAACTTCCGTCTTCTTTCTCTCTTTGAGTGGAGAGATTTTTATTGAGACCAAATTTGTAACAGTTAGGAAGACATATGATCTGCCTCCTGTTTAGCCTCTATTGCCTTCTTAACTTGTTGTGATTTATGCTTTATTTGGCAAGGAAAGAATGGTAGAAAGTTTGCTTTTTTTTTATTTTAATTGTTGGACTGCTGTGAATTTGAGCATCAAACAAGCTACTTTGAAGAAGATTTCATACTAAAAATACGTTATTGACATTAAGCAATTCCCCTCAAATTTCTCTGTGAGAATTTTCTTAATACCCATGAACAACTAGATTAAACAAAAGTACGAATAGCTGGAAGTTCTTTATCACAAATCTCTGCATTCAGAAGCTTACATGTATAATAAGCAATGAGCATTTGAATTCCTTCTCTCCAGAATCTATCATCCCATGAAATCATTAACATCTATCAAAGGAGTATAAAAGTATATATTTTTGTTTTGAACATAGGTCCAACAATAACAAACAAATACAACATTTTCATATAAACAAGTTTCTTGAGTTCTCTTCTAGCAGTTAACATGACAATCACTTTAACATTCTTGTCTAAAACTTTGATCTTATAATAATAAGATCATTTGATTTAGCTTTAGATCGATATATTTGTTCGAAAGAATCATAAACATTTTTTGTTAATCAACAGTCACTTCGATCGAAAACGGCTCCGCGTCGTCCGAAAATCCACTTTTCCAAAATCCACCTCGACTTTCTCTCTCCTCGGCTGATATTTTCGTTTTTAATGATTTTCTCTCTCCTCAAAATGACTTGAAATCAGCTTTATCATACACAGATCGGCCCGGCCGATCGCAGCATCGTTCCGGGACGATCCGACCAAAAGGATCGGCCTGGTCTCCCTTCAGGGCTATTGCATGGACGATATTTTCTACAGTGCCAATCGGCCTGGCCGATGTCTCCAATCGGCCTGGACGATGCATGCAGAAAATCACCTGGAGCAAAACTGGGCTAAAACTGGAGCTGAATTCCACTGATCGTCCCAGGACGATCCCAGATCGTCCTGGACGATACTGGAGCAGATCTTGATATTACAATCTCCCCAACTCAGAAAAATGTCGTCCTCGACATTATCCAGTCCAAACTCAGTCAAAACAAGTACGGGTACGACCGTCTCATATCAGACTCCTTCTCCCAAGTTGCTTCCCGTGCAGTCCGGTGCTTCCACTGGACTTTAACCATCGGAATCTCTTTATTTCTTAACTTTCGGACGTCGTACGCCAAAATAAGCTCTGGCTCTTCTTTGTACGCCAGATTCTCCTGAATCTCCACCTCATCAGCTGACAACTTCTTCCCAGAGTCTGAAACCCACTTCCTCAGAGTGGATACATGAAACACATTATGCACATCCGGCATAGATTCAGAAAGCAATAACTTGTAAGCAGCTTTTCCAATTCTTTCCGAAATCTCAAATGGTGTTAGGTATGTTGGACCTTGAACTGAACTTGCTGAATGCCCTTCCAAAGTCTGGAAGTAAAACGTCCATCTCGATCAGATACGATCACACGAGGCACACCGTGCAATCTGACTATTTCCTTCACATAAATCTGTGCCAAGCGATCAACTGAATCCGTCTGTCTGATCGGAAGAAAATGGGCTGACTTCGTCAATCGATCTACAACCACCCAAATGGCATCATGTCCTTGTCTAGATCGAGGAAAACCCATCGCAAAATCCATCGTTACCTCCTCCCATTTCCACTTAGGGATAGGCAACGACTGCAACAGCCCACCTGGTCGCTGATGCTCTGCCTTCACCAACTGACAGGCTTCGCATCTCGACACAAACTCTGCCACATCTTTCTTCATCCCAGGCCACCAAAACAAAAGCTTCATATCAGCGTACATCTTACCACTGCCTGGATGAACAGTGTAGCCAGAATGATGAGATTCACACAGAATCTCCCGCCTCAAATCTCCAGACACAGGTACCCACAACCTGTTCTTACAGAAAATAACACCAGAATCAGAAATTCGAAGTTCAGGAGTCTTACCAGATCCAATCTGAGCTATCAACTTTGAATAGTCAAAATCTGACTTCTGGGCTTCTTGAATCCGTGCTTCCAAAGAAGACTGAATACTCATCTGAGCCAACTCCAAATCATTGGAGGAAACCACCTCCAACTGCAATCTCTCCAAGTCACGAATCAGAAAGTCATCACAGGTAAGCTGAATACCTGAGAATCCAGAAGACTTCCTGCTCAGAGCGTCCGCTACCACATTCGCCTTCCCAGGTTGATACTGAATAGTCAAATCGTAGTCCTTGATCAACTCGAGCCACCTCCTCTGTCTCAGATTCAGATCCTTCTGAGTAAAAATATACTTCAGGCTCTTATGATCAGTAAAGATCTCACATCTGACGCCATACAGGTAATGACGCCAAATCTTCAAAGCAAAAACAACTGCAGCTAACTCCAGATCATGCGTCGGGTAATTCTTCTCATGTGGTTTCAACTGTCTCGAAGCATAAGCAATTACCTGACCATGCTGCATCAGAACACAACCCAATCCTTTCAGTGAAGCATCACTGAACACCTGAAAACCCTCCGTACCTGACGGAAGTGCCAACACTGGAGCTGAAGTCAAACACTCCTTCAATCTCTGAAAACTAGCTTCACACTCCGGTGTCCAAACAAAAGGTACTGACTTCTGAGTCAGTCTCGTCAGAGGAGTCGAAATCTGTGAAAATCCTTTCACAAACTTCCTATAATACCCGGCCATGCCCAAGAAACTACGTACCTCAAATACCGTAGTCGGCCTTGGCCAATCAGCAACAGCCTGAATCTTCTGGGGGTCTACAGACATGCCTTCTCCGCTAACCACGTGCCCCAAAAATGAAATGCTCTTCAGCCAGAATTCACACTTGGAGAACTTGGCATACAGCTGATGCCTCCTCAAAGTCTCCAACACAATCCTCAAATGTCTGGCATGCTCATCCTCAGATGCAGAATATACCAGAATATCGTCAATGAAGACGATCACAAACTGATCCAAATACTCCCTGAATACTCGGTTCATCAGATCCATAAAAATCGCAGGCGCATTGGTTACCCCAAAAGGCATAACCAAAAACTCGTAGTGCCCGTACCGAGTACTGAAAGCAGTCTTCACCACATCAGTTTCCTTCACCTTCACCTGATAGTATCCGGATCTCAAATCAATCTTCGAAAATACCGAAGATCCGGAAAGCTGATCAAACAGGTCGTCTATCCGAGGCAAAGGGTACTTGTTCTTGATCGTGACCTTGTTCAAATCTCTGTAATCAATACACATACGGAGTGTACCGTCCTTCTTCTTCACAAATAATACAGGTGCTCCCCAGGGCGAAACACTAGGACGTACAAAACCTCTGTCAACCAACTCCTGAAGCTGAACTTTCAACTCAGAAAGTTCTTTCGGTGCCATCCTGTACGGAGCTTTCGATATCGGAGCGGTACCCGGAAAAACATCGATAGAGAACTCCACATCTCTATCCGGAGGTAAACCAACCAACTCCTCAGGAAAAACATCAGCAAACTCCCGTACCACAGGGATCTCAGAAACAGAACCAACCTCCAGGTTCAGATCCCGCACCGAAGCTAAAAATACTGGGCATCCCTTCTTCCACATCCTGCTCACCTCCAACGCAGAAACCAGACTGGAGAGAACACCTCGTAATCCCTGAAATACAACTCTCTCTCCAGCCACAAGCAAACTCACTTGCTTCTTCAGACAGTCAATCTGGGCTTCATACTGACTCAGCCAATCCATGCCAGAATCACATCATACGAAGAAATCGGCAATCGAATCAAACTCGATTTCCACTTCTTGCCAGAAATCTCGATCTCACACAAACAAAACTGTCGAGCAATCAATGGATTCCCAGCCGATAAAATCACAGACAAAGAAACCGGTAGAACCATCGAATCCAAATGTAAAATCTCAAAACAGTGCTCGGACAGAAAAGAATGACTCGCTCCAGAGTCAAACAAAACACGACAGGGCTGATCAGAAATGTAAACCGTACCTGTCACAACATCCGGAGCATCACGAGCCTCCTGCTGACTCAGACTGTAAACTCGTGGCTGAACTGGAACAGGAGCTGAAGCAACAGAACTACTCTGCTCCCTCTGAACAGTAGGTGGTCTCCGCGGTGCAGAACTAGAACCACCACCTCTACCAGCAAATCCCTCAGGGCGTGGAGGAACAGTCCTCGGTCTTCCTGCTGCTGAACCAACAGGTCTGACAAAGCCCTCAGATCGCTGCTCATATCCCATCTGTGGACATTCTGCAATCCTATGTCCTGACTGACCACATCTGAAACAAAGACCAGCTATCCTGTAGCACTGGCCATGGTGTCGCCGTCCACAACTCTGGCACACAGGTGCCGTACTGACAGATCCAGAACTAGTCGTACTGGTAGCAGTACCAGACGATCCTCCGCTCTTCCTGGAATCTCCAGATCCAGATCCAGGAACAAATCTCCTCTTCCCAGAGGAACCACTGCCAGATGTCTCTCCTCCAAACCTCTTCCTACTCGCAGTCCACCGCTGCTGAGTAGCCGTCATGTCGTTCTCAATCAGACGAGCTCGCTCCACAAGCTCAGAGAAATCAGTAATCCGGAACGGTATCAGAGGCTGCCTCAAAGTGTCTCGTAAGCCTCTCAAAAATCTGTAGCACCTCTCAGCAGACGTGCTAACCAGCTGCGGAGCGTACCTGGCTAATGCAGTAAACTCAGCCTCGTACTGCATCACCGTCTTGCTCCCCTGAACAAGTCTCAGAAAACTCTCCTGCATCTGCTGTCGTGCAGAAGGGGGAACAAACCAGTCTCGAAATACTTCGGTGAACTCCCCCCAAGTGATCAAGGAGTTCAATCTGCCCTGAAATCTGGCTGCTTGCTGGCCATCCCACCAGTGCTCAGCCTCTCCGTCCAACAGAAAAATAGCTAACGGAACTTTCCTGTCTGCAGGACACTGCATCCCGTCAAAAGTCTTCTCCAATCTCCTCAGCCACTCCTCGGCTGCTCTGGGCTCAACAGCGCCCTCAAACCTCGGAGGCTTCAACCTCAAAAATAACTGCAGGTGTCGATCAATGTCCTCAGATCTAACAGTCGAAGCTCTGCTCTGAGTCTCGCTCATCATCTGAGCAACAAGTGAAGCAAACTGTGAAAGCGTATCAGCACCGACCACTGGGGCTGTACTCCCCACTGGTGCTGCCTGATCGTCACTCTGACCGTCTGTCATGTCTGGGTCTGGCTGATCCATACAGAAAAATCCAGAAAATCCGGAAAACTATCACAAAACAACACAAAATAACACAATAAAAAGCCAAACGACCCAAAACTACCTCCCAGACAGACTCACTAATCACTTCCTAGAGCTCTGGTTTACAATCCAACCTGTTTCCAAAACCAGTGCTCTGATACCAAAAAAGCTTGTCACGACCCGACCCGAGACGAGACGGATCCCGCCCGCGCCGGATCGCGACGGAGGATAGCTAACCAGGATCTGGCTTTGGATTAGGTTACTGAACTGATCTTCCAAATTCTTAACTCAACAGAAGCACACAGAACAACAGAGCTACTAAAAACATCAAATGCAGCGGAACAAAACATCTATCTTTTCATTTCCTCAAAATAATCATCTACAGAACAGTACATGGCTTTCAACAGAAAGAAAGACAGAACAGGAAAGCCATGACTGTACAAAAATCAAAAGTACAAAAGTACCCAATCTGATCAGACTCTGAAATCTAATCCTGGACTTCCTTGCCCTTCCCAGAACCTGAAAACCACCAGAAAGCAAGGGTGAGCTCAACAGCTCAGCAAAGCAACAAACCACCAATCTAAATTCTCAGAAAACAAAACCAAACTTATCAGACAGAAATCAGATCAGAAGTCGGAACAGAATCGGAGATCAGAACTTACGGACAGATATCAAATCACATCAGAGTCGTACAGATCGTATCAGAACAGAACAAATCAACAGAGTCAGAAACAGAAATCAGAATCGTACGGATCATATCATATTATAATCACAATTTCGTACAGAACAGAACAGATACAGAAAATAGTACAGATACATATAGCTAAATGCCCTGACACTGACGGAATCTCTACGGATTCCGGCCCCTTATGCCTCCCTTCCCAGACACTGACTGAATCTCATAGGATTCAGGCCCCTTATGTCTCCCTTTGTGCTCACGGCACCAAAACAGATGTGCTTATAGCACCAAAACAGAATTCATCGGATCCGGAACAGAACATATATCAGATTTCAGATTTAGCTCATTTCAGATTTCCCGTTTCACTAACTGAATCTCATAGGATTCAGGCCCCTTATAACTCCCTTTTTATAGCTTATACACATAGCATTTCAATTCAGAATAAATTCGGGCAAATCAGAAATTACCCAAAAATCGGGCAGCACAACGGCAGTATACGGAATTTACACAATTTTTCCTGCAAAGAAAATTTACCGAATTCGCATAGAATACAGATATCAACATTTCAGAACCTTTATTCTACTGCACAGATAAATTCCAATTTCACAGAAAAATCCGGTCGACTAAAAACACAGTCGAATCAAAAATACCCGGACGAAAATCTTCAGAAAATAACCAAAATGTGCACACTCGGCACGTCAACAATATACAGAAAGTTACGCGGTAAAAACTGAGCCAATCAAAAGATACGGACGAAAATCGCTAACGGAAACAAAATCCGGACAGAAAATACCGCCAAACACGACGGAACTGAAAATTGAGAAAGGCGGAATGTGCCTTACCTCGAGCACAGCAATTTCCTCAACAGTCACTTCGATCGAAAACGGCTCCGCGTCGTCCGAAAATCCACTTTTCCAAAATCCACCTCGACTTTCTCTCTCCTCGGCTGATATTTTCGTTTTTAATGATTTTCTCTCTCCTCAAAATGACTTGAAATCAGCTTTATCATACATAGATCGGCCCGGCCGATCGCAGCATCGTCCCGGGACGATCCGACCAAAAGGATCGGCCTGGTCTCCCTTCAGGGCTATTGCATGGACGATATTTTCTACAGTGCCAATCGGCCTGGCCGATGTCTCCAATCGGCCTGGACGATGCATGCAGAAAATCACCTGGAGCAAAACTGGGCTAAAATTGGAGCTGAATTCCACTGATCGTCCCAGGACGATCCCAGATCGTCCTGGACGATACTGGAGCAGATCTTGATATTACAACCGGGGTCAAAAAGATCGTTGTCTATTGATGGAGGTCGGAAGGACCATAGTAGGCGACGGAGATCAGAAGGACTATAGTCGATAGGAGACCGGGGTCAGAAAGATCATTATCTGTTGATGGAGGTCGGAACGACCATAGTAGGTGACAGAGGTCAAAAGGATCGTAGTCGGCAGGAGACAGGGGTTCGAAAGACCGTAGTTGGTAGGAGACCATGGTCAGAAAGACCGTTATCAGTTGACGGAGGTTGGAAAGACCATAGTAGGCGACGGAGGTCGGAAGGACCGTAGTCGGTAGGAGACTGGGGTCTGAAAGACCGTAGTTGGCAGGAGACCAGGGTCTGAAAGACTGTAGTAGGAGGGCGGTACTTCGGTAGAAGTCCGGGCATCAGGTGGTGGCCTGGTGGAGCTCAAGGCATCAAGTGGAAGTCCGGCAGAAGTCTGGATCTCAGGTAGTGGCCTGGTGGAGCACAGGCCCTTAAGGGGTGGTACGGAAGAAGTCTAGGCCTGAGGTGGTGGTCCGGCAGAGCAATGGTGTCAGGCGGTGGTCCGGCGGAGGTTAGGGCCTCAAGTGCTGGTCTGGTGGAGCAACGACGTCATGCGATGGTCCGGTAGAGGTGAGGGCCTCAAGTGGTGGTCCAGTGAAGCAACGGCGTCAGGCTGTGGTCCGGTGGAGGTGAGGGCCTCAAGTGGTGGTCCGGCGGAGCAACGACGTCAGGCGGTGGTTCGGTGGAGCAACGATATCAGGCGATGGTCCGGTAGTGGTGAGGGCCTCAAATGGTGGTCCGGTGGAGCAACAGAGTCAGACGGTGGTTCAATAGAGGTGAGGGCCTCAAGTGGTGATCCGGCGGAAGTCCGACGGTGGTCTGGCGGAAGT
Source organism: Dendrobium nobile (assembly GCA_022539455.1). NCBI lineage: Eukaryota > Viridiplantae > Streptophyta > Magnoliopsida > Asparagales > Orchidaceae > Dendrobium > Dendrobium nobile. The sequence continues at coordinate 36,394,469 of CM039732.1, read as the reverse complement.
CCGACGGTGGTCGAGGAGGAGCTTCTTCCTTCTCTTATTCTCTTCTCTTCTTGCTTCGGTCCCCTTTCATGAGGAATGAGGGGTCTATTTATAAATTTCTGGAGTGGCATGGCCTGTAAATAGGTGAGAGATCAAGGGTAAATGGAGAGTAGTTGGACGAACGGTCGATATTGAATCCCTTGATCATAGACCGTTCGTTAGACATTCGAAAGCCTTAATGATTTCGAAATTCAGTGATCTTGGGCTCGTTTGATTTGTCCCGTCGAGCCGCTCGATTTGACTATAAGGTCGTCATGTTTGGAAACTGTTTGGTTACCCAAATTGTGGTTTGAACTTTCCAATACTGCTTCTAACCCTTGATTTGGACTCATTTGGGCTCGGATTGAGTCGAATTTGGTGTCGTTGGGTTCGTATTTCCGAGACGCTTAGTTTGACTTTAAGTTTGCTGAAATCAGAGTTCAGATTGTTCCAATTTTAAATTCGGAAGATTCCATCTTGATTTTGCCTCGAGATTCGTGCCAGATCAAGATAATTTTTTGATGACGTATCAATGATAAATTTAAATAAAAAATATTATATTCTCCCACTTTGTAACTTCATTTAACCTAATGTTTCAACTAAGGCTTCGTTTGGGACAGCTTTTTTGCTACTTTACAAAACTGTTTTTTAGCCCAAAATAATCTAATTTAAAAATTTTATTACTAGAAAGCTTGCATGCAATGGAGAAAGCATTAATCAAGTGAACTCAACCTTAATACCATAATTGAAAAAAGTTTTTTCAACAGTATTATATTGTCATACAATTACAAAATGGAGTTCATATAATCTCAGAGTAAAATTATAAAACTTTTTTGTCCAAATTTTAGAGTGTTTTAAGATCTAAAATTTGTGACAAAATCCATGTTTAATCATATGAATTTAATAGTGATATAGAGATATATAGGGATGACAAAATATTAAGTATTATGAAACATTTAATAAGTTATCTAATCTGGTCAAAGATAATTAACAAGTAAAACTAAAGATTAACAAGCATAATAAAAACTCGAAAGGCTATGCAATCATGAGACTTTATTTACTTGGTTTCGTTTGAGACAGGCTTTCTTATTATTTTTAAATCAGCTTTTTAAGTACATAAATGTATAATTCAAAAAAAAAATTATGCTAAAAAATATTTTAGAAAATAGTAAAAAAATAATCCTATACAAAATCTTAATCTCCCCATGTAAAAGCCTTCCAAATAAGAGTCAATGGGTCTTAGCAAAAAAATTTATTTCGCTCGATTGTCTAAGTTATTTCATTCAAGCATGCTCGTCCAAAGCTGGAAAGACGTTTCTGACAGCAATTATTAACTCCAAAATTCCTATAGAACAAATGAACAATGGGCTTCCTACTTCTCAAGGAAAGCTAAATTTTGCTTTTTATTCCCTTTTTTGGGTGGAAAATTATTACGTGTGGCATCCAAATTTGTTCAGAGGAGAATCTGGACACGCCATATCACCCGGGGTTGGTGCATCGGGGTGACGTGACGCTGGGCCCCGGGTGATGTGACACGTCCGGATTCGCCTCTGGACGCTGCACGCAATAATCTCTCCTCTTTTGTTTCCAATATACATCATTGTAGTCCAAACTCCATTTACTGACCTCAAAACAATAGAATAAGGTTTCATTTGGGAATCGCATTTGACAACTATTTTGTTTCTGCTTTAAATATTTTTTTAGTAGAAAGCTGATGTAGAAAACAGTAAGAAAACTATCCCAAGGTTTCACTTGGAAAGGTTTTCTTAATGTTTTATAAAAATGCTATGGAGAATGTAACTTTTTAAAATTGTTGTAAAAAATCTCTTTGAACATTTTTTTTTTCAAATAGCTAAAAAGCATTGGTCAAACATAAATTGTGATTGCGATTTGAAAAATAAAATAGTAAAAAAATTGTCCCAAACCAAATATAAATATAATCGACCTGAGATCTCATATTTACAACTCAACTATTATAACAACACCACCTAGTAAAATGATTACAAAAAGAATTATAGTTGGTAACTAACTTCTTCAATACAATTTACTCTCTTTGACCTATATATATATATATATATATACATATGTATATATATATATATATGTATATATATATATATATATATACATATATATATATATATATACATATGTATATATATATACATATGTATACATATATATATATATATATAGCTCACAACAGAGCCATGAATTGTGGAAAACAGCTTTGTAAACAACCCCAGCTTCAGTGTAATCTCATCACATAGGAGGAAAAGTGTCACTTGCGATGGAACTGTACTGTTGTGTTGGAGCTCAATGGTAGAAAATCATCTTCACTTAGTTGCATAGGTCTTTGTAGAGCAAGCGATTGTAGAACTTTTTGTGCTTGCTGAGCTTTTTGAGCTTGTTGAACTTTTTGTCAATGCTAAGCATTTTTAGGTGGTTCATCTTGCTGATCTTGTTGGAGTGGAAGAATGTTGGGATGGTTTTGTCCTCGTAGTGACAATGGGCGAAGATTTTGTAGGTCAGGATCAGGAATGAAATCATATGGAATCTTCGAGTCATCCATCTTCCTAAATGTAATCGAAATCCTGCTCGGAAATTAATTGGTTGTAAGCAAAAATAAACTTAATTGTAAATGCAAACTATGAGCTCAATCCCAACATATTCACCTTCGTGTAGGTACAATAGGAACAGAATGCTTAGCAACATCAGCACTATTTCCATTCAAAACAAGAACAGACCTGTATGTCATAACAGTAATTCAAATTTATGTTGCAAAACTTGATTTAATACTTGTTGAAATTTGTTTTATTTCTTCATGTATACTTGGCAGGTTATTCAAGTTTAGAAGTTGGTGTAAATACCCTAAAGGCAAAGGAATGGTGGCAGAGCCTGAGAAATCTCCCGGTCCATTTGTCTTGAACTGCGTTCCAAAAACGATATTGCATTCACTCAAGAAAGAGACAGTGCAAAATGGCCGAACAAAATCATGGTGATCAATGTGAGGAGAAATGCAGACATCCTTGTCATAAATGTTGACAATGCAGCTGTTGGGGATGCATGATGGTGGGAGAACATGCCAAGCAACCATTCTCTTGATCATTTGTTTCAATAATGGTGGGATAGGATCGACTACCTCATCACGGATTATGCCAGGGGGATTCCCATTCCTGTCCTGCAATTTGAAATGGTAATTAGTGCATCAACAGATTAAAGTTTTGTTTGGGTCAACTTTCTTCCTGCTTCTTAAAACAGCTTTCTAGTACAACAAATTTAATTTTTTTACTAGAAAACTGCTTTAAGAAGCAGTAAGAAAGCCGCCCCAAACGAAGCCTAAGAGACCAACAAGATAAGGAAGAATTAGATAGAGTGATACCAATGCATAATTGTAACAACAACCAAATTGTATCGTGACACGTCCTTTACCTCGAATCCACTTCCTAAGCTCTAAATATGTGCGTTCTGCAAATATAAGTAAATTCTAAGGATCAACTCATCAAATAGTCATAGGAATCAATATTTAGAAGCAAATTACAGATGAAATCATAAAGAAAAGCAATTTGGTGAACTTTAACCTCATATTGTAGTATGGAAAAGCTAGAAGATTAGGAGGTTGGGATTAATGGGCAAAGGCTTTTTTTTGGCCATTTTACATAAAAGAGGTAAACCGTAAACCAATGCATTTTTTTATTATTATATAATATATATTTTTCTTATAACAAGTCTAATAAATAAAGATTTTTAAAACCTGAATGAAAAAAAAATTGATGACATTTTTAGCAATCATAATTGAGCCAAAAAAAAATACCGCTCCGCCACTGAATATATATGTATTCTGTCCCGATGGAGTAAATAATAACTATAGAAAAAAACTTAGAACACGATAAGAATACCTCTAAGCTTCCCCTTACGCCCCTTTTCCTGGAAATCATAGACGCAATCGACGATCCTCCGTTGCTCGGCGGCGGAGAATACGTCAGTGTGGAGTTCTAGACCGTCCAGTATGTTGATCATTTGTCCTTTCACCCTCTCCCAGAGCTTGAAGTCCTTCTTCCTCACGTTAGCAAACCGGATTGCCTCATCCTCCTCATCCAGCAAAATCCCTCCGCCTCTGCCGCTGCCTCCGGCGGGGCCACGGAGAGAAAGAGATTTAAGTTCTTCGGAGATTTTGTCGTCGACGGATCGGCCGGTGGTCATCGCTTCCTCCTTTCCTAACTGCTCGCTTCTCTTCTAATTTCTGGATTTTTGCTCTTCTTCACACTTTCAATTTATTTATAAGCCCATGGATTTTTTAGATTTTGGATTGGGTAAATTTATACATTAAAGAATGAATAAATTTGGCAATTTATTAAAGTAAGTTGAGATTGTCCGGCGAGAGAGAACAGAACGGTCTAACGTCCGAATTTTAATCTGAATGGCACAAATTTATGAAATTACAAAATTACCTCTTTTTAAAAATTATGACTGGTAAATCTAAAAATATATATGTGTGGCTCAAATTTACAGTAACATTTCAGCCATAAAATTTTTCCCATAATATTTTTCATTTTTATTATTTCAACAATTTAGTGAAAAATAAAAATAAAAATTCAATACTAATTTTAAAGCAAATTTAAATATTTTCAAGTCCATTACTATATAATTTATATCAGGATATTCTTATTTTTTTTTTAATTTTAAAATTATATTGGTTTAATTTCAAGCTATATTAGGCTAAGATAAAATAACCAAATTGATGAATCTTTATTTTAATATTTAAGAAAATTTTTTAGAGTTTATAGTGGAATGATGAGGACTTTAAAGAAGTGTACTAACAAAAATGTCAAGATTAGTCTAATTTGTGCTTATTTGATAAATCACTTTAGTGAGACAACCATATTTGATTGTTTAAAATAATTTTATATATTGATGTAATGCTCTGGGATTTAATTGAAGGATTTGATTTACTTAAATTTATATTTAAGTAAATTATCAACTAATTATAGATAACCATAGCTACTATAATTTTTCATAATATAAAAGTGGTATAATAAACTTTTATCTCATCAAAATATAATTATAATAATCAAGATCATGGAAGTTGAAACATCAAAATTAAAATATTGGATTACAAAATCATACCTTAGGAATCAGGATTCAAAATACTAACTTTACAACTAACTTACTCGGTGGGATGTTTATCTTTTCTTGAAACATTAAACGAATGGAATGAACATAATTAGCTCATTAGATTTCTTATTCTGTCCCATTTTTATTTATTAATATTCAAATTTAAGCTAAAGGTACAATATTATAAAAATGCAATAAGTAGACATGAAAGCAATAGGAAAACAATAAACCAATATTATACTTCTAGAACATACTTAACATTTTTACTTACTTACAATCCACTTGTACTTATATTTCCAAGATGCTTACAAAAACACGTGGCCTCGAAAGCTCACTTGCACTTAGACTTTTAGATTTCATTAGAACTTGTACCGAGTATTAGACCTTCCGGCATTCATTTCAGATTATCATTTATACTTAATCCATTAATAAAAATGCAATGCAATGATAAGAATAGGCATATCCCGATGACTACTTATAACTCCACATTCACTTCTATCTTCATTTAGCTGTCACACTTACACATGTCAAGTGTGGCTAGATTCTCTCCTAATTATGTCTCAAGAAAATGAAGCAAAATGAGTACTTACAGTTTTACTTAATCTCTCATACTTGTTTTCAGTAAGTGGGGCTAAAATCTTTTCCATATTTGCATCAAGCAGATGGGGCCAAATCGCCAGAAGATTACATGTAGGGGGGTGTCAAAATGGATTTTCGAATCAAGTTTGGATTCAACCTGAAATTAACCTTGTTTCAACTCGCCTGACCCGAACATGACCTAATTAGGTAAATGTTTTAGAAGTTTGGACCCAAACTTGACCCGTTAACCTGAATGCGAGCAGGTGAGATGCACGAGTGTGATGCACAAGCACAAATGACAGAGCCACGTGATGACGGGACGAGCACATTTTTAGGTTAACCCGAGTCAATTTTGAATTTTTGGGTTAACCTAAGCATGACCCAACAATACAATCGGGTAAGAATATAAAACTCAAATCTTACTCATTTCTCAAACGGGTTGACCTGAACTCAGAATTTTTGTGTTGATTTTTTAGATTGTGCTTAATATTGACACCCCTACATTCAGAGTCCTTATAACATATCAGAGATTCACTTTTTCCCCACATCAACACATGACCTAATACCATGTAATGCAGAATGCAATTGTAATAATGGTAATTAAATAAAATATCTCATATAATATTTAGATGATGCAAAACTTTCTAGTAAAATGCCACATTGCTTGTAAATTAGGATGCTCATTGAACTTTCACTTTTCAATTTTTAGCTTCAAAAAAGCATTTACGTGAATATTTTAAGAATTTTATACTAAAAATTTTATACGGAAAAACCAATTGTTAAAAACTTGATTTCATATAGCCAAAATGTTCATGATAAGGAGAACAATGACAAATAAAAAATTACACGATGAAAACTTTGTAAAATCTGGCAAAAATATATTTTTGTTCATAACTTTAAAAGTTATTGAAATTAAAATAAAAAACAAGGGTTTAAGAGTCTGTCTCGAGCTCTACAATTTTCTAAACTTGCCCGACGGACGAATCCCATAATTTAGCCAGTGAGTCTCTCTCCCTTTATCTATTTTCTTCTCTTCATTTCCATCCTTTCTTCTTTGGGAAGTCGCTGGAGCAAATGAAAAGGCCAAATGATTTTAGATATTTTAATATTATATTTTTGCTATTTTGAGCTCGCATCACGACACCCAACTTCCCAGCGTCGTAGTGCTCATAGAGAATTTTCTCGATGCTCCTAGAATATGCTCACCTGAAATCAAGCACCGCGACACTCGCCTAAGCTTTTTTTTGTTCAAAAATTCGAGAGCTCAACACTGGGCATCCACCAACCCTGATGCCGCAGTACTCGTAGAGTAATTTCTAACTTTGAAATTTTCACTTCTCTATTCAAAACCTTGGTTCAATTAAGACCTTATACCTTCTAAAACTTATTAGTACACATTACATCAAATATCAACAAGTATTTAACACGAGTAACTAGAATTACCTGAGTTTTTTAGGACGGGCTGACATTACACTTGGTTGTTGGTTATTTGGCATTGGATGATAATTATGATGTGGAGGAATATATTTCAAGATTTTGAAGCAAGTATTTAAGAGGAGTAACAAGTAACTTGAATAAAATATAAAGATAACTAAGTCTTCAAAGATAGGCAAACTATTTGCAAAAATATTTCAATTGTCAGTAAAAAAAAACATATAGTATTATAAGCATTACAAAACTCGTATGCAAATACTTTTTGAGAAAAAGTAGAGGGGAAAAGAGAGTATAATGGCATTAACGAGGAAGAGTTCTAACCAGCTATTTTTAATGCTTCATCCATATCAAATCATGTCATGGCTATCTATACAAATTTCTAGATAATAAATAAATAAAATTTATTTTTAAAATATTCAAAATTATATGCTCTTTATCAGGTTCTTGATTGAGCTCTTGTCATTGGACAATTTCTTTAATATTTTTTCTTGAGCTTCATTATTAGTTCTTGTAATTGAGCTTAAATCCTTATTTGATTATTTTTATTCGCATGATGTTTAGGGTTTGACCTCTTTTATGCAATCATGAAAAAAAAGGGCTTTGTAGAGTTTGACCTCTTTTTGCAGTATAGGAAAGATTGCGAGTAGATATGACAAAGATTGAATACTTTTTACTGAACATGTTAACATGACCATATACAAACATATTTTCTAATAATCTGGAAATACGATGAAACATTAAGATTTGATTTCAAGAATAGAAATTGTTTATTTATTTATTTTCTTGCACAAAAGTTTATTTATTTTTTTCTTGCACAAAAGTGACATTAGATATTGATTATGAAATCAAGTTGACAAAAAGACTAAGGCTTTGTTTGAGACGGCTTCTTTATTGCTTCTTAAATCAGTTTTTTAGTACAAAAACTAAATGTTTTGTACTAAAAGCTGATTCAAGAAGCAGTAAAAAAGCTGCCAAAACAAAGCCTAAGGCTTCCGTTGGGACAGCTTTCTTGTTGCTTCTTAAACAGGTTTTTGGTACAGAATTATCATTTTTTTTACTAAAAAACTGCTTTAAAAAGCATCAAGAAAGTTGTCCCAAACGAAACCTAAGCCTTCGGTTGGGACAAATTTCTTAAGGCTTTTTAAAGTAGTATATTATTAAAAAAAATATATTTTTTTTATAAAAAAATTGTTTTAAGAAGCAAAAAGAAACCCACCCCAAACGCAGCCTAAAATCATGCATTCCAACATCTAAATGGTTTCAAACACAACTAAGCTTATAACCCCCAACCATAGTAGAGGTCCACAAACATATTAATTTAATGAATGCAACCAAATTAATTATTTACAGCATTAAACATCAAAATGTAATTGTTTCATACTTAAAATGCCTTAACTAAAAAAGAAGAACTCAGCTTATGGTTCAACAAGCCAAGATAACCACATCCCTCAATTATAAATCATGATAGATAAACAATAGAACAGTATTAGAAAGATTACATTATTTTCTCATGCATATAACATTGATCTACAAAACCAACAACTTGAAATCATAAAATGTTTGCAGAAAAATAAATTTTAAGTTGTTGTGCAAGTCCTAAAAGTTATTCTCATTCAACACTAGGATAGAGATTATTAACCAATATGATTAGTGGTGTTGAAAGATGTTTTCATATGAACATGGACTTCATTTGTCTTTATTTAGTCATAATCAATGGCAAAACATTTAACTATTTACGGAGCCTAAATGGATTAATGTAGCATAGCTTGCATGCGATGGAGAAAGTATTAATCAAGTGAACTCAACCTTAATACCATAATTGAAAAAAGTTTTTCCAACAATATTATACATTGTCATACAATTACAAAATAGAGTTCATATAATCTCGGAGTAAAATTATAAAACTTTTTTGTCCGTATTTTAGAGTGTTTTAAGATCAAAAATTTGTGACAAAATCCGTGTTTAATCATATGAATTTAATAGTGATATAGAGATATATAGGGATGACAAAATATTAAGTATTATGAAACATTTAATAAGTTATCTATTGTGATCAAAGATAATTAACAACTAAAACTAAAGATTAACCAGCATAATAAAAACTCAAAAGGCTATGCAATCATGAGACTTTACTTACTTGGTTTCCTTTGAGACGGCTTTCTTATTATTTTTAAATCAGCTTTTTAAGTCATAAATGTATAGTTCAAAAAAAAAATTATGCTAAAAAATTATTTTAAAAAATAGTAAAAAAAATAATCATAAACAAAATCTTAATCTCCCCATGTGAAAGCCTTCCAAATAGAGTCAAATGGGTTTTAGCAAAAAAAATTATTTCCATGGCTTGTCTAAGTTATGTCATTCAATTATTAACTCCAAAATTCCTATAGAACAAATGAACAATGGGCTTCCTACTTCTCAAGGAAAGCTAAATTTTGCTTTTTATTCCCTCTCTCTTTGGCTCCCAATATACATCGCTGTAGGTCAAACTCCATCGGCTAACTTCAAATCCCAATAAAATTTAGGAATTTTTACATACATAACACTTAAAACTATTACAAATACATATTTAACACTCAAAGTTTTTATTTACTAATATACCACTTAAAATTCATTTTTTTCATATATTTTAACACTCCGTTTGAGCCCCATCAAAAATCCCGTCTGAACCGCCTTCTCTGTCGCGTCAGTTCAGATCTCAGCAGCATTCTGAAGCTTCGAAAAACAAAAGCTTTCAGTTCCTTCAACTCGAGCTCTTCTTTCCTTTTCTAGGATTTCTTCCGCTTTTTCTTCCGTAATCGTCAATCATGACCTTTTGACTTCCCATTTTAGGCTAAAACATTACAGGTGGAGCAAAAGGAAATCTCTAAATTACAGATTTCGGAAATCAGAACTGCCACGAGTAATTTTGACTTCTGCAAGAATTCTTTTTCTTGCCAACTTATTTGTTGAATATTTTTGAGCTATCCGTGGACATTATGGAAATCTTTCTTCCTTTTGCAATTTGGATGTTTTAGAACCGCCTTGCATCTGTTGTTGCCTATACTTTTTTTATCTCTCTTTATTCCCTTTTACAAATGTCTTATATATGTGTTTGGATTGAAGGAGAATGAAGGAAATGAAAAGAGGAAACTTGCCACTGCAAATTTTGAAACTGTAACAATTGATTTTGGTGATTTTTATGACCAACACTTTTTTCCATATTTTGGGACGGGAGGCTCAAATGGGAGGCAGTTTACCTAATCGATTTTGTTATGTTTCAGAGGCAGAACAGACAGGAAGCTAGACGGGAGGCTCCGACGGGAATGGTGGGCAGTGTTTCGATGGGAATAGATAAGCGTTTTGTTCTTGGACGAAATGGAGAAGATGAGTAAATGCAGAAGGAAGATGAGTTCACGCGCAAACAGGATATTGGGCGGCTTTTCACGGAAAGGAGGAAACATAGTGGTATTTTAGAAAGGTAAAGAGCTTTTTAGTGGTATGTGTGTAAATATATAAGTTTAGGAGTTAGATGAGTAAATATTATAGTTTTAAGTGTTATGTATGAATATTTTTTTAGTAGAAAGCTAATATAAAAAATAGCAGAAAAACTATCCTAAGTTTTGTTTGGGACGATTTTATAAAATTATTATAGAGAAATTAACTTTTTGAAGTTATTGTAAAAAACCACTTAGAGCAAATTTTTTTTAGAAGTAGCTAAAAAGCATTGGCCAAATAAAAATTGTGATTGTGATTTGAAAAATAAAATAATAAAAAGATTGTCCCAAACCAAACATAAATATAATCAACCCGAGATCTCATATTGACAACTCAACTATTATAACAACACCACCTAGTAAAATGATTACAAAAGGATTACAAAAAAAAAATTATATTTGATAACTAACTTCTTCAATGCAATTTACTCTCTTTGACCTATAAAAAAGAGTAATAAACTTTTGCCCAGTAAAACATAAAAAAAAAAAGCTCACAGCAGAGCCATGAACAGTAGAAAACAACTTTGTAAACAACCCCGATTTCAGTTGAATCTCATCACATAGGAGAGAAAGTGTCACTTGCGACGGGGCTGCACTGTTGTGTTGGAGCTCAGCGGTGGAAAATCATCTTCAGTTAGTTGCATAGGTCTCTACAGAGCAAGCAATTGTAAACTTTTTGCGCTTGCTGAGCTTTTTTAACATGTTGAACTTTTTGTGAAGGCTGAGCATTTTTAGCTGGCTGATCTTTCTGATCTTGCTGGAGTGGAAGAATGCTGGGATGTTATTGTCCTCATAATGACAATGGGCGAAGATTTTGCAGGTCATGATCAGGAATGAAATCATATGGGGTCTTCGAGTCATCCATCTTTCTAAACGTAATTGAAATCCTGTTCAGAAATTAAATGGTTGTCGGTAAAAATAAACTCAATCGCAAAATGCAAACTATGAGCTCAATCCAAGCATATTCACCTTCGCGTAGGTACAACAGGAACACAATGCTTAGCAACATCAGCACTATTTCGATTCAAAACAAGTACAGATCTGTATGTCATAACAATAATTTTTCATGTATAGTTGTAATATGATGCAGGTTATTCAAGTTTAGAAGTTGGTTTAAATACCCTAAAGGCAAAGGAATGGAGTCAGAGCCTGAGAAATCTCCCGGTCCATTTATCTTCAACTCCGTTCCAAAAACGATGTTGCATTCACTCAAGAAAGAGACCGTGCAAAATGGCCGAACAAAGTCATGGTGATCAATGTGAGGAGGAATGCAGTCATCCTTGTCATAAATATTGACAATGCAGCTGTTAGGGATGCATGATGGTGGAAGAATATGCCAAGAAACCATTCTCTTGATCATTTCTTTCAATAATGGGGGGATAGGATCGACTTCCTCATCGCGGATTATGCCAGGGGGATTCCCTTTCCTATCCTGCAATTTGAATTGGTAATTAGTACATCAATAGATTATAGTTTTGTTTGAGACGACTTTCTTGTTGCTTCTCAAAGTAACTTTTTAGTATTAAAATTTTAATTTTTTATTAGAATTTTGATCTAAGAAACAGTAAGAAATCCGTCCCAAATGAATCCTAAGACACCAACAAGATAAGGAAGAAATAGATAGAGTGATACCACTGCATAATTGTAACAACAGCCAAATTGTATTGTGACACGTCCATTGCCTCGCATCCACTTTCTAGGCTTTAAATACGTGCGCTCTACAAATATAAGTAAATTCCAAAGATCAAGTAGTCAAATAGGCATAGGGAGTAATATTTAGAAGCAGCTTACGTACATATGAAATCATAAAGAGAATCAATTTGGTGAACTTTAACCTTTAACCTCATTTTGTAGTATGGGAAAGCTTGAAGATTAGGAGGCGGGGATTAACGGGCAAATGCTTTTTTTGGCCATTTTACATAAAAGAGGTAAACCAATGCTTTTTTTTTTATTATAATATAATATATATTTTTCTTATAACAAGTCCAATTATAAAAAAAGATTTTTTAAACTTGAATGAATAAAGTTAATGATATTTTTAGCATTCATAATTGAGCCACAAAAAAAATACTAACTAAAATTCTGAAAATTGCAGAAAAAACTTAGAACATGATAAGAATACCTCTAAGCTTCCCCTTACGCCCCTTTTCCTGGAAATCATAGACGCAATCGACTATCCTCCGCTGCTCGGCGGCGGAGAATACGCCGGTGTGGAGTTCTAGACCGTCCAAGATGTTTATCATTCGTCCTTTCACCCTTTCCCATCGGTTGAAGTCCTTCTTCCTCACGTTAGCAAACCGGTTTGCCTCATCCTCCTCATCCAGCAAAATCCCTCCGCCTCTGCCGCTGCCTCCGGCGGGGCCACGGAGCGAAAGCGATTTCAGTTCTTCGGATATTTTGTCGTCGACGGATCGGCCGGTGGTCATCGCTTCCTCCTTTCCTAACTGCTCGCTTCTCTTCTAATTTCTGGATTTTTGCTCTTCTTCACAGTTTCAATTTATTTATAAGCCCGTGGATTTTTTAGATTTTGGATTGGGTAAATTTATACAAAAATGAATGAATAAATTTGGCAATTTCTAAAAATAAGTTGAGATATTCCGGCGAGAGAGAACGGTCATGCATGTGGTCAGACGTCCGAATTTTAATTAGAATGGCACAAATTTATGAAATTACGAAATTACCCCTTTTTAAAAATTCTAAGTCATAAATCCAAATAATATATGTGTGGCTCAAATTTACTGGTGTGAAAACCGGAGCAAACCTGCACAGAACAGAAAACAGAGAAGAAAAGAGCAGGGAAAAGAAGAAGAGCAGGGAGAAGAAGAATAGCAGGGAGAAGGAGGAGAGAACAGGAGGAGAATAGGTGGAAAACTCAAATATCAGTATTCAATTCTGTCTCGCCTCTCCCCCTCAACTAGTACATAAGTACTATTCTAATAAAATGAAATATGAAAATAGCAATATTTGGCCACTACTTGGCATATGGCAGAAAAGCAAACTATCTAAAAGTAATAATGCTAAAAAGCTGCAGAGAAGGGGTGGAGGTTGTAGGTTAAATGAAATGTTGGCGTTGGGATGTGCTCCAGTACCACAATAAGCCACATCAGGTCTCCCCGGCCGTGGGAGATTCCTCACCTGAGGAAATAGATTGGACCATACCCGCTTGCTGTTTGTAAGTGTGATTTGCTGCTTCTAGTTTGTCCCGTACACTTTGTAGCATTTTAGTGTAAGCTTCGGTAGTAATGGCTGCTACCATGCTCTTGCATTGTGGCAAACGGCAACATCCACTAAGTGATTATGACACTTAGTAGATAAAATGTTGAATGGCATTGCCCAGTGGACCGGTTTGTCATAGCATTATATGCGAAGTCAGCATGACCGAGGTCCGTCGAGGAGCGTGAGAGAGCATAAGCAATCCTCCTGGGTCGAAGATTCTGCGTCTTTTAAACCTATCCGCAAGCTTGTTCATCAGTCGATTGAATTCTTTTGGATTTCCACAAATTTGCAAGCCTCCATTAGTAGAAATAACAACATAGTTGGCACTTGGAATTGATTCTTTATCCCCTCTAAAATTACATAATAAGCTCCTGACTCCAGCAAATAATTTGTTCCAACTCATAGTATCCTTAGTATGCATTTCATCGAACAGTTTCTGTGCATCCTTAATCTCCCATGTTCTTAAAATTTCCTCAACAATAGAGTTCCACGAAATCACATCAGTCTTAGAGAAAATTTCTTCAGCTTCCTTCCAAAAGTCATAATTGCACATTCCGTCACTATTCGGCTCAAAATTGAACTCCTTAAATTGTAAGTACCTTTTTAAATTAAGCAACGTCTCCTCGCTCCTAGAGTTTGCGAGCTGTATCAAATGGAGAGCCATGGCAATTGAAACGAACATAACTCCATTATCATCAAGGACATCCAGAACTCTCCCTTCAAAGCTTAAAATCTTCTCATGATCATCAGTACCAAGGGAGTCTAGATTTTGTCCAACCTTTAAGCAAGGAAGACCAAGTGATCTGGCCAGAGAGGCGGATGATCGAGAGGGTGATTCGATTGAGCTGAGACGAGACCTAGGATTTGCATATTCAGTGGCAGAAACATTGGCCCATAGCTGGTGGCTCCCGATCATGGTTGAGAGATGTGGCTGGAGTAGGGCCTGTCGCGCGGACTGAATCATGCAGATAAAATTGGAATCGTGACAGACGGGGTCGAAACGATTTGCGCCGCAGAACTCTGCGGGTGCGGGCGTTCCAACTAAAAGTATCGTTTCAGGCGTCGTGCTCATTTTCCATCCTGCTGAGGTGGTAGCAGACTGCGAATCTAGCATTGGGAGAAGCTTATCGTAAACCGAGAGTGCGTCTTGAAGAGGATAACAACACGGTTCCCCAGCTGTACCGAGAGTTCGTCTTGTGCAAGAAGCCGGCGACAGGTTCGGCGAGCAAGCCGTCGTGAGGGCTGTGGTCGGGCTTGTGGATAGCGAAAAGGGCCACTGCACGCCAGAGTCGCGCTGGAGTCGCACAGATGCTGAAGCTGTGCGGGTGAGCGCGTAGGACGCGATGGCTAGTCTGATAACGGCTTTGCACAAGCTGCAGGCGGACGTCCGGGTGGCCGAAGGATACGGCAGGGGCGCAAGCGCTCTGTAGGAATCGCAGTGGGCGTGCATTAGGGTCTCCGGGACATACTTGCCCCCAAATCTCTCAAACCGGCCGAAAGAATCTGGCCTCTGCGCGGCGAGCCCCACCGCACCGTTCCCGATTTCCTCTATCGCCATAGCGGTGGCTGATACCTCCCGCCTGGCCACTGTTGCAAGCAGATGCGAGCCCATCCAAGACCTTGCTTGCAGGAAGCTGACACAGGTCGCATAAGAGGAATACGAGGACTTCGAGGAACCGAAACTTTGTATTATAATATCTTCTTGCGGTGAGAAGAAAGAAAATAACCAATGGCGAAAGCTCAAAAATGAGATCAGTCCTAGGCGGGCTTGAGGAGGTGCCAGAGTGATATTGCGGGAGCTGAGCGGCGGGTCAGGCGGGAGCGGAAGAAATCTGGCATTGGCGGGTTTGGTTTGGTAATCGAGCTTCTCGACGTCTTCGCTGTATGCTTCCGAGTCGGGGTTGAAATCACGCTGTTCGACGGAGTCGGAGCAGGCAACAACACTGGAATAGGGTCGTGATAGCTCGAGCTCAATACCTGGAGCAACATCGTGATAGCAGCGTGAGTTCTCTGTCTGCTGCTGCCAGAGTGGAGTGTGCAGCAACGGGGGAATGGTGTCGCCGGACGCCAACGGAGAAATAGTATCGGCAGCGAGCTGTGGATCTACTCGGGCTGTGGTTACGAGCCGTAGAGAGGGAATGGTCGCGAGTTCCAGCGGCCGGTGCTGGGTTGGATCTGTTTGGAAAACCTGGTGTTGCAGTGGAGATCGTGAAGGAGGTTTGATGGTTTCTTGAGTCGACGGCGCGCGTGGTCGGGATGTTGTAGTAGGTGTCGGTCGAGCTCGATTCGATGGAAGCGGGAGGATAGACTCAGGTGGTGCTCGCAGGAGTGAAGACCGATTGCAGGAGAATACGGATGTGGAGGCGGATTCGGGCTGTGGCACGCCGTGCTGGAGCGACGGAGGTCGGACAAGTGCGGAATCGACCTTTGATGTAAGATCAGGAGGAGAGAGCGAGTAAATGTCCGATGATAGCTTGATTGTCGTCGTGCGTATTCGTTCTAAGGAACGATTGAAATCAGCAAATGATGCATCCATCCTGTCAAGAATTGCATTCACTTGAGCTGCTCGAAGGGTTTCACGACGTCGATCTTCGTCGAAGGTCCTTCTTCTTTGGCGCCGTTCTTTGTGAGGATAGTGGGGCGGCGGATCCCACCATTGTGGTGGAGGATAGTCGCCTTCTTCGTCGTCGACCGCCCACCTTCGTTTGTAGTCCATCATTCTTCACCAACTCGTGGCTCTGATACCAAATGGTGTGAAAACCGGAGCAAACCTGCACAGAACAGAAAACAGAGAAGAAAAGAGCAGGGAAAAGAAGAAGAGCAGGGAGAAGAAGAATAGCAGGGAGAAGGAGAAGGAGAGAACAGGAGGAGAATAGGTGGAAAACTCAAATATCAGTATTCAATTCTGTCTCGCCTCTCCCCCTCAACTAGTACATAAGTACTATTCTAATAAAATGAAATATGAAAATAGCAATATTTGGCCACTACTTGGCATATGGCAGAAAAGCAAACTATCTAAAAGTACTAATGCTAAAAAAGCTGCAGAGAAGGGGTGGAGGTTGTAGGTTAAATGAAATGTTGGCGTTGTGATGTGCTCCAGTACCACAATAAGCCACATCATTTACAGTAACAGTTAAGCCATAAAATGTTTCCCATAATATTTTTTCATTTTTATTATTTCAACAGTTTAGTGAAAATAAATAATAGAAAAATTTTATTTTAAAATTTATTAATTTTTTAAAAAATTAATATAATGTAAATTCCTCATATTCAATACTAATCTTAAAGCAAATTTAATAATTTTCAAGTCCATTATTATATAATTTATATTAGGATATTCTTAAACTTTTTTTTTTTAATTTTAAATTTATAATTGGTTTAATTGCGAGCTATATTATGCTATGATAAATTAACCAAAATGTTGATTAATTTCACTATTTAGTATTTAATGCAGATATATTTGATTAGACTCCAACTTTTATTATTATAGTCATAAAGGTAGCATCTGAATTATCTCATAAATATTTTAATTTCCTATGAATTTAATCGAGTACTTTAAGCCCCAAAATGAAACTCCATAACCCTACATCATATATGAAGTGCCCTAAAAATAGGACGTGAAATTTAGTTATGTGGTAGAATTGGTAATTATGAAGAGTTTGACACTCCTCGATGAAATAACTCCTTGAATAAAGGTGTTGGGTGTTATAGTTGGGAGGATAATGGCTAAAAAAAAATTATGAATCTTTATTTTAATATTTAAGAAAGTTTTTTAGAGTTTATAGTGGAATAATGAGGACTTTAAAGAGGCATGCTAACAAGAATGTCAAGGTTAGTCTAATTTGTGCTTATTTGATAAATCACTTTAGTGAGTGGGTTTTATGTAGGATAAATATATGAAAATGATGGTGAAACATTAGATTATGATGTATGATCTGAATTTGATGGCAGAATTTGGTGGAGTTTAAGATAGTGTTGAGGTATGGGAAATAAGATTATGTCCTAGTATCCCCTAATTTGGTCGAGAGTTATTTTAAAGTGTTTAAAATTATTTTAAATCTTGATGTAATGCCCAGGGATTTAATTGAAGGTTTTGACTTACTTAAATCTATATTTACGTATCTTATCAACTAATTATAGACAACTAGAGCTACTAAATTTTTTCAAAATATAAAGGTGGTATAATTAACTTCATCTCATCAAAATAAAATTGCTACGTTCTGGAATATTCGCGGCAGTAGAGAAACATAAAATTAATGTCTTAGCTTTGTGCGAAGATCCAACACACAATCCGATAAAAGAGAGGGTGTAGTGTTCATAAGATACACCATAGTTTTTACGTGAAATCCCCTAAAAAGGGGGAAAACCACGGGACATGACCAAGTTAGAATGAATCCACTATTATTTGCAGTCGATTACAAATGAGGCCCTTCATTGGAGAGAAGGACTTGATTTGATATAACAGATATACATTATATAAAATGCATTACATGGTAGAAATTGGAAGAATCTGTATTGATATTTCGTTTAGTAGGCAGGACCATAGTTGGCGAGCAACGGAGGTCGAAAAGACTATAGTCAGCAGGAGACAAGGGTCAGAAAGACTGTTGTCTGGCGGTGGAGGTCAGAAGGATCGTAGTCTGCAGGACACAAGGGGTCAGAAAGACTGTTGTTTTACGATGGAGGTCGGAAGAACTGTAGTAGACGACATAAGTTTGAAGGACCATAGTTGGTAGGAGATAGAGGTCATAAACATCGTAGTCGTAAGGCGGTGGTCCAGCGAAAGTCCGGGCATTATTTGGTAGTTTGGCGGAACTCAGACTTCTATCGATGGTCCGAAAAAAGTTCAGGCCTTAATCGATGGTCCGACGGTCGTTTGGCAGAACTCCGGCGTCAGGCGATCGTCCAGCGAAACTCTGACGTCAAGCAGTGGTTTGGAAAAACTCCGGCGTTGGGAGGTTGTCCAGCTGAAGTCCGGCGTCAGGCGGTGGTCCTGACGAAATTATGGCGTCTGGAGGTGGTTCGGCGGAACTCCGGTGTCGAGCGATGGTCCGGCAGAACTCTAGCGTCAGGCGGTGGTCTTGACAGAAGTTCTGTGTTAGTCGGTGGTCCGGCGGAAGTCCGCCGTTAAGCGGTGGTTTGGCAGAACTCTGGTGTCAGGCGGTGGTCCCGGCAAAACTCCGACTAAGGTCTGGAGGAACTCTGACGGTGGTCGGGAGAAACTCCGATGGAGATCGGGAGGAACTCTACTTTATCGTGTACCATTTAATGGTCATTTTAATACTATTGGAATTTAATGATCTTTGGTTAGATTTTTCTCGTCAAGCCGCTCGATTCGACTATAAGCACATCACTTTTGGAAACCGTTTGGTAATTTAAATTATGGTTTGAACCTTCTAAATGCCCTTTGAGTCTTTAATTTTGACTCATTTGGGCTCAGATTGAGTCGAATTTGGTGTCGTTGGTTTCATATTTTTTAGACGTTCAATTTGATTGCAAGTTTGCTAAAATCAGAATTCAGATGGTCTCCGATTTATTTTTTGAAGCTTACAACTCAATTTTGCTTTGAGATTCGTGGCTGATCAAGATAATATTTTGATGATATATCAATAATTATAATAATCCAGATCATAGAAGTCAACATATTAAACAATTAAATATTGAATTACAAAATCATACCTTTGGAATCGGGATTCAAAATCCTATCTCTACAATTGATTTACTCAGTTGGATGTTTACCTTTCCCTGAAATATTAAAAAAATGGAATGAGCATAATTAGCTCAACAGACTTCCTATCTTGAACCATTTTTATGCTTATGGACCAAGTGTTCATCATCAATAGATGAGATTTTTTTTTATCTCCTTTAAAAAATGTCAATTTTCCATCCATTTGTTGTAAGTTAAAGTCAAATTGAGCAATTAATGTCAAAATAATCTGAAGAAAACTTTCTTGAATACAAGAAAATATTTCTTATATACATGCATGATTAATCTCCTTATTTTGAGCAAATCTCTTAGGAATGAGTCATGTACCATATCTTTCAATGCAACTTAATAAAGCTTATTTAGGTTTTGTTTGAAACTTTTTTTTTATTGCTTCTTAATGTAGTTTTTTAATGTAAAATTTTTAATTTTTGTTCTAAAAAATCATGTTAAAAAGCAGTAAGAAAGCCGTCACAAATGAAACCTTAGTCTTAAAAATTCTAATTATATAGACTGACCTTAGCTTTGGTAGGTAGCTCTACAAAATCCTAGATATGATTGCTCTTCATGGAGTTCACTAATATTTTAATCCTTTATATGAAGACAAATTATAATTTTAGCGCCACAACATATAGGATACCTCATTAATATTATACATCTTAATGTTAATGTGAACTTGCATTGAACAATATGTTTTTTTTTCTTAAATTTAAATTAAAAATATTATTGAAATATGTGCATAAACCCATTCATGATTTTGTAGGTAATTTGTCTCATTCAATTTATTTTTTAGTCTTCATTACAATGCCTAAGTCGAACCCAGCTAGGGGACACTGCCCCTTGGACCCCCGTTCTAGCTTGGGATTACTCTAATTCTCCTAAATTTAAGCATTTTACTCATAAATTCTATTCTCATATGGATGAGGTTGCATGGCATAATTTCATTTGGCGTAAGAAGGCTTCTCTCAAGTTTGCTTGCTTTCCCTAGATGGCTATTGTGAAGAAACTTAAATGCGCTGATTTGCTTATCCGAAGAGGTTTACTGGTCTTACCGGGTTGCTCTTTCTGTATTAATTCCCATGAATCTCATCATCACAATTTTTTATTGTGACTTCTCTTTTTCTATTCTCACTATGGTTTTAATAGTTTTTAGGAGATTCTCTTTTAGGCCTAATCTGTTTCAGGCATATCATTTTCTGGATTCTGAATATTCCACTTCTAATTTAGAGAAAAAACTTATGTTTCTCTATCATGGCTTATATTGTATATTATCTTTGGAGGGAGATAAACAACAGGCGTTTCTCTAATACTTGGTTGTCTCCCCTTACGGTGACTGATGCTATCAAAATGACTACTAGAGGGAAAGCTATCAGCTAGAAAAATGTGGTTTTACTCAAAGAGAAGTTTGCTGGTCTCTTCTTAATTTGGTTCAGCTCACTGGAATTTTGTTGCGGTTTTGTTGGTTGGTGTTTTCGATGGTACGATGATGACCTGGGAGCACCGATTTGGCTTGAGGCTGCTTAGTGGATCCCCTTTCCTGTTTTTTTTTTTTTCTCTTTTTTTGCTAGGTTGTGGCTACTGGGGATGTTGGTTTATTTCGTAAATTGGTTCTTCCAGTCATATATCTAATGCCTCATGTTATTTCGGGTGCTCTCACCCCCCCCCCCCCCCTCCTCCTTGTATTTTTATTCTTGGGATGAACTCCGTTTATCTTTGGAGTTCTTTTCTCTTTCTTTTTCTTTACAGGTCTTTTGGTTTTTACATGTAACTGGTCTTTCTTTTTAATACATGAGATGTTCCACCCCAACTAAAATTCTTAATGTCTACCATTAAGAATGTTATCACCATTCAACTAACACCAGAAAATCATCTTACCTGGAGGTCGCAGGTGTTGAAAGTGTTTCGAGCCAATGGATTAGAAGGTTATCTTGATGGCACAGTTAAACGACCTCCTCGTCAAACTGCCGATGCCGCTGGTGTAGTTACTCTGAATCCCTTGTTTTCCACCCGGATATTAATAGATCAAAACCTTGCAGCTGCCTTGTTTTCACTGTTTCTGCACCATTACTTCCTTATGTTCTGAATTTGGATTCCTGTGTAGAGATTTGGGAGATGATTGGTAAACGTCTTCAGCCTACCAACTGTTCTTGAATCATTCTAATTAAAAATGATCTTCATCATGTCTCCATGGCAAATAAAAAAATATAGCAATATTTATTTGACATTAAATTAAAGGTTGATACTCTTATGGCTCCCAGTTGTAACCTAGATCCAGAAGATGTTATCATGTACACCCTTAATGGGTTTCTAGCACCCTATCAATCTTTCAAGACACCTATACGCACTAATTTGCAGCCATTAAGTCTTGATGACTTTTACTTGTTTTTATGCAATGAAGAGACAAACCTTGCTAATGAAGCCTCAAGGGATCTTTAATCTATGCAAATCTCAGATACTTCATTAGCTCTTGCAACAACACGTGGTTAAGGTGGAAATCGTCAACCGTTTAGCTCCTCTCGTGGTGGTCGCATGCCGTTTTCCCCTCGTGGCGGCTGCTCTACTTCTGCTCGCGTCGAATGTCAGATTTGCGGCAAGCCAGGGCATTCAGCAATAAAATGCTGGCACGTGATGAATTTAAACTACAACAGTAACCCTTCTTCCGCTTTGATGGCAGAATCTGTAGAAACTCTATCTTCTTTAACATACTGGATTTTGGATACGGGAGCTACATCACATCTCACCAATGATGTAACTAACCTCGTCAACTCTCAACCTTATCATGGATCCCAGCAAATTCAAGTTGGGAATGGCCAATCACTGTCGATTTCTAATACAGGTCAAGGCATATTACCCACTCCTACCCGTAAGTTTGTTTTATCTCCTTTACTTCATGTCCCTGAAGTTTCTCACAACTTACTTTCTGTACTTCTGATAATGGCTGCATTGTTTCATTTTCTCCATCTGGTTATCATATAACAGATCCGAGAACAAATCGTTCGATCCTTTCGGGTCCTTGCCGTGAAGGTCTCTACTCTGTTTCCGTTCCATCCATGTCCTCATCTTTCACCTCCACTTAAAAGGCTCTCGTCACTACTGTTGATTCTTCTTATCTTTGGCATGCTCAGTTGAGTCACCCTCACAACGCTGTGTTTTCTACTATAGCAAAGTCAAATCCGTCTTTATTTATGGATGCCTTTTCACGGTTTTCTTAGATTTATCTTATGGTTACTAAGTTTGAAACCTTTTCCAAATTTATATTGTTCAATACGATGATTGAAAAATAATTCTCAACACACATTAAAATTTTTCGCTCGAATACTGGAGACGAATACTCAAGTATACCATTTTATAATTTCCTTTCTACAAAAGGCATTGTTCATCAGTTCAGCTGTCAATACACACCTCTACAGAATGGCCATGCTGAACGCAAGCATTGTCATATAATTGAAACGGCTCGCACCCTCCTACTTCAGGCCCATCTTCCAACTCAATTTTGGATTGAAGTTGTTCTAACAACTACTTATCTCATTAATCGTCTTCCTTCTATTACCACAAATTCTTTATCTCCATATCAGTAGTTATATCATAAACCCCCTATATATCCTCATCACAAAATATTTGGGTGTTTGTGTTTTCCCTGACTTCAACATTCAGCTCCTCATAAATTTGCTCCAAAGTCCACTATAGGAAAATAGCGTATTACCGGCGGATTTTCTGAAGAATAAATCTAAATTTTTTGGCGAAAAAATCTGAATTTTCTGGCGGATTTCTAAATTTTGCGGCAGATTTCCGGTGAAAACTTGTTCGACGACAAATCGATCGTCGGAAAAAATTTCCATCGAAAAAAATCCATTGGAAAAATTTTCCCCGAAAATCTTTTGGCAGATAAACTCTGCCGGAGTAACTAAAAAGGAATTTTAAAAAAAAATTCGTCAGCAAGCCCGCAAAGTTGACCCGACCTGAAATTGGCCTGCCCGCAAGCTGTACAGCCCGCTTGGTCGAAACCCGCCTGCGTACATGACCCGTCCCCGCTTCCGCTTGAGCCTCGCACCCGCGTCACATAGCCTGACTACCCCGCCCGCTAAAACGCGCGCTGTGATGGCCGTGGGATTCGAAGTGGAGACATGGTAAGCATTCAACCACTTTGCTGTTGGTTAAAACCTGCAAAAACACTGAATTAATAAATAATATAATTAAATATCATAGTACGAAAATTATAATTTTAAAAAAACTTAAATAAAATATTATAATTAATAAATAATTAAAATAAGTTATTATGTTAATAATTAGTTAAAATAAGTTTTAAAATTTTTAATAAATAGATTATTAATTTAATAACTTTTTATATTATTTGAAAATACATTAAAAATATTAAATTTAGTAATTAATTAAAATTACTATTTTAATAAATAATTAAAATAAGTTATTACATTAACATTTAATTATAATTACAAATCAAATTTATAATTATATAAAATAAATTATTAAATTTATAATTATTTAAAATAAGCTTTAAAATTACTCACCATGATTTTTAAATCCATCGGAAAAATCGCCTGAAAATCCGTCAGAAAAACGTCGGAAAACTTACTTGCACATTAGTCGGAAATATTTTATCATAATCCGTCTGAAATCCGCCGCAAAATCCGCCAGAAAATATTCCGTCGTAAAGTCGTCGGAAAATCCGCCTGTTATAAACAATTTTCCTGCAGTGGTCTTCAACCTGTGCATTTCTCGGGTACAACTCTAGTCACAAGGGATACCGTTGTTATCAAATTTCCAATCAGAAAATCATCATTTCCCGTCATGTCCAATTTCATGAACATAATTTTCCCTTTGAGTCTTCTGGTTCCACTAGTTCTGCTTCCTCAACTATTATTCCCACTTCCATAACAGCACCGCTAAGTCTTGTTCCATAACAGCAACACCTAACTCTCTTCCTAGTGAACCCACGCATTTTCCTTCCACCTCACCCGATTTGCTAGTACCTCAACTTGCTGATATTTCTGCACCACAATATTCTTCCCATATACTACCAATTCAACAAGCTAACTCCACTCTACCCGATACATTGCCCTCTGTTTTACCTCAACCGATACATCCCATGGTGACTCGTCTCAAAACCGGCAGTCTAAAACCCAAGCAACAATTTAATCTTCAACATAAACTTACTGAATTTCCTGATCCAACCTGTTATTCGGCGGCCGTTAAACACCAATACTGGTGAGATGCCATGTCTACTGAATTTCAAGCTCTTCAAGCTCATGGCACTTGGGATCTAGTTGAACCACCGCCAAATCAAGTTGTTTTAGGCTGCAAATGAATCTATAAAACAAAACGACACTTTGACGGCTCTATTGCTAGACACAAAGCTCACATTATTGCTCATGATTTTTGTCAGGAATATGGCATTGACTATACGGAAACATTTAGTCCTGTGGCTAAATTTTCTACAATTCGTCTCTTCATCGCTGCAACTGTTCATCGTCACTGGCCTATGACTCAATTGGATGTCTCCAATGCATTTTTACATGGAGATTTACATGAGTCTGTTTATATGCAGCAGCCACTTGGCTTTAAAGATCCTCAACATCCCAATTTGTGTGCCGGCTTCATAAGGCCATTTATGGCCTTAAAAAATCCTCTCGTATGTGGCTTGCGAAGTTTACCACACATTTGCAGTCTTTGGGTTTTCGTCATAGTGATGCTGATCCTTCTTTACTTATTTATACTAGTCAGTGCCATCATATATATTTGCTAGTATATGCGGATGACATTTTGTTAACATGAAGTAGTCCAACTGTTATTCAAACTTTGCTCAGTAATCTTCAACACAATTTTCAACTTCGCAACTAGGAGATATGAACAACTTTCTCGGTATTCAAGCTATACCGACTCCTAGGGTTGGTTTTGATACTTGCAAACTAGTCGTCGCTCCATTTTCTTTGAAACTAGTGGTGGACAACACATCTCTTTTATTATTTGACAATCCCGAATTTTATCGTCATATTGTGGGTGCCTTACAATATTTAACCTTAACTAGGTTAGATATTTCTTATGTTGTTAACAAACTATGTCAATCTATGCATACTCCACTTCGGCACCACTTTCAAGCTCTAAAACATCTTATGAGATATCTACAAGGCACGGTCAACTTTGGTCTTCCTATCAACAATACCTACTCTTCGTTACGTGCCTATGCTGACTCCGATTGGGCTGGCGATCCAATTGATAGAAAATCAGCCACTGGTTATTGTTTATTTTTGGGAGATACTCTCCTTTCTTGGTACGTTAAAAAGCAACCAACTGTTGCTCGCTCCTCTACGGAAGCTGAATATCGAGCATTGGCCACTATAGCAACAGACATAGTTTGGACCCGGCGGTTACTTACTGAATTTCAGTTTTCCACTTCCACTCCTACACCTCTATATTGTGACAATGTGTAGCCATTGCCCTTGCTCATAATCCAATTTTTCATGCCCGGACGAAACATATAGAGGCTGATTACCACTTCATTCGGGATTGTATCAGTCTAATTCTATTGCAGTTCAACATATCAACTCTCAGGATCAAGTTGCTGATATATTTTCCAAGACATTGCCTCGTCTTAGGTATAATCTACTTCGTGACAAGTTTATGGTTTCTCCGATACCATCAGCTTGCGGGGGCCTATTAAAGTGTTCTGAGGGTGAGTAGAACACATGACTGCACTCCGTACGCCACTAGCGCCTGGAAAACGAAATGCCTGCAGCAATGCATTACCTCTTTCTCACCTTTCTAATATGCTTTCCATCTATATAATAGTGTACTGTTTTACACATAAGAAGATAGCGAAGATACACATTTTACTCTCTTGGTTTTAGTTTTCTTCACCTTTGTTTTCTCTGTTCTTGAGTACAGGAAAGCTCGCATCAACAAGCCATGTTAGCCGCATCCTTTAATTATAAATCATGATAGATAAGTAATAGAATAGAAGAGTATTTGAAAGATTACATAGATAAAATTGATTAGTTTCAACATAGATGACACAGGATCTACCAAACCAAAAACTCCAAATCATAAGTGTCTGCAGAAAAATAAATATTAAATCTCATTCAATACTATGATAGAGATTATTAACCAATATGATTGTAGAAAATAATTTTTTTTATGATAATGCCGAACACATTTTAAATGGATCACTCAACAACTATTTATTTTAGATTCGTGGAATACTTTTTTTTTTTTTTTATCATGTTTCTAAGTGTATGCATTGTATATTTGATGATGGGCATCATGGGCAGAACAAGCCTTAGTTCTGATCAGATGAAAATAGCTGGAGGCCAAGTGGCTTTCTGATTTTTTGAGGGAAAAATTGCAAGAAAAAATGTCGGCCGGAGGCCTTCATCACTTCACAATTCCGCCCTTGATGGGCACGATGCAACATGTAGAATTCTATTATGAGATTTGTGGTGTTAAAAGATGATTTCATTCAACACATGATATCTTAAATTAACCCTTTGAATCATATGAACATGGACTTCGTTTGTCTTTATTTAGTCATAATGAATGGCAAAACGTTTCACTTGAATAATAATTTAATGAAATCCGCGCTTAATCATATGAATTTTATAGTGAAATAAAAAATGAATTTTATAGTGATATATCGGGATGAAAAAATATTTAGTATTATGAAACATTTAGTAAGTTATTTAAAGTGATCAAAGATAATTAACAACTAAAACTAAAGATTAACAAGCATAATAAAAACTCATAAGCTATGCAATTATGAGACTTTGGTTTCGTTTGGGACGGCTTTTTTATTGCTTTCTAAAACGGAGTTTTAGTACAAAAATAAAAAAATTTGTACTAAAACTCTGTTTTAGAAAGCATTAAAAAAGCCGTCCCAAACGAAGCCTTTATCTACTTAGGTTATATTTGAGACAGCTTTTTTATTATTTTTTAAAATAATTTTTTTGTATATAAAATTATAGTTCAAAAAATTTTTATACTAAAAAAATATTTTAAAAATCAATAAGAAAAATGTCACAAACAAAATCTTAATCTCCCAATGTGAAAGCCTTTCACTTGGCTGTTTGGAAGATCCTTTTGGTGCCGGTAAGTACCTATCTTACTGTTTCGTGATGGCAGATTCATTGGGCTTATTATTTAGAGATCTTAGATTTATTTTCTTGTTGGTCGGGCAATGATGTGGCTGGGGCTCGCTTCTCTGTCAGTATGGCTCGTGGCAACCTTTGGTGTAGATCTCGTTGGGATGGCTGCATCTTTCCACCAAATTGGACGGTCTGAACTTGTCTTATGGGAAGCTGGTAGTCTCGGCCAATTACTGAGCCTGCGGGATTGTTTTTCTCCAGTTTTTTCTTTTGCTTACTTGATCTTGTAATCGTCCTTTTGGTTTAATATAATTTTTGTTTTGAAAAAAATAAAGAGTCAAATGGGTAGTCAAATGGGTTTTAGCCTTTTAGAAGAAAATTTATTTCCTGGCTTGTCCAACTTATGTCATACAGGCATGCTCGTCCCGAGCTGGAAAGAAGTTTCTGATAGCAATTATTAACTCTAAAATTCCTATGGAACAAATGAACAATGGGCTTACTACTTCTCAAGGAAAGCTAAATTTGGATTTTTATCCCCTTTTTTGGGTGGAAAATTATTACGTGTGGCATCCAAATTTGTTCAGAGGCGAATCCGGACACGCCACATCACCCGGGGCCCGGTGCATCAGGGTGACGTGATGCCGGGCCCCGAGTGATGTGACGCATCCAGATTCGCCTCCGGACACCGCACGCAATAATCTCTCCTCTTTTGTTTTCAATATACATCATTGTAGTCCAAACTCTATCTACTGACCTCGAAACAATAGAATAAAGTTTCATTTGGGAATCTCATTCGACAACTATTTTGTTGTTGCTTTAAATATTTTTTTAGCAGAAAGCTGATGTAGAAAACAGTAGGAAAACCATCCCGAAGTTTCACTTGGAACGGTTTTCTTAATGTTTTATAAAACTGCTATGGAGAATGTAACTTTTTAAAATTGTTGTAAAAATTCTCTTAGAACAAATTTTTTTAAAAATAGTTAAAAAGCATTGGTCAAACATAAATTGTGATTGCGATTTGAAAAATAAAATAGTAAAAAGATTGTCCCAAACCAAATATAAATATAATCGACCTGAGATCTCATATTTACAACTCAACTATTATAACAACACCACCTAGTAAAATGATTACAAAAGGATTACAAAAAGAATTATAGTTGGTAACTAACTTCTTTAATACAATTTACTCTCTTTGACCTATAAAATAGAGTAATAAAATTTTGCCTATTAAAACATCAAAAAAAAAAAAACTCACAGTAGAGCCATGAACAGTGCAAAACAGCTTTGTAAACAACCATAGTTTCAGTTCAATCCCATCACATAGGAGGGAAAGTGTCACTTGCGACGGGACTGCACTGTTTGGAGCTCAATGGTGGAAAATCATCTTCAGTTAGTAGCATAAGTCTCTATAGAGCGGGCGATGGTAGAACTTTTTGTGCTTGTTGAGCTTTTTGAGCTTGTTGAGCTTTTAGTGAAGGCTAAGCATTTTTAGGTGGTTGATCTTGCTGATCTTGTCGGAGTGGAAGAATGCTGGGATGTTGTTGTCCTCGTAATGACAATGGGTGAAGATTTTGCAGGTCAGGATCAGGAATGAAATCATATGGGATCATCAAGTCATCCATCTTCCTAAATGTAATCGAAATCCTACTCAGAAATTAAATGTGAGGAGGACTGCAATCATCCTTGTCATAAATGTTGACAATGCAGCTGTTGGGGATGCATGATGGTGGGAGAACATGCCAAGCAACCATTCTCTTGATCATTTGTTTCAATAATGGTGGGATAGGATCGACTTCCTCATCACGGATTATGCCAAGGGGGTTCCCATTACTATCCTGCAATTTGAATTGTAATGAGTGTATCAACATATCAAGAAACCAACAAGATAAGGTGATACCATTGCATAATTATAACAACAGCCAAACTATATCGTGACACATCCTTTGCCTCGCATTCACTTTCTAGGCTCTGAATACGTGCGCTCTGCAAATATAAGTAAATTCTAAGGACTAGCTCATCAAATAGGCATAGGAAGCAATATTTAGAAACAGCTTACATATGAAATCATAAAGAAAAGCAATTTTGTGAACTTAAACCTCATTTTGTAGTATAGGATACCTCGATGATTAGGAGGTGGGGATTAACGGGCTATGATTTTTTTTCTTCATTTTACATAAAAGAGGTAAACCATCCTTATGATGAACAAATGAAGACTGTGAACTAATTTTCTACTCTATCTAATTTTTTAGTTCACTATAAGCAATGCAATTGTACTGCTACAAAGTTGGCATTTGAAGATGTTGGGGCATCATTTAGTAGAAATGTTTTTATGAATGCAAAGTAATTAGTAACTTAAAAAAAAAATTAATATTGTCATTTTGATAAGACTTCCAAATTTCAAACATTTCCAATTTAAAATCAATACCAACTACATGTTTATTTCATACTCAAAATGTCATGCTAAAAGAAAATAGAGTGCTTGATTCAAGAAACCAAGATAACTACACCTCCTCATTTCTAAACATAGTATATTAACAAACCAAAGCTGCCCTGAGGCCTTATGTGCAATATCTTACGCACCTAAGGTTGATCAGCATCAAGATAGAAGGAGATTCACCAAAACATAGGATCTAAAGAGAAGCAAAGAGTAACACTTTCTATAAATCTGCACGCATCCATGAATTGCAACTATTTTACATCACATAGGCAAATCTATCCGCAAGCAAATTGTCTGATACATCTCATATTCACATTAATCAGGTCAATATTACAAGTTCCAATTGATGCCTGAACAATTACTTATTTTAGATAAAATTTCGGCATATATGTCTTTCTAATCAAACATGCCCATCTTAATAGATGAAACTACAAATCATCAATCTAGCAGATTAATATACATGTATGCTGTCCCGACGGACTAAAGAATAGCGAAATCAATAGACCTATAACTAAAATCAAGCAATTTCATCTAAATTATGAAAATTTCAGAAAAAAGCCTAGAACACGATTAATATACCTCTAAGCCGGCCCTTCCGCCCCTTTTCCTGGAAATCATAGACGCAATCGACGATCCTCCGCTGCTCGGCGGCGGAGAATACGCCGGTGTGGAGTTCAAGACCGTCCAAGATGTTGATCAGTCGTCCCCTCACCCTCTCCCAGCGCTTGAAGTCATTCTTCCTCACGTTAGCAAGCCGGACTGCCTCATCGTCCTCATCCAGCAAAATCCCTCCACCTCCACCGCTGCCTCCAGCGGTGCCAAGGAGTGAAAGCGATTTGAGTTCTTCGGAGATTTTGTTGACGGATCGGCCGGCGGCCATCGCTTCCCCTTTCCTA
The DNA here is from genome assembly GCA_022539455.1 of Dendrobium nobile. Classification (NCBI taxonomy): domain Eukaryota; kingdom Viridiplantae; phylum Streptophyta; class Magnoliopsida; order Asparagales; family Orchidaceae; genus Dendrobium; species Dendrobium nobile. The sequence continues at coordinate 36,363,504 of CM039732.1, read as the reverse complement.
TCTGCTCGCTTATCTTCTAATTTTCGGGATTTTGCTCTTCTTTACGATCACAATTTATTTATTTATAAGCCCGTGGATTCAACTAAACAGCCAGCGGCATAAACGAGTAAAGACTAAAGATGTTGAGAATAATTTTTTAGATTTTTTATTGGGTCAATTAAAAAAAAAAGAATAAATAAATTTGGCAATTTCTAAAAATAAGTTGAGATTGTCCGGCGAGAACGGACGGTGACGCACGTGGTTATACGTCCGAGTTTTAATCTGAATGGCCAAAATTTATGAAATTACGAAATGACCAATTCTTTTTAAGATTATGAGTGATAAATCTCTCTCTCTCTATATCAAACAATTATTACGTCCTCCGATCGGACGTAGAGGAACGTCCAGTTAGGCCAAATCGAGCCAAAAAACGAGAAATACCGAGCAATATTAAACAATAATGAGGAATACCATCACGTGAAGACCCAATACCGAGTTATACCGAGCTATACCGAGCAATGCCAAGTTATACAAAAGTTGTAAACTCGGTACAACTCGGTATTGCTCGGTATAGTTCGGTATAACTCGGTATTGATCTTCACATAATAGTATTCCTCGTTATTATCAAATAATACCCATTAATACCGAGCAAATACCGAGTTTTTTGATGGGATTTTGCCTCCGACTGGATGTTCCTCTACGTCTTTACTCCGGACCTAATAAAGTTTCTCTATATATCTCTCTCTCTCTATATATAGCTCAAATTTACGGTAATAGTTGGGCCATAAATTTTTTACCATAATATTTTTTATCTTTATTATTTCAACAATATAGTGAAAAATAAAAAAAATAGGAAAACATTATTTTAAAATTAATATATATAGTTTACACTCTTCATATATAATACTAATCTTAAAGCAAATTTATTAATTTTCAAGTCCAACATTATATGATTTATATCAGAATATTTTTACACTTTTTTTTAAATCTTAAACATATAATTGGTTTAATTGCGAGCTATATTATGCTAAGTTAAATTTAAAAAGATAATGATAAATTTAAATAAAAAAACATAATATTCTCCCACATGGTAAATTCATTTAACCTAATGATTCAACTAAATCCCATTGATTATCCTTCTTAAAAATAAATAAATTATATATATATATATTTCCTCAAAATAAATTAAGGTGCACATGAATATGATAAATATCAAAAACTACTAAAGTTTCTTTCATAGACTAGATGTATACAATTATAAAGTGAAACAAAGATTTTAATTTCATATGAATATAATTGATTACTCTAAGCCCCAAAATGAAACTCTATAACCATAAATCATATGAAGTACTCTTAAAATAGGGAGAAATTATTAGGTACGGAGTGCGGACGGGAGAACCGTCCGCACACTAGTATAAAACCACGCTCGGTACCGTTCGGTACCACTCGGTACCACTGGGTACCGCTTGGTACCCTGTGTCTGTGCGGACGGTTCTCACCCCGTCCGCACTCCGCACCTAATAAAAGAGGTGAACTCTACTTCCATAGTAGAAGTGGTCATTATGGACTGTTTTACACTCCTCAATGAAATAACTCTTTTGATGAAGGTGTTCATTGTTATTTTGGAAGATTACTTGCTAAAAAATATTATGAGTATTTATTTTAATATTTGAGGAAGTTTTTAGAGTTTATAGTGGAATGATGAGGACTTCAAAGAGGTATACTAACAAGAATTTCAAGATTAGTCTAATTTGTGCTTATTTGGTAAATCATTTTAGTGAGTGAGTTTTATTTAGGATAAATATATGAAAAATGATGGTTAAATATTAGCTTATGATGTATGATCTAAATTTGATGGCAGAATTTGACGGAGTTTAAGATAGCGGTGAATTATGTGAAATAAGACAATGTCCTAGTGTCCACTAATTAAGGCTTCGTTTGGGACGGCTTTTTTACTGCTTTCTAAAATGGAGTTTTAGTACAAAATTTTTTATTTTTGTACTAAAACTCCGTTTTAGAAAGCAATAAAAAATCCGTCCCAAACGAAGCCTAAGTTGAGAGCTATATTAAAGTGTTTAATAATTTTAAATCTTGATGTAATGCCTTAGAATTTAATAAAAGGATTGAACTTACTTAAACATATATTTAAGTAACTCATCAACTAATTATAGACAGTCAGAGCTACTAAAACTTTTCATGATATAAAAGTGGTATAATCAACTTTTATCTCATAAAAATATAATTATAATAATCAAGATCATGAAAGTTGACACATCAAACAATTAAATATTGGATTACAAAATCATACCTTAGGAATTAGGATTCAAAATCCTGACTTTACAAATGATTTACTCGATAGGATGTTTACCTTTCCCTGAAACATTAAAAGAATGGAATGATCATAATTAGCTTAGTAAACTTCATATCTGATTCATTTTAGTTATTAATATTCAAATTTAAACTGTAAGTCTGTAACTACAATATGATAAAAAATATAATAAGTAAAAATAAAAGCAATAGGAAAGCAATAAGCCAATAATATATTTCTAGAGCATACTCGACATTTTTACTTACTTACAACCCACTTGTACAAAGATTTCCAAGATGCTTCGCATAACACTTGGCCTCAAAAGCTCACTTGCACTTGACTTTTGGACTTCTACTTGACTTTTAGACTTCATTAGAAGATGTACTGAGTTTTAGACCTTCCAACATTCATTTCATATTATCATTTATACTTAATCCATTATTAAAAATGTAATGCAATGATTATAATACACATATCTATCTTGATGACTACTTATAACTCCACATTCACTTCTATCTCCATTTATCTCTCATAATTACACATGGAAAGTGTGGCTAGATTCTCTCTCAGTTATGTCTCAGGCAGATGGGGCAAAAAGAATACTTATAGTTTTACTTAAGTTCTCATACCTGTTTTTAGTAAGTGTGGCTAAAATCTCTTCTATGTTTGCATCAAGTAGATGGGGCCAAATTGCCAGAAGATTGCATTCAAATAGGGGTGTCAAACTAGATTTTTGAATCAAGTTTTGATTCAAACCGAAATTAACTTGGCTTCAACTCGCCTGACCCGAACATGACCTAATTAGTTAAATAGGTTAACGACCCGAACTCGACTCGCTAACTCGAGTGCGAGTAGGTGAGATGCGCGAGTGCCATGCAAAAGCACAGATGACAAAGACAAAAATACAATTGGGTAAGAATTTAAAACTAGAACCTTACTCATTTCTCAAATGGGTTAACTCAAACTCGAAATTTTTTGGTCGAATTTTCAGGTTGTGCTGAATATTGACACCCCTATATTTAGGGTGCTTATAACATAACAGATATTACAGTTTTCCCCCACATCAACACATAACCTGATACCATGTAATGCATAATGCAATTGCAATAATAGTAATTAAATTAAATATCTCATGTAATACTTAGATGATGCAAAACTTTCTAGTAAAATGCCACATTGCTTGTAAATTAGGATTCTCACTAAACTTTTATTTTTCATTTTTAACTTCAAAATAGCATTCACATGAATATTTTAAGAATTTTATACTAAAAATTTTATATAGAAAAACCAAATTTAAAAAATTTGATTTCATATAGTCAAAATGTTCATAATAAGGAGTACATTGACATATAAAATAGTACGCGGGTAAAACTTCGTAAAACCTATATTTTTGTTCATAACTTTCAAACTTAATGAAATTGAAATAAAAAATAAGGGTTTAAGAGTATATCTCGAGCTCTACAATTTTCTAAACTTGCCCAACGGACGAATCCCATAATTTTGCCTATGAGTCTCTCTCCCTTCCTTTATCTTTTTCTTCTCTTCCTTTCCATCCTTCCTTCTTCGGGAAGTCGCAGGAGTAAATGAGAAGGCCAAATGATTTTAGATACTTTAATATTATATTTTCACTATTTTGACCTCACGTCACGACGCCCAACTTCCCAGCGTCGTAGTGCTCGCAAAGAATTTTCTAAATGCTTTCAGAATATGCTCACATGAAAATCAGCACCGCTACGCTTAGCCAAACTTAGTTTTTTGTCCAAAAATCCATCAGCTCAACGTCGGGGATCCACCAACCATGGCGCCGCAGTACTCGTCAAGTAATTTCTAACTTTGTATTTTCACTTCTCTAATCAAAACCTCGGTTCAATTAAGCCCCAATACCTTCTAAAACATATTATTACACATTACATCAAATATCAACAAGTATTTAACATAGCGACTTGAATTACCTGAGTTTCTGACGACGGGTTGACATTACACTTGGTTGTTGGTTATTTGTCATTGGATGATAATTATGATGTGGAGGAATATATTTCAAGATTTTGGAGCAAGTATTTAATTAAGAGGAGTAACAAGTTACTTAAATAAAATATAAAGATAACAAAGTCTCCAAAGACAGGCAAAATATTTGAAGCCACCATGCAGTAAGCAAATAAAGAGTACTTCGATCTCCACAAAAAATTTCATTTGTCAGTAAAAAAAAAAAAAATCATCTCGTATTTATACAAAATTCTAGCATTCCAGCAGCAAAATGGTTTCAAACACAACTAAGCTTATAAACACCAACCACAAGGTGATCTCCATTGTAGAGATCCAAGTTAAATCCTTTAAAGAAAATAAAATAATATTAATATAAAGAATGTAACCAAATTAATTATGTACAGCATTTTTTTTAATGTACAGCATTAAACATCAAAATGTAATGATTGTTTCATACTTAAAATGCCTTACTAAAAAAGAGAACTCAGCTTATGGTTCAAAAAGCCAAGATAATAACCACATCCCTCAATTATAAATCATGATAGATAAACAATAATAAATTTTAGGAATTTTTACATACATAACACCTAAGACAATTGAAAATACATATCTAACACCTAAACATTAATATTTACTTATCTACCACCTAAAGTCTCAATTTTCTTCTACTCTACCACTCCGTTTGTCCACGTCTCCTCTTCCGTTCGTTCGCGCGAAGGAAGTGTACAACCCATCGGCAAATCAAAATAGCTCAAAGTAACTCACCGCCGGAAGTGTTGGCACAGGCATCAGAACATCTCCATGCGTCTTCTTCCGTTCCTCTCACTCCCTCTCTTAATATCTTTTGTCTTCCTTGCTAGCTATTTTTCTCTCGAGCGCGCTGGGCTTGCGTTGTGGTGGAGATGATATGGGCACGAGAAAGTGGTTGGCGCTTGCGAGGAGCTAGACTCACGTAGGCGTGTTAATACTGGCAGTGGACCTGTTTGGGCTGAGATTTTAGCTTGTAGTGTAGCTTGGCACTATTGCTCCCAGCAAATTCCTTGGGCTCCAAATCCCATCTAGCAACCCACCATTGTTGCCAGATTAGTATGCTTCATAGCTAAGAGGGAGAAGGCTATGCGAGGAATCAGAACAAGAGGAATTGAGATCAGCGACGGCATCGAGGATGGAGCAGGCCTTGGAGATGCAGGCTAGGAGGGAGAAGGCTATGTGATGCTGCTGCTGTTGGTACTATCCTCAATGCCATTTCCATCCGAACGAATCCCGCCAAAGAATGATTTGACTCAGAATTTGCCGCTTTGAACTCGGCGACGGTAGACACGACCAAAGATGATATCGAGATTGGAGAACTGGTTGAGGGCGAATTCAGACTAGGTGTTCGGCAGCGAGTCGTAGGCGGTGCAGGAGACTTTGTTGCTGCAGTCACTAGTTTCGAAATTGCCGTTTCTGGAGGCGTCAAAGGAGCAGTCGGTGCGGACCCACACGCGACCAGCGGCGGTCATGGCTGGGACGTCGATGGTCCAAGTTTGGCCGCTGTTGAGCTGGATGCCACAGCCAGAGGGCACTGTGGTGAAGGTGACCACTGAGAGTGACGGGATGTGACGGTATGTGTAATGGAGTGGTTGATAAATATTAATGTTTAGGTGTTAGATATATATTTTCAATAGTTTTAAGTGTTATGTATGTAAAAGTCCTAAAAGTTATTCTCATTCAATACTATGATAGAGATTATTAACCAATATGATTGTAGAAAAATCATTTTTTTATGACACATGCTAAATTGATTTTAAATTGACCACTTAACAACTATTATGGTTTAGTTGTTTTGGGGGGGTGTTGGGGGCAATTGCCCCATTCAACACTATACAGCTCTGCCCTTGATGGGCACGTTGTAATTTGTAGAATTCTATTATGAGATTAGTGGTGTTGAAAGATGTTTTCATTCAACACAAGATATCTTAAATTAACCCTTTTAATCATTTGAACATGGACTTCATTTGTCTTTATGTAGTCATAATGAATGGAAAAAAAGTTTAACTATTTATGAAGCTTAAATGGATTAGTATAGCATAGCTTGCTTGAGATGGAGAAAGTATTAATTAAGTGAACCTAATAATAATACCACAATTGAAAAAGGTTCTTCCCACAGTATTATATTGTTCATATAATCTCATAGTCAAAATGAATTTTATAGTGTTTTAAGATCTAAAATTTTAGAGTGTTTTAAGATCTAAAATTTGACAAAATCTGCTCTTAATCATATGAATTTTAAAGTGATATATCGGGATGAAAAAATATTTAGTAATATGAAACATTTAGTAAGTTATCTAAAGTGATCAAAGATAATTAACAACTAAAACTAAAGATTAACAAGCATAATAAAAATACATAAGGCTATGCAATCGCTAGACTTTATTTAGTTGGATTTTGTTTGAGATGACTTTCTTATTCTTTTATAAATCAACTTTTTTAGTACATAAATATATAGTTCAAAAAATTTTATATTAAAAAATTACTTTAAAAAACAGTAAGAAAATTATCCCAAATGAAACTTTAATCTCCCCATGTGAAAGCCTTCGAAATAGAGTCAAAAGAGGTTTAGCAAAAAAAATGTATTTCGAAGTTATGTCATTCAAGCATGCTCGTCCAAAGCTGGGAAGAATTTTCTGACAGCAATTATTAACTCCAAAATTCCTATAGAACAAATGAACATATGTAGAAAATAGTAGGAAAATTAACCCAAGGTTTTATTTATAAAATTATTGTAGAGAAAATAACTTTTTAAAGTTGTTGTAAAATAAACTCTTAGAACAATTTTTTTTTTAGAAGTAGCTAAAAATTTTTGGTCAAACAGAAATTGTGATTGCAATTTAGAAAATAAAATAATAAAAAAGATTATCCAAAACCAAACATAAATATAATCAACCCGAGATCTCATATTGACAACTCAACTATTATAACAACACAACCTAGTAAAATGATTACAAAAGGATTACAAAAATAATTATAGTTGGTAACTAACTTCTTCAATACAATTTACTCTCTTTGACCTATAAAATAGAGTAATAAACTTTTGCCTAGTAAAACATAAAAAAACAGCTCACAACAGAGCCATGAACAGTGGAAAACATCTTTGTAAACAACCACAGCTTCAGTTGAATCTCATCACACAGGAGGAAAAGTGTCACTGGCGACGGAACTGCACTGTTGTGTTGGAGCTCAACGGTAGAAAATCATCTTCACTTAGTTGCATAGGTCTTTGTAGAGCAAGCGATTGTAGAACTTTTTGTGCTTGCTGAGCTTTTTGAGCTTGTTGAACTTTTTGTGAATGCTGAGCATTTTTAGGTGGTTCATCTTGCTGATCTTGTTGGAGTGGAAGAATGTTGGGATGGTTTTGTCCTCGTAGTGACAATGGGCGAAGATTTTGTAGGTCAGGATCAGGAATGAAATCATATGGAATCTTCGAGTCATCCATCTTCCTAAATGTAATCGAAATCCTGTTCAGAAATTAAATGGTTGTCAGCAAAAATAAACTCAATTGTAAATGCAAACTATGAGCTCAATCCCAACATATTCACCTTCGTGTAGGTACAATAGGAACACAATGCTTAGCAACATCAGCACCATTTCCATTCAAAACAAGAACAGACCTGTATGTCATAACAGTAATTCAAATTTATGTTGCAAAACTTGATTTAATACTTGTTGAAATTTGTTTTATTTCTTCATGTATACTTGGCAGGTTATTCAAGTTTAGAAGTTGGTGTAAATACCCTAAAGGCAAAGGAATGGTGGCAGAGCCTGAGAAATGTCCCGGTCCATTTGTCTTGAACTGCGTTCCAAAAACGATATTGCATTCACTCAAGAAAGAGACAGTGCAAAATGGCCGAACAAAATCATGGTGATCAATGTGAGGAGAAATGCAGACATCCTTCTCATAAATGTTGACAATGCAACTGTTGGGGATGCATGATGGTGGGAGAACATGCCAAGCAACCATTCTCTTGATCATTTGTTTCAATAATGGTGGGATAGGATCGACTACCTCATCACGGATTATGCCAGGGTGATTCCCATTCTTGTCCTGCAATTTGAAATGGTAATTAGTGCATCAACATATTAAAGTTTTGTTTGGGTCAACTTTCTTGTTGCTTCTTAAAACAGTTTTCTAGTACAACAAATTTAATTTTTTTACTAGAAAACTGCTTTAAGAAGCAGTAAGAATGCAACCCCAAACGAAGCCTAAGAGACCAACAAGATAAGGAAGAAACAGATAGAGTGATACCAATGCATAATTGTAACAACAACCAAATTGTATCGTGACACGTCCTTTACCTCGCATCCACTTTCTAGGCTCTAAATATGTGCGCTCTGCAAATATAAGTAAATTCTAAGGATCAACTCATCAAATAGACATAGGGATCAATATTTAGAAGCAAATTACAGATGAAATCATAAAGAAAAGCAATTTGGTGAACTTTAACCTCATATTGTAGTATGGAAAAGCTAGAAGATTAGGAGGCTCGGATTAATTGGCAAAGGTTTTTTTTTTTTAACATAAAAGAGGTAAACCAATGCTTTTTCTTATTATAAAATTTATCTTTTTTTTATAACAAGTCTAACAAAAAATGTTGATACCAGTCTTAAGCCCGGATAAAAAAAAATTTTTTTGAGGATAATTTTAACATCCATAATTGTGTCCCACAAAAAAAAAAAAAAAAAAACCCCGCTCCGCCACTGTATGGAAGGACTAATGATTAGCAAAACCAATAGACCTATAACTAAAATAAAGCAATTTTATCTAAATTCTGAAAATTGTAGAAAAAAATTTTGAACACGATAATAATACCTCTAAGCTTCCCCTTACGCCCCTTTTCCTGGAAATCATAGACGCAATCGACGATCCTCCGCTGCTCGGCGGCGGAGAATACGCCGGTGTGGAGTTCAAGCCCGTCCAGGATGTTGATCATTCGTCCTTTCACCCTCTCCCAACGCTTGAAATCCTTCTTCCTCACGTTAGAAAATCGGACCGCCTCATCGTCCTCATCCAGCAAAATGCCTCCGGCGGGGCCACGGACCGAAAGCGATTTAAGTTCTTCGGAAATTTTGTCGTCGACGGATCGGCCGGTGGTCATCGCTTCCTCCTTTCCTAACTGCTCACTTCTCTTCTAATTTCTGGATTTTTGCTCTTCTTCACCGTTTCAATTTATTTATAAGCCCGTGGATTTTTTAGATTTTGGATTGGGTAAATTTATACATTAAAGAATGAATAAATTTGGCAATTTATAAAAGTAAGTTGAGATTGTCCGGCGAGAGATAACAGAACGGTCATGCATGTGGTCTACCGTCCGAATTTTAATCTGAATTGCACAAATTTATGAAATTACGAAATTACCTCTTTTTAAAAATTATGAGTTATAAATCCAAAAAAAAATATGTGTGGCTCAAATTTACAGTAACATTTCAGCCATAAAATGTTTCCCATAATATTTTTCTTTTTTATTATTTCAACAATTTAGTGAAAATAAAAATTAAATATTAGAACAAATTTATTTTAAAGTTTATTAGCTTTCAAGTACATTACTATATAATTTATATTAGGATATTCTTAAACTTTTTTTTTTAATTTTAAAATTATAATTAGTTTAATTGCGAGCTATATTATGCTATGATGATAAAAAAATTTTGTATTAAAAGTCGGCTTCAAGAAGCAAAAAACAAGCTGTTCCAAACGAAGCCTAAGGCTTCCTTTGGAGAAGCTTTCTTGTTACTTCTTAAAATTTTTATTCTTTTACTAAAAAAATGTTTTAAAAAGTATCAAGAAAGCCGTCCCAAACAAAACCTAAGTCACCGGTTAAGCCGAATTTCTTAAGGCTTTTTAAAGTAGTATATCATTACAAAAAATTTAAATTTTTTTTAAAAAAAATTGTTTTAAGAGCAATAAGAAACCCACCCCAAACGGAGCCTAAAATCATGCACTTCAACATCTAAATGGTTTCAAACACAACTAAGCTTATAACCCACAACCATAGTAGAGGTCCAAGTTAAATCCTTTCAAGAAAATAAAATAAAATTAATATAAAGAATGTAACCAAATTAATTATGTACAGCATTAAACATCAAAATGTAATTGTTTCATACTTAAATTGCCTTAACTGAAGAACTCAGCTTATGGTTCAACAAGCCAAGATAACCATTTCTCTCAATTATAAATCATGCTAGATAAACAATAGAAGAGTATTTGAAAGATTACATAATTTTCTCATGGAGATAACATTGATCTACCAAACCAATAACTTGAAGTCTACTAAACCGGTTGTCTCTGTTGCCTCTAGTGGGAAGTTTCGTGGGAGGGGCAGAAGAGGAAGATAGTCCCTTTTTTCCAATGATTTCTGCCTTTATGCTATTTTTTATGGAGATTTGGTCGTTGTGGATCGTGGTTTTGCGGGCTATGATGTGGCTGGGGTTCGTTTCCTTGTCGTCATGTTGCTGGCAACCTTTGATGAGACTTACTTGCTTGGTTGGATCGATTGGAGCGCTTTCTTCGTCAAATTGGATGGTCTGTGCATGGCTTCGGAGAAGCTGGGAGCCCCGACCAATTACTGAGCCCTCCTTTTGATTTCACTTTGTACTTTTTATCGCTTTTTGGCATTTGATCTTTGCTCTTGTAATTCCTTTTTGGTTTAATATAATTTTGTTTTTTATTAAAAAAAAAAAAAAAACTTGAAGTCATAAAATGTCTGCAGAAAAAATAAATTTTTTGTTGCGCAAGTCCTAAAAGTTATTTTCATTCAACACTAGGATAGAGATTATTAACCAATATGATTGCAAAAAAATAATTTTTTATAACACATGCCAAATAGACTTTTATTTAAATTCGCAGAAGACTTTTTAGGTTTTATAATGCTTCTAAGTATATGCAATGTATATTTGAATATGGGCATCAGGGGCAAATCAGCTTTAATTTTTAGGAGAGCAAGTGGAAAACATATAAAAAAATAAAAATATATATATAAGGGTTTAAAAATAATTTATTTTGCACACAATTTATTTTTTAAAAATAATTTATTTTTGCACATAATTGATTTCCCTAGACTTATTTGCTAGAGTTAGAAAAGTTTAACATAACCCGATAAAAATAGTGACAGGCCAAGAGGCTTTCCCATTTTTTTTGGGGAAAATTGCGTGAAAAAATATCGGTCGTGGGCTACAAAAATGGGGGGGGGGGGGCAATTTCCCCCATTCAGAACTACACAGTTCCGTCCTTGATGGGCACAATGCAACTTGTATAATTCTATTATGAGATTGGACTTCATTTGTCTTTATTTAGTGATAATCAATGGCAAAACATTTAACTATTTACGAAGCTTAAATGGATTAATGTAGCATAGCTTTCATGAGATGGAGAAAGTATTAATCAAGTGAACTCAACCTTAATAACATAATTGAAAAAAGTTTTTCCAACGGTATTATATTGTCATACAATTACAAAATAGAGTTTTAAGATCTAAAATTATAAAACTTTTGTGTCCAAATTTTAGAGTGTTTTAAGATCTAAAATTTGTGACAAAATCCGTGTTTAATCATATGAATTTAATAGTGATATAGAGATATATAGGGATGACAAAATATTAAGTATTATGAAACATTTAATAAGTTATCTGTGTTTAATCATTTGAATTTAATAGTGATATAGAGATAATTAACAACTAAAACTAAAGATTAACAAGCATAATAAAAACTCAAAAGGCTATGCAATCATGAGATTTTATTTACTTGGTTTCGTTTGAGACGGCTTTCTTATTATTTTTAAATCAGCTTTTTAAGTACATAAATGTATAGTATATATAGTTAAAAAAAATGCTAAAAAATTATTTTAAAAAATAGTAAGAAAAATAATCCTAAACAAAATCTTAATCTGCCCATGTGAAAGCCTTCCAAATAGAGTCAAATGGGTTTTAGCAAAAAAAATTATTTCCCTGGCTTGTCTAAGTTATGTCATTCAAGCATGCTCGTCCAAAGTTGGAAAGACGTTTCTGACAGCAATTATTAACTCCAAAATTCCTATAGAAGAGCTTAGGCTTCCAACTAAGAGGTCCAGGATTCGAGTCTATGTGTATGCATTGCGTGTGTGAGTTTGTCTTAAATGACCTAAATGTCCCAAAAAAAAAAGAACAATGGGCTTCCTACTTCTCAAGGAAAGCTAAATTTTGCTTTTTATTCCCTATCTCTTTGGCTCCCAATATACATCATCTAGGCCAAACTCCATCGGCTAACTTCAAATCCCAATAAAATTTAGGAATTTCTACATACATAACACTTAAAACTATTATAAATATATATTTAACACTCAAACTTTTATATTTACTAATATACCACTTAAAATTCATTTTTTCCATATATTTTAACACTCCATTTGAGCCCCGTCAAAAATCCCGTCTAAACCGCCTTCTCCGTCGCGTCAGTTCAGATCTCAACAGCATTCTGAAGCTTCGAAAAACAAAAGCTTTCAGTTCCTTCAGCTCGAGCTCTTCTTTTCTTTTCTTGGATTTCTTCTGCTTTGTTCTTCCGTAATCGTCAATCATGACCTTTTGACTTCCCATTTTAGGCTAAAACATTACAGCTGGAGCAAAAAGAAATCCCAAAATATGGATTTCGGAAATCAAAACTGCCACGAGTAATTTTGTCTTCTGCAAGGATTATTTTTCTTGCTAACTTATTTGTTAAATATTTTCGAGCTATCTGTGGACATTATGGAAATTCTTCTTCCATTTGTAATTTGGATATTTTAGAGTTGCCTCGCATTCGTTGTTGCCTATACTTTTTTTTCTCTCTTTATTCCATTTTACAAATGTCTTATATATTTGTTTGGATTGAAGGAGAATGAAGGGAATGAACAGAGGAAACTTGCCACTACAAATTATGAAACTGTAACAGCTAATTTTGGTGATTTTTATGACCAGCACTTTTTTTCCATATTTTGGGACGCGAGGCTCAAATGGGAGGCAGTTTACCTAATCGATTTTGATCTGTTTTAGAGGCAGAACGGACAGGAGGCTAGACGGCAGGCTCCGATGGGAATGGTGAACAGTGTTTCGATGGGAACAGAGAAGCGTTTTGTTCTCGGATGAAATGGAGAAGATGAGCAAACGCAGAAGGAAGATAAGTTCGCGCACAAACAGGATATGGGGTGGCTTTTCACGGAGAGGAGGAAACAGAATGGTATTTTAGAAAGGTAAATATCTTTTTAGTTGTATGTGTGTAAATATATAAGTTTAGGTGTTAGATGAGTAAATAATATAGTTTTAAGTGTTACGTATGAATATTTTTTTAGTAGAAAGCTAATATAAAAAATAGTAGAAAAACTATCCTAAGTTTCATTTGGGACGACTTTATAAAATTGTTATAGAGACATTAACTTTTTGAAGTTGTTGTAAAAAACCTCTTAAAACAAATTTTTTTTAGAAATAGCTATAAAGCATTGGCCAAACATAAATTGTGATTGTGATTTGAAAAATAAAATAATAAAAAGGTTGTCCCAAACCAAACATAAATATAATCAACCCGAGATCTCATATTGACAACTCAACTATTATAACAACACCAACTAGTAAAATGACAACAAAAGTGATTACAAAAAAAATTATAGTTTGTAACCAACTTCTTCAATACAATTTACTCTCTTTGACCTATAAAATAGAGTAATAAACTTTTGCCAAGTAAAACATCAAAAAATAAGCTCACAGCGGAGCCATGAACAGCAGAAAACAACTTTGTAAACAACACCAATTTCAATTGAATCCCATCACATATGAGGGAAAGTGTCACTTGCGATGGGACTGCACTGTTGTGTTGGAGCTCAACGGTGGAAAATCATCTTCAGTTAGTTGCATAGGTCTCTACAGATCAAGCAATTGTAGAACTTTTTGCACTTGCTGAGCTTTTATAACTTGTTGAACTTTTTGTGAAGGCTAAGCATTTTTAGGTGGTTGATCTTTCTGATCTTGCCGTTGTGGAAGAATGCTGGGATGTTGTTGTCCTCGTAATTACAATGGGCGAATATTTTGCAGGTCAGGATCAGGAATGAAATCATATGGGATATTCGAGTCATCCATCTTCCTAAACGTAATTGAAATCTTGTTCATAAATTAAATGGTTGTTAGTAAAAATAAACTCAATCGCAAATGCAAACTATGGGCTCAATCCAAGCATATTCACCTTCGCATAGGTACAACAGGAACACAATGCTTAGCAGCATCAACACTATTTCCATTCAAAACAAGTACAGACCTGTATGTGATAACAATAATTCTTCATGTATATTTGGAATATGATGCAGATTATTCAAGTTTAGAAGTTGGTATAAATACCCTAAAGGCAAAGGAATGGAGGCAGAGCTTGAGAAATCTCCCGGTCCATTTATCTTCAACTCCGTTCAAAAAAGGATGTTGCATTCACTCAAGAAAGAGACTGTGCAAAATGGCCGAACAAAGTCATGGTGATCAATGTGAGGAGGAATGCAGTCATCCCTGTCATAAATGTTGACAATGCAGCTGTTGGGGATGCATGATGGTGGGAGAACATGCCAAGAAACCATTCTCTTTATCATTTCTTTCAACAATGGTGGGATAGGATCGACTTCCTTGTCGTGGATTATGCCAGGGGGATTCTCATTCCTATCCTGGAATTTGAATTGGTAATTAGTACATCAATAGATTAAGATTTCATTTGAGACAAATTTCTTGTTGCTTCTTAAAGTAACTTTTTAGTATTAAAATTTTAATTTTTGTGCTAGAAACTTGATCTAAGAAACATTAAGCAATCCGTCCCAAATGAATCCTAAGAGAACAACAAGATAAGGAGGAAATAGATAGAGTGATACCAATGCATAATTGTAACAACAGCCAAACTGTATTGTGACACGTCCATTGCCTCGCATCCACTTTCTAGGCTTTAAATACGTGCGCTCTACAAATATAAATAAATTCTAAAGATGAAGTTATCAATTAGGCATAGGGAGCAATATTTAGAAGCAACTTACATATGAAATCATAAAGAAAATCAATTTGGTGAACTTTAACCTCATTTTGTAGTATGGGAAAGCTAGAAGATTAGGAGGCGGGGATTAATGGGCAAATGCTTTTTTTGGCCATTTTACAAAAGAAGTAAACTGATGCGTTTTTTATTATATAATTTATATTTTTCTTATAAAAGGTTTAACAAAAAATTTTTAAAAACTTCGATATCGGTCTCAAATCTGGATGAAAAAAGTTGATAATTTTTTAGCATTCATAATTGAGCCACAAAAAATACCGCTCCGCCGCTGAATATATATATATTCTAACCCGATGGACTAAATAATAGCAAAATCGATAGACCTATAACTAAAATCAATCAATTTTATCTAAATTCTGAAGTTTTCAGAAAAAAACCAAGAACACGATAAATATACCTTTAAGCCGGCCCTTACGCTCCTTTTCCTGGAAATCATAGACGCAATCGACGATCCTCCGCTGTTCGGTGGCGGAGAATAGACGGTCCAGGATGTTGATCAGTCGTCCCCTCACCCTCTCCCAGTGCTTGAAGTCATTTTTCCTCACGTTAGCAAACCGGACTGCCTCATCGTCCTCATCCAGCAAAATCCCTCCACCTCTACCGCTGCCTCCAGAGGGGCCACGGAGTGAAAGCGATTTGAGTTCTTCGGAGATTTTGTCGACGCTTCCCCTTTCCTATCTGCTCGCTTATCTTCTAATTTTCGGGATTTAGCTCTTCTTTACGATCACAATTTATTTATAAGCCCGTGGATTCAACTAAACAGCCAGCGGCATAAACGAGTAAAGATGTTGAGAATAATTTTTTAGATTTTTTATTGGGTCAATTAAAATAAAAAAGAATAAATAAATTTGGAAATTTCTAAACATAAGTTGAGATTGTCCGGCGAGAACGGACGGTGACGCACGTGGTTATACGTCCGAGTTTTAATCTGAATGGCCAAAATTTATGAAATTACGAAATGACCAATTCTTTTTAAGATTATGAGTGATAAATCTCTCTCTCTCTATATCGAACAATTATTACGTCCTCCGATCGGACGTAGAGGAACGTCCAGTTAGGCCAAATCGAGCCAAAAAACGAGAAATACCGAGCAATATTAAACAATAATGAGGAATACCATCACGTGAAGACCCAATACCGAGTTATACCGAACTATACCGAGCAATACCGAGTTGTACCGAGTTTTTTGGTGGGATTTTGGCTCCGACTGGATGTTCCTCTACGTCTTTACTCCGGACCTAATAAAGTTTCTCTATATCTCTCTCTCTATATATATATAGCTCAAATTTACAGTAATAGTTGGGCCATAAATTTTTTACCATAATAATTTTTATCTTTATTATTTCAACAATATAGTGAAAAATAAAAAAAAAATAGGAAAACATTATTTTAAAATTAATATATATAGTTTACACTCTTCATATATAATACTAATCTTAAAGCAAATTTATTAATTTTCAAGTCCAACATTATATGATTTATATCAGAATATTTTTACACTTTTATTTAAATCTTAAACATATAATTGGTTTAATTGCGAGCTATATTATGCTTAGATAAATTAAAAAAGATAATGATAAATTTAAATAAAAAAACATAATATTCTCCCACATGGTAAATTCATTTAACCTAATGATTCAACTAAATCCCATTGATTATCCTTCTTAAAAATAAATACATTATATATATATATATATATATATATTTCCTCAAAATAAATTAAGGTGCACATGAATATGATAAATATCAAAATCTACTAAAGTTTCTTTCATAGACTATATGTATACAATTATAAAGCGAAACAAAGATTTTAATTTCATATGAATATAATTGATTACTCTAAGCCCCAAAATGAAACTCTATAACCATAAATCATATGAAGTACTCTTAAAATAGGGAGAAATTATTAGGTACGGAGTGCGGACGGGAGAACCGTCCGCACACTAGTATAAAACCACGCTCGGTACCGTTCGGTACCACTGGGTACCGCTTGGTACCCTGTGTCTGTGCGGACGGTTCTCACCCCGTCCGCACTCCGCACCTAATAAAAGAGGTGAACTCTACTTCCATAGTAGAAGTGGACATTATGGACTGTTTTACACTCCTCAATGAAATAACTCTTTTGATGAAGGTGTTCATTGTTATTTTGGAAGATTACTTGCTAAAAAATATTATGAGTATTTATTTTAATATTTGAGGAAGTTTTTAGAGTTTATAGTGGAATGATGAAGACTTCAAAGAGGTATACTAACAAGAATTTCAAGATTAGTCTAATTTGTGCTTATTTGGTAAATCATTTTAGTGAGTGAGTTTTATTTAGGATAAATATATGAAAAATGATGGTTAAACATTAGCTTATGATGTATGATCTAAATTTGATGGCAGAATTTGACGGAGTTTAAGATAGCGGTGAATTATGTGAAATAAGACAATGTCCTAGTGTCCACTAATTAAGTTGAGAGCTATATTAAAGTGTTTAATAATTTTAAATCTTGATGTAATGCCTTAGAATTTAATAAAAGGATTGAACTTACTTAAACATATATTTAAGTAACTCATCAACTAATTATAGACAGTGAGAGCTACTAAAACTTTTCATGATATAAAAGTGGTATAATCAACTTTTATCTCATAAAAATATAATTATAATAATCAAGATCATGAAAGTTGACACATCAAACAATTAAATATTGGATTACAAAATCATACCTTAGGAATTAGGATTCAAAATCCTGACTTTACAAATGATTTACTCGATAGGATGTTTACCTTTCCCTGAAACATTAAAAGAATGGAATGAGCATAATTAGCTTAGTAAACTTCATATCTGATTCATTTTAGTTATTAATATTCAAATTTAAACTGTAAGTCTGTAACTACAATATGATAAAAAATATAATAAGTAAAAATGAAAGCAATAGGAAAGCAATAAGCCAATAATATATTTCTAGAGCATACTCGACATTTTTACTTACTTACAACCCACTTGTACAAAGATTTCCAAGATGCTTCGCATAACACTTGGCCTCAAAAGCTCACTTGCACTTGACTTTTAGACTTCTACTTGACTTTTAGACTTCATTAGAAGATGTACTGAGTTTTAGACCTTCCAACATTCATTTCATACTATCATTTATACTTAATCCATTATTAAAAATGTAATGTGTTGACCTCGATTTTGCCCAAACCCTTGGTCAAAGGGTTGACTTGGTCAAATTGACCAAGTCAGACCCCAAGACCCTCTCCAATAGGCTCGTGGGGTCGAGTCGAGTCTGTTGAGCCCGAGCTTGGACCATGGGTCAACCCGGTTGACCAAGTCAACCAGAGTTGACCAATTTGGACCCTTTGAGCCCAAAATCAATTCCAAATTAATTTCATGGATTTCTTGGCTTGATCCCACTTGCCCCTTGACCTCTTTGACTGGGTTGACCAGGTCAGCCATTGACTTGGTCAACCCAAGTTCTAAATAGGTCAAATTTAGCCCATTTAATTGGAATTAAAGGATAATTAATGGAATTAATGCCTCCAAGCGTTTTGAACTTGAAACCACGGCCCCCTAGCTCTAATTTCCCTCCAAATTGACTGGTGATTCGATCTTGGCCGCAGATCTTGAGCCCTTGCCCCTTAAATAGCAAAAATTAGGTCAAATTTTGGACCTTTTTGCTCTTGCTCGACCTAGAGACTTCCCCAGCCTCTGAGATTTGGCAAGAGAGCTCCCCTAGGTTCCCTCTCGACTCCCCACGCAAAACCCGACCGTCCAAGGCCGCCGCCGGCGAGATCTCCGGCCACCCGAGCCCGTTCCCGTTCCAGGACGAATCCCGGCCGATCGAGTAAGCTTTGGATCTCGACGTCAACTAGGAACTTGCTCTAGAGGATCCCCCGAGTCCAACGAGACCAAGAACTCCCAAATCCACCGTGTGGATTGAGGTATATCTCAAACCCTAGTTTAGAACACTTAGGGTTAATTAGCGTTGTGATTAGTGCATATTAATTCGAATAAAATACCCCCCACGGATGCTCTTCATGAGTAGAATCCAGACCTAAAATTTCATTGAATTTGGTTAAGTCGTTTGGGAGAACGAGGCCAAAATAACCCTTAGGGCTCGGGTTCGCCGTCCCTCAGATCTGGACCGTTGATCTCGTGATCAACGGTCACGATCTGGTCAGATCCCGCCTCCGTCCTCCCGTGTATACGCTCCCGTTCGATCCCGCGTCCGTCCGGCTCGATCAGAGCCGTCGATCCCAAACCGCGCGGAATCAACGGCCTTGATTGAGGCTGACGTGGTTAAGTGAATACGGCCGTGATTGCGGCATGATTGCCGCAATCATTGGTCGGCGGCGCAATCATTGCGCCGCCGCCAATGATTGCCCGGACCGCGGGAGCGAGTCGGAGCTCGCCGCGTGGCAGCCGCCGAATATTTTAATATTAAAATTATTTTAAAACCTATTTTAACTTTAAAAATTCGCCATAAATCCGTTTTTCGTCCGATTTTCGCGTGCAATACCTCGTTTTGCTCGTATTCTCGAGCCCTTTATTTTAAAATTATTTTTATTTAAAAGTGTTAATTATATTTTAAATTATTTAAAAAACAGTAAAAATAACTTTTATTTTTAATTTATTTATATTATTATTTTATTATTATTATTAATATTATATTATATTGGATTAGTGTTTTACTGTTTTAATGTTATCATAATTATGTTTTATTATTATTATTATTATTATTATTATTATTTTAATATAATTATTATTATGTTATTATTATTTGATTATTTATTTACTTTTATTTTAAAATTTTTTTTTTATTTACTTTATTGTTACTATTATTATTATTATTATTACTGTTATTATTATTATTATTATTATTATCATTATTATTATTATTATTATTTTTAAATTTTTCTTAAGTTCTTTTCAAAAAAAAAAATACCTTTTAAGTCCTTTAAATTTTCAAAAATCATAACTTTCCCGTTTCAAATCGGATTTTTGCGCACAACCCCTTGTTTCGAGCGTATTTGATTTCTGCACATTCTGGAACTGGGTTTACTTGAAATTTTTGGGTCTGTGTGCAATTATTTTCAAAAACAGCCAGCTGCACTATTTTAAAATTATTTAATTATTGCCTTTAAACTTCGAAATTACATAACTTGGTTGTTTTAAATCCGCTGTCGACGCACAGCACCTTGTTTTGTATGTACCTTGAATTCTGCATAGTTTGAAGCTGTTTTCAGATGAAAATTTTGTCTGCATTTTCTGTCATTTCAAAAACAGTGAAACTGCTTTATTTAAAAATAATATTTTATTATATGTAAACTTCGGAAAATCATATCTTCGTCGTTTTAAGTCGGATTTTGACGTGTAACCCCTCGTTCTTTTCAGAAAAGCGAGCTTTATGTTTTGAAACTATTTCCAGCCCCTGATTTTGGCTGTTTTGACAGATCACTATTTTGATTCGATTATTTGGGTACTTTTGAGATTAAATATTGATTATAGCATTATTTTCAGGATACAAATTACTTTCAAATCGCTTGAGACTTCGTTAGGGTAGCCAGTGGGTCTCCCTTATATGTATTTATCATAAATTGATCTATTTTTTAATTATGCTATTTTCCAAAGGTTCATATATTTGTAAGTATTTTTAATATTTTAAAACTACTTATGTATTAAATCCCTTAATCTTGGGAGATCCACTACTTGTGAAATTTTAGACAAGGATTCTGGATATGAAGAGTAATCATGGGGGAGAGGATTAGTGAATGGTTGAGTCCCAATCATTCACCAATCCTTTCTTTAGGCGTCTTTAATTTCTTGTTATTTATAGTCTGCATGTGTAGGTCGCACCACGAGCACTTAGCTTAGGCTCTCCTAGATCTAAGGACATGGTGTGTTTATTTCATTTTTGTACTCCCATGCATTTATTACCTGAAGGGTTAGACTAAACATCACTTTAAACTCCTACAACGTAGTGACACCCTAAGGACAAAAATTAAGGACCTGTCTAGCGAACGTAGAAGTTTTCTAGGGATTAGGATAGACCCCAGAACAACATGAAAACCTCAACACTTGAACTTAGTGACATCATAAACACTCCATAATTTTCTGGAAATTTTTAGGAGCTTTTAGAGCCCTTAATCAACCAACCCTAATTAATCTGCTAATTAAGACCCCGAGACCTTCCGGAAAATACAATAAATACATTTTAGGTCAGAAAATTACCCACCATACCTTGAATTGTTTAGAATCTGACCATTGACCTTAGATAAATAGGGCTTCCTAGTTTGACTTTAGGTTGACCCCTAATTTGACCATAGGTGGAAATTACCTTTTTGCCCCTAATAAATTACTAAAAATTATTAAAAATCTCAAATCTTCTCCAAACCCTAGGGGATCACTTTCTCAGGTCATCCCTGACTTCTGGGAGTGATTCGACTCAGTTTGGGGCTGATTTGGGCCAAAATTGCAAAATAGGGCCTTCTCTTTATTAATTTAGAAATTTCCATAAATACCCCGATCTTTAGAAATTCATAACTTTAGCTAGAGAACTCCAATTGTAGCCTACTACCTGTCTAACCACTCATATTAAGGTCTAGTATTTTCCTAAGGTGGTAGGAATCCCAGACTTAGCCCTTTTCCCATAGTGACTTTTTGGACCCCTAATTTAGTTCCTAAGAGAACCTAGAACTTTCTAAAATTGGCTAATATCACTTAAACTTTAAATGTCAGTATCCTAAGCTCTTAAAATTGATCAACAAACTGAAATAATTAAAATGGACCTAATTCACTAATATTTGAATTTCAATTAAAATATCCTTTTCTGACTTTCAACATACTTGAACTCTAGATAACTTCAACTAACTACCCTGCTTAGGATCTATCCAAACAACACTAGCCTTACACACACATAGAATTGTTTGCTAGGCCACCACTTCTAGACCTAGGTTAGGCCGCTGGGTTTTATTTTTCTGCTGTGTGCCGGAGCTTTCCGTGGTTTTCATTGCATGCTGTTTGAAATTGCTGGTGTGTTTGCTTACTTTTTCTGTACTCTGTGATGTGATGAGCGCTAGATTTACCCCTAGGTTAGGAACGTCATATATATATATATATACTGTTCTTCCGTGCAGGTGGCCATGCTCAAGCTAATAAAAGGGGGGAGCAATATCATGATTTCTAATAGTATTTTATGCAGGTGCTTGCTCAGCTCCCCCTAAATAAAATGAGGGCTAAATTAATTATAACTGCACAGGTGGAGCTGCTTAGCCCTCAAAATTAAGAGCATGGCTTGGCACAGGGTCAATGGTGTTAGCATTTTATTTCCATATAAACTGCTTGGGATGATTTTTACTAGGATAACCTTGCAGGGATTCTTAGATTTACTGTTTTTCAATTAATGTAATTTATCTGTAATAATTGTTAAGAGTTGTGAAAGCAACTTTTGAGTTGGGATATTCTTATCCAGCTCGGATTCTAAAAGAAGAAGGCATCCCTAAGGGGAGAGTCTTCTTCCATTTGGAAGATCGAGCTGGATGGCTTTAGATATCCAAAGAGAAAAGGCAATACCCCAATACTGGGGAAATTGTCTCTTCGTTTGGATGTTCAAGCCACGACGGATCCAAGGAGTCCAAGGAGGAGAGATCCAAGGAGTCCAAGGAGGAGAGATCCAAGAAGTCCAAGGAGAAGATATCCAGAAGACTAAAGATTTGAAGACCCAATATCCCACTCAAAGTTGTTGGCGTCTGTCATAGGCTTAGAAATCCGGGTTGTTGGCAGTGGTGCCCGGCCACTTTATTTTATGCATATCTGGGGTGTAATAAGGGCAATTTGCCTATGGCCATTTAGTTGATTATTTTGGATTTATATTGATGTGTTTACCTGATTGCGCAGTAGAAATTGCCTGCCTTTCCTAGATTTCTTTCTTGCATGTCGTTTTTGTTTTCGCCTGGATTTCGTAGGCTCTTCTAAGGACTATAAAATTTTTCTACTCGTAATTGACTTTTAAAATTTTAAGTTTTAAATAACATAGAAACTTAACGAACCTAGGGAACTGCCGGAACCGTCCGGGGTCGCATGCATATTACTGCATTTATTCTTTCCTTACTATAAGACATCTCCCTGCCTGCGGGTAGAGTCCGGATAATCTGGCCTATGAGGATGAAGTGCCGGACCTAGGGAGACTCAGTCTTTTCTAAAAATTTATTTTCTATAAGCCTGTTTTTTAAAAGTTCTATAGCATTCATGAGCTGACAATTCAACTAGCATGCATTGCATTAGTAACCAACTAATTAAAATTTAATTGCATCAGTTAGGAGCATCTGACCCACATAAGTCTAGGACCACTTAGGAAATTCTCTAGATGTCGGTCCTATTTCCAAAAGCTATACCTCCCACCCATCTTTCATAATTGACTGGACAACATGGTTTTGAATCGATTAGGTGGTTAGCTGGCTCCCCCATCCAGGCCGGGATAAGTCCAGATCTTTGCATTGCACTAGTAAGGACACGGGCCTTAGTGTTACTCGTCGAACACTAAGCCCAACCTAGATTTAGGATTCGGGGCTACTACATTCGGTCTCGTAGTAAGCCTAAAATAGTGGGTAGGTTCCCTCTTCAGGAGCCATAAATCCTACTTATCTGCGTCACAGGATGACGCCACCTCCATCTTTTCTCTCACGCATGTGATCGGATGCCTGACTTTGATTTTCTCTAGTTTCTATTTAGTACCCTAGAGCCTCCGAATGTTGGTATGAACCACGCATGTCTGATTCAGCCCTTTTGGACCTTTCTTCCTTTTGAGTAGGATTTCCTAGTCTATACCCATGTGCCAATCCCACTTTAGGACAGGATAATGTATGATCCTTAATCGAGAGTTTTCTCAGGCTCCGGCCTGGGATGTAATTAACCACGGGGGCTTGCGCCCGTGGGAAACTTGGTTCCCACAATCTACTAAACCCCATTCGAACTTTTTCGGGTGGGGGAAACCCGTGACTAGGTCGTGTATATTACTATCCATCGAGGTGTGTTGGTGACAGCCTCTATCCTCAATGGTTAGTCGTATGCACGATCCAATCTGTCCCTTCCAATTGACCCGTTCGCACGGTGCTCTATCGGAGGTCCACATAATGCAATGATTATAATACACATATCTATCTCGATGACTACTTATAACTCCACATTCACTTTTATCTCCATTTATCTCTCATAATTACACATGGAAAGTGTGGCTAGATTCTCTCTCAGTTATGTCTCAGGCAGATGGGGCAAAAAGAATACTTATAGTTTTACTTAAGTTCTCATACCTGTTTTTAGTAAGTGGGGCTAAAATCTCTTCTATGTTTGCATCAAGTAGATGGGGCCAAATTGCCAGAAGATTGCATTCAAATAGGGGTGTCAAACTAGATTTTTGAATCAAGTTTTGATTCAAACCGAAATTAACTTGGCTTCAACTCGCCTGACCCGAACATGACCTAATTAGTTAAATAGGTTAACGACCCGAACTCGACTCGCTAACTCGAGTGCGAGTAGGTGAGATGCGCGAGTGCCATGCAAAAGCACAGATGACAAAGACAAAAATACAATTGGGTAAGAATTTAAAACTAGAACCTTACTCATTTCTCAAATGGGTTAACTCAAACTCGAAATTTTTGGGTCGAATTTTCAGGTTGTGCTGAATATTGACACCCCTATATTTAGGGTGCTTATAACATAACAGAGATTGCAGTTTTCCCCCACATCAACACATAACCTGATACCATGTAATGCATAATGCAATTGCAATAATAGTAATTAAATTAAATATCTCATGTAATACTTAGATGATGCAAAACTTTCTAGTAAAATGCCACATTGCTTGTAAATTAGGATTCTCACTAAACTTTTATTTTTCATTTTTAACTTCAAAATAGCATTCACATGAATATTTTAAGAATTTTATACTAAAAATTTTATATAGAAAAACCAAATTTAAAAAATTTGATTTCATATAGTCAAAATGTTCATAATAAGGAGTACATTGACATATAAAATAGTACGCGGGTAAAACTTCGTAAAACCTATATTTTTGTTCATAACTTTCAAACTTAATGAAATTGAAATAAAAAATAAGGGTTTAAGAGTATATCTCGAGCTCTACAATTTTCTAAACTTGCCCAACGGACGAATCCCATAATTTTGCCTATGAGTCTCTCTCCCTTCCTTTATCTTTTTCTTCTCTTCCTTTCCATCCTTCCTTCTTCGGGAAGTCGCAGGAGTAAATGAGAAGGCCAAATGATTTTAGATACTTTAATATTATATTTTCACTATTTTGACCTCACGTCACGACGCCCAACTTCCCAGCGTCGTAGTGCTCGCAAAGAATTTTCTAAATGCTTTCAGAATATGCTCACATGAAAATCAGCACCGCTACGCTTAGCCAAACTTAGTTTTTTGTCCAAAAATCCATCAGCTCAACGTCGGGGATCCACCAACCATGGCGCCGCAGTACTCGTCAAGTAATTTCTAACTTTGTATTTTCACTTCTCTAATCAAAACCTCGGTTCAATTAAGCCCCAATACCTTCTAAAACATATTATTACACATTACATCAAATATCAACAAGTATTTAACATAGCGACTTGAATTACCTGAGTTTCTGACGACGGGTTGACATTACACTTGGTTGTTGGTTATTTGTCATTGGATGATAATTATGATGTGGAGGAATATATTTCAAGATTTTGGAGCAAGTATTTAATTAAGAGGAGTAACAAGTTACTTAAATAAAATATAAAGATAACAAAGTCTCCAAAGACAGGCAAAATATTTGAAGCCACCATGCAGTAAGCAAATAAAGAGTACTTCGATCTCCACAAAAAATTTCATTTGTCAGTAAAAAAAAAAAAAATCATCTCGTATTTATACAAAATTCTAGCATTCCAGCAGCAAAATGGTTTCAAACACAACTAAGCTTATAAACACCAACCACAAGGTGATCTCCATAGTAGAGATCCAAGTTAAATCCTTTAAAGAAAATAAAATAAAATTAATATAAAGAATGTAACCAAATTAATTATGTACAGCATTTTTTTTAATGTACAGCATTAAACATCAAAATGTAATGATTGTTTCATACTTAAAATGCCTTACTAAAAAAGAGAACTCAGCTTATGGTTCAAAAAGCCAAGATAATAACCACATCCCTCAATTATAAATCATGATAGATAAACAATAATAAATTTTAGGAATTTTTACATACATAACACCTAAGACAATTGAAAATACATATCTAACACCTAAACATTAATATTTACTTATCTACCACCTAAAGTCTCAATTTTCTTCTACTCTACCACTCCGTTTGTCCACGTCTCCTCTTCCGTTCGTTCGCGCGAAGGAAGTGTACAACCCATCGGCAAATCAAAATAGCTCAAAGTAACTCACCGCCGGAAGTGTTGGCACAGGCATCAGAACATCTCCATGCGTCTTCTTCCGTTCCTCTCACTCCCTCTCTTAATATCTTTTGTCTTCCTTGCTAGCTATTTTTCTCTCGAGCGCGCTGGGCTTGCGTTGTGGTGGAGATGATATGGGCACGAGAAAGTGGTTGGCGCTTGCAAGAAGCCAGGCTCACGTAGGCGTGTTAATACTGGCATTGAACCTGTTTGGGCTGAGATTTTAGCTTGTAGTGTAGCTTGGCACTATTGCTCCCAGCAAATTCCTACACTACAGGAAAATCACTTATTACCGGCGGAATTTTCCGGCGGCTTTCCGGCGGTTTTCCGACGGCTAATTTTCCCGCAAAATTTTGCGACGGCTAATTTCCCGCAAAATTTTCCCGCGGATTTTTCCGGCGGCTTTCCGACGGCTAATTTCTCCGCAAAATTTTGCGCCGTCTAATTTCCTGCAAAATTATCCCGCGGAATTTTCCGGCGGCTTTCCGACGGCTTACCGGCGGCTTTACTTAACTAGTTTATTTTAATTATCAATTAAAATAAAAATTTTAAATTAATAATGTTTAATTATAATATTCAGACTTTTTTAATATAAATAAAAAAATACTTGGATTTAACTATTTTGCAGAAACGGCGCAGTCGTCAGGGAGCGGGGCAGCAGGTGAGGAGGTCCACGGTTCGAAACTCAGCGAAGGCAGCGCGGGAGCGGGCTCGTTGGCGCACTCGGGCTCGCCTGGCTCACGCGAGCCCGGTCCGACGCGACGCGGTCTGGTCCGGCGCGACCCAAGGCCTGGTGCGACCGCCCGCCGGAGCGGGTTGCTGGTGTGCCGCCGGGGAGCGGTTTCAGCGGGAGCGGGTTGTTTTTTTTTTTTTTTCAACCGGCGGTTTTTGACCGCCGGCAAACCGCCGGATGTATTTGCCGCCGGAAAAAGCCGTCAGAAATTATTTTCCTACGCCGTTTTTTCCGGCGGCACGAAAGCCGCCGGAAAACCGCCGGAAAATTAAAAAACCGCCGGAAATTGGTCAAATTCCGCCGGAAAAAGCCGCCGGAAGTGGGTGATTTTCCTGTAGTGCTAGGGCTCCAAATCCCATCTAGCAACCCACCATTGTTGCTAGATTAGTATGCTTCATAGCTAAGAGGGAGAAGGCTATGCGAGGAATCAGAACAAGAGGAATTGAGATCAGCGATGGCATCGAGGATGGAGCAGGACTCGGAGATGCAGGCTAGGAGGGAGAAGGCTATGTGCTGCTGCTGCTATTGGTACTATCCTCAATGCCATTTCCATCCGAACGAATCCCGCCAAAGAATGATTTGACGCAGAATTTGTCGCTTTGAACTCGGCGACGGTAGACACGACCAAAGATGATGTCGAGATTGGAGAACTGGTTGAGGGCAAATTCGGCCAAGGTGTTCGGCAGCGAGTCGTAGGCGGTGCAGGAGACTTTGTCGCTGCAGTCACTAGTTTCAAAATTGCCATTTCTGGAGGCGTCAAAGGAGCAGCCGATGCGGACCCACACGCGGCCGCCAGTGGTCATGGCTGGGACGTCGATGGTCCAAGTTTGGCCGCCATTGAGCTGGATGCCGCCGCCGGAGGGCACTGCGGTGAAGGTGGCCACTGATAGTGACGGGATGTGACGGTATGTGTAATGGAGTGGTAGATAAGTAAATATTAATGTTTAGGTGTTAGATATATATTTTCAATAGTTTTAAGTGTTATGTATGTCAAAGTCCTAAAAGTTATTCTCATTCAATACTATGATAGAGATTATTAACCAATATGATTGTAGAAAAAACATTTTTTTATGACACATGCTAAATTGATTTTAAATTGACCACTTAACGACTATTATGGTTTAGTGGGGGGGGGGGGGGGGGGGGGGGTGTTGTTGGGGGGCAATTGTCCCCTTCAACACTATACAGCTCTGCCCTTGATGGGCAATTGTAATTTGTAGAATTCTATTATGAGATTAGTGGTGTTGAAAGATGTTTTCATTCAACACATGATATCTTAAATTAGCCCTTTTAATCATTTGAACATGAACTTCATTTGTCTTTATGTAGTCATAATCAATGGAAAAAAAGTTTAACTATTTATGAAGCTTAAATGGATTAGTATAGCATAGCTTGCTTGAGATGGAGAAAGTATTAATTAAGTGAACCTAATAATAATACCACAATTGAAAAAGGTTATTTCCACAGTATTATATTGTTCATATAATCTCATAGTCAAAATGAATTTTATAGTGTTTTAAGATCTAAAATTTTAGAGTGTTTTAAGATCTAAAACTTGACAAAATCTGCTCTTAATCATATGAATTTTAATAGTAATATATGGGGATGAAACATATTAAGCATTATTAAACATTTAATAAGTTATCTAATGTGATGAAAGATAATGAACAACTAAAACTAAAGATTAACAAGCATAATAAAAACACATAAAGGATATGCAATCACTAGACTTTATTTATTTGGGTTTTGTTTGAGATGGCTTTCTTACTATTTTCTAAATAAGCTTTTTTAGTACATAAATGTATAGTTCAAAAAAAAAATTTATATTAAAAAATTATTTTAAAAAACAGTAAGAAAATTATCCCAAATAAAACTTTAATCTCCCCATGAGAAAGCCTTCGAAATAGAGTCAAAAGGGGTTTAGCAAAAAAAAAGTATTTCCCTGGCTTTTTATTCCCTCTCTTTGGTTCCCAATATATATCACTGTAGCCCAAACTCCATCCACTGACCTCAAAACAATAGAGTAAGGCTTCATTTGGGAATCCCATTTGGTCACTATTTTATTGTTGCTTTAAATATTTTTTTAGTAGAAAGCTGATATAGAAAGTAGAAGGAAAGCATATGTAGAAAATAGTAGGAAAATTAACCCAAGGTTTTATTTGGGTCAATTTTCTTGCTGATTTATAAAAATGTTGTAGAGAAAATAACTTTTTAAAGTTGTTGTAAAAAAACTCTTAGAACAATTTTTTTAGAAGTAGCTAAAAATTTTTGGTCAAACAGAAATTGTAATTGCAATTTAGAAAATAAAATAATAAAAAGATTATCCCAAACCAAACATAAATATAATCAACCCTAGATCTCATATTGACAACTCAAGTATTATAACAACACCACCTAGTAAAATGATTACAAAAATAATTATAGTTGGTAACTAACTTCTTCAATACAATTTACTCTCTTTGACCTATAAAATAGAGTAACAAACTTTGGCCTAGTAAAACATAAAAAAACAGCTCACAACAAAGCCATGAACAGTGGAAAACATCTTTGTAAACAACCACAACTTCAGTTAAATCTCATCACACAGGAGGAAAGGTGTCACTGGCGACGGAACTACACTGTTGTGTTGGAGCTCAGCGGTGGAAAATCATCTTCACTAAGTTGCATAGGTCTCTGTAGAGCAAGCGATTGTAGAACTTTTTGTGCTTACTGAGCTTTTTGAGCTTGTTGAACTTTTTGTGAATGCTGAGCATTTTTTGGTTGTTCATCTTGCTGATCTTGTCGGAGTGGAAGAATGTTGGGATGGTTTTGTCCTCGTAATGACAATGGGCGAAGATTTTGCAGGTCAGGATCAGGAATGAAATCATACGGGATCTTCGAGTCATCCATCTTCCTAAATGTAATCGAAATCCTGTTCAGAAATTAAATGGTTGTCAGCAAAAATAAACTCAATGGTAAATGCAAACTATGAGCTCAATCCCAACATATTCACCTTCGTGTAGGTACAACAGGAACACAATGCTTAGCAACATCAGCACCATTTCCATTCAAAACAAGTACAGACCTGTATTTCATAACAGTAATTCAAATTTATGTTGCAAAACTTGATTTAATACTTGTTGAAATTTGTTTTATTTCTTCATGTATACTTGGCAGGTTATTCAAGTTTAGAAGTTGGTGTAAATACCCTAAAGGCAAAGGAATGGTGGCAGAGCCTGAGAAATCTCCCGGTCCATTTGTCTTGAACTGCGTTCCGAAAACGATATTGCATTCACTCAAGAAAGAGACAGTGCAAAATGGACGAACAAAATCATGGTGATCAATGTGAGGAGAAATGCAGACATCCTTGTCATAAATGTTAACAATGCAGCTGTTGGGGATGCATGATGGTGGGAGAACATGCCAAGCAACCATTCTCTTGATCATTTGTTTCAATAATGGTGGGATAGGATCGACTACCTCATCACGGATTATGCCAGGGGGATTCCCACTCCTGTCCTGCAATTTGAAATGGTAATTAGTGCATCAACAGATTAAAGTTTTGTTTGGGTCAACTTTCTTCCTGCTTCTTAAAACAGTTTTCTAGTACAACAAATTTAATTTTTTTATTAGAAAACTGTTTTAAGAAGCAGTAAGAAAGCTGCCCCAAACGAAGCCTAAGAGACCAACAAGATAAGGAAGAAACAGATAGAGTGATACCAATGCATAATTGTAACAACAACCAAATTGTATCGTGACACGTCCTTTACCTCGCATCCACTTTCTAGGCTCTAAATATGTGCGCTCTGCAAATATAAGTAAATTCTAAGGATCAACACATCAAATAGACATAGGGATCAATATTTAGAAGCAAATTACAGATGAAATCATAAAGAAAAGCAATTTGGTGAACTTTAACCTCATATTGTAGTATGGAAAAGCTAGAAGATTAGGAGGTTGGGATTAATGGGCAAAGGCTTTTTTTGGCCATTTTACATCAAAGACGTAAACCGTAAACCAATGCATTTTATTATTATTATATAATATATATTTTTCTTATAACAAGTCTAATAAAAAAAGATTTTTAAAACCTGAATGAAAAAAAATTGATGATAACATAATTGAGCCACAAAAAAAATACGGCTCCGCCACTGAATATATATGTATTATGTCCCGATGGTGTAAATAATAACTATAGAAAAAAACTTAGAACATGATAAGAATACCTCTAAGCTTCCCCTTACGCCCCTTTTCCTGGAAATCATAGATGCAATCGACGATCCTCCGCTGCTCGGCGGCGGAGAATACGCCGGTGTGGAGTTCTAGACCGTCCAGGATGTTGATCATTCGTCCTTTCACCCTTTCCCATCGGTTGAAGTCCTTCCTCACGTTAGCAAACCGGTTTGCCTCATCCTCCTCATCCAGCAAAATCCCTCCGCCTCTGCCACTGCCTCCGGCGGGGCCACTGAGCGAAAGCGATTTAAGTTCTTCGGAGATTTTGACGTCGACGGATCGGCCGGTGGTCATCGCTTCCTCCTTTCCTAACTGCTCGCTTCTCTTCTAATTTCTGGATTTTTGCTCTTCTTCACAGTTTCAATTTATTTATAAGCCCGTGGATTTTTTAGATTTTGGATTGGGTAAATTTATACAAAAATGAATGAATAAATTTGGCAATTTCTAAAAATAAGTTGAGATATTCCGGCGAGAGAGAACGGTCATGCATGTGGTCATACGTTCGAATTTTAATTAGAATGGCACAAATTTATGAAATTACAAAATTACCCCTTTTTAAAAATTCTAAGTCATAAATCCAAATAATATATGTGGGGCTCAAATTTACAGTAACAGTTGAGCCATAAAATGTTTCCCATAATATTTTTTCATTTTTATTATTTCAACAATTTAGTGAAAATAAAAAATAAATAATAGAAAATTTTTATTTTAAAATTTATTAATTTTTTAAAAAAATTAATATAATGTAAATTCCTTATATTCAGTACTAATCTTAAAGCAAATTTAATAATTTTCAAGTCCATTACTATATAATTTATATCAGAATATTCTTAAACCTTTTTTTTTTAAATTTTAAATTTATAATTGGTTTAATTGCGAGCTATATTATGCTATGATAAATTAACCAAAATGTTGATTAATTTCTCTACATGGTTCTCGAATTTTAGTGGTGCATGCTCAATAATTAATTTATTATATTTCAATATATTATCTTGCGACTTAGTATTTTATGCAGAAAAATTTGATTAGACTCCAACTTTTATTATTATAGTCATAAATGTAGCATCTGAATTATCTAAAAAATATTTTAATTTCCTATGAATATAATCGAGTACTTTAAGCCCCAAAATGAAACTCTATAACCCTACATCATATGAGGACTTAAAGAGGTATACTAACAAGAATGTCAAGGTTAGTCTAATTTGTGCTTATTTGATAAATCACTTTAGTGAGTGGGTTTTATGTTGGATAAATATATGAAAAATGATGGTGAAACATTAGATTATGATGTATGATCTGAATTTGATGGCAGAATTTGGCGGAGTTTAAGATAGTGTTGAGGTATGGGAAATAAGATTATGTCCTAGTGTCCCCTAATTTGGTCGAGAGTTATTTTAAAGTGTTTAAAATTGATACATCACGCAAAAATTATCTTGATTCGGCACGAATCTCGAGGCAAAATCAATTCGGAAACTTCAAAAATTAATTTTGGGAGCATATGAACTCCGATTTCAGCGAGCTTATAGTCAAACTGAGCGTCTCGAAAATACGAACCCAACGATTCCAAGATCAACCCAATCCGAGCCCAAATGAGTCCGAATCAAGGGTTCAAAGCGCTGTTGGAAGGTTCAAACCGCAATTTGAGTTACCAAACGGTCTCCGATTTTGACGAGCTTATACTCGAATCGAACGGCTCGACGAGACGAATCCGACGAGCCCAAGATCATTGAATTCCGACATCATTAAGGCCTTCAAATGACCAACGAACGGTGCATGATCAAAGGATTCGATATCGGCCGTCCATTCAAACCACTCACAATTTGCCCTTGATCTCACACCTATTTACGGGCTATGCCACTCCAGAAAAACTATAAATAGAGCCCTCATTCTACACCAAAGGGGGGCTCAAGTGAAGAGGGAGAAGAAGAAGAGGAGAAAGGGGAAAAGGAGATTCCTCACCTCCTCGACCACCGCCGGAGCTCTTCCTGCTGCCTGAAGACGCCGGAACTCTGCCGGATTTTTAGGAAACGCAGGAATTCTGCACAACTTCCACATGATGCTGAAATCCTTCCCAATTTACAAGAGAGTTCCCTCCTGACGCCGAAACTCTGCCCAAGTGAAGCCGGAGTTCTCCTCTGCCACCAAAGACGTCGGACTTCTACCCGACGTCGGACCTTCACTCTTCGCCAAGTTTCTACCCGATGCCGGACTTCTACCGGTTATCGAACCTCACTGGACGTCTATGCGAAGATGCATTTCTTTTCATTGCTGGACTTCTACCTGACGCTGTCCTACTGATCTTTGTCGTCAGACTACAGTCCTTCCAACCTCCGTCGCCAGCCGACTTCGGTCCTCCTGACCTACGTCGCCCGCCGACTATGGTCCTTCCGACCAAACGAACATGTCAACAATGACTCTTTGTAATTACATCATGTAATGTACTCCATAAGATGTACATCAAGCTAAGGCCTTCTCCCAAGGAAGGGCCTCATTTGTAATCGACTGCAAATACTAGTGGATTCGTTCAAACTAGGCTAGGCCCCGTGGTTTTTCCCCCTTTTACAGGGGTTTTCCACGTAAAAATCTTGGTGTCTCATAAATGCTAGACCCTCTCTCTTATCTGATTGCGTGCCGGATTTTCGTACAACGCTAAGACGATAAACTTTATATTTCTCTACCGCCGCGAATACTCCTGGACGCAACAGTTTGGCGCCGTCTGTGGGAACGTGGTTCCCGACTTGGGGGCAACTTTTGCTCCAATCTCAAAAGTTCACACATAACATCAATATCATAAGAAGCAGATGCGGATTGGGGGGCAATTTTGACTCAAACCATGGTCAAATAGATCCTCCAATACCTTCAACATCAAGTTAATATTTCAGGAATATCCGAGCAAATGTAAGGATACTTCAAATCAATTGCAAGCTTTATACAGTCCCTTGTTGGACTTCTACTCCTTGAGCAAGGTCTTAACCTTGACCTCAAAAAGGCAGTAACAATCTAAAGATAGACCTTCTTCACTTCTGATTCGGGATATACGCGGCGTTCGCCCTCTCCCAATCAAAGCAAAATCAATCCCAGGGGGATTCGATTCGACCTCTTCCACACAGGTTAACGTCGTCGAGCAAAGGCTCCGACATACAACCTCGGAAAGGTTTCACATCCTTGGTGGATTCTCTCGACCTCTTCCACACAGGTTAACGTCGTCGAGCAAAGGCTCCGACATACAACCTCGGAAAGGTCTTACATCCTTGGCGGATTCTCCCGACCTCTTCCACACAGGTTAACGTCGTCGAGCAAAGGCTCCGATATACAACCTCGGAAAGGTCTTACATCCTTGGTGGATTCTCCCTACCTCTTCCATACATGTTAACGTCGTCAAGCAAAGGCTCTGACATGCAACCTCGGATAGGTCTTACATCATTGGTGGATCCAATATCGGTTAACATCATCGAGCAAATGCTCTAACATACAACATTGGATTGGTCTTACATCCTTGGTTAACGTCGCCAGAATGACGTCAAGGGACTTCCAATTAACTTCTTCATAAAGTTAAATTTTTACCCGATGTTGAATTTCCTCTTGTTGCTGAATTTTTGCCTTGCAGGACTTTCTTTGAACTTCTGCTCGTCGACGAATTCCCGTCAGTCTTCCACCCGACGTTAAACTTCTACCCGACGTCGGACTTCTGCTCGTCAGCGGACATCTACCCGACGTCAGACTTCTGCTCGTTAGCGGACTCCTACTCGTCGCCGAACTTCTGCTCGTCGATGAACTTTCGTCGGTCTTCTACCCGATGTTGAGCTTCTACCCGACGTCGGACTCCTCCCTTTCGTCAGACTCCTGCTCGTAGGAAGACTCTTACGCATCGTCGGATTTCTGCTCGCCAGCAGACTTCTACTCGTCGTCGGACTTCTGCTCGTCGACGAATCTTCGTCGGTCTTCTACCCGAAGTTGAAC
Organism: Dendrobium nobile; assembly: GCA_022539455.1. Taxonomy (NCBI): domain Eukaryota; kingdom Viridiplantae; phylum Streptophyta; class Magnoliopsida; order Asparagales; family Orchidaceae; genus Dendrobium; species Dendrobium nobile. Next base: position 36,327,853 of record CM039732.1, on the reverse strand, counting down.
TTCTACCCGACGTCGGACTCCTCCCTGTCGTCAGACTCCTGCTCGTAGGAAGACTCCTACGCATCGTCGGACATCTGCTCGCCAGCAGACTTCTACTCGTCGTCAGACTTCTGCTCGTCGACGAATCTTCGTCGGTCTTCTACCCGAAG